>CM057344.1:87193110-87801686 GCA_030015575.1 Agapanthus africanus | reverse complement strand
GACAAGTGTGCAAAGCACGGAGGCAATTGGGCGCATCGGGACCGTCGGCGGCGAGAAAAAGAGCAAAACGGGCGGTCGGATTTGATTGGTCCGTCTCGAGATTTGTGCCACGTGTCAAGTTGGGTGTTTACTCCTCTTTGCGCCTGTTTGATTTTTCTGAAACTTTTTGTTTCTCCATGAATTGCACGTGCAACTCTTAGGCTTCCGAAAAATTAAAAAGAAAAATCTAAAAAATAATTGGGTCTGATGGGAATCAAACGCACAGGTTATGTCGCAGTAGTGTAGAGGATTTACCAACGAGCTATAAGTTGTTTATTGTTTTTATTTAACAAAAATAACTTATAACTCTTACACAGACTGTAGTACCCTTTTCTATAGGATAAACAAGAAATTTTTTGTACAGAGATTTCAAAGTCGTTACAGATAGAGTGAAAATCCAACAACTAACTTATTACATTCAAGTTCCATAAAGTTCAAAACAAACATACAATGTCTGAAACAAATACGATAACAATGATAAGACTAAAACAGAAGGCATACAGAAAATAGAAAAGCTGAGAGAACTAGTCGTCCGCTTGAGATACAAATTAAGAGTAATTCTTTTCCGTAGGTTCTATCCTCTTTGTTTCAAGGAAAGAAAGAAAAGATGAGGGAATGCTCGTCGGCGAACTTATGCTTGGTTAGTCTCCAATGAGGTGGGATGATAAGCATAATTGTATAATGACAAGTTATATGAATAGGAATGAAAATCATGAAGCAGTGAAACAAATATGATATGGCCACTAAACTAAACATGGCAACTAAACTAAACATGGCAATTCTAAGTAACATGACATTTCTATTTAACATGGTCGTATAGTGTAAACATAATGTCAGTAACATAAGCATGTGATAAATAAAAGTGTTGAATATGAAGTAATTTCCAATGTGTTTTAAGAAGTCTCTACGAGGGTAAATAACATAACAACGGTTCAAGTGTGAATGCCGACCAATTTCAAGAGTGTTCGCGAACCTAAGACTGTAATCCAGGGGCAAAGAATCACGGACCTGAATCAAATGTGTTAGTAACAGGAATTCAATCGTCATTTAAGTATTCACAAACCCACAGGCTATAAACCATAGGCAAGGAAATACGGGCCCTCATGATTGTAAATTGTATTAGTATTCTTGGATTCATGTATTAGGGGGACTTCTGAGATTTCGTTGGATTCACACTCAAACTATCCCAACACCCCGTGTATTTTAATTTACAATTAATGTCACAAGCCTAACTCGAAGCCATGAATACATAAGAGAGAGTCCAAGTTCATGTTTCAAATTGATTTCATGTCGTGTATCAAGCATTCATGTAAAGTTTCAAGTATTCATGTCGAATGATATTCATGGTTCGAGTTGAGTCGAGTGGAGCATGTATTAGATTTGTTCACATAAGACATGTAGGTTTGGTAATAAAGAGTACATAGCATGAGATGAGACATATATTATGTAGTAAAACAAGCAATGTAGATATATATCAGATTAAATCATATGCAAATATTGATTCAGTTTGGATATCAGTTTGAGATGGCTTACGAGTCATCTACAGTCATGATTTGGTTCTGTGGGTGCAAGAGACAGATCAAAATTTTCTTGAGACGGCTCAATAAGAATTGAGATGGCGCGAAAATTTATGGGATGTTATGTTTTCTCTCTGTTACCATGAGACGACTCAATATCATGTTCAGCCGTCTTAACTATGACTTGTGACGGTTCAAGTCCAAACTTGAGCCGACTCACGCTATGTCTAAAGGTATTTGTTTTTCTTCTCGGGCTGTATGAGACGACTCATATTATTTTGATCCGTCTCAAAACCTGTTCGTTTAGATAGGTTTAAAATTTCAGTTATATTCGTGTCATGATGTCATATTGGTTTAGATTCATTTCGTAGTGTTATTACATGGATTTACTTGTATCTATAATATATAAGGGTTGTCATTAACATGGAGAATCATACGTAATTATAATCTTGAATATAAAGTAACTACGTTTATAATTTCATCGATAACTAAATATAGAATATGGAAACATATATCATACGAACTATTGGCGAGGCAAGAACAGAAATTTTGTGGAGGATCGTTACAAGGAAGAGGGAGATAAGAAGACGAAGAGGGATACCGAGAATAGGATGAGGAATTACTCACATTACGATTCAGTATAACAACTGAACCGCCATTTGAAAGAGAAGAAGAACTTGATCGAAACTACGGCATCTAGATGCAGGAATCTTCGATTGGGTTATGGAGATTCTTCGAGGAGGATTTCGGAGAGGATGTTTTCATATGGGAATTGGGTTTTGGTAGCTATGGGAAAAAGTGAAAGAGAGAGATAATTTTAAGATTGAGGAATTAAAAGAGATTTAAAGGCTATTAGAAGAAATTAATAGGTAATTTAATGGGTTGGGGTTATCAGAATTTAATTGGCGGTTTTGAAGAGGAAAGGAACGACTACGAGATGAAGGAACTCGTCGATTGGGTATTTGGAACGTTTCAGTTTCGAACGATGCATGAGCCGTCTCAAGAGTAGCTTGAACCGTCTTATGTAGACAGAAAATAAAACGGCGTTCCAGGTAAGGGTTGAGACGGCTCAGGGCTAATTTGAGCCGGCTCAAGGGGAGAGGAAGCATGATCATTGGAACTGATCCATGAGCCGGCTCACACTTTTGTGAGCCGTCTCACACCAAGTTTTTAAGAGTTTAAATATGATTTAGTACTTGAAAAGAAACGTCATTTTATTAGTGATAATATACAAAATAGTACACGAAATTTAGGGTCGTTATATTAAGGCCGTTAAGGAAGCAATATGGTTGAAGGGACTATTTTTGGAGCTTGTTTTCCAAAAGGATATCATAATAGTCTATTGTGATACCCAAAGTACTATTCATTTAACAAAGGATCATATGCATCATGACAGAATGAAGCACATCTACATTCGGTATAAGTCTGTTCAGGATATCGTTGAAGAGGAAGAGATAATTGTAAAGAAAGTTGGCTCAGCGGATAATTCAGCCGACATGTTGACTGAGTCTCTTTCGTTTGTTAAGTTTGATCGTTTCTTGAACTTAATTGGAGTGCGTGTTAAGGTGGAGATTTGTTAATTTTGCCTCGTATTCTCAATCCCTAGAAATTTCCCTCGAAGTTGAAACGGCTCATCAAAATATTGAGTCGGCTCGACCCCATGCTAAGACTGCTCGGTAAAGTCTGAGACGGCTCACAACATGTCTGAAATTACATAATTTTCTCTGTTTGTATGAGACGGCTCGAGATAATTTTAAGCCGGCTCGAAGTCTGTCAACGTCTTGGATCGAATTCTGGGCTGTTTGGGAAATCCGATTTTTTACCTTATTTGCCTCATACTATAAATAGCAGTTTATAACTCCAATTGGGTAACTCTTTTTTAATCTAAATTAAGAGAGAGGAGGCTAAGGTTTTGAGAGGGATTTGTTTGTAAGAATTCATCCACCGTTGTAATTCTCCTATTTGTTCGATTAGTAAAGTGATTCTCCTTTGCCTATGGTTTTTCCCGTAAGCGATTTTCACGTAAATCTTGTGTCTTGATTGATTTGTGTTCTATTTTTATTGCTTTGTTTATTTTTTGCTTCTCTTTATCGTTTGTTTATTGCTTTGTGATCGTATTTGACGCAATAAGAATAAAAGAGGAAGAACGACTTATAAAGGTCGAAGACAAGGGGGAAGAGGATCGCCGGTGACTGGAGTGCTTGAGAAAGATCGATTTAGGGAAACAATGAAAACACTGTGGTTCCTTAAAAGAGAGCCCTAATCAATCGACAAAAAGCCGGAACAAACCTCAACCGTCCATTGAGGACGAATGCGCACTGATGGATGCGCACTACATGCCTCTACCAACGAATCGTTAGAGGACCTTGATTTGAGTATACGATCCGAGGGAGGAAGTCCCAGAGCACGATTGAAAACGAGAGAACGCTCCTTATGCTTTAACCTCTCACTCGCTGGTGAGGAGCTCAAAACAAAGGTTGGGGAAGGGATATTGATATAATTAACATGAAATAGCTCATGCAAAAGCTCTCGAAAAACCGACTTATGGAGCCCAATACCTCACGCGCTCCTTCCTTGAGGCAAATACTAATCCATACATGTTATGGCTTAATCAAAGACCCAAACTCTGCATATCCACACCTGCACCCAATCCGCCATAACCGGCCCACCGCTTATAAATAGTAAGAAATTTAATAAGCTGTTGGACTAAATGAAATCTTTCTAAAGCCCGAAGATACGCAAAAGATCATCGATATGAATCTACCCGGCCAATCAGGGATCCCCATGCAAAGCTTATATGATCCCCCGATTCTCTAATTCATTGTACACACTCTTTCCGTCCTGAAACTCTAGTTTTCATAACGGCTGACTTAGGCATCGATGGAGGTCCCCGAGAACATTCTCCGGACATCCTTTGTCTTGCAGGTACTTGACGTCGAAGATTTTTCGCCTTACTCATGACCATGAAATAAATCGTATGCAATATTTATTGGGACATCATATGGGTTTTGTACCATTGATGTATCTGAACCGGTTACTGCTATTGTGTTTTGCAATTCTTTCATACCCACCCTTTGGGATATGTTTAAGCCCACACCTGCACCAATGTGCTTCAACGAGCTTTGGGTTCAGGCTTGGGTTTAACTAGTTCAGTCAGGTTAACGTGGGCTTGAGTAAGTAGCCGGGCTCAAAAAAGTCAACCATAAATTTATATAAATAAAGGAATAAATATTTTGATAAAAAAAAACCATAAATTTATATAAATAAAGGAATAAATATTTTGATAAAAAAAAAAAAGATAAATGGTACAAATTTAAATCCCAATAATGCTAGTACAAGTTGCAATTACTATTTCTAAAATCAATATCTATATATTAAACTTTCAAATTTGAAAATACAGTTAGTTTGCAAGGGATTAGCGCATAGGTAGTGAGCGGATGCTAGTTCCGGTTCGGATTCGGATTCGGGTCAGTTATTAAATTTTTATAGCCAACCCTATTAAAAAATTATCTATTCAAAATCGACCATACAGAAAAGTGGGTAAGTTTTGACCAGTATTTTTACCCGCCAAATACAGATAGGTAAGTGCGGGATTCCAGCCCGACCGGCCCGACCAGATGCACAACCCATGTCCATACATAGCTGTCTATTTGTCCTCCTTTCTTAAATTTTCTCAAAGTGATACAAATGTGTGTGATGTTGCCTCCTTGGCCCACACTAAGTCAACCTGTGTATCATGAAGACTTGTGCATGCATTCAAGGGTCAACATAAGCTTTTCTTTTGCGGAACTTCAAAGTGATCAATATATTCTTTCCAATTAAAGAAGCAATCGGTTCTTTAATGTAATCGAACTCAATGCTATCCCACCTTCAAATAATTTTGTTTTTCTTTTATTGCATTTGCATCGACTTGAACTGGAATCAAATTAATACACACTCAATATAGAGTCGTACGTAACTTGCTTTGAATGTTTTCTTTCCAATAAAAAACTTGCTTTTGAATATGTACAGAAATCTACCTCCAGAATGAAAAGTTATCGTTATAATTTTGGTCTTAATTTGAGCTCCTCCGTGAATGCAGGTTGTTATTAACTGCTCTCTCTGTTTAATTTGTTCTAAATGTCCTTATGACCTTTCCTAAAAAAGGGGTAAACCTTTTTAGAATAATGTTCGGAGATATTTCTCTCTATATCTATATCTATCTATATCTTTTAACTTCTAAAGCAAATTAGTGTTTTTTGTTTTTTGTCATACCAAATCTAGCTCCTCCTCACACAATCAATCCAGTAATCACATCTTAACAACAAATCAAAACTCTACTCTCATATAGTCAATCCAGCACACATATTAACAAGTCCCTAATCACATATTAGCAACAAATCCCAGCTTCCATCACATACAATCAATCCAGTAATCACATATTAACAAATCTCAGCTCCCCACTAATAAACTATTAGGCCCTCTTATGCAATTGGAACTTTCATATAGAACAGGTACATTGAAAACATGGACTTTTTTTGGACTTTCGTTGGAACTGAGACTTTTTCTTAGGATTCTGGAACAAGTAGAACTAAAAACTAGAACTGGGATCTAAAACTTTATTATAAACTTTTACTTATGCATCGTCCTTTCATTTTATTTTATATCTGTCGTAAAGTATTAAGTTTTTATGACTACATCCTATTTCAATTTTTATGTGACATCATGTTTTATTTATTTACAGTATTTTCTAGTAAACTGAATTAATTAGTATTTGTGTTTTATTAGTTTATATATAACAATTTGTGAAAATGACACTATTTTATAAATTGTTTATATTAATAATTAGCATTATAAATTATATTAGTATCATCTCAATCCTAAAGAACATTATTAATATATTATTCATGATATAATTAAATTTTGCATTATTTAAATGAAAAATACAAATATTTATTGAATCAAAATGATTTCAAAGCTTATAAATTCATGACTTCAAATAAGTTTCGGTTACACACCCATAATATTAAATCCATAATGATACATATTTTCCATTACTTTACGCATCACCTGCTATGAATTTTCTCCAAGTTCCCGCATTTATTCTGTGTCTGTTTACTCTGTAGATCTTCGTACTCATCAGAATCAACATCAAGAGGTGTAATATTTCGTGGAGCTTCCTTTGACATATCAAATATCAGAAATATCAAAATTATCGTTTGAATCTCTAACTTCAAAAAATTATGTAGCCGGAGATTATGTAGTCCGACATATTCAAAAACCACCTATTTTTTTGTGTTGTATCGAAATCCAGGAGTCCGTCTTGAAAACAATAAATCTGGCCTTGAAAAATACCAAAGATACCTCTATCAATACATAATAAATAACTATATAATCTATCCACATAAATAATAAAAACAACACTTCAAAAAAGTATGATTTTCTTAATAAATGATGCATATATAAATATATAAACATCTAAATATGAATATGAATAAGTTTGGATATATGTTAGTATGAATGAAAAATATTTGATCTCATAATTTTTGTTAAGAATAATAATAATGATGAATTAATTTTACTTTTGGTATCATATTCTTGAGGGAAAATCTTCTCAAGAAGGGCTTACACCATGCAAGCCCCTCTAGCATACTTAGATGAGCTTTCTTGCACAGAAGGGAAGCTCATCAAAGGGCTTGCACGGTGCAAACCCTTGCATACTAGATTTTTCCTATTCTTGGTAATACAAATTGATTAGACATAAAAAAAAATATGTGTCTCGGATTACAAATTAAACATAGTACAATGAAAATAGGGTGTACAATTTTTCAAAATTTTATGATTTTCGATTATACAAGTTAAATGTTAGGTTTATCTTTGTCAAGTAACTTTTCTCAAAATTAGCGTTTCTCATGTTGGAAAAATGAAATCATTACAAAAAAATTGGATTGCCTATTAAATAAACATATACAAAAAAGTTAATTCATATAAGTTATAGAAATAGTTCTCATGATGTAAAATATAAAAAAATTTATGAAAATGTATAAATGTTAATTTTTGAGAATTTACCTTTAATCCGATATTATTTTACTTGAAGAAGAGAACTGGAGAAATCAAAAAGAGAGAGGAAGGGAGGAAGAGAGAAGGAAACGAAGAAACCCTATAAAAAAATTAATTACTTGTGTAGAGAGAGGGGGAAAAGAGAGTTTTGATTTGACGATTAAATTCAATAAAAATAGTTGGGACAATTTTAAGGGATTGACTTGGAAAATATTTATATACTTGAACAAAAGTTAGAACTTTGACCCATCAGTTCTAGTTTCACTCATGACTAACATAAAAACTATAACTTTTAGTTTCAGTTCTAATTGACTAACGCCATAAGTTTTATTATCCTAATATGTTCCAGTTCCACTCAATTAGTTCTGATTGACTAACCCCCTTAACAAATTACTGTCATTCTCAATCCCAACTTCATATGTAATCTCAGCTCCCTCTGATACAGTCAATCCAGTAAAACATATCTTAACAACGGATCCCAGCTCCTCTTTCATATAGTCAATCCAGTAAATCATATCTTAACAACGAATCCATCTCCTCTTTCATACAATCTATATAAAACCCCTCTTATCAATGAAACCCAAGTTATGTTTGAACAAGGTAATAAATAAAAAAATTGATATTATTTTTCCCCTTGATTCTTGATTATTTTTTCCTTATCGGCAATAACATTTAGCAGGTTCAGAAGAGGAAGTAGAGAGTAAGCAGCAGAAAGGAGTTTGTATTGAGTTTAAACAAGGTAATGAATAAAAAAATTTGAAGTTATTTTTTCTTCTTGAATATAGAAAATATCTTATTATCTTATATACTTTGTATTGTGCACCTAGCTTTTATAGTATTAGAGTTTTGAGAGAATTTGTTATATATATATATATATATATAGAGAGAGAGAGAGAGAGAGAGAGACACAGAGAGAGAGAGAAAGAGAGAGAATAATGGAGTAAAGAGGCTACAAGAGGGGATTTCCTTCCATGGCATCGAAAAAAATACAAGCTCCACCATTTTTTCCGACGATCGGCATCCATCATCATCATCGTTATCATCTAAAGACGTGCATACACCAAATTTCATTTTATTCCATCAGTTTTCACCGTTGAATTAGCAATGTAAAAAGCCCTATTATCGGTAAACCATTAATTTTGTACGAACTAAATCAACAGTGAAAAATGGTATAATCACATGAAATTTAGTGTATCCACATCTTAGATGATAAAGATAGACGTGATGTCTGCCGATCGTCAAAAAAAATTATGGAAGATGCATTTTTCCGACGCCATAGGAGGAAATTCCCTCCTATGGCATCTTTCGTTTCATTAACCTCAAATATATATATATATATATATATATATATATATATATATATATATATATATATATATATAATTTTCATATCATTTTTTTAAGTTTGTTGTGTCGCTAACGGAAATCGATCGATGTAATAAGATATCCGTTTTTCTTTTCATAAGTAGGTTTTGTTGCTAATGGCGAAGGTGAACCTTTCCTTTAACTATTGTTTACAGTGAAATCCATTATTTACCAAAGGAAATTTCTGTAAGGCAGCATTCGATTGCGGAAAGTAACTAAAATGATCCATGTAAGTATTTATTTATAAATATGTATGTTCTTGACCATTTTTTAAATTTGCAAATTTAATTAAAATGTTATAATTTTCAATATCAGGTGGTAAACCTTTTTTATGATAATGTCGTGGATGATACAAAAACGAGGCGTGACAACAATTGGTTGAATTTGTCATGGGAACTCCTTTATAAATCTCAGGGATAGCAGATTAAGATTAAAGCAAGTATCATAACTTGCAATGCATGGCTTAGTTATACCCAATTACTCTTATTCATCAATATTCATCACTTGCCTACCATAATTTTCTTAAAACCTAAATATATAAAGAGAGCAAATATTTCAACTTTTGTTTGAAAATTTTACATTTTTAAATATCTCTAAAATTTATTTATGAAAATATATATCTTTCTTCCCACAAAGGAAACAAGTCCGTGTCACTGCTATAATGAGAGGTTGCCCCTACGGATAGAGGAATTCGTAGGGGCAACTTTTTATTGCCCCTTAATCCGTAGGCGCATTGTTTGAACCTACGGTGCCCACCGTAGGGGCATAAATAAATTAAAAATATATAAAAATTTAATCTTTTTATTTGGCCCCACGGTGCCGCAAAAGAAAGCCCTACGGATTAATCCGTAGGGGAAACAAAATGTTATTTATAAAAAAAATAAAGTTAAATAATTTCCCACCGTCCCCAAATTTCCCACCAATATTTCCCGATCGAGCACCCATCGTCGTCGACTTCCACGCGAAACGTCGCCACGACACCTATCATCGTCGACTTCCTCGTCGCCACCACACCCATCGTCGTCGCCACATGTTCTCGCCGCGAGCACCTCTTTGCCGCGAGGACCTCGTCGCCGCCATTAAACCGATCTCCTCCATCTTGTCGAGCTCTTGCTCTCCACCTTCTCGAGCTTTTTGCCGTCGGCCGGTGACTACTGAGGTGAGTTAATTAATAAAGGTTTAATTTCTAATTATGCTGTTTTTGGTGTTATTACTGTTGATTTTAGGGTTAGGGTGAGTTAGGATTATAAGGCCGGGTTAAATGGGGGTTAATTTGGGTTAGGGTTAGGGTTTAGGTGATGATTAGGTTTAGGGTTAGGGTTAATTAGGTAGGGGTAGGGTTAGGGTTAGGGTTTGGTTGATGTTAGGGTTAGGGTTAGTTTGGGTTAATTAGGGAAAACAGGGTTGGTGATGATTAAGATTAGGGTTAATTAGATTAATTAGGGTTAATTTCTGTTTGGGTTAGGGTTAATTTGGGTTAGGGTTTGGGTGATGATTAGGGTTAGGGTTAATTTTGGTTAATTAGGTTAAATAGGGTTAATTTGGGTTTGGGTGATGATTAGGGTTAAAATTAGGGTTAATTTAGGTTAATTAGATAAAATAGTATCACGCCCTGCTTCCCAGTATACGGGCAGAGGACGCGACGAGGCCGCCACGTCTTTACTCTGAAGTAAACACGCTGAGTGTATCTAGCAATATAAGTAAAATGCATAAGAGACAGAGACAAAAAATATAAATGAACAGCAATTTTATTTATTCACATTCTTTTTACAATACATCTGAAAGTAAATACATGGAATGAAAAGCAATACCTAAACAGTGGCATAACAGAAATGGAAAGTACTGAAATGAAATGTACAGGTATCTAGAGCTCCGGGTCGAAGGCTGGCTGATCCAAGTCTTCACTGGTGGGCTCGATCTCCTGAAGGTCCGATTCACCAGACAACATTCCAAAGAAGAAAGAGAAGTAATGTCGTCAGCGAACAATTGCTCGGTAAATCCCAAAGATAAGGGAAAACTAGAATAGAAAGAGAGAGTGTGTGTATTTTTTAAAGTTGTATTATATTATTATAATGTTGTATTTAATGTTAACGCTGTTGTTTGTAGTTTGGTACAAAAGAGGCCAGTGTATACGAGAGGAGTCTCGTTAGACCAGAGACTACGGTGGACGGAATACAAGGAACCGTTCAGCCACGGTACAACGGCAATTGAATTCAGGTTAGGTGTCTTAATGGTTACAGTCTTGTGCCACTTCTAACACCTTCCGTACCAATCTACCCCTTAAACCCCGCGATATCTTGATTGTATTGTTTGTATTGTATTGTCTTATAATTTGAATTGTATAGATGGATGACTTGCCGAACCATGATATCAGTAAATGGATGTAACTGGAGAATCACGTAGATGGATGTATATTCATTGTTCGGTTCAGTCAAGTTGTATAGATTGATAGATTGAACAGATTGAATATATGATTTCATCTTGAATTGTTATATATACTTGAATCTCATTCAAGTCAGATTAATTATATTGAGATTCAGTCTGAGTCAGACAATTAGAAAAGAAATTGAATCCTGAATTAGGTTTTGGTGTTATCGGTAACCGTTGCACATGAACGGCAGGATTTGTGTCTTTTTCAAAAACGATTACCGTGTTGATAACACCGTTTGTTAAATTGTCTACCTTAAATAGGCAAGCACCCATATCTACGGCTCTCTGAGGTTCAAGAGACTGGTCCCACTTAAACCTATGTTTACTAGGGTCCTTATTGTAATTTAATATAACTTGAGTGGGTTTTATGTAAAAATAATTTTGTATAATTTTCAAAATACACCTCAAATATTTTATTATCGTCTTTAAAGTTTCATTGATGTATATTTTATCATTATAACATTTCTAGTGAATAAAACCTATTTTTCATAATATATGGTATTTATTTGTAATATTGGAATTTGTATGGTATTTCCTTGTAAATGAGATGTTTTTCTTGAATTTTGGAAATGAGCAATATTATAAATATTAAAAATAGATATTTTGATATTAATTACATATATATATATATTTATTAAAAATATAAGTTTTATTTATAATAGAAATCACATTTTCTAAAGAAAATGTATTTTAAATCTTTCGAGACCGTATGCTCCTTGCTGAGGTCTGCATATCGCACTACTAAGCCCAAGGATATGCGATGACCCGCACCATCCCGAACGGGTTCCCAGAAATGAGTTGTAGCTGCGCATTGCAAAGATTTGTTAAAAATACATATCTTGTAGAAAAATGTTTTTATAAGTTTGAGATAGTTTTGTGTAAGATCGTATTTTCCTAAAACTATGTTCCCAAAGATCATCGTTCTATATTACATATGAGTTTTGTGAGGAGGTAGGTCATTACCTCGTAAACTATCTAAAGGTATAGCAAGGGAAAATAATATTTTATGTCGAAACAAAACTATATGGTATTTTTCTGTAAAAGTACTATAAAAACTGAAATATAAATTATTTTGATATGAAACCTGTCAATATGTTTTTTTAATATTTAATGATCATGATACGAGAGTTTGGTATTATTGTGTTTAAGAAAAATATGACTTTTAAGGAAAAACTGAATCGGAAGTCGGATTAACTCCACTTCCGTCGGGTTTTAGAATTATAAGTTTTTAGAATAGTAAAGAGAAGGGGGAGAAGGAACTTACTAGATTGTAGTGGAAAGGAGAGGAGAAAGAAGAAGTAGGAGATGCCGGTGCCTCATTTCGTCACCGGAATTTCCTCGGAACGTCGTCGGAAGTTCGCCGGAGTTTCGCCCATCGCTGACTCCACTTTCACACAAAAAGTCTAGAGAATTTTCTTGAGAGTTTGGACAGAGATTTGGAAGCGAGGAGGGATGAGTTTAGGTGTGGTATTTATAGGAAAAATTAGGGTTTAGGGTAAATGAAAAGGTGTGATAAAAATTATATTAAAATGGATTTAATGTGTGATTTAAATTGCTCTGTAAATGTGCAGGGAAATTAAATAATACAGGGGTTATGAGGAGTCCAAGAGTTGTAGAAAAAATGAAAAAAAAAATAGGGTTTCGGCCAAGTCAGCCGCGCCGCCGACCCGATTCGGCCGAGTCAGGCCGTACCTCACCGCCACGTGTCCCTTGTCGCTTGGTCTACCTCTTGGACTCGTTTGTTTTATGTGTGACTATTGGTTTTACGGGTTATACACGTGTAGACCTTTGGGCTTCTAAAAAGATTAAAAAAAAACTAATTAAAAAATTAATGTGGCTGATGGGATTTGAACTCTGGTGCTTTGGTTCAGCAGTACAAGGTCTTACCAATGAGTTACAAGCTCCTTCTTACTGTTCAAAAGTAAATTAACTACTTATAGTACTCACAGTAAATGTAAATACCCCAAGTATACATTAACTTTAAATAAAATTTATGTACACAAGAATTGGAGTTGTTACAGTCTATCCTCCTTACAAAAATTTCGTCCTCAAAATTTACAATTTTATTTTAAGGACTAGTTTACAAATAGGTGAGGGTATCTTGCACGCATCTCATCTTCCCTTTCCCATGTCGATTCTCCTGGAGTGCCTTTACTCCACATCACTCGAACCAAGTTGACTTTCTTGTTCCGAAGTGACTTCACTTTTTCTGTCCAAGATCTTAACAGATTGTTTCTCACAAGATAAGTCGGGTTGTACAGTATGCTCGGAATGATCGAGAATATGGTTGGAGTTACTTACATACATTCTGAGTTGGGATATGTGGAACACATTATGCACTCTTTCCAATGAAGGTGGAAGTGCTAACCGGTATGCCACTTCACCGACTCGTTCGAGTATGTCGAACGGTCTAATGTATCTTGGACTTAGCTTACCCGTATTCCAAATCGAATCACTCCACTATTTGAAGATATCTTCAGGAATACATGATATCCCGGCTGGAACTCCAAATGACGACGTTTTGCATCAGCCCAGTGCTTCTGTCGATCTTGGTCTATGCGCATTCTTTCCTTGATAGTACGAACCACATCAACAGTTGCTACTATCATCTCAGGTCCAAGAAGTTGCCTATCTCCGATGTCGTTCCAATTTAATGCCGATCGATACTTTCTTCCATAAAGTGCTGCAAAAGGTGCCATTGCTATGCTTTCTTGGTAGCTGTTGTTGTATGAAAAATCCACAAGATGTAGGTGATCTTCTCATGATCCTCCGAAGTCTAACATACACGTTCTGAGCATATCTTCTAAGATCTGAATAGTTCGCTCAGACTGATCATCTATTTATGGATGATAAGCTATGCTGAAATTCAGACTTGTTCCCAAGCTCGCTTGCAGACTCTGCCAAAATTGCGATCGGAATCTGATGTCACGATCGGAGATAATGCAGACCGGTATTCCACGAAGTCTTATTATTTCCTGCATGAGTTCATGGTTATTAGAGATATAGTACATTATGAAGAGTTTAAATCTTGTCACGCCCCACTTCCCAGTATACGGGCAGAGGACGCGATGAGGCCGCTACGTATTTACTCTGAAGTAGCACGCTGGGCGTATCTAAGTAATATAAAAGTAAATGTACACAAGAGACAAGATGTAAATAAATAGCAACTTTATTTATTAACATTCTTTTTACAATACATCTGAAAAGTAAATACATGGAATGGAAAGCAATGGCTATACAGTGACATAACAAAAATGGAAAATACAGAATGTAAATATGTACAAGTATCTAGAGCTCCGGGTCGAAGGCCAGTTGATTCAAGTTCTCGCTGGTGGGCTCGATCTCCTGAAGATCTGAATCACCTGAAAACATTCCAAAGAAGAAAGAAAGGAAATGTCGTTAGCGAACAATCGCTCGGTAAGTCTCAAAAATAAGGGGGAAGTAGAATAGACAGAGAGAGAGTGTAGCTTTAAAGTTGTATTATATTGTTATAATATTGTGTTTAGTGTTAACGCCGTTGTTTGTAGCTTGGTACAGAAGAGGCCAGTGTATATGAGAGGAGTCTCGTTAGACCAGAGACTACAGTGGACGGAATCAAGAGCACAAGGCTCCGTGATAAAACCCGGAACAACGGCAATTGAATTCAGGTTAGGTGTCTTAATGGTTGCAGTCTCGTGCAACTTTTAACACCTTCCGTACCAATCTATCCCTTAAACCCTGCGATATCTTGATTGTTGTAAATTGTATTGTCTTGTATTATGGATTGTATAGATGGATGACTTGCCGAAATCATGATATTAGTAAATGGATGTAACTGGACAATCATGTAGATGGAAGTATATGTATGGGTCGGTTCAGTCAAGTTGTATAGATTGATATATTGAACAGATTGAATATATGGATTCATTACTTCATATTGTAATGTAATTTTATACTTGAATCTTATTCAAGTCAGATTGTGTGTGTGTGTATATATATATATATATATATATATATATATATATATATATATTTTGAGACTCAGTCTGAGTCAGACAATTAGAAAAGAAATTGAATACAAATTAGGTTTTGGTGTTATCGGTAACCGCTGCACATGGACGGCAGGATTTGTGTCTTTTTCAAAGGCGATTACTGTGTTGATAACACCGTTTGTTAAGTTTTCTATATTAAATAGGCAAGCACCCATATCTCTGGCTCTCTGAGGCTCAAGAGACCGGTTCCACTTAAACCTATATTTACTAGGGTCCTTATTGTAATCTAGTATAGCTTGAGGGGATTTTATGTAAAAATAATTTTGTATAATTTTCGAACTACACCTCAAGTATTTTATTATCATCTTAAAAGTTTTCATTGATGTATATTTTATCATTGTGACATTTCTATTGATTAAAACCTATTTTTCATAACATATGGTATTTATTTGTAATATAGGAATTGTATGGTATTTTCTTGTAAATGGAATGTTTTTCTTGAATTTTGGAAATGTGGAATATTATAAATATTAAAAATAGATATTTTGATATTAATTACATATATATATATTAAAATTATAAGTTTTATTTATAGTAGAAATCACATTTTCTAAAGAAAATTGTATTTTTAAATCTTTCGAGACCGTATGCTCCTTGCGGAGGTCTGCATCTCGTATTACTAAACTCGAGAATGTGTGATAATCCGCACCATCTCAAACGGGTTCCCCAAATGGGTTGTAGCGGCGCTTTGCAAAGATTTGTTTAAAATACCTAATCTTGTAGAAAAAGGTTTTTATATAAGTTGGAGATAGTTTTATATAAAACCGTATTTTCCCAAATCTATGTTTCCCAATATCATTGTGCTATGTTACATATGAGTGTTGTGAAGAGGTAGGTCATTATCTCGTGAACTATCTAAAGTATAGCAAGGAATTATAATGTTTTATTTCAAAACTAAACTATATGGTATTTTTCTGAAAAAGTGCGATAAAAATTACAATATGAATTCTTTTGCTATGAAACTTGTTCAATATGTTTTGTTAATATTTAATGGTCATGATGTGCAAGTTTGGTATTATTGTATTTAAGAAAATTGGAACTTTTTAAAGAAAACCGAATCGGAAGTCGGATTAACTCCGCTTCCGTCGGGTTTTAGCAATACAAGTTTTTTTTAGATTAGGAAAGAGAAGAGAGAGGAGTGACTTACTGAATTTTAGATTAGAGAAGAGGAAGAGGGAGTGGTAGAAGGTGCCGGTGCGTCGTTTCGTCGTCGGGAGCTCCTAGGGTCGTCGTCAGAAGTTCGTTGGAGCTTCGCCCTTCGCTAACTCCACTTGTACACAAAAGTTCTTAGGATTTTTTTTTGAAAGTTTGGGCAGAGTTTGTGAGTGAGAGGGTGTGCGTGAAATGGAGTTGTATTTATAGGGAAAATTAGGGTTAGGGTTTGATAAAAAAATGCATTAAAATATGCATTAAAAAGATTTAAATTGGGTTTTAATTGGCTTTGTTAATGTGCAGGGAAAACAAATAGAATAGGGGTTATGGGGAGGCCAAAAGACACAGGTGGAGTGATGAAAAATCGGAGTTGGATCCGAGTCGCCGGCCAATTCACCCCTCCCGCCGGCCGAGTCGGGGTCTGCCTCGCCGCCACGTGTCCCTCATCATTTGGTCTAGCTCCTGGACTCGTTTGTTTTTAATATGACCTTTGGGTTTACGGGTTATACACGTGTAGACTCTTGGGTTTCTAAAAAGATTAAAAGAAATCAAATAAAAAAATAATGTGGATGATGGGATTTGAACTCTGGTTTTTTGGTTCAGCAGTGCAAGGTCTTACCAATGAGCTACAAGCTCTTGCTTGCTGTTAAAAAGCAAATCAAATTTATAACTTGTGATCAGGCTCAAATACCCCTTTCTGTATTTTTTTAAAAAAATGTACAGAAATTTTAGGGTTGTTATATTCTACCCTCCTTATAAAAATTTCGTCCTTGAAATTTGTAAAAGAAAAGTATAACAGATTCAAGGAATGTTTGGTGATAGAACTATTGGTAGTGTATGAAAAATATGTCAAAGAACGAAAGATCTGAAAAGAGTTGAGGAAATTACCCGGTTTACCTTGCTCTATGACCTCTGCTTCTTCGGCCGCTAGAAGGAAAGATTGACGCCGTGGTACCTTCCTCCTAACTGGGGGCACATTTCTTTGTCTTTGGGGCATGTTTCTCTGCCCTCGAAGAATGTTCCTCAGAGCCTGATGGAATTGGCGAGTAGGCTGTGCAGATGGTGGAGCTGGGAGTGTCAGATGAGGTGCAGGAGCCTAGATAGCTGGCCGCTGCGGGTAGTTGGTGGGTATGTGATCTGGGTTGCGTCTCTAAGGATAGTTTCCAATTCCGTGATTGAATGCGCCACAAACTAGACACATGCCTTTTGCGCACCTACAGTCCTTCAACAAGTGTCCTTCCCTCTTACAATAGAAGCAAAAATCGGGACTTGGCTGGTTATTGGTTTCTTCCAGTCTCCTTGGTTCAACAGTTAGCCTTGAAGAGGCTCCTCCTGCCATCTGATTGGCAGGGCGCTTCACTCCGGCAGATTGAGATCTGCCCTTCTTCTTCACCACTGCCTCATATTTTCGGACAGCTTTGAAAGCCAAATCATGGGTTGGGAAATCCCCTGTAGCTAATGCAGCTTGGATTTCCGGGTCCAACCCTTACTGAAATTTTCTAGCTCTGATCTCAGCAGTCGGTATGAGATGGGCCGCAAACCTATTACGGTCTTATGTTAGCTGTGTAGTATGTGATATAAAATCGAATATTGAGATATATCTTACCTGCTGAGCATGGTAAACTCGGCATCATACTCATCTACTGATTTGGTCCACATTGAATCTTGTTGCAGATGAATGAACTGCTGCTCAAAATCAAAGCGGGCAGTCTCAGAGAAGTACTTTGTATCGAACATGTCACGGAAAGTCTTTCATTCGATAGGTTGGTCAAGACGGCTTTTGTAACAACTCTATTTTTAATGTACAAAGAATTGATTTAAATTCAATGTATACTTGGAGTATTTATTACAGCTGATATCTCTTTAAGTATTTATTTCACTCCATAATTACAAGAAGGAGCTTGTAACTCATTGGTAATACCTTGCACTGCTGAACCAAGCCACCAGAGTTCAAATCCCATGCCCCACATTATTTTTTATATTATTTTGTTTTAATTTTTTTGGAAAGTCAACAGTCAAACAGCGATAACTCACAAAATTTATACTGAACATAAAAAACTAAATACACCAAAATTCCCCCCATGAGTTTCCCCACCCAGAGGTACCCCGACTCGGCCGAGTCGGCTGACGGACCGGCCAACTCGGCCGGCACCGCCGGCCGGACTCGGCCGGACGGCCGAGTCGTCAACACGGAATTTCTCCGTGTTGACCTGGTCATCCCCCCTGTATACTTTATTTTCTTTGATCGGTTACCAGATTCTCAATAAATCACTTTTATTCCAAAATTTAATGATTTTTAATTTTTTTTTAATATATTTTTATATTTTTTTTAATTAAAACCCTAACCCTAGCCTAGCCCTATATAAACACCCCTACCCTCTACCCTTTCACCCTACATTCCTAAGTCCACTCTCTAAAAATTTCAAGAGAACTCGGTACGTTAGAAAAAGAGCAAAAGGCGAAGCGCTGCCGAAATCGACGACGAATTCCGGCGATCGTACTAGGACCCTTCACGATGTTTCGACGCACCGACAACCCACTACCTTCCTAGCACTCTCTAGCTCGTCCAATACCGTAAGTCCTACTCTTTCTATCTTTCTATTCTTTCATAAAATATGACTTTTTAAAACCCGACGGAAATCGGAACAAACCGATTTCCGATTCGGTTTCTCTATCAAAACTCACTTGTCACTAATTCCATAATGCTTAAACATATTCATGTTGACTACTAATCACTTAAAAATCAATTTGAACAAGTTTTCACACATGAAATGATAGCTTTTGCAATATATCGTATTCTTTCACTTAAATACCACCATGTTTAGTTTATCTCATTTAACCCTTTAACATTGCTATACCATAAAATAGATCACGAGGTAATGACCTACCTCCACACACACGCAAATACAACCCTACTTGATATCATCAAAACTTAGAATACGATAATACAAGACTTTACATTAAAATACCATTTTCTTTATAACCCTTTTCTGAAAGTTCTAAGTTGTATACAATTTTAAAACAAAATCTTTTAATAGGAAAATACGATATGTCATGGACATCGATCGTTTATCTAAACCTGACTTTGTAGTGTCTAGGCTAGGCAAGTGAGCTTAGGTAATTTTAAAAGGCCCGTCTCACGATTCGTGAGCGGATCCCTCCTTCCTCACTTGTACTTACCTGGCCACAATTGGCGGTGAAGAGGCGATTTGAGACTTCTAATGACGTGTCGTTTAGACCATTTAGAAATAGGCTAGTTGGTTTAGGAAACCCTAGAATCTAAAATACGGAAATTTACACCCTTTACAAATAAATACCTTATCTTTATAAAACCGTTTTCTAAATGATTAGTATTTATTAAATCTTTGCAAAGCGCCGCTACAACCCACCCTTGGGGAACTCGTTAGGGATAGTACGGTTTATCGTGTACCCTCGAGCTTAGTAGTGCGAGATTCAGACCTCCGCAAGGAGCATTCGGTCTCGAAAGTTTTAAAATACGACATTTAAGAAAAATGAGATTTTTGGAAAAATAAAATAGTTATATAAATTATTCTTGTATAAACATATGTATATTTATCATTTAAACACCTATTTTATTATAAGATAAAGTTTCCATATTTTCCTAAAAATTACAATATTAAAAGTTACATTAAAATACCATGAATTTCAAATAAATCAATATTATAGATTAATACCTTTATTAGGATATATTCACTAGAAATATCACTAAATAAAATCGCACTTATTATAATTATAAAGACGAATAATAAATACTTGAGGTGTATCTTGAAAACTATACAAAAGTACATTTTTACATAAAACCCCCTCAAGTTTTATAAATTACAATAAGGACCCTAACAATTATAGAACTTCAAATTACTTTTCTTTTAGTCTGACTCGGGTATGAGTCTGACTATTTCTGACTTGAATATGATTCAAGTCAATCTATATTCTTTCATATTCCAACTCAATATGAACACATGAATCCCTGAATCCAGTTAACCATCTATTCAACTTGACTGAATCAAACCATGGATATACATCCATTATTCCGTTATTCCATTTACCTGATTATACAGTTACAACATGTTTACTGATATTATGGTTTTGGTCGGTTATCCAACTTACACAATACAAAACAGCAATACTATCAAAACACTACGGGGTTTAAGGGGTAGATTGATACGGAAGGTGTTAAAGGTGGCATGAGGTGGTCAGATTAAGACACCTAACCTATATTCCGTTACTGTTGTACCATGGCTTAACGGTTCTTTGTACTTTTCGTTTGCCCTGGTCTCTAGCATATAGAGACCCCCCTCATATACACTGGCATCCTTCTGTACCAAGCTACAAACAACAGCGTCAACACAATATTCCACAATATTCTACAACATGATACTTTAGCAAATTACTCTTATTCTGTCTTTCTAATTCTTCCTTATCTTTTGGACTTACCGAGCGACCTGTTCGCTGACGACATTCTGTTTCCTTCTTCTTTGAATGTCGTCAGGTACTTTGGACCCAGCAGAGATCGAGCCTACCGGTGAAGCTTTGGAGCAGTTACACGAAGACCCTGTGCTCTAGACATTGTATCTTGTTCTACTCAGTATTTTCATTTCTGTTATGCCATTGTTTAGGCATCGCTTTTTATTTCAGTTGTATTTACTTTTCATGCATTGTACAAAAGAATGTTATTAATAAAATTGCTGTTATTTCTATATCTCTTGTGATTTATTTTATATTGCTTAGATACGCTTAGCGTATGTACTTCTAAGTATATACGTAGCGGACCTCGTGGCGTCCACTTCGCCGTACACCGGGAAGCGGGGCGTGACAGGTTTTGTTGGTGGCCCATGCAGGTCAGAGCTGTATGAATCCCTGTCATGCAGTTCTGGTCTGCGTGAACAACCTAAGTAATATAACACAAGAACCAGCAACTAAAACATTCTTTACAATTCATATTCCTTGAATCTTGCAAATTTCTATTCCTTGAATCTTATCATTTCATGTATTTGAATCTATCCTAACCCAAATTTTTCTTCAAGGTTATGGATTCCCCGAACAACACCAGCACCAACGTCAACAACACCCCTCCAGCACTACCTCTTGCACCAGCTGGTCCTGCACCACCCACCGAGCAAACAATGTTATTTGAGGCGATCCGCAGTCTTCTCGAAGGACATCAACAACTTCTGAACTGTCCCGAGACTGACGCACCGGGAGTAAAGCTATTCAGGGCTTTACATCCCAAGCAGTTCTCTCGTAAAGGAAGCCCTCTTGAAGCGGAAGAATGGGCACAAAGCATCGAAGACGATCTGGCAGCAGCTCAAGTGCCAGACAACGCTTGGGTCCGTGTAGCAAAACTACAGCTCACGGATAATGCTCGCAACTGGTGGAAGGCGGAAGAAAGCCGTCTGGTACAGCCGATTGAATGGAAGACCTTTCGCGAGAAGTTCGAAGCGAAATACTTCCCTGTGACTGCCAGGTTTGCAATGGAGCAGCAGTTTATTCATCTACAACAGGATTCAATGTGGGATAAATCAGTAGATGAATACGATGCTGAATTCACCATGTTAAGCTGGTAAGATATGTCACAATAAGTTCAATTTTTAAATATCACATACTACACAGCTAACACAATCTTTAAACAGATTCGCGGCACACTTGATACCGACGGACGATATCAGAGCCCGTCGCTTTCAACAAGGACTGGACAGGGAGATTTAGGCTGCTCTAGCCACAGGAAAGTTTTTGACTCATGAGGATGCTCTAGAAGCTGCCCGCAGCTATGAGGCAGTGATAAAAGCAAGGGGCAGACCTCAGTCTACAGGAGTCAAACGCCCTGCCAACCAGATGGCAGGTGGAGCCCTTTTGTGTCAAGGCGACCCGAAGTACCAACCCATCGTCCTAGCCCAGCCTTTTGCACCTACTGCAAGAGAACTAGACATATGATGAAGGACTGCCGTCGAGCTAACCGCCTTTGCTTAGTCTGCGGCTCAGCTACTCACGATATTGGGTCTTGTCCCCAAAGACATAACCCAGTTGCTGCACCCAGACCAGCAATTACCTATCCGCAGCGACCAGCTCTTCAGGCACCTGCTCCCAGACCTGCACTACCTGCACCACCCAGAGGACCACAAGCTGCACCATTTCCTCGTCAGTTCCATCAAGCTCAAAGGAACATTCCGAGGAATGCTCCTCAGGCCAGGAGGAATGTACCAAGGCGCCAGGCTTTTACGATGTCCGTGGAAGAAGCAGAGGCCACTGGCCAAGTCATCATTGGTAAACTTTTCTTTTCAAACTTTGCTTTTCTATCCGCTACTTAGTCACATATTTCCTATACCTAAAACAAATCCCACATACCTTAGGTATAATCTTAGTATCCTCAATCCCTGCACTTGCACTTTTTGATACTGGAGCATCACATTGCTTTATGTCGCAACGGTTTGTCCGAACCCATGCGATACAAATTTCACCGCTTGTATCCAGCTGGAATGTCAGTTCCGGAAATGGCGTTTTAAAGGCAACTATGGGATACAGTTTGTGTCCAGTCGTCGTCTGCAGTCGAGAGTTTTATGCTGACTTCAAGGTGCTGGACATACCGAACTTCGATGTGGTTCTAGGAATGGATTGGCTTGGAACTTTTTATGCTACCATCGACTGTCGTAAAAGGAGGGTAGTATTCGAGATCCCAGACCATCCGGTCTTCTATTTTAAAAGTGGAGACCGTACACTGGAGCCAAGTACCTACAAAGCGAAGCCAAGAGAAGCAGTAGTTGCAGCAGCTCAAGCAGAGGAAGAATCAAGACCAGATGTGGTTTGAGAATTTGACGATGTATTTCCTGACGATATATCAGGTTTGCCTCCCGATCGAGCTCTTGAATTAATTATTGATTTAGTACCAGGAGCACAACCGGTAATCAAAGCACCCTATCGTTTAAGTCCGGAAGGTTTGAAGGAAGTCCGAACACAGTTGGATGAATTACTGGCAAAAGGATGGATTCGTCCCAGCACTTCAAGTTGGGGATCACCTGTACTACTTGTGAAGAAGAAGGAAGGTTCATACAGAATGTGCATCGATTACAGAGCTTTGAACGAAGTCACTATAAAGAACAAGTATCCACTCCCGCGCATCGACGATTTATTCGATCAGCTAAGTGGATCTTGTGTTTTCTCTAAACTAGATCTTCGTTCAGGTTATCATCAAGTGAAGGTTAAGGAAGCTGATATTCACAAAACAGCTTTCAGAACTCGCTATGGACATTACGAATTTCTAGTGATGCCATTTGGAGTGACCAACGCACCCGCAATCTTCATGAACCTTATGAATCAAGTTTTCCGGGAATACTTAGACAGGTTTGTTGTTATTTTCATCGACGACATCCTGGTGTATTCTAAGAGTCGGAAAGAGCATGCAGAACATCTACGAATTGTCCTGGAAACTCTTCGACAACACCAGCTTTATGCCAAGTACAGCAAGTGCGAGTTTTGGATAAATCAAGTTGGTTTTCTTGGACATATCATATCAGGAGAAGGAATCTCTGTGGATCCAGCGAAAGTTTCGGCAGTTAGCGAATGGCCTACACCAAAGTCAGTGAAGGATATTCGAAGTTTCTTGGGTTTAGCTGGATATTACAGAAGGTTTATTGAAGGCTTTTCGAAGATAGCAACGCCCCTGACCAAGCTCACACGTAAAGATGAAGAATTTGTGTGGTCAGAAGCATGCGAACAAGCTTTCGTAGAACTCAAGTCAAGGTTGACATCAGCACCTATTCTTGTCATACCGGATCAATCTGGAGGATTCGAAGTGCATTGCGATGCATCCGGTAAGGGATTAGGATGTGTTCTACATCAGCACGGTAAGGTTGTGGCTTATGCTTCAAGACAGCTGAAGATTCATGAGCGCAATTATCCGACGCATGATTTGGAGTTGGCAGTTGTCATCTTTGCTCTTAAGATTTGGCGTCATTACCTACTTGGTGAACGAGTGAACATCTGCACAGATCATAAGAGCTTAAAGTATGTGTTTACTCAGAAGGAGTTGAATATGCGGCAGAGAAGATGGTTAGAACTCATGGCGGACTTTGACATCAACTTGCAATATCACCCAGGGAAGGTGAATGTAGTACCTGATGCTCTTAGTCGCCAACCATTAGCAATGAATCTCACCGCTCAGTGGAAGCTTCGACAAGACTTGCATCAAATGGAGATTGAAGTAGTCATGCCAGGTAATGCTTCAAGTTTGATGAATTTACAAGTTCAATCAACCATTGTCAATCAGATCAAAGCAGCTCAGGCCAGCGATGCTAAGTTGCAAAAGATCAGAGAACAAGTGGAGAATGGACTCAGAACAGATTTCATCATCCATGAAGACGGATCTTTGAGATACGGCAGCAGATTGTGTGTACCAAAAGGTCCTGTTCGAGAAGAGTTAATGAAAGAAGCTCACAGCTCTCCCTATTCAGTACATCCTGGAGGTACCAAAATGTACAAAGATCTACGTCAGAATTATTGGTGGCATGGAATGAAGCGTGAAGTAGCCAGAAGGGTCGCAAAATGCTTGGTGTGTCAGCAAGTAAAGGCTGAACATCACAGGACTGCTGGATTACTTCAACCGTTACCAATCCCAGAATGGAAGTGGCAACATATCACGATGGACTTTGTGACTGCTCTTCCTCATAGCACAAAGGGTAACGATGCCATATGGGTCATTGTGGATCGACTCACAAAGTCGGTTCACTTCATCCCATTTCGAGTTGGCCAATCAACTGAGATACTAGCGAAGATGTACATGGAGGTAATAATCTAATTTAGATTTAAAACTCTTCATAATGTACTATCTCTGATACCCATGAACTCATACAGGAAATTGTGAGACTCCATGGAGTACCGGTCTGCATTGTCTCCAATCGTGACACCAGGTTCCGATCGCAATTTTGGCAGAGTCTGCAAGCAAGCTTGGGAACAAGTCTGAACTTCAGCACGGCTTATCATCCACAAACAGATGGTCAGTCAGAACGAACTATTCAGATCTTGGAAGATATGCTTAGAGCGTGTATGCTAGACTTCAAGGGATCGTGGGAAGATCACCTACATCTTGTGGAGTTTTCATACAACAACAGCTACCAAACAAGCATAGGATGGCACCTTTTGCAGCATTGTATGGAAGGAAGTGTCGATCGCCATTAAGTTGGGACGACATCGGAGATAAGGAACTTCTTGGACCGGAGATGATAGTAGCAACTGTTGATGTAGTTCGTACTATCAGGGAAAGGATGCGCATAGCCCAAGATCGACAGAAACACTGGGCTGATGCAAAGAGACGACACTTGGAGTTCCAGCCAGGAGATCATGTATTCCTGAAAATATCTCCGAACCGCGGAGTGATCCGATTTGGAAGACGGGGTAAGTTGAGTCCGAGATACATTGGACCGTTCGACATACTCGAACGAATCGGTGAAGTGGCATACCGTTTAGCGCTTCCACCTTCATTGGAAGGAGTGCATAATGTGTTCCACATATCCCAACTCAGAAAGTATGTGAGTGACCCCAGCCATGTTCTCGATCATTCCGAGCTCACTTTACAGCCCGACTTGTCTTGTGAGCAACAGCCTGTGGAGATCCTGGACAGGAAAGTGAAGACATTTCGGAACAAGAAAGTTAACTTGGTTCGAGTGATGTGGAGGAAAGACACTCCAGGAGAGTCCACTCGGGAAAGGGAGGATGAAATGCGTACTAGATATCCACACCTCTTTGTAAACTAGTCCTCAAATAAAAGTTGTAAATTTCGAGGACGAAATTTTTGTAAGGAGGGTAGACTGTAACAACTATATTTTTAATGTACAAAGAATTGATTTAAATTCAATGTATACTTGGAGTATTTATTACAGCTGATATCTCTTTAAGTATTTATTTCACTCCATAATTACAAGAAGGATCTTGTAGCTCATTGGTAATACCTTGCACTGCTGAACCAAGCCACCAGAGTTCAAATCACATGCCCCACATTATTTTTTATATTATTTTGTTTTAATTTTTTTGGAAAGTCAACAGTCAAACAGCCATAACTCATAAAATTTATACTGAACATAAAAAACTAAATACACCAAAACTCCCCCTATGAGTTTCCCCACCCAGAGGTACCCCGACTCGGCCCGACTCGGCCGAGTCGGCCGGCGGACCGGCCAACTCGGCCGGCGCCGCCGGCCGGACTCGGCCGGACGGCCGAGTCGTCAACACGGAATTTCTCCGTGTTGACCTGGTCATCCCCCCTGCATACTTTATTTTCTTTGATCGGTTACCAGATTCTCAATAAATCACTTTTATTCTAAAATTTAATGATTTTTAATGTTTTTTTATATATTTATATATATTTTTTAATTAAAACCCTAAACCTAGCCTAGCCCTATATAAACACCCTTACCCTCTACCCTTTCACCCTACATTACTAAGTCCACTCTCTAAAAATTTCAAGAGAACTCGGTACGTTAGAAAAAGAGCGAAAGGCGAAGCGCTGCCGAAATCGACGACGAATTCCGGCGATCGTACTAGGACCCTTCATGACGTTTCGACGCACCGACAACCCACTACCTTCCTAGCACTCTCTAACTCGTCCAACACCGTAAGTCCCACTCTTTCTATCTTTCTATTCTTTCATAAAATACGACTTTTTAAAACCCGACGGAAATCGGAACAAACCGATTTCCGATTCGGTTTCTCTATCAAAACTCACTTGTCACTAATTCCATAATGCTTAAACATATTCATGTTGACTACTAATCACTTAAAAATCAATTTGAACAAGTTTTCATACATGAAATGATAGCTTTTGCAATATATCGTATTCTTTCACTTAAATACCACCATGTTTAGTTTATCTCATTTAACCTTTTAACATTGCTATACCTTAAAATAGATCACGAGGTAATGACCTACCTCCACACACACGCAAATACAACCCTACTTGATATCATCAAAACTTAGAATACGATAATACAAGACTTTACATTAAAATACCATTTTCTTTATAACCCTTTTCTGAAAGTTCTAAGTTGTATACAATTTTAAAACAAAATCTTTTAATAGGAAAATACGATATGTCATGGACATCGATCGTTTATCTAAACCTGACTTTGTGGTGTCTAGGCTAGGCAAGTGAGCTTAGGTAACTTTAAAAGGCCCGTCTCACGATTCGTGAGTGGATCCCTCCTTCCTTACTTGTACTTACCTGGCCACAATTGGCGGTGAAGAGATGATTTGAGGCTTTTAATGACGTGTCGTTTAGACCATTTAGAAATATGTTAGTTGGCTTAGGAAACCATAGAATCTAAACTACGGAAATTTACACCCTTTTACAAATAAATACTTATCTTTATAAAACCGTTTTCTAAATGATTAGTATTTATTAAATCTTTGCAAAGCGCCACTACAACCCACCCTTGGGGAACTCATTAGGGATAGTATGGTTTATCGTGCACCCTCGAGCTTAGTAGTGCGAGATTCAGACCTCCGCAAGGAGCATTCGGTCTCGAAAAGTTTAAAATACGACATTTAAGAAAAATGAGATTTTTGGAAATATAAAATATTTATATAAAATTATTCTTGTATAAACATATGTATATTTATCATTTAAATACCTATTTTATTATAAGATAAAGTTTCCACATTTTCCTAAAAATTACAAGATTAAAAGTTACATTAAAATACCATGAATTTCAAATAAATCAATATTATAGATTAATACCTTTATTAGGATATATTCACTAGAAATATCACTAAATAAAATCGCACTCATTATAATTATAAAGACGAATAATAAATACTTGAGGTGTATCTTGAAAACTATACAAAAGTACATTTTTATATAAAACCCCCTCAAGTTTTATAAATTACAATAAGGACCCTAACAATTATAGAACTTCAAATTACTTTTCTTTTAGTCTAACTCGGGTATGAGTCTGACTATTTCTGACTTGAATATGATTCAAGTCAATCTATATTCTTTCATATTCCAACTCAATATGAACACATGAATCCCTGAATCCAGTTAACAATCTATTCAACTTGACTGAATCAAACCATGAATATACATCCATTATTTCGTTATTCCATTTACCTGATTATGCAGTTACAACATGTTTACTGATATCATGGTTTTGGTCGGTCATCCAACTTACACAATACAAAACAGCAATACTATCAAAACACTACGGGGTTTAAGGGGTAGATTGGTACGGAAGGTGTTAAAGGTGGCACGAGGTGGTCAGATTAAGACACCTAATCTATATTCCGTTGCTGTTGTACCGTGGCTTAACGGTTCCTTGTGCTTTCCGTTTGCCCTGGTCTCTAGCATATAGAGACCCCCCTCGTATACACTGGCATCCTTCTGTACCAAGCTACAAACAACAGCGTCAACACAATATTCCACAATATTCTACAACATGATACTTTAGCAAATTACTCTTATTCTGTCTTTCTAATTCTTCCTTATCTTTGGGACTTACCGAGCGACCTGTTCGCTGACGACATTCTGTTTCCTTCTTTTTTGAATGTCGTCAGGTACTTTGGACCCAGCAGAGATCGAGCCCACCGGTGAAGACTTGGAGCAGTTACACAAAGAACCTGAGCTCTAGACATTGTACCTTGTTCTACTCAGTATTTTCATTTCCTGTTATGCCATTGTTTAGGCACCGCTTTTCATTTCAGTTGTATTTACTTTTCATGCATTGTACAAAAGAATGTTATTAATAAAGTTGCTGTTATTTCTATATCTCTTGTCTCTTGTGATTTACTTTATATTGCTTAGATAAGCTTAGCGTATGTACTTCTAAGTATATACGTAGCGGACCTCGTCGCGTCCACTTCGCCGTACGCCGGGAAGCTGGGCGTGACAGCTTTCTTCTTCCTTCCACCAAACCCGTGCATTATCGGTAAGCTGCAGCTTTGCAACTCGAACCCAAGCTATTTCTGGCACTTGTGCCGCTGCCAGATCATCTTCGATACTTTGAGCCCATTCCTCAGCTTCCAGTGGGCTCTCCTTTCCTAAAAAGCTCTTGGGGTGCAGTGCCCGGAATTGTTTCACTCCGAGTGCTTCCGCTTCTGAACGGTTCAAGAGAATAGCAGTTTGCTGCTGCTGTCCTTCCAGGAGGCTGCGGATTGCTTCAAGCAGACCCGTCTACTCGTTGATCGGAGCAGCGACGGCAGGTGTGAGTGGTAGTGGTGGAGGTGTGTTGTTGACATTGGTGCTGGTGTTGTTTGGGGAATCTATAATCTTGAAAGAAAAATTTAGGTTAGGACAGATTCAAAGTATATGAAATGATGAGATTCAAGAAGTATGAATTGTAAAGAATGTTTTAATTGCTGGTTCTTGTGTTATATTGTTTAGGTTGTTTTCGCAGAACAGAACTGCATAGTAGTGTTCCATACAGCTCTGACCTGCATGGGCCACCTGTCAAAACCTGTCACGCCCTACTTCCCAGTATACGGGCATAGGACGCGACGAGGCCGCTACGTATTTACTCTGAAATAAATATGCTGAGCGTATCTAAGCAATATAAAAGTAAATGTACACAAGAGACAAGATGTAAATAAACAACAAATTTATTTATTAACATTCTTTTTACAATATATCTGAAAAGTAAATACATGAAATGGAAAGCAATGCCTAAACAGTGGCATAACAGAAATGGAAAATACAGAATGTAAATGTGTACAAATATCTAGAGCTCTGGGTCGAAGGCTAGTTGATCCAAGTCCTCGCTGATGGGCTCGATCTCCTGAAGATCTGAATCACCTGACAACATTCCAAAGGAAAAGAAAGGGAATGTCGTCAGTGAACAATCGCTCGGTAAGTCCCAAAGATAAGGGGGAAGTAGAATAGACAGAGAGAGAGAGAGTGCGTGTGTAGCTTTAAAGTTGTATTATATTATTATAATGTTGTATTTAGTCTTAACGCTGTTATTTGTAGCTTGGTATAGAAGAGACCAGTGTATACGAGAGGAGTCTCGTTAGACCAGAGACTACGGTTGACGGAATCAAAAGTACAAGGCTCCGTGATAAAACCCGGAACAACGGCAATTGAATTCAGGTTATGTGTCTTAATGGTTGCAGTCTCGTGCCACTTTTAACACCTTCCGTACCATCTACCCCTTAAACCCCGCGATATCTTGATTGTATTGTTTGTATTGTATTGTAAATTGTATTGTCTTGTATTATAGATTGTATAGATGGATGACTTGCCGAAACCATGATATCAGTAAATGGATGTAACTGGAGAATCATGTAGATGGAAGTATATCCATGATTCGGTTCAGTCAAGTTGTATAGATTGATAGATTGAACAGATTCAATATATGGATTCATTGCTTCATATTGTAATATAGTTTTATACTTGAATCTCATTCAAGTCAGGTTGTATATATATATATATATATATATATATATATATATATATATATATATATATATATATATATATATATATATGTTGAGACTCAATCTGAGTCAGACAATTAGATAAGAAATTGAATCCTTAATTAGGTTTTGGTGTTATCGGTAACCGCTGCACATGGACGTCAAGATTTGTGTCTTTTTTAAAGATGATTACCGTGTTGATAACACCGTTTGTTAAGTTGTCTACCTTAAATAGGCAAGCACCCATATCTCTGGCTCCCTGAGGCTCAAGAGACTGGTCCCGCTTAAACCTATGTTTACTAGGGTCCTTATTGTAATTTAGTATAGCTTGAGGGGGTTTTATGTAAAAATAATTTTGTATAATTTTCAAAATACACCTCAAGTATTTTATTATAATTTTTAAAGTTTTCATTGATTTATATTTTATCATTATGACATTTCTAGTGATTAAAACCTATTTTTCATAACATATGGTATTTATTTGTAATATTGGAATTGTATGGTATTTTCTTGTGAAAGAAATGTTTTTATTGAATTTTGGAAATATGGAATATTATAAATATTAACAATAGATATTTTGATATTAATTACATATATATATTTATTAAAAATATAAGTTTTATTTATAGTAGAAATCACATTTTCTAAAGAAAATTGTATTTTAAAATCTTTCGAGACCGTATACTCCTTGCGGAGGTCTGCAGCTTGCACTACTAAGCCCGAGGATGTGAGATAATCTGTACCATCCTGAACGGGTTCCCCAAATGGATTGTAGCGGCGCTTTCCAAAGATTTGTTTAAAATACATAATCTTGTAGAAAAAGGTTTTTATATAAGTCGGAGGTAGTTTTATGTAAAACCGTATTTTCCCAAATCTATGTTTCCCAATATCATCGTGCTATATTACATATGAGTATTGTGAAGAGATAGGTCATTATCTCGTGAACTATCTAAAGGTATAGCAAGGAATTATAATGTTTTATGTCAAAACTAAACTATATGGTATTTTTCTGAAAAATTGCGATAAAAATTACAATATGAATTCTTTTGCTATGAAACTTGTTTAATATATTTTGTTAATGTTTAATTGTCATGATGTGCAAGTTTAGTATTGTTGTATTTAAGAAAATTGGAACTTTTTAAAGAAAACCGAATCGGAAGTCGGATTAACTCCGCTTCCGTCGGGTTTTAGCAATACAAGTTTTTTTTAGAGTAGGAAAGAGAAGAGAGAGGATGGACTTACTGGATTTTACATTAGGGAAGAGGAAGAGGGAGTGGTAGGAAGTGCCGGTGCGTCGTTTCGTCGCTAGGAGCTCCTAGGGTCATCGTCGGAAGTTCGTCGGAGCTTCACGCTTCGCTAACTCCACTTATACACAAAAGTTCTTTGGATTTTTCTTGAGAGTTTCGGCAGAGTTTGTGAGTGAGGGGTGTGTGAAATGGAGTGGTATTTATAGGGAAAATTAGGGTTAGGGTTTGATAAAAAAATGCATTAAAATATGCATTAAAAAGATTTAAATTAGGTTTTAATTGGTTCTGTTTATTTGCAGGGAAAATAAATAGAACAGGGGTTATGGGGAGGCCAAAAGACAAAGGTAGAGTGAAGAAAAATCGGAGTTGGATCTGATTCGGCCGGCGGCGCCGGCTGATTCGTCCTTCCCGCTGGCCAAGTCGGGCCGAGTCGGGGTCCGCCTTGCCGCCACGTGTCCCTCATCGTTTGGTTTAGCTCCTGAACTCGTTTATTTTTAGTGTGGACTTTGGGTTTACGGGTTATGCACGTGTAGATTCTTGGGCTTCTAAAAAGATTAAAAGAAATCAAATAAAAAAATAATGTGGATGATGGGATTTGAACTCTGGTGCTTTGGTTTAGCAGTGTAAGGTCTTACCAATGAGCTACTAGCTCTTGCTTGCTGTTAAAAAGCAAATCAAATTTATAACTTGTGCTCAGGCTCAAATACCCCTTTCTGTATTTTTGAAAAAAAATGTACAGAAAGTTTAGGGTTGTTACAAATCTTAAGTAGATTCTTACCTCCATATACTTCTTTGCTAATGTATCAGTTGATTGGCCAACTCGAAATGGGATGAAGTGAGTCGACTTTGTAAGTCGATCCATAATAACCCATACTGCATTGTTACCCTTTGTGTTGCGAGGAAGTGCATTCACAAAATCCATCGTGATATGTTGCCACTTCCATTCTTGGATAGGTAATGGTTGAAGTAATCCAGCAGTCCTGTGATGTTCAGCCTTTACTTGCTGACACACCAAACATTTAGCGACGCTTCTGGATACTTCGTGCTTCATTCCATACCACCAGTAATTTTGACGTAGATCTTTGTACATTTTTGTACCTCCAGGGTATACTGAGTACGGAGAGCTTTGAGATTCTTTCATTAACTCTTCCCGAACAGAACCTTTTGGTATACATAATCTGCTGCCGTATCTCAAAGATCCGTCTTCATAGATGATGAAATCTGTTCTGAGTCCATTCTCTACTTGTTCTCTGATCTTTTGCAACTTAGCATCACTTGCTTGAACTACTCTGATCTGATTGACAATGGTAGATTGAACTTGTAAATTCATCAAACTTGAAGCGTTACCTGGCATGACTACTTCAATCTCCATCTGATGCAAGTCTTGTTGAAAATTCCACTGAGCGGTGAGATTTGTTGCTAATGGTTTGCGACTAAGGGCATCAGGTACCACATTCATCTTCCCTGGATGATATTGCAGGTTGATGACAAAGTCCGCCGTGAGTTCTAACCATCGTCTTTGCCGCATATTAAGCTCCTTCTGAGTAAACACATATTTCATACTTTTGTGATCTGTGTATATCTTCACTCGTTCAAGAAGAAGATAATGGAGCCAGATCTTAAGAGTAAAGATTACGGCTCATAATTCCAAATCATGCGTCGGTTAATTGCGCTCATGAATCTTCAGCTGTCTCGAAGTATAAACCACAACTTTACCATGCTGATGTAGAACAGATCCTAATCCCTTACTGGATGCATCGCAATGTACTTCGAAACCTCCAGATTGATCCGGTATAAAGACAATAGGTGCTGATGTCAACCTTGACTTGAGTTCTACGAAAGCTTGTTCGCATGCTTCTGACCACACGAATTCTTTATCTTTACGTGTGAGCTTCGTCAGGGGTGTTGCTATCTTCGAAAAGCCTTCAATGAACCTTCTGTAATATCCAGCTAGATCCAAGTAATTTCGAATGTCCTTCACTGATTTTGGTGTTGGCCATTCGCTTACTGCTGCTACTTTCGCTGGATCCACAGAGATTCTTCGCCTGATACAATATGTCTGAGAAAACTGATTTGATCTAGCTAAAACTCATACTTGCTGTATTTGGCATAGAGCTGATGTTGTCGTAGAGTTTCCAGGACAATTTGTAGGTGCTCGGCATGTTCTTTCCGACTCTTTGAATACACCAGGATGTCGTCGATAAAGATGACAACAAACCTGTCTAAGTACTCCCGGAAAGCTTGATTCATCAGGTTCATGAATATTGCTGGTGTGTTGGTCACTCAAAATGGCATCACAAGAAATTCGTAATGACCATAGCGAGTTTTGAAAACCGTTTTATGGACATTGGATTCCTTGACCTTCACCTGATGATAACCTGAACGAAGATCTAGCTTAGAGAAAACACAAGATCCACTTAGCTGATCGAATAAATCGTCGATGCGCGGTAGCGGATACTTGTTCTTTATCATTACTTCGTTCAAGGCTCTATAATCGATGCACATTCTGTATGAACCTTCCTTCTTCTTCACAAGTAGAACTGGTGATCCCTAACTTGACGTGCTGGGACGAATCCATCCTTTCGCCAATAATTCATCCAACTGAGTTCGAACTTCCTTCAAACCTTTCGGACTTAATCGATAAGGTGCTTTGATCACCGGTTGTGCTCCTGGTATTAAATCAATACTGAATTCAAGAGCTCAATCAGGAGGCAAACCTGATATATCGTCAGGAAACACATCGTCGAACTCTCGAACTACTTCTGGCTTTGATTCTTTCTCCACTTGAATTGCTGCAACCACTGCGTTTTTTGGTTTCGCCTTGTAAGTACTTGGCTCCAGTGTACGGTCTCCACTTTTGAAATAGAAAACCGGATGGTTTAGAATCTTGAATACTACCCTCCTTTGATGACAGTCAATGGTAGCATAAAATGTTCCGAGCCAATCCATGCCTAGAACCACATCGAAGTTCGGTATGTCCAGTACCTTGAAGTCAGCATAGAATTCTCTACTGCAGACGACCACTAGACACAAGCTGTATCCCATTGTTGCCTTTAGAACGCCGTTTCCTGAACTGACATTCCAACTGGTTACAAGCGGTGTGACTTGAATCGCATGAGTTTGGACGAACCGTTGCGACATAAAGAAATAAGATGCTCCAGTATCGAAAAGTGCTAGTGCAAAGAGTGAGACTACTAAGATTGTACCTAAGGTATATGGGATATGTTTTAGGTATAGAAAAAATATGTGGGTAGGGATTAAGACTGAAAGAAAATTTTGAGAAAAAATGGTTACCAGTGATGACTTGGCTAGTGGCCTCAGTTTCTTCCACGGTCATCGTGAAAGCCTATCGCTGTGGTACATTCCTCCTGGCCGGAGGAGCATTCCTCGGAACATTCCATTGAGCTTGATGGAACTGGCGAGGAGGAGGTGCAGTCGGTGGTCCTCTAGGTGGTGGAGCAGGGAGGGCTAGTCTTGGAGCAGGTGCGTGAAGGGCTAGTCTCTGCTGGTAAGTGATTGCTGGCTTAGGTGCAACATATGGATTTTGTCTATGAGGACAAGACCCAATATTATGAGTAGCTGAACCGCAGACTAAGCAAAGACGGTTGGCTCGCCAGCAGTCTTTCATCAGATGCCCATCTCTCTTGCAGTAGGTACAAAAAGCTGGGCTGGACCGGTTGATTGGTACTCCCGGTCTCCTTGGCATAAAAGGTGGCCTTGATGAGGCTCTTCCTGCCATCTGGTTGGCAGGGCGCTTAACTCCAGCAGATTGAGATCTACCCCTCATCTTTACCACTGCCTCATAACGGCGGGCAGCTTTGTCACGCCCCGCTTCCCAAAGTACGGAATACGAGGGATAGACAAGGCCAGCCATGCTCCTATGGTCAAGGAAAAGTCCTGCCGTAGTCACACTTCGGCTTCTAGTTTTTCATGGTAAACAGTAAATGATGCGCAGGTAATGAGAAATGCAGTAACTGAAAGAAACAATAATATAAACTGACCTGAAGTGGAACAAACAAATGTAACTCGGAATGGCAAGTCAAGAAGTCTGTGATGCACGTTTAGTTCTGATCCAGGCTAAATCTTCTCCTCACACTGAGCATGCATACTTAGGTCGTCAGAGCGACACAATAGCAATATAATATATATATAATCAAGTGACAGTTCTAACAGTGGTAATGGATATGAATAACAGTAAATCAATGACAGCATGAATATGAATGTGCAGTAATCAATGCAGCGGAACAGTAAAGCAATATAACGATATGTCACGTATGTCAACACAGTATATAAGGTATATAAATACCAGTATCCCTATCAGTCTCTAAGTCTCACTGTATAGGTCACTAAGCCTATCGTCAGTCCAAGTGTGAGAGTCAACCACTCGCGAGTGTCCTCCACCCAAGGGTAGAACCCAAGGGCAAGGGACCACGGGCCCAACCTGTAATATGTATATCACGGTGTATATATCACATACCCTGTAAATCTCCATATAACTCCCTAAATATAAGCCGGCATGGGACTCCCGAGATTCTGTTGAACTCACACTTAAACTACCCCACACCCCGTAAGTCTATATCAAACGCTAACCATAACCCTAAATACTAATCGATCCGTGACAAGTCTGCGCGAGAACTGGAGGCAGGACCTCCATCAAGCACGTCCCGACTAATACCTAAGATAAATGGCAGTGTCGGATGCCTTATCTGTGACACCCATGCAAGCGCTTCCTTAAGTGTCCCATACCACTTATAGTCACACGTACACGCATCCCACAGACGTCGACAAGCAATAGAATAATAGGGTCACTGATTGTGCACAAGTACGTATCACTTTCACTTATTCACGGATACACGAACACTGACGTACTTGCCACAATCATCACTAAAATCTAACACTGGGTAAATGCACGATATCACTATGTTAACAATGCAACGATATGGTATGATATGATGCGTAAACAGTATATGAAGCATGATTAAGGTGTCATAAAGTAGTATTCTATCACTTGCACGATTTATCATGAAACGTACGGGTATAGTTTAGTGAAACGATAAACAGGTGATGATTAGTATATTCAGTTATCCATCCATCTAATTTAGTTTCAAGCCACTCGGGTTCCAGGATCATTAGTTATAACCATTTCATTTTAAGCGCTCGCGGCTGGAAATCCGGTTTCAGAATCAGAAGTCCGTTTCGGAACGCATTTTAATCCCAGTTGGGACCAGATTTTAGCAATACTACAGTTGGATGAATTCTAGGGTTTTTAGTAAGGTTTTCAACACAATAGACGGATATTCAATTGCATCTGTACGTTAGGAGTTATAATCTGTTTAATATTAGCATGTCAATGCTGATTCTGCTGGGACTGTTATGTGTCCCGATCTTTTAAATTATAGAATAAATAACAAATGGTAACGAAACAGAATGCAATCAATTGTGTTGTCTAGATAACAGGTTTACCTACAATAAACAGTGGAGTTCCACAACCTACGAGTTAAGTAAATCCTGTGGTACCCATTACGGAACAGCAACCAATAACTGGAGTCGCTCTGGACTGCAGTCCAGAGTCGCACTCCGATCCAAATATTATCATGGTTTAAATACAGGAATGTCAGTAAACTGGTATAGGGTTAAAGTTCGTCGAGTCGGCTTCGATTTGAGCCCTCGCACGCACCATTTTAGTATGTATATGATTTATGGTGAATTTAACGGTTTTCAGGTACCATAAAATTACAGTTTTACGATTAAACTTTGGGGTAGTTGTTTTAGTCGTTAACAATCATATTATTCAACGAAATTTGCACAAGATGTTCATCACCCCACGGGCCAAAGTAATAAATCCAGTTCCGCCAATTTAGAAAAATATTTCCTTTGGGAACACGCGTCGAGCAGGTTATGGCACATCGTTAGTTTAAACTGTAACCTTTAATCTATATCCTTAGCGATTGTAACTTAGGTAAAATAGCATGTAAGCAAGTAAAGAACTTGCCTGGAGACGAAGAATTGATAGCACGGCAGCGAAGGCAGTATTGACACGGTACGGGCACGGGCACAGAATAGCAAGCGCCCGACGAATCTCGGCTAGGTTTGGCTTGGGCTCGAGTCTTTGCAGCGGCTTGTTTGCTGGGGTCTAGACGACAAGGGAGGTGGTCGGTGGTGTGCCGATACTGATAGTGAGGGATTGCAAATGGAGAGGTATTGAGAGAGAAAGAGAGTTAGAGAGGGAAAGAGAAAAGTTTTGTAGAGAGAGAAAAAGAGATAGCAGAGTAAGAAATCTGAGAGAGAGGAGACTGAGAGAAAAAGAGTAATAGAGAGATTGGGAGCAGGGAGAGAGAGAGAGCATAGTGAGAAAGAGAGAGAGAGAGAGAGAGAGCTGAGAGATTGAGTGAGAAAATGAAAATGAGAACAGAGAGAAAGATAGAGAACTGAGGATGATGATGATGAGAACTGAGGACGACGATGATGATGATGACGACGACGACGATGATGATGATGATGAGGCGGTCGACGGGATGTAGGTACGTCGACGATGAGACGAGGAGCTCGCCGGCGTTGGGGCAGGGGTGGTCGAGCTCGGGTGCAGGGGTTCTAGCTTGGCAGTGGGTTTTGGGGTATTGGGTGACGGTGGCAGGGAAGAGTGAGGGACGGTGGTGAGGAGATGAGGGCGGTGTTGAGGGCTCGACGATATGAACGGCGGTGTGGGGTGATGGCGACGGAGGGGCGTGGACGTGGCTCGAGATTCGGAGCAAGAGAGCAGGAAAAGGAGTACGAGAGCGATGGTGATGGAGGTAGATGGAGGAGAGAAAGAGATTGAGGAGACGGGGCGCGTCGTGGGGGTAACGGTGAGCGAGGCATGGCGCGGGTCGGGCGGCGACGTGGGCGCAACGGCAGAAAACACGCTCGGAAATTAAGTGGAGGTAGTCGTTAGGGAGAAGAAGAAGGTGTAGGATGCGGGTCGGGTTTGGAGAAACGGGTGCGGCAAGGGTGAGGAGAGTGGGCCGGGCCTGCTGCCAAAAGAAAAATAAAAAATGAAATGAATTCCAACAGAGGGGATGGGCTCAAGTGAGAATGGGCAGGCCAAGAAAATTAAATGGAAAGAATTAATTGAGGTAGAGAGGCGGGCCGTGTCTTGGGAATAAAATGATGGGAAAAAATGGGCCGGCTAGGTGGGCTCTGAGGAATAAGGAAAAGTATTTTAAATAAATAAAGAGGGCTGGGCCGGGAATTAAAACTTTAACAAAAGCGAGAAATGGGCTGAGGGTTTGGGTTTAATTAAATGGGAATGAATGAAAGAATATGGCTGGAGAAAAATGTGTGCTGGGCTCGGTGATTTGTAAGGGGATAATATAGGATTAGGGAATTAGGATTGGGTTGCAATAAAAGAAATATGCGGTTTAGAAGAAATAAAATTATAAATAAAATGAATACAATCACAAATAAGAATACATAGAATTCTAAAGTAATAAATTACAGATTTTGGTACAAAAGGGGCTGGGTATTACATCATACCACCCTTACAAAAATTTCGTCCTCGAAATTTAAAATAACCGATAGGTTATACCAACATAAGCGAAAGCTATTATATTGCATACTAACACAAAAGATTTATTAGCAGTACGAGGACGAAGAAATTTTAAAATAGATATAAGTAAGAACAACGTACGGAAAGGTAGGTCTAAATAGCTATAAGGCAGTAATAACTATAAGAGTAACTTCATGTACGGAAATATAAATAACAACAATAACGAACAATATTATTCGAGGCGTACTCGATAAAGTCGAAATTTAATTATGTGCACGTATAAGTATAATAAAGTAGCATAACAGGAATATTAAGTATAAAGTACAACCACTTATAATATTAACCTCAGACACAACACTCGAAGATAAAGTAACCATAATGAGGTAGTTAAAGCTTACTCGGTAGGTTAAAATACTTTTAGGACGAAGTATCGATCAAATAACGTAGAAAACTCATATAGTGAAAATAAAGAGCATGGAACAAAATATGTGCGGTGTAAGGTTGTGCTACTGAAATGAAAATAATAATAATGTACTTAAAATACATAAAACGGAGTAATCAATAACACGTACTCTTTGATAAATACAAAATACTGAAAACTAAATTTTCGAATAAGAGAGTCCCTATATATATTTAGGGTAATAAGAAGAACACAAAGAGGTATAGGACTAGCTAGGGTAATGATTACAAGGAAGTGTGGATTAGTCAGAAAGTAGGAGTGTGGCTGCTTTAGGCTGAAGTTCAAGGAGATTGGGATCGGGTCGGCACGAGAAGTAAAGGTGAGCCACAAAGGACTACAAGGGAAACAGTATGGGGAGGATAACTTTCGGTACATCATATGAATCAAGAATTTGAAGGGTTAGCTAACTCGAGGATTTCACTCTGAACTTCTCCTCCCAAAAGGATCTCAATCGAGTCACAGACGAAGGGTGAATGGCGGCTCATTCCAAGGATTAGGGTGCGGTGCTTTCTAATCGAAACGAGGGTGAAAACTATACAATGAGTAGGAGTGGACAGTCCGGGATCTCAGCAGAAAAATAAATGGATATGGGCAATAAACAAGTATTAAGTGAACCAACAATCAAAAGGTTTACGAATTCAGAAGATTTATTTCATTTAAGAAAATTTGAAACAAGGCATTCCCAAAGGCGAAAAGTGGCCCTAAACTATACACATTTTATTTGGCCAGAAAGGCAACATCAAAAGAAATTCCGTCAGTCGCGGTTGTGGAGATTCAGCAGGTTGCGGTAGGCTCGCGCACTCAGGTAGGGGTGTCCATTTCCATATCGTCTCACCGGCATCGCCATTGGGAGTTCTTCCACAGCATGGTCTTGATCTTCTGGTTCTTCTTCCTCGGATGGAGCTTCTTCATCGAGGTCCGATTCCATGTGATTCTCTTCTTCTGGATTTTCTTCCACGGGGTTTTCCTCAACTGGATTTCCTTCTATCGGGTCTTCATCGGGATCTTCCTCTATTGGGTTCTCTTCAGGATCTCCTTCTTCTTCGTCGGAATCAGCTATCATGTTAAACTCTGGGGCGGCTACTCCTTCGCCCTCTGAATCGTTGTTTCTGAAATTGACCTGGGGACCGTTGATCTCATCGTCAGAACTCATCAACGTGCGGTCTAAGGAAACGCATGACTGTGCATCTTCGTCTAGATGCGGCGCTGCTCCAGGGTGGGCCATGGCCTGAAAAGAAAGTGTCATGATCAAACAACGGAGCACATCAAGAATATGGTTAAGTGTACGAAATATAGGAAGATGTGCAGTGGCAGGAATTGAAAAAATCAAGATTAAAATGTTTTGCTAATGAACAGTATGAACAAGGGAAATGACAAGAGAATGATACATATATTACGATTCAAATTTTATTTCATTCAACTACAAGTTCGATGGATACAAAGGTTCAAACGGAAAGAAATGTTTATAAGAGGATGGCAACACAATACTGAAATTGGAAGACATAAAAATTCTTCTTTGATCACTAGACCGTTGCATCCTCGTCACGCAAATTGAATCCTATGCTGGATCTGCTTTATCCTCGAAGCGTGAACTACGCAATAATCCTCATTTGGTAGAAGTGGGGAGTGTGGACGAGTTTCCTCCTTATAGTTCTTTCCTTTCTGGGCAACCGTTGATGAGATGTTCGCTGGATCCACAAATCAGACATTTCCCTTGGGCGCGGCGACAATCCCTCTGAAGATGTCCTGGCCTCTTACAGTACCCACAGCATGGGGTCTTCTGCTGCTTCTGTCGCGGGGAAACAAATTGGCGTTTCATCTTCTTCTCTTTTCCTCGTCTAACGGGGATCCCTTTATGATTGGAGACTCCCGCTGGTGCCTGATTCACCTGCCTTCTCAGTCCTTCAGCTAACAAGTCGTTCGTTCGCTCCTGGGCTTCCTTTAGGCCTTGCAGTACACTCAGAATCTCAATGGTCTGATTCTAGGGAGCGGATATAGACGAAGAGTCGTTGAAAGACATGATCCTGAGACAACAATTTTGAGAATGATATAAGTCACAAGCTAAACGAATCAGAATATAATATGGATAGGACAACGATTCAAGAATATCAGAGGTGATGAATTTATTACAAGTGGGGAAATCAACTGTATGACTTTAAGTCACTTGAATAGAGTACGGTAGTGCAATTGCAACCACGTAACCTTGTCAAGTCACCCGAAACCATAGCGAATGGATAGCTGAACACACGATGTGAATATGGATCAAGAATGACAAGTTTACAACCTAGACCGAGGAATGTCTTAGGTTGCCAAACTATGCACGGAAAACTGCAATCTCAATCGATGCAAAACCTGGCTCTGATACCAACTAAACCATGTCATGCCCCGCTTCCAAAAGTACGGAATACGAGGGATAGACAAGGCCAGCCATGCTCCTATGGTCAAGGAAAAGTCCTGCCGTAGTCACACTTCGGCTTCTAGTTTTTCATGATAAACAGTAAATGATGCGCAGGTAATGAGAAATGCAGTAACTGAAAGAAACAATAATATAAACTGACCTGAAGTGGAACAAACAAATGTAACTCGGAATGGCAAGTCAAGAAGTCTGTGATGCACGTCTAGTTCTGATCCAGGCTAAATCTTCTCCTCACACTGAGCATGCATACTCAGGTCGTCAGAGCGACACAATAGCAATATAATATATATATAATCAAGTGACAGTTCTAACAGTGGTAATGGATATGAATAACAGTAAATCAATGACAGCATGAATATGAATGTGCAGTAATCAATGCAGCGGAACAGTAAAGCAGTATAACGATATGTCACGTATGTCAACACAGTATATAAGGTATAAAAATGCCAGTATCCCTATCAGTCTCTAAGTCTCACTGTATAGGTCACTAAGCCTATCGTCAGTCCAAGTGTGAGAGTCAACCACTCACGAATGTCCTCCACCCAAGGGTAGAACCCAAGGGCAAGGGACCACGGGCCCAACATGTAACATGTATATCACGGTGTATATATCACATACCCTGTAAATCTCCATATAACTCCCTAAATATAAGCCGGCATGGGACTCCCGAGATTCTGTTGAACTCACACTTAAACTACCCCACACCCCGTAAGTCTACATCAAACGCTAACCATAACCCTAAATACTAATCGATCCGTGACAAGTCTGCGCGAGAACTGGAGGCAGGACCTCCATCAAGCACGTCCCGACTAATACCTAAGATAAATGGCAGTGTCGGATGCCTTATCTGTGACACCCGTGCAAGCGCTTCCATAAGTGTCCCATACCACTTATAGTCACACGTACACGCATCCCACAGACGTCGACAATGCAATAGAATAATAGGGTCACTGATTGTCCACAAGTACGTATCACTTTCACTTATTCACGGATACACGAACACTGACGTACTTGCCACAATCATCACTAAAATCTAACACTGGGTAAATGCACGATATCACTATGTTAACAATGCAACGATATGGTATGATATGATGCGTAAACAGTATATGAAGCATGATTAAGGTGTCATAAAGTAGTATTCTATCACTTGCACGATTTATCATGAAACGTACGGGTATAGTTTAGTGAAATGATAAACAGGTGATGATTAGTATATTCAGTTATCTATCCATCTAATTTTGTTTCAAGCTACTCGGGTTCCACGATCATTAGTTATAACCATTTCATTTTGAGCGCTCGCGGCTGGAAATCCGGTTTCAGAATCAGAAGTCCATTTCGCAACGCATTTTAATCCCAGTTGGGACCAGATTTTAGCGACGCTACAGTTGGATGAATTCTAGGGTTTTCAGTAAGGTTTTCAACGCAATAGACGGATCTTCAATCGCATCTGTACGTTAGGAGTTATAATCTGTTTAATATTAGCATGTCAATGCTGATTCTGCTGGGACTGTTATGTGTCCCGATCTTTTAAATTATAGAATAAATAACAAATGGTAACGAAACAGAATGTAATCAATTGTTTTGTATAGATAACAGGTTTACCTACAATAAACAGTGGAGTTCAGCAACCTACGAGTTAAGTAAATTCTGTGGTACCCATTACGGAACAGCAACCAATAACTGGAGTCGCTCTGGACTGCAGTCTAGAGTCGCACTCCGATCCAAATATCATCATGGTTTAAATACAGGAATGTCAGGAAACTGGTATAGGGTTAAAGTTCGTCGAGTCGTCTTCAATTTGAGCCCTCGCACGCACAATTCTAGTATGTATATGATTTATGGTGAATTTAACGGTTTTCAGGTACCATAAAATTACAGTTTTACGATTAAACTTTGGGGTAGTTGTTTTAGTCGTTAACAGTCATATTATTCAACGAAATTTGCATAAGATGTTCATCACCCCATGGGCCAAAGTAATAAATCCAGTTCCGCCAATTTAGAAAAATATTTCCTTTGGGAACACGCGTCGAGCAGGTTATGGCACATCGTTAGTTTAAACTGTAACCTTTAATCTATATCCTTAGCGATTGTAACTTAGGTAAAATAGCATGTAAGCAAGTAAAGAACTTGCCTGAAGACGAAGAATTGATAGCACGGCAGCGAAGGCAGTATTGACACGGTACGGGCACGGGCACGGAATAGCAAGCGCCCGACGATTCTCGGCTAGGTTTGGCTTGGGCTCGAGTCTTTGCAGCGGCTTGTTTGCTGGGGTCTAGACGACAAGGGAGGTGGTCGGTGGTGTGCCGATTCCGATAGTGAGGGATTGCAAATGGAGAGGTATTGAGAGAGAAAGAGAGTTAGAGAGGGAAAGAGAAAAGTTTTGTAGAGAGAGAAAAAGAGATAGCAGAGTAAGAAATCTGAGAGAGAGGAGACTGAGAGAAAAAGAGTAACAGAGAGATTGGGAGCAGGAAGAAAGAGAGAGAGCAGAGTGAGAAAGAGAGAGAGAGAGAGAGAGAGAGAGAGAGCTGAGAGATTGAGTGAGAAAATGAAAATGAGAACAGAGAGAAAGATAGAGAACTGAGGATGATGATGATGAGAACTGAGGACGACGACGACGATGATGATGACGACGACGACGACGATGATGATGATGAGGCGATCGACGGGATGTAGGTACATCGACGATGAGACGAGGAGCTCGCCGGCGTTGGGGCAGGGGTGGTCGAGCTCGGGTGCAGGGGTTCGAGCTTGGCAGTGGGTTTTGGGGTATTGGGTGACGGTGGCAGGGAAGAGTGAGGGACGGTGGTGAGGAGATGAGGGCGGTGTTGAGGGCCCGACGATATGAACGGCGGTGTGGGGTGATGGCGACGGAGGGGCGTGGACATGGCTCGAGATTGGGAGCGAGAGAGCAGGAAAAGGAGTACGAGAGCGATGGTGATGGAGGTAGAAGGAGGAGAGAAAGAGATTGAGGAGACGGGGGCGCGTCGTGGGGGTAACGGTGAGCGAGGCACGGCACGGGTCGGGCGGCGACGTGGGCGCAATGGCAGAAAACGCGTGTGAAAATTAAGTGGAGGTAGCCGTTGGGGAGAAGAAGAAGGTGTAGGGTGCGGGTCGGGTTTGGAGAAACGGGTGCGGCAAGGGTGAGGAGAGTGGGCCGGGCCTGCTGCTAAAAGAAAAATAAAAAATGAAATGAATTCCAACAGAGGGGATGGGCTCAAGTGAGAATGGGCAGGCCAAGAAAATTAAATGGAAAGAATTAATTGAGGTAGAGAGGCGGGCCGTGTCTTGGGAATAAAATGATGGGAAAAAATGGGCCGGCTAGGTGGGCTCTGAGGAATAAGGAAAAGTATTTTAAATAAATAAAGAGGGCTGGGCCGGGAATTAAAACTTTAACAAAAACGAGAAATGGGCTGAGGGTTTGGGTTTAATTAAATGGGAATGAATGAAAGAATATGGCTGGAGAAAAATGTGTGCTGGGCTCGGTGATTTTTAAGGGGATAATATAGGATTAGGGAATTAGGATTGGGTTGCAATAAAAGAAATATGCGGTTTAGAAGAAATAAAATTATAAATAAAATGAATATAATTACAAATAAGAATACATAGAATTCTAAAGTAATAAAATACAGATTTTGGTACAAAAGGGGCTGGGTGTTACAAGCTTTCAGAGCCGATTCGTGGGTCGTAAAATCTCCTGTGGCAAGTGCAGCCTGGATCTCCGGATCTAACCCTTGTTGAAATCGATGAGCTCTAATCTCATCCGTCGGTATCAGGTGTGCCGCAAATCTGTTAAGGTATTGTGTTAGCTGTGTAGTATGTGATATATTGAAAAATCGAATTATTGAGACATATCTTACCGACTGAGCATGGTGAACTCAGCGTCATATTCATCTACTGACTTGGTCCACATTGAACCTTGTTGCAGATGGATGAACTGCTATTCCATGTCGAACCTGGTAGTCTCAGGGAAGTATTTTGCATCGAACATGTCGCGGAAAGTCTTCCATCCGATCGGTTGAGCGAGACGGCTTTCTTCCGCCTTCCACCAAACCCGTGCATTGTCCATGAGCTACAACTTCGCAACATGAACCTAAGCTATCTCTGGCACTTGTGCCACTGCCAGATCGTCCTCGATGCTCTGAGCCTATTCCTCAGCTTCCAACGGGCTCTTTTTTTCTTGAGAATTGTTTGGGGTGCAAAGCTCTGAATTGCTTCACCCCAGGTGCTTTTGCCTCTGGTCGGTTCATCAGGATAGCAGTCTGCTGCTGTTGTCCTTCCAGGAGGCTGCGGATTGCCTCAAGCAGAACCTTCTGCTCGTTGATAGGAGCAGCGACGACAGGTGTGAGTGGTAGTGGTGGGAGAGTGTTGTTGACATTCGTGCTGGTGTTGTTTGGGGAATCCATAACCTTGAAAGAAAAATTTGGGTTAGGACAGATTCAAAGTATATGAAATGATAAGATTCAAGGAGTATGAATTGTAAAGAATGTTTTCAGTTGCTGGTTTTTGTGTTATATTGCTTAGGTTGTCCATACAAAACTGAACTGTATGGTAGGGTTCCATACAGCTCTGGCCTGCATGGGTCACCAACAAAACCTGTCATGCCCTGCTCCCTAGTATACGGGTAGAGTATGCGACGAGGCCGCTACGTATTTACTCCGAAGTAAACACGCTGAGCGTATCTAAGTAATATAAGTAAAATGCACAAGAGACAGAGACAAAAGATATAAATGAACATCGACTTTATTTATTCACATTCTTTTTACAATACATCTGAAAGTAAATATATGGAATGAAAAGCAATACCTAAACAATGGCATAACAGAAATAGAAAGTACTGAAATGAAATGTACAAGTATCTAGAGCTCCGGGTCTAATGCTAGCTGATCCAAGTCCTCGCTGGTGGGGTCGATCTCCTGAAGGTCCGATCCACCTGACAACATTCCAAACATTCGTTCGGTAAGTCCTAAAGATAAGGGCGAAGTAGAATAAACAGAAAGAGTGTATCTTTTAAAGTTGTATTATATTGTTATAATGTTGTATTTAGTATTAACGCTGTTGTTTGTAGCTTGATACAGAAGAGGCCAGTGTATACGAGTGGAGTCTCGTTAGACTAGAGACTACGGTGGAAGGAATATAAGGAACCGTTCAGCCACGGTACACCGGCAATTGAATTCAGGTTAGGTGTCTTAATGGTTACAGTCTTGTGCCACTTCTAACACCTTCCGTACCAATCTACCCCTTAAACCCCATGATATCTTGATTATATTGTTTGTATTGTATTGTCTTGTAATTTGAATTGTATAGATGGATGACTTGCCGAACCATGATATCAGTAAATAGATGTAACCGTAGAATCATGTAGATGGATGTATATCCATGATTCGGTTCAGTCAAGTTGTATAGATTGATAGATTGAATATATGGATTCATCTTGAATTTTTATATATACTTGAATCTCATTCGAGTCAAATTGATTATATTGAGACTCAGTCTGAGTCAGACAATTAGAAAAGAAATTGAATCCTGAATTAGGTTTTGGTATTATCGGTAATCGCTGCATATGGACGGCAGGATTTGTGTCTTTTTCAAAGACGATTACTATATTGATAACACTGTTTGTTAAGTTGTCTACCTTAAATAGGCAAGCACCCATATCTCCGGGTCCCTGAAGCTCAAGAGACTGGTCCCGCTTAAACCTATGTTTACTAGGGTCCTTATTGTAATTTAATATAACTTGATGGAGTTTTATGTAAAAATAATTTTATATAATTTTCAAAATATATCTCAAGTATTTTATTTTCGTTTTTAAAGTTTTTATTGATGTATATTTTATCGTTGTGATATTTCTAGTGAATAAAACCTATTTTTCATAATATATGTTATTTATTTGTAATATTGGAATTTGTATGGTATTTCCTTGTAAATGAGATATTTTTCTTGAATTTTGGAAATGTGGAATATTATAAATATTAAAAATAGATATTTTGATATTAATTACATATATATTTATTTATTAAAAATATAAGTTTTATTTATAATAGAAATCACATTTTTTAAAGAAAATGTATTTTAAATCTTTCGAGACCGTATGCTCCTTGCGGAGGTCTGCATCTCGCACTATTAAGCTCGAGAATGTGCGATAACCCACACCATCCTTAACGGGTTCCCCGAAATGGGTTGTAGCTGCGCATTGTAAAGATTTGTTAAAAATACATATCTTGTAGAAAAATGTTTTTATAAGTTTGAGGTAGTTTTTTGTAAGATCGTATTTTCCCAAAACTATATTCCCAAAGCTCATCGTGCTATGTTACATATGAGTGTTGTGAGGAGGTAGGTCATTATCTCGTGAACTATCTAAAGGTTTAGCAAGGGATAATAATGTTTTATGTCGAAAAAAGCATATGGTATTTTTCTGTAAAAGTAATATAAAAATTGAAATATAAATTCTTTTGATATGAAACTTGTCAATATATTTTGTTAATATTTAATGATCATGATGTGAGAGTTTGGTATTATTGTGTTTAAGAAAAATATGATTTTTTAAGGAAAAACCGAATTGGAAGTCGGATTAACTCCACTTCCGTCAGATTTTAGAATTCTAAGTTTTTAGAATAGTAAAGAGAAGGGGGAGAAGGGACTTACTAGATTGTAGTGGATAGGAGAGGAAAAGGAAGAAGTAGGAGGTGCCGGTGCGTCGTTTCGTCGCTGGAATCTTCTCGGAACGTCGTTGATGTTTGCCGGAGCTTCGCCCTACGCTAACTCCACTTGCACACAAAAAGTCTAGGGAATTTTCTTGAGAGTTTGGACAGAGATTTGGAAGTGAGGAGGGGTGAGTTTAGGTGTGGTATTTATAGGAAAAATTAGGGTTTAGGGTAAATGAAAAGGTGCGATAAAAATTGTATTAAAATGTATTTAATGTTTGATTTAAATTGCTCTGTAAATGTGCAGGAAAATTAAACAATACAGAGGTTATGGGGAGTCCAAGAGTTGCAGAAAAAATGAAAAAAACTAGGGTTTCGGTCGAGTTGACCTGGCGGCGCCGGCCGAGTCAGCCGCGCCGCCGGCCCGATTCGGCCGAGTTAGGCCGTACCTCGCCGCTACGTGTCCCCTGTCGCTTAGTCTACCTCTTGGACTCGTTTGTTTTATATGCGACTCTTGGTTTTACAGGTTATGCACGTGTAGACCTTTGGGCTTCTAAAAATATTTTAAAAAACTAATTAAAAAATTAATGTGGCTGATGTGATTTGAAATCTGGTGCTTTGGTTCAGAAGTGCAAGATATTACCAATGAGCTACAAGCTCCTTTTTGCTATTCAAAAGTAAATTAAATATTTATAGTACTCACAGGAAATATAAATACCCCAAGTATACATTAACTTTAAATCAAATTTATGTACACAAGAATTAGAGTTGTTACAAATAGAGTGTAATTGTGTTAGGGTGTTGATTAGGGTTAATTTGGTTGAATAAGCTTAATTTTGGGTTAATTAGGGATAATTTGAGTTAGGGTGATGATTAGGGTTAATTAGGTTACTTTGGTTTAATTAGCTTAATTTTGGGTTAATTAGAGATAATTTGAGTTAGGGTTATAATTAGGGTTAATTTGGATTAATTAGGGTTAGGGTTTAGGGTGCACTAGCTTTTTCAGTAGTATACTCGATGATAACGTAAACGTACAATTTTACCGTAAACGTAAGAAAACTTTACTTTAAACTAAAAACTTCAAACTCTTAAAAACAAAACGTAAACTTAAAACCTATTCAAGTTAAATATTCAAGTTAAAACAAATATATGATACTCGAGGATGATATGAAACTTTCATATTCTCATCGATACTCATATGTGAAAATCAAAGCGCGACTTAGTCTCCGTCTATCGGTTAACATACGTTCGATATTCGTCATGACATAGAACTATACGAAGGTTGTTAAATATCGGACGGTATAGTTCGGTACTAACAACCGTCGTGTAGTCTATGTGACGAAAAAATTCAATCGTATGATAATCGATAGATTTGTTCAGTATGGACAAGTTAGGAATGTATAAAGCAAACACCTGCATTCACTTATGTTTTCATTCGTTTCGAGTTATTTCGTTGGTACTTTTCCACTGGTTCTCCGTGTACAAAGATAGATTAGATGTTCATTTCAACGTTGTTTCATAGCATTGAAATGAGTATCTATTCTATTACAGTGTACTCGGAGAACAACGAGGAGGTGCTGCCGAAATTTACTCGAAACGGATGAAAGCACAAGAAAATAGGTGTATGCTCTATACATTCTTAATGGGATAGAAGCCTTACTCTCGACAGCCGAAACATACGCATACAACATGAATACACAACAAATGCACACATAAAGCACATACCCACTAACAACCCTACACCTAAGCGAAATCATAAATTGAAACACACATACAAAATATAACTCATACTTGGGTATCTTAAAATCTAACTTTATTAATCGATAATTTATTCTTTTCAACGACAAACTTGCCTCTACGGATTTTCTTCTTTGTCAGTAACCATCTCGTTCTTAGATTTCTCAATATAGTCACCATAACATATAATTTATATGTTATACTGGCCCACGAGTACATCAGAGCTAAGGACTAGATGTACGTGGATTGGCAATAACACATGCAATCTAAGTTCATCACAGGAGTTGCTACTTTTATTTAATTTGCATGCGCGCATAATAAGATCATGTTAGCGAAGATTCTCTGTCCGTGCAATAGATATGGAAATAAGTTCTGGCAGAAGGTAAAAATCGTAAAGCTTCACATCATTAAATATGGTTTTACTGGACTATATACAACTTGGCTATACCACGGGGAAGGACAAGAAGAAGAAGGTAATGCGGCAGAAGACGGTAATGCGGCAGAAGAAGAAGACGATAATTTCTTTTCAGGAGAAAAAATAGAGGATATGGTAGAGTCTGCCCTTAGTGATAGTATTCCTACCGAAGATGACATTCCTTCCGGTCAAGGACCGCTAACGAATAAATTTGAAAATTTCATGAATGATGCTAGAAAACCAATTTATGAGAATACAAAGTATTCCATCCTATCATGGTTCGTCTAACTTTTCCAGATTAAATGCCTAAATGGATAGAGCAACAAGTTATTCACGATATTTCTGAAGTTCCTGAAAAATTCTTTGCCCCCGGAAAATAACGTGTCCGACAGCTGGTACGAAATTTAGAAGATGATGTCTGATTTGGGTTTGAAATATGAGAAGATTCATGCATGTCCCAAAAATTGTGTGTTGTACCGGAAAGAGAATTCATATTTGAAAGAGCGTCTAACATGCGGAGAGGCCAGGTATAAGCCGAAAAAATCTGATAAGAAGCCCAATATACCTGTCAAGATAGCACGATATTTTCCCATAACACAGAGGCCGCAGAGGCTATTCGGGTGCAAGAAAACAGCCGAGGCAATGATTTGATATCACCGTGCCGCTCCAAGTGAAGACAGAAAAATGAGCCATTCAATGTCAGGCTCGGAAGGATTTCGATAGGAGGCACGAAATATTCAGTAGTGATTTTCGCAATGTCAGGCTCGGACTCGCTAGTGATGGTTTCTTCCCATTCAACTATATGGCTGGAAACCACAGCACATGGCCCGTTGCAATGATAGTTTATAATTTGTCGCCTTGGTTGGTTATGGATCAATCCTACTTTATGTTGGCTCTTCTTATTGACAGACCAAACTCACCAGGAAACAATATCGATGTCTATCTCCGACCTCTGATCGATGAGTTAAAATCTTTATTCATTGATGGTGTAGAGACTTATGATGCAAATACAGATACAACCTTCACAATGCGTGCGGCTTTAATATGGATAATTAATAACTTTCCTGCGTATGTAATGCTATCAGGTTGGTCCATTCATGGTCACAAAGCATGCCCTTATTGCTATCAATATACAACATTGAAATTGTTGAATTTTAGCAGGAAGATTTGTTATTGTGGTTATCGGCATTTCCTGCCACTAGACCATATCTACAGATTAGACGCTGCTCACTTTAATGGTCATCAGGAGCTTCGTGGGCCTCCAGCCTCATTGTCTGGAGAGAACGTGACTGCTCAGTGGGATGATTATAATAATATGACCTTCGGGAAAGATCCGGCAAAACAGATCAAACCACCATACTGGAACAAGTTAAGCATTTTCTACGAGCTTTCATACCGGAACAAGTAATCCGTAGGGATAAATGTCCTTAAGACATAAGCCGTAAGGGCAATTATTACTCCGTAGGGATATGTTCAGGACGAAAACTTACACCTGCTGCTTTTAGACCTACGATGGAGTTTTATGTCCTTACGGACATCTTCGTAGGGGCAGCGATTTACCCCTACGGCTAAATCCGTATGGGCAATCCATTATTGTAGTAGTGTGTAGGGTAAAATCAGAAAATAAAAGAAAATGTTAAAGATTTAATGGGGAAAATTTTTCAGAAATAAAACTAAAAATATTTACAAACAATTGAGAAATATCTATGTCTAAAAAGATTTTCAAAGAAATAAAAATAAATAATAAAAATAAAAGCAAAAAAGAAATGAAACCGATTTAATTCAAAAAATTTAAATATAAAAATATTTATAAGCACATGAAGAGATTTATTAACTGTGAAAATAAATAAAAAAACTAAGAGATTCTTAAAGATTTAGCAATCCAAAAACAAGTCTAAAACAGGATTGTTTTAAATAAATAATAATAAATAAAATATAAAAAATATTTATTTTTTATTTTTAAGTCATCCAAAAAGAGAAATATGAGAAGATCTAAGATTTGTAAGGACTTAAAACTCCAAAATAATAACAAAATGATTTACAAAGATTTGAAAATTATGCACCTTAAAAGACTATCATGATATGAAATTTTTTCATTTATCATTTTCCTTAATTATAAAGGAAAAATTTAAGGAAATTGTTTATTAGAAAGATCTTTTCTTAATCAATAATTACAAGAATAGACCACTCTAAAATTTATTTGCGAGAATATACCTATTTTTTAAATATAAAGAAAAATTGTGTGGATTGCAAACTACGAAAATAAAAGAATATATATATATATATATATATATATATATATATATATATATATATATATATATATATATATATATATATATATATATATAAGAACAAATTTATATATGTATATACATATATATTTACACACACACACACACACACACACACACACACACACACATATATAAGAACAAATTCAAAATTGAAATATAAAAAAACTATACAATTATTTGGAAAAAATGTAAATATCTAAACTGAATTTCAAAATTTAGGAATCTAAACATAAGAAAAAGAATTGTAAGATAAAAAACTTCTAAAATAATAACTAAGCAAAAGATGAATTAAAAAGTAACAATAATTTAAATTTAAGAAAATATGAAAGAGATTTTTTTAAATTTTTATTACATCCAAAAAAAATATAAAAACATTTACAAACACTGGAAATTTATAATCCAAAAAATAAAAGAAAAAATTTGAATGAATTTTAAAGATTCAAAAACCCAAAATCTTTTTGTTCTGTGTTTGGTTGAAGATATTAATTTATTAAGCTTTTGATCTCATAAATTTTATTGTTTCATACTGTTTATATTTGTTATAAATAAGTTGAAAAGATATCTTGTAGATAATTTGAAGCATACATATATATTTTGTTCTTTCAAACTTCACCTTAATAATATAGTGTTGAAAACATATAATTTTGTTATACGATTGAAGAGTGAAAATATTTATATCTTTTATTATGATTTAAAATTGAAAATCTACTTTCTAAACTTTCAAAAAGAAAAATAAAATGAATTACAAAGATTTGAAAAATGATCTAAAAGGAATTGCAATATTTGAGAATTTTCATCTATTATTTTCCTTATATAACCATACATAAGAAGAAATAAAATATTTTCATGATACTATAATTAAAAGTAAGAAAATATTTTTAAGAAAGATATATTTTTAATAAATAATTAGGAGAATAGACCTCTCTATATTTATATGAAAATAGACCTATGACTTACAAATAAAGAACAATTGCTTGGATTGTAAGTTACGGAAATAAAACAAAAAATCTACAAGATATTTAAAATTTATATGAAGAACGAATTAAAGATTAAAAATTTAAAAAAAAGAAGACATACAAATATTCAAAAATGTACATATGTGAAACGATTTTTGATAGTGAAATCTAAACATAAAAAAATTTGCAAGATTATAAATCCTAAAATAAAAATTGAAAAAGAGACGGATTTAAAATTAGCAATAAATTAAAGCTATAAAGAATAGAAGAAGCTTTTTTAAAAATTTTCTTTAATACATTCAAAAATAAATATATTACAAACACCGAAAATTGTTTATCCAGAATTAAAGGAAAAAGTTGAAAGAATTTTGAAGATTTATAAGTCCTAAAGTTGAAATTGAAAATATTTATAAAAAATTAAAGAACATAAAAGTCTAAATAGATTTGCAAGACTTAAATTTTTTATTTATTTTCTCAATAATTACATTAAAATAGTAAACAAAGATATAAGGATAGTATTTGTAACGACTCTGTTTTTTTACTATAATACGTTTTAATAAATAAAAATATATTTGTTCCGAAATAATTTGTTTTGTAAAAAGAAAAGGTTTTGAAAGAATTTTTTAAAAACATTTATTTTGATTTCTTTTAATATAAATAATTTATTCGATTTTGTTTGAAAAGGAAAATTTTGAAAAGAGAATTTGTTTTATTGAAAAAAAAATTAGTTTAAAAAAATAATTTATTATATTTATCTTTTAAGTTATTCTCTTTTGAAACTCTGTATATATTTGTTTCTATTTAATTATATGCAATAGTAAACTTATATTCCATCGGTTAATCCATTTCTTTGTTAGTCCATAGGCTATAAGTTCGAACTTTATATTTTGCAATTATTTTTATCAATTTTTAAAAAATCCTTTCATATCCTACAAATGACCTTGCATTTCATCTTTTTTTAACTCTCAAAATTAATTCATAATAAAATAGATTATTATGAAGAATCATGGGGAAAATAAATCCCTCTTTGTATTTAATCTTCCTCCTTCCTTCTCGTTCCTCCACACAAATTCAGAAAATCAACAGCTAAAGAACATGGTTTTCCTTGCTTCTACTTTTGTCATGCTCCGCTTCTCAAGATACGAGGGCGGAAACGCGACAAGACCCGCAACGTAACTATACTGAGAAGTAGGCTCTCCCCAATATATTTACGCTAAGCGTATAAGTATACAGGAGTACACAAGATGCAAGATAAATAAATAAATTTTTATTTTTTAACCAACATTTATTACAAATAGATTTCCAAAAGTTATTATATCGATAAAGTAAGACAAGAAATGAAGTGAATGAAATAAACAGGTGGGCGAATAAGAAAAAGACTGATGACTAAAATCCTAACAACGCGTCGTAATGGGTGCATAGTCTTCCTTTGTAGCTTCCACCTCTGTCGTCCCATCCTGCTCTTCTTCTCTGGCTAACGGACATTTCGGGAGAAAAAAGAAAAAGAAACGTTCGTCAGCGAGTTAAACTCGAGTAGGATTCTCAAGGAAAATATACGGTCAAAGAACAAGTTTATGTTCTTTTTAAAAGAGGTTTTGCCTCAAGACCGAAGAACAAAAGTTCTTGTTTTATAGAAGGGCTCTGCCTTTATAGATCAAAGATCTGTGAATGAAGTAAAATATTTCTATTAATTTTTATAATTAGATCTTTTGATCCTTTTCTTTTTATCAAAAACCTTGGTGTTTTTTCAGATCTATGATCTTTTTAGAAGATGGTTTTTCTTTTTGCGAGATGGTTTCATCTCTGTTATTCAAGAACATAGTTCTTTACCTTGAAAATGAAGAAAAAATCTTCTTTTTTTCTAAGAGCTTGCTCTTCTTTTTCTCCAAGTTTTGCAGAGGGTTTTTCTTTCTCTTTTTCTGTATATGAGACTTGAAGTCTAGGGGTCTTTATATAGGGCCAATTGATTTGTTAAATCAGTTTTAAGAGATCTTTCTCTGATTGATTTGGGAATATTTCCCACCGTTGGATCTTTGATCCTAAGGCCTCTGTTTTACAGAAGATAATCTTCTTGTTTCAATAAGATTGAAATTTTTTTTCATAACAGAATTTTAGTTCTAATTAATTAATAATTTATTATTAGTAGATCTTTTGATCTGATGGTGGGGAATTTTTAATTCCAGCGCGTGGCGTGCAGCGCAGAGCGCTAGCGCACCCGTGTTTGACACGTGGCGCGCAGCGCAGAGCGCTGCATCTAAAGCGTTGCTTCAACTTTCAAATTTTGAATTTTGAAACAGAGCTTTGCTCTGATTGGGGGTGCGCTGCCTAGGACGCAGCGCACCTGGCGCTAGCGCGTTTGCGTTTGACACGTGGCGCAGTGCGCAGCGCACAGAATCTGAAGCGCTGCTTCAATTTAAATTTTGAATTTTGAAACAGAGCTTTGCTCTGATCAGGGGAAACAAATGCCCTCCCACCGTTGCGCTCACGTGGCGCACACATGAGTGCAGTGGTGGCAACATCTGAGCCATTGGATCAACTCAGAAGTTGAAGAGGCGGTTCAGTGCCTATAAATAGGACCTTTGGTCTCTTAGATAATTTCCATCTTCTTCTTGAGAATTTTATACAGAGCCTTGCTCTTCAGTTAAGAACTTTCAAGAGTCAGAACTCTTTCCAAATTTAGGTAAAATTAAAATTTTAATAAATTAGGGTTTTTACCCATTAATAGAGCCTTGCTCTTCATAGATCTTTGATCTAAAGGAAAAAAAAACCTTTTAGGCTTTCATTAATAGAGCCTTACTCTCTTGAACCCATAGATCTAAAGAGATCTGTTCTTGGGGTTTCTTATCCCATGAATTAGAGCACTGCTCTTTGATAATATATGTGGATCTTCTGATCTTTGATGAAGAACTCTTAAGAGTTTTTTCATGGATCTTGAAGATCCCAGAATTTTTACTTCACAAAAATCAATTAATTTTAAGTAATCTTTGATGGATTTTCCATCATCATTACAGAGCCAGGCTCTTTAAGGAATTTTATTCCTTCGTGACCAGAGTTTTGACAAGTGTCACTCTGTTTAAAGCTTTGCTCTTAAAGGGAGATTTCCTCCTTTCCTGAGGGATTTCTCATTCAATGAGAAAATTCTTTGAGGATTTCCTCCTTAATTGACAGTCTCATCCAATGATGAGGCTGTTTTATTAATTGATGCATTGTCATCTGGATTTTGTGGGTCCCCCTTGGGTCCCCTATCCACTGTATTGCAGTGTGGCACAAATTTTAAAGTGTCGAGCGTCAGAATTCTAAGATTAAATTATAGTACTGATAATTGAATTCTGTTCTCTCTCGCAGGCGACATGTCTTCCGATCTCTCTTTCCCATTTTTTCGTTCAGAGGGAGGATTCCCTGAAGCACCTGTGGACTGGGAGGTTCTCGCGCTCATTAGAGACTATCCGGAACAAAAAAACCTTCACTTGTGGGGTAGGTGGTATGACCAGATCATCAAAGGTCGTCAAAGCTTCTCCTGTGCGATGCCGTCGGAGCCGATCTCGTTGATTTCGTATGCAGATGCACCCCCGGTGAACTATGCCGTGGAGGTTGTCAATTGGACTTCGGAGGGTCTTCTTCAGCCTTCGATTGCCGCCATACCCATGCAGCTGCCGGCAGCTTTGGATACCTTAGGGCGACGCATATGCCAGGGCGAGTCGCGCCCTTAGGGAAAACCCTACAACATCGGGTTGACTCCCCGACATTCAGCCGGGTATTTGTAGTAGCCAGATACATTTTGTCAGCGATGAAAACGCAACTGCTGAAGCTCGGTCTATATCCTGCGGTTTATGCTTCGCTGTTCCAATATTCTGCTCCTCCGACATGGTGTATTAAGGCGTTCTTGGAGCAATGGAATATCCCAACCCATACCTTTCTTCTACTGGACAGAGAAGTCTCCATTTCCTTAGAAGAATTTGCTGAGATTTCCGGTTTGCCGGTTAGGGGGGAGCACTATGAGGAGTTGCTTCCTCCGGACGAATACGTTTTCGCCACCAAGCCAGTGGTGATGGGCCTAACACCGGACAACGCCATCCAGCACCAGTTTCCTGGTCTGATAAAGGTGCTGAACATGTACGAGAGCCTCTTTTTGGAATCCGGAGGCCGGGGGGGGGTTAGTTTCACAGACTTCATTGCCCGGTTTCTTCGCCCGGAGATTCTATCGCAACAACACAAAAAATTTGCCAAGCTCGACGACCCCTTCGGCTTTGGCTTAGACCGTCGACCGGTCTTGGAAGATGATCAGAAAGGCTTTTTCCTCCCTGATACCGCGATCATTCCTCTGTCAGAAATTGCCACTCCGGGCATTGACGAGGAGGCATTCTTCCTTGGGTTTCTTGGGCTGTGGTTGTGCTGGTTCGTGCTTCCTATGAACCCTCGCTATATGAGGCCGTCCGTCTTCTACCCAGTGCATCGAATGGTTGCCGGGATACAAGTGGCCATTGGGATTGCGGGGTTAGCCCATCTGTACCATGGTCTTAGCGTGGCGGTGGATACAACTGAACCGGGGGTGCATGCCGCCAACTTCCCAATGCATTATTTTACTTCGTGGATGGAAATGCACGTGCTCGGGGTATTTGGCATTCATAAAAGACCCTAGTTTTTCGAGAAATGCAGATTCCCAAGAATTATGCGGCTGGTCGATGCTTCTATCGTGAATCCATCTCAGCGGGAGGCTAGGGGGTTGCTTCTTCGTCCGCGTACGGTCGGAGCTGGTATGTCTTTTACGGACAAAGTCTTGACGATCGGCCAGGAAACTTCCAAGACGGTGCTGACATTGCGCGACACCTTTAAGGACGGGGCCTCCATGTTGAAAGCCCTGGAGATTCTACACCTATACTCCATTAGGCCGGGCTTTCTTGTATTCAGGCAAAATGATGCGGCGCTTTTTATGAGATATAATCCCCATCATTTGCAGTTGAGTTATAATCAGGGGGTTCCATTGGAGGCGTTCTTGGAAGAACCTGCTGCCACCAGAAAGGGCATACGGAGTGCACTGCATCACTTTATGCGCTTAAATACGGGCTCCCACTTCTTTATTAGCGAACCGAGTTGCATTCCAAGGGCCCTTAACGTATACGGGACCTGGTATCAACATGCGATGGGCGCTGTCATCAGGGTAGAGAGGCGACTGCTGCTCGATTGTAAGAGTGCGCTCCCTGCCAGCGATCGCAATGTCCTTTTGAAGCGACGGATCGCTGTCCCCCCTCTGCTAAGAGGGGTTGCTGCAGTTGAGCCTCCACGTGTGCTAAGCCCCACGCGTGGATTGCCCCATGCTCCTGTGGAGACGGTGGACGTGCCCTCGGTGCCCTGCGCTCCCGTGGAGACGGTAACCGTAGCTTCACCCGAATCTGGAGTGGGCTCAGATATCAGGACTCGCCGTCCCAAAGTGCCCACGAAGCGCAAGCTGGTGCTGGCTGCGACCGGAGCTCGCTCACAGAAGAAGAAAAAGAAGTCGATCTTCTCTGCCGATGTCGTATTTAGTCAGGAGCCTCATGCTCCTTATAGTGAGAGCTTGAGTGAGTATGGAACAAATGAGGGCTTATTCATGCCGCCAGATGATACTGATCTGGCGGCTGCCATCACAGCTTCCAGGCGATTGGCAAGCCGCGAAGAGGGGTTGGCTATCCTCGCACGATCAGGTAATCATTAGTTGTATTTTTCGCCATTGCATCATACTTCTATTATTGTTTTTTGACTGACACTTTTCCTTCTTTAATAGGCATTTCTACCGAAGAAGCTCTCGCTGCTTCTCTCAAGACTTTTGATGAAGAGGAACGACTTCGAGCATCCTTAGGCCTCGGTACATTTTGGTTTGCCATGTTTCTGCTCCCATTTCTTATGAGTAATCTGACCCTTTCTTTGTCTTATCGTAGGGACCACAATGCCTATCCTGCAAGCTGATGCGGAAATTCTCCCCGGGCCAGCTACCGAAGTCCCGGCCTTTTCGGCACTGCCGAAAGAGGCCTTTCTTAAAAAACCGATGACGGAAGCCTTGACGGCTCCAGAGGTAACCCTGGATGTGGACGATGACGTTCTGTTGAAGGAGGCTTCTAAAAGGTCCATTTTGATGGCTCGGGAGGAAAGGAAGCGCCGGAGGTGCACAGTAAGGGAGTGTAGTGCTGCTTTAGTTGCGGGAGCAGGTTCAAGCGTCGCTACCCCTGTTGCTACTCCTTCAGAGGAGTCTCTGGTTGCCTTGTCTACAGCTTACAGACGGGCGGCACATGCGGCTCGGGAAGCAAATGGTAAATCAACTCCAGGTAATATGCCTTGAGGCTCCGTTGTCAAAGTTTTAAACTATCAGTTCTCATTTATCTTGTCTTGCAGGGCCGAGCCTTACCGAAGAAGTGGCGGCGATCGCTGAGCCTGAGGGAGCGGTGGGGGAGGTAGCTGCTATTCCCGAACCCGGGGCGGTGGTAGGCGATGTGGCCGCAACTGCTGGGCCCGAGGTAGTGGCTGACGAGACAGTCACGATTGCTATGCCCAAGATAGCTAGCACTGTCAAGCCCGAGGTGGCGGCGGGTGAGACGGGTACAATTGCCGGGTCCGAGGTGGCCGCTCTTTATCAAGAGTCGGGCACCGCTCCGATCATCGCTCTTCCTTCCTACGGTTCTTTATTTTCTCCCGGCGTCGCAAGCGTGACGACGGCTCTCGTGGAGTCAGGGGACGAGGCGACGGGAGGTGAGACACCCCAATGGAAGAGGGAGACACCGTTTTTATATCAAGTGACGCCCTCGTCACGGCTCCGAATGGCGACTCATCAGGTAGATTTTAGGTCACCGCCCTTCTTTTTATTCTACAATCTTTCCTGACAGGGTTTATCTTGTTTCTAATGCAGGTGCGGCTAGTGCTGATGTCACGCTACCCGATGCAGCGCCATCAGCTACCACCTTGACGGTGACACCTCCTCTACCCTCTCTCATACCATCTCAGATGTTGGAAGGTATGGATTCATGACTTACCAGTCTTATTTTTTTTAAGCTGTATAACCTACGTACTGACGTTGCACTACTGCGTCCTTGCAGGAGTCCTTTTTGACCACCTGTATCAGGTGCTGCACCCACAATTCTCCTTCTATATATTGCTTGTAGCCTTACGAATTGAAGGAAGGGACGAGGCTGTCGTTGCGCCACCAGTACTCCCAGCCCAGCCCCCTGTTGCATCCAGTATAGTAGACTCTACTTTTCGCGTATTTTCTTTATTTCCTGAGCCGACATCTGATTATGATCTATTTTGCAGCAATCACATTGACTCCAGCCCCGTTCGAGTCTCGCATTATAATGCCGGCAGGGCCTTTTTCCAGGCCTCCATCATCCAAAGGTGTTGTGACCAGTCTACGCATGCTGAGCGAATATATCGAGGAATTTGACGCGGAGACTCCCACATCTGCTGCGGATTTTGCCGCAGAGGTTAACCCTATGCTTGCGACACTCATGAACTTTCATGGTGAAGGCGTCGTTGAGTCTTGGGTTAATTGCTGCAGGGAAATCGAGGCTTGACTGCATGAGCTTGAGCTTAGGCGTCCTGCACCTGAGATTCTGGCTATGAGCTCTCAACGGGCTGCGTGGATCGAGCAGAGCACTTCTTACTTCCACCATCTTGAACAAGAAGTGGCTTTAAAGCAGAAGGAATGTTCAAGCGAATCTGCTCGACTGCATGCTGAGGTTGATGCGAATGCTGTCCAGTTGAAAGTTATCTTCGAAGGCCTTCTGCGATGTATTTCTGATGGGTTAACATTGAGGCAGAAGCTCGATGTCATCGAGCGGGATGCACAAGATCGTGAAGCAGCTCAGCGGGCCGTCGAGGAACAACTTTCGTCTTACTTGCAGCAACGAGCCCAGGTCGAAGCGGAGTTGGCCGCGGCAGCTGATCAAGAAGAGGGGCTGAGGGAAGTGCGCGAGCGGCTGATTGGATTATTGAAAGCGCTTTTCTCTCAATAATTTTTTGTACCATTTGTAATTTTGAATAAAATGTATTTGTTCTTTTATTCTTTTATATGATGTATTTTGTACCCAATTGAATTTATGAATTAAAGATACACATTTTTGCAATGTCTTGTGTCATCTCTCTGCTTTCTTCTTTCTTGCTGTGTTGTTTGCCATGTGATTTTAGCAAGTGCGGTCTGTATATAGTATGTAGCTGTCAGTCTTGGGCTCTTTGTAGGGCGGTGATGGCTTAGAAAATAGGGTTAGGATCTGTCACCTAAGACTTTTCAACTTTATGAGCCGTGAGGGTCTCATAAAAAATTTTCTCCCTACCGGTCGAGAGGATCCCGTAGGTGTAATTTCTCCTTAAGAATCGTGAGGATTCCTAAGTGTGTTTTCTCTTGAAAGTCGTAAGGATCTCACAAGAGAATTTACTCCCTTACGAGTCGTGAGGACCCGCAAGTGATGGGTGAAGTTGCCCTTATCCGCATTTCACGGAGTCAGGGGTTGCTCTGGATGCTTCCCACGGGTTCACTGCTGTGTTCTGTGAGGACCAGGCTTCGCTCTGGACGTTTCCCACGGGGTCAGGGTTAACATTATCCGCATTCCACGTGACCAAGAATTTTGCTCTGGATGCTTCCCATGGGTTCACTGCCGTGTTCGGCGAGGACCAGGCTCCGCTCTGGATGCTTCACACGGGTTCATTGCCGCACTCTGCGAGGACCAGGATCCACTCTGGACTTTTCCCACGGGGTCAAAATTGACATAAGCCGCGTTCCACGTAGCCAGGAATTTTTCTCTGGATGCTTCCCATGGGTTCACTGCCATGTTCGGCGAGGACCAGGCTCCGCTCTGGATGCTTCGTACGGGGTCATGCCGCGCTCTGCGAGGACCAGGATCCGCTCTGGACGTTTCCCACGGGGTCATTGCTGCGTTCCACGTAACCAGGAATTTTGCTCTGGATGCTTCCCACGGGTCCACTGCCGTGTTCGGCGAGGACCAGGCTCCGCTCTGGATGCTTCACAGGGGGTCATTGCCGTGCTCTGCGAGGACCAGGATCCGCTCTGGATGTTTCACACGGGGTCAAGATTGACATAAGCCGCGTTCCACGTAGCCAGGAATTTTGCTCTGAATGCTTCCCATGGGTTCATTGCCGTGTTCGGCGAGGACCAGGCTCCGCTCTGGATGCTTCGCACGGGGTCATTGCCGCGCTCTGCGAGGACTAGGATCCGCTCCGGACGTTTCTCATGGGGTCATTGCCGTGTTCCACGTAACCAGGAATTTTGCTCTGGATGCTTCCCACGGGTTCACTGCCGTGTTCGGCGAGGACCAGGCTCCACTCTGGATGCTTCATACGGGGTCATTGCCGTACTTTGCGAGGACCAGGATCTGCTCTGGACGTTTCCCACGGGGTCAGGATTGACATTATCCGCGTTCCACGTAACGAGGAATTTTGCTCTGGATGCTTCCCACGGGTTCACTGTCGTGTTCGGCGAGGACCAGGCTCCGCTCTAGATGCTTCATACGGGGTCATTGCCATGCTCTGCGAGGACCAGGATCCACTCTGGACGTTTCCCACGGGGTCAGGATTGACATTATCCGCGTTCTACGTGACCAGGAATTTTGCTCTGGATGCTTCCTACGGGTTCACTGCCGTGTTCGGCGAGGACCAGGCTCCCCTCTGGATACTTCACACGGGGTCATTGCCGTGCTCTGCGAGGACCAGGATCCGCTCTGGACGTTTCCTACGGGGTCAGGATTGACATAAGCCGCGTTTCACATAGCCAGGAATTTTGACTTTATCCGCATTTCACGAAGTCGGGGTTTGACTCTTGGTTATCTGTGCACCGCCGAGTCATGGAACTGGGGGTTGCCGCTGTTCTGCTTTGCTTGATGTTGTGTCTGTTGTAATGAGACGAATGTTGAGATGATCTCCAGGCTATCTGTGAACCGTTGAGATTTGGCTTCTTCTTTTGATGAAACCTAGGGAGGAAGGGTGTGGTTCCTTCTTTGTTTGCGTCCCTGGATTGTATACAGGGATTGCTGTGATATCACCTGTAGGGCATAAATTTCATTTTATATATATATATATATATATATATATATATATATATTTTATCTCTTTCCGCGATGCTCTATCATTTCGGCTTTTATATCGCGAAGGTCGCGATTGCCCCATCATTTCAGCTATTTTTCGCGGTGCCCAATCATTTCGGCTATTTATTTTATTTTTTACTCACTAGTTTTTTATTGCGAGTTGCCTAATCATTTCGGCTATTTTGCATGCATACATTTTTACTTGCTGATTTTGTTGCAAGTTGCCCCACCATTTTGGCTATTTCGTATGCATGTGTGGCTCGCTAGCTTTTTGCCGCAAGCTTGGGACTAGACACCGATTTCGGCATCGGCACCACTACAACTGGGATATTGCCAGGAGTGAATCATCATTTGCCTCTATCGATGTCGAACAAAGGTGGCTTAGCGAGCAGGTTTAGGATTCTGTCGAATAAGGCTTTTGACTTCATGAGCCGTAAGGATCTCATAAAGGTATTTCTCCCTGCGAGTCGTGAGGATCTCGTAGGTGCGTTTTCTCCTTAAGAATCGTGAGGACTCCTAAGTGTATGTTCTCTTATAAGTCGTAAGGATCTTACAAGAGTGTTTTCTCCTTATAAGTCGAGAGGACTCATAAGGGTTGTTCATCGTGCGAACATATCCCTAGTCACGGATGGGACTTTGTTAGGGAAATGTTTATTCGCGCCCGTGGATTGTATACAAGGGTCAGCATTGAGCCGCTTGTAGGGCATTAGTGGAGGTTATGGGGAGTGCTTAAGAACAGGTTTAGATCCCTGTAGCTTAAGACTTTCAAATCTTATGAGCCGTGAGGGTCTCATAAGAAGGTTCTTACGAGTCGTGAGGATCTCGCAAGTGTAATTTCTCCTTAGGAATCGTGAGGATCCCCAAGTATGCTGCTCTCTTGTGAGTCGTAAGGATCTCACGCAGGTGGTTTCTCCTTACAAAGTCGAGAGGACCCTGCAAGTGTCTTTTAACGAGGTTGCGCCCTTTTGGATTTTCACAAACACTTGCCGGTAGCCCTGCTGTTTTTACCCACGGAACCCTTTCGGGTTTTCATCCGTGCCCATTTTACTTACGGACATACCGTTTTTATATTTTTTTTTATTCTTTTTTTTGTATCAGCTTTGGGATGCTGCAATCCATCGTAGTTTATCGACATCTCGGTCAACAGCTAGTTTTAGGACATAGTGGTCCGTTGTTAGTTTAAGGACGTTTCGGTCCGTCGTTAGTTTAAGGACGTTTCGGTCCGTCGTTAAGGAAGCCGGTTACTACTTACAGAGTTTAGGCTTGGGAAGATAGCGAGTGGACATAGTCGTCGTCATCTATCATTGACCTAGGCCGTGACTTGTTAGGCGTAGTATTTCTTCAGGAAGCGACCATTTATTGGCCTGAAGGGCCTTTCGCCATGCATGTCCATGAGTAGATAGGCTCTACCCTGGTAAACTTTGTCTATGATGTACGGGCCTTCATAGTTTGGCTCGAATTTCCCTCGTTTAGCATGATTGTGGATCATAGGTCTATTGACCACTAGCACGAGTTCGCCTTGGCGGAATGTTCTCGGCCTGGTCAATCTTTCATATGAGCGCGTCATCTTAGCTTTATAAGCCTCTAGATTTTGTTGCTCTATGAGCCGGGTTTCATCAAGGGCATCGAGCTCCTCGAGGCGAAGGTGAGCGTTCTCTTCGTCCGTTAGCTCGTAATGAACTGCCACTCGTAGAGAGGGTAACTCTATCTCGAGGGGGAGTACCGCTTCTGTACCGAACACCAATGCGTATGGAGTTGTGTTCGTGGCCGTTTTGAACGTAGTCCGGTACGCCCAGAGAGCTTTATGCAGTCTCTCGTTCCAGTCCTTCTTATTTCGGGACACCGTCTTTTTCACGATCTTTGTCAAGGTCTTGTTGAAAGCTTCAGCTAGACCGTTAGCTCGGGGATTATAGACTGATGAATATCTCCAGTCTATGTTATGTTGTTGTGCGAAGCGGCTAATCTTGTGGCTTCTGTAGGCTGGCCCGTTATCGGAGATGATCCGTCTCGGAGTTCCAAACCGATAAATGACGTGTGTCTTGAAGAAATGGAGGATATTCTCCGTCTTCACTTCCCTCAGCGGTACTGCTTCTGCCCATTTGGAGAAGTAGTCAGTTGTCGCTAAAATGAATCGATGTCCTCTAGACGATGCTGGTTCGTTGGGGCCGATTATGTCAGTTCCCCACATTTCGAACGGCCAGCTGGCCACTGTCAGATGTAGTGGATTTGGATGCTGATGGATAAAGTCCCCATGGATCTGGCACGAGTGGCATTGCTTCGCATACTCAAGGCAGTCCTGGATCATCGTGGGCCAATAATAACCCATCCGTTTGATCTTCAACTTCATCTTCGGCCCGGTTTGGTGAGAACCGCAGAGTCCGTCGTGAGTTTATTGGACGAGTCTTCTTGCTTCTTCAGGTCCCAGGCATCTCAACCACAAAGAATCAAATGACCTCTTGTACAGAGTATCATTGACGAAGGCAAAAGATAGGGCTCGCTTCATGAGCTGATGTTTTGAGGACGCATCTTTTGGCGTTCGACGGGATTTGAAGTAGTCTATAAAGACTTCTCTCTAATCCTCAACCGTTTCTTGGTCTTTTATTTGCAGGGCCGTCTTCTCAGTCGCTTCCTTTTCCTCGGATGATTCCGGAGATATTTCTGCTGGTGCGAGGACCCGACGGCTTTGCACAACGATCCTCACGTCATCGAGGTTCTCATCGGCCAATTCTTTAGCGAGTTTGGCTAATGCATCTGCCTTACTATTTTCTGCACGCGGTATGCTTTCCAAGGTGTAGAAAGTAATCTGGGTCAGCATTAGTTGCACCCTCTCACTGTATTTCACCAACTCTGGTTTGCACGTCTGGTAGTCGCCGTTTACTTGACTAACGACCAGTTGGGAGTCTCCGTATATGAGGAGGTTCTCAATCCCCATGTCGATGGCGATCTCGAGACCTGCTATCAAAGCCTCATATTCGGCTTCATTGTTTGTCCTCGGCTCTGTTAAGGAGAAAGCAAAGCGCATTATCCCTCCTTATGGAGTTACGAAGATGATGCCTACCCCTGATTTGATTATAGGGGTGCTGTTCCCGCCAAAAATTTTGGCTCAAAACCCGCTCCGTATAAAATAACAACAATAAAAGAAAAAAATAAAAAATAAATGAATAAATAAATAAATAATAAATAATAATAATAATAAAGGAGAAAATCTCCCTTTCAGAGCAAAGCTCTGTTTGAATTTCAAATTCAAAGGGTGAAGCAATGCTTCAGATTTCTTGCGCTGTGCGCAACGCGCCACGTGTCAAAATCAGACACGCCAGCGCAAGGAGCGCAGCGCCCAAGACAGCGCACCCAATTAGAGCAAGGCTCTGTTTAAAGTAAAAATAAAAATAATAGAAGCAACGCTTCAGGTGCGCTGCGCGACACGTGTCAGCGCAGTTGCGCTGCGCTCTGCGCTGCGTGACACGTGTCAAGCGCAGGTGCGTTTGCGCCAAACAGAATTAAAATTTCAGTAAGATCTTTCTGATCTTGTTAAAACAAGAAGATTGCCTTCTGTAAAACAGAAGCCCTTGGATCAAAGATCCAACGGTGGGGAAAAATCCCCAAATCACTCAGAGAATGATCTTTTAAACAAATTTAACAAATTAATGGGCACCATATAAAGGCCCCTATACCCCAATTCAGAAGAGGAGAGAACAACAACACAGAGAGACAAAAACACAGAAAAAAAAGAGAGAACTCTTCTAAAGAATTTTGAGAAGAATTCAGAAAGGAAAAAGAAGGTAAAACCTTTTATAAAAAAAGAATTTCTTCTGAATAGATCATTGATCTAAGAACAAGATTAAGGATCTTCAATAAAAAATATAATAAATAACAAAGGCATTGCCTTTTTTATGAACCATTGGTTCTGGAATCTTAAAGATTCTTTTCTTGGATCCAAAATTGGATTAAGATATAAGAACAGTGCCTTGCACTTGTAAGTTTGCACTGTTGCGCTCTCGGGTTGGCGCAAACCACCAGAGAGCGCCACGTGTCAGTCCCATAATGATCTGCGCTATGCGCTTCCAAAACAGAGCATTGCTCTCTTAAATTGGCGCACTGCACCAGAGCGCGTCACGTGTCAGCAGCGTAACAGCGCAGCGCACTGCGCTTGCGCTCACCAAAGCGTGACACGTGTCACCTCCACATGCGCTTGCGCTCACTAATTGGTGCAAAGGGCCTAACAGGCCTAATAAAATGCAATTCATTATTTTAATAAAGGGCAGAGCCCAAACAGATGCTGTGCATCATTTAAAAGGGACAGAGCCCAAATCAAAAAGACCTAGTAGGCCAACAGAAAATGCAGTGCATTATCAAACAGGGGCAAAGCCCTAGCACAGGCCTAATAGGCCAAAGATAAAGAAAAACGTCGAATATTCTCAACTGGACTTAGCCCAATCATGGCCGTAAGTCCTCAAATTAAATTGACTGAGCGAGATTGCTCTCTTAAATCAATTTACATCCGGTTTGAGGGTACATTTCTGAACTCCTCTGACACCTATCGTTGTAATCCTTCAACTACGTCAGAGAGGTGATGGGTCCCGACAACCACATATCGATATGGACTGCAGGGTCCTTAAACTCGTGGACCGAAACGTCCTTAAACTAATATTCGTCCCAAAATGGGAACGTTGGACTGAAATGTCCTTAAACTAATGTTCGTCCCCAAATGGGAATGATGGACCCCCATGTCCCTAAACTGGAATATGGACCACTATGTCCCTAAACTGGAACAATAGAGCCAATTGCTCTCTTGTCGGATCTAAATGATCCCGTTAAGTTGATCTTAGTCGGGAGATTAGACTAACGTATCCTTAACGAACGTTTAAGTTGATTTTAGTCTCAATATGGCTAATGTATCCTTAAACTAAAACCCCAAACCTAAATCTAAGTAAATACGGATTTGGACTAATCCACGTCCTACGGGCGACGGCATAACTTAGTCTCCGTATACAATCCACGGGCAACCACAAACAAAACAAACACACACGACACGAAGTGAAATTGCTGGAGAAGGAGAAAGTGGTTACCGCGATGCGGTAACGTAATTAACTGCAGGGGCTTGCGCCTGCAGGGAAGAGCGTCCCCACAATCAAAAACCCCTCAAGCGAGGGGGAATCTGACGAAGTCTGCTACATCGGCCGCATCCGTCTAAACCTCCGATACACGGTGCCATAAATCAACTTGGCATCTTCGGAGAGGTGGACGGATAAAACTAAATAGCATCTGCCCCGAATCTCAGGCAAGACGTTCTGTCGTCGCCGTCTTTCGGAGGGGAACAGATTCTGGCACGCCCGGTGGGACCTTTTCCTCTTTCCACTCCACACTTCGTGTGTCATGCTCGCGAACAAATCGCGGTTTGCTGTGGTTGCCTGTGGATTCGAGGTACTAAGATTTAGTGTCTTGCTCCATGCAGAAAACAGAAGATCAATGGCTTCAAACTGCACTGCCTGCAACTGCAACTCTCGCTTCGTCCCTACTGGAGGAGTGATTTGCGGGCCCCAAGCGGCCTCTATTTTCAAGATGCCAGTGGAGCAGGTAACTCAAGCCACCACTAGACTATTCTTTGGGACCATGCTCCCACTGATGAGCTTCAATGCCCCAATGACGCTGCAAGAAGCCCCAAAGAACTCGGTCTTTGATCGACTTACCACTGCCGCGGCCCCTCTCAACGGGTCGCTCAACTCTAATACCTCAGTTCTCAACAGACAGGGCCAGAACATCTGCAAGCCCGCGATACGCGAAGTTGCCATCCCAAAGCGGATAGCCACCCTGGCTCAAGTGGACAAAATCATTGGAAAGGCTACTCCTTCCAAGAAGTCAGTTTTTACAAGGCTGGCCATTCCGGTTGCTGCTCCAGGCGAGGTCTTTAAAGCTGCTTCCCCTGCTCAGAGGTCTGTCTTTGACAGATTAAACATCGTTTCTCAACGGGTGTCAGTCTTCGACAGGCTAACACCAATAATAGTCTCTCCTCAAAGAAAGGTGCACGACGAAGTCACCCTTATAGCTGAAACAACTCCATCCGCAAGACACGCTCGACTCGCCACTACTCGCCAATGGCGCCGAGTGAAGAAGGCTGGGGGCAACTCCCCCTCTAGGATAACTCTGCCAGCTCCAACGGTGGGGATCGATGCTGCTGTTCCAACCGGGAACAGCTTTGAATTGCTGAACACGGTGCGCAGAAACTCTCCTACTGCGGTGTTGAAACGAACTCCTTCACCTGTGGAGAATACTCCAGAGAATAAGCTAGAGCAGCCCCCTCAACGGCTGTCCTCTAAAATTTACAAAGTCTGGCGACAGGTCCAAGAGTCGGTGATTGATGAAAGCTATCTCCGTCGACAGAAAAAGATGATGGTTCGGCAGGAGAAGGATTACTCCGTCAAGCCACAAAAAGCAACAGCTACTTGGGTGCCCACTACAACGGCCCCCTCAACTTCGACCACTCAAAAAAGAAGGAGGCCGGGGAAGATCCCTGTGTCTTTGGCAAATCGCAAAGACACTGAATCTAAACGCCCCAGGTCTGGGGGCATGGTGGTGCATACTATTTATATAGCTGCCGGAAAGGAGGAAAGTCGTGCTTCTACGGGCCACCGACCGCTCACCCGATCCGTGACAAAAGCCCAAGAGCAGCAACAGAAGCTTCAGGAAATGATGACTGCAATGGCTGCGCTTACCGGGCCAAAAGAGAGCTCAGAGGCATCATCAGAACAGCATCACGAACATGAGACTGACGCTGACTTCCTACGCAGAGTCCTCGAAAAGAATGACAAAGAAACCGCAGAACAAGCGGCTAACATAAGACAGATGGCGCTCCTCTTCCAAGATATGGTAGGGATGATGTTACAGCCGGACCCTCCAGCTGATGACCCTCCAATCATTGTTGAAGACGATAGAAGGGAGACATCTAATCCCCCGCCGGATCTCTCAGCAGCCAAAGATGAAACCATTTCCAAAGCTGCATTAGACGATTATATAGCTCAGCAGATACGGGTTCATCAGGTGAATGAAGCGGCTGAGCAAATTGTTAGAACCGGACGACCCTATCCTAGCTGGTATGACCAAATCAGTTACCCGCCGGGATATACGATCCCTAAGTTTCACGTATATAAAGGGACAGGGAATCCGCATCAGCATGTCGCTCAATTCAGGGCCTTATGCGGCAATACTGGAGGCGATGAAAAATTGTTGCTTCGCCAATTCGTCGGCAGCTTAGCAGAAACAGCCTTTGAATGGTATTCGGAGCTACCTAACGACTCTGTCAAAACATTTGTGGAGATGGAGCTACTATTTACACAGAGATTCGCGAGTGCTGGTGAACACACCCCGATAACAGCACTGATTAACGCCAGGATAAGGCCCGGCGAAACATGGGTCCAATACGCAACACGATGGCGGAACCTATGGTCAAAATGCGAACAACGCATAGAAGAGGCACCTGCGGTAGGCATGTTTGTGGGCACTCTTGATCCGCAGGCGACCATATCCCAATTCATGATGTTCTTCAGGCCGACCACCTTCCAGGCCCTGATCGACAAATTAGCGCAAATGGACCAGATGGGCTATGGACCTTCTCCTCCAAAACCAGATTCTCGAAATGAGAAAGGAAAAGGGAAAGCGATCGTCGTCGCCAATGCTCAACAACAGCTGAGCAACTCAAAGTCGGTCGTTCGCCAAAATAACGTGCCTCCACACCCATCCCTCGAGGAGAGACTGGGATGTCCTTACTCGTTTCCTCAGAATAAAACGAGAAGACTGTTCGAGCTGGCAGTGCGCAACAGACTCATCAATCTGCCAAGTCCAAAACGTCTGTTGCAGCCAGGCGATCTCAATAATCCCAATTATTGCCCTTACCACCAAACGGTAAGTCACCCGATCGAGGATTGTTTCGTCTTTAAGGGATGGATCGAGGATCGGTACCTACAAGGCAAGTTTGCGCTGTCTGAAAACTGGAAGGTGAACCCACCACAGCCGCACTCTCCAAAGAAGACGGACACGCCGGGGGCAACTTGTTCTTTTGTCGAGGACGAAAACGATGGAGAAGACTCATCAGGTGAATCCGAAGACTGCATAATGACTTGTCATGTGATCTCTCACTCATTGGCGGATGATGAAGAGGCTCCTTGCGCCGAGAAACCGAGGGCGAACCCTGAACTAGAAATTCCGCAGCCGTCAGACGAGTTGATCGATGCCTTCCTGAATGAGATTCGTCTTAAAGTCAAAGCCTATCAAGAGCATGGGATGGCCATACTGGAAGGAGCCAAACACCGACTACTAGGCCAAAGAGTCGAGGCACTTCCGTCAAATCAAAAGTCATCCGCTGCGGGTAAAAACAAATTCAAGACGAGAAAAAGGTTCGCCAAAGCTCTATCAGTGGGAATGAAACTACCGCCTTCTGAAGAAAATACTCTCGGTGGATTAGAGATGCATCCTAACTTCTACTTATATCATCAGAAGATCATACATTCTACCGAAGACTGCGGCTCCTTTAAGTGTTGGTGGCAAGGATATGTCGCTCAAAAGCAACACTTCAACAGGACAAAGCATGAAGCTCGTAGACATCAGAAAAATGCGATAGATGAGCGCAAAAGAGCCGCCGCCGACTGTCATATAGCCGACTCCAAAGGATCGCAAATTATCACCTTTGGAAGCGACTCTGACGAAGAAATTGCCCTCAACCCTCTCCTCAAGGAATCCATTTCAAAAATGAAAGAATTGAGAAGTTGCGAGAACGTTCAGTCATGCAATCGCACGCTAGTCGGGAAAAATCTCGGCCCCGCAGACAAAGGATCGAGCAAAAAGGATAAAGGGAAGGGGAAAATGACCTTCGTCGCCAACACTCAACAACAGTCGAGTGGCCCTAGACCGGTTGTTCGTCAAAACAATATGCGTTCACGCATATCCCTCGACGAGAGGTTGAAACGTCCTTATTCATTTCCCCAGGAGGAAACAAGGAGGCTGTTCGAAGTGGCAGTGCATAACAGGCTTATCACTCTACCGGAGCCGAAACACCAACTACAACTGGATGATGTCAACAGTTCTAATTATTGCCCTTACCACCAATATTGGGCCATCCGATCGAAAACTGTTACGTTTTCAAAAACTGGGTTGAAGACCAATATCAACAGGGTAAGTTCGTCATCTCCGAAAATTGGAAGGTGCGCCCGCCACAACCGCACGCTCTGAGAAAGATGGATACGCTGGGGGCATCATGCTCAGTCATAGAGAAAGCCCCATAGACCGAAAAGTCAATAAACTAGATATTCGCCTCAAATACGGCAACGGCGGACCGAAACGTCCTTAAACTAATGATGGACCGCAATATCCTAAAACTTGCAAACGACCGAAACGTCTTTAAACTACTACCGTAGCATCCTCAGGCTGACGATAATATAAAAAAAGGGAATAAAAAGAATATAAAAAAAATAATAATATAAAAAAACGGTATGTCCATAAGCAAAAAGGGCACGGATGAAAACCCGAGAGGGCTCCGTGAGTAAAAACAGCAGGGCTACCGGCGAGTGTTTGTGAAAACCCGAAAAGGCGCAACCTCGTGAAAGGACACTTACAGGGTCCTCTCGACCTTGTAAGGAGAAACCACCCGCGTGAGATCCTTACGACTCACAAAGGAGAAACACACTTAGATATCCTCATGATTCCTAAGGAGAAAATACACTTGCGGGATCCTCACGACTCGTAAGGAGAACTCTCTTATGGGACCCTCACGGCTCATAAGATTTGAAAGTCTTAAGTTACAGAGACCTGAACCTGTTCTTAAGCAACTCCCACAACCTTCTACCACTGCCCTACAAGCGGCTCATACTGACCCTTGTATATAATCCACGGGCGCGAATAAACATTTCCCTAACCAAGTCCCATCCGTGACTGGGGATATGTTCATATAGTGAACAACTCTTGTAAGTCCTCTCGACTTATAAGGAGAAAACCCTTTTGTAAGATCCTTACGACTTACAGGGGAACATGCACTTAGGAATCCTCATGATCCCTAAGGAGAAAACACACCTACGAGATCCGCACGACTTGTAGGGAGAAATACCTTTGTGAGACCCTTACGGCTCATGAGGTCAAAAGCCTTAGTCGATAGGATCCTAACCCTGTTCGCTAAGCCACCTTTGTTCGACATCAATAGTGGCAAATGATGATTTGCTCCTGGCAATCTCCCGGTTGTAGCGATGCTGATGCCTAAACCGGTATCAAATTCCAAGCCCTTTCATGGCAAATGATGATTCGCTCCTGGCAATATCCCAGTTGTAGCGATGCTGATGCTAGGATTGGCATCAAGATTCCAAGTTCTACACCCGCGATAAAAAATCTGCGACCCACACATGCATACGAAATAGCCGAAATGATGGGGCAACTTGCAATAAAAAGCAGCAAGTGAAAATGTATGTATGCTAAATAGCCGAAATGATTGGGCGACTCGCAATAAAAAGCAGTGAGTAAAAATAAAATAAATAGCCGAAATGATTGGGCACCGTGAAAAATAGCCGAAATGATAAACGCTGAAATGATAGAGCATCACGGAAATACCAAAAAAAAATGATGAACGAAACTTTTTGCCCTACAGGTGAGATCACATCGATCCCTGTATACAATCCAGGGGCACAAACAAAGAAGGAACCATACTTTCCCAACAGGCACCACCAGAAAGCGAAGCCAAATCTCGACGGTTCATAGATAACCTAGAGACAACCTCGACATTGCAGACACAATGTCAACAAACGAAGCAAAAGGAGATCCCTAGCTTCAGGGTCTCGACGTCGGTATTGACAACTTAGAGATCGCTGACGGTGTTTCTCCTTACTCCAACCAAACGCAGACATGACGTCAACAACCAACCTCAGAATCGCAATGAAACGGAGCCACGGCATAGTCCCTAGTTCCAAATCTTAACGGCAATATCTACAGCCTAAAGAATCAACAAAGGCGTTCCTTCGCAGTCCAGCAAGATGTAGATACAACGTCAACAAAAGACCCCATGGTCAGTAAAGCGAAGTGACGGCAAAATCCCAGCTCCACCTCAGTGGTCGTCTCGATACAGCAGACGCAATGTCAACAATAATGTCCTTCCTCCAACAGGATTCGGACATGACAAAGCAAACGAAGCGAAGGCCAAATTCCTATCTTCGAGGTCTTAACGGCAAGTCATATAAAGCCTGAAAGACAACCAGAGATCATCCCACACCAACGTGGAATGGTCACCACCACGACGTTCGTCTCGATACAGCAGACGAGTTATCACCCCAGCATTCTTCCTCTAGCAGGGTTCAGACGCGACAATCAAACAAGCGGAATAACGGGAAAATCCCGGCTCCACCGCGACGTTCGTCTCGATACAGCAGACGAGATGTCACCTCAGCATTCTCCCTCCAGCAAGGTTCAGACGCGACAATCAAACAAACGGAGCCACGGCAAAATCCCTAGTTCCAAACCTTGACGGTTCACCAGCAACCTAGACACAACCGCGACGTTCGTCTCGCTACAGCAGACGAGATGTCACCCCAGCGTTCTCCCTCCAGCAGGGTTCAGACGCGACAATCAAACAAACGGAGCCACGGCAAAATCCCTAGTTCCAAATATCGACGGTTCACCAACAACCTAGAGACAACCGCGACGTTCGTCTCGATACAGCAGATGAGTTGTCACCCCAGCGTTCTTCCTCCAGCAGGGTTCAGACGCGACAATCAAACAAACGGAGCCACGGAAAAATCCCTAGTTCCAAATCTCGAAGGTTCACCAACAACCTAGAGAAAACCGCGACGTTCGTCTCGATACAGCAGACTAGTTGTCACCCCAGCGTTCTCCCTCCAGCAGGGTTCAGACGCGACAATCAAACAAACGGAGCCACGGCAAAATCCCTAGTTCCAAATCTCGACGGTTCACCAGCAACCTAGAGACAACCGCGACGTTCGTCTTGATACAGCAGACGAGTTGTCATCCCAGCGTTCTTCCTCCGGCAGGGTTCAGACGCGACAATCAAACAAACGGAGCCACGGCAAAATCCCTAGTTCCAAATCTTGACGGTTCACCAGCAACCTAGAGACAACCGCGACATTCGTCTCGATACAGCAGACGCGATGCCAGCAAACGAAGCAAAGGCCAAATTCCTAGCTTCAGGGTCTTGACGGCAACTCACATAAAACCTGAAAGACTATCGGAGATCATCCCACACCAGCGCGGAGTGGTTATGACTCATCCGGGCTCTCCAAAATGAGCCTAACCTCAAGTAAAAAGCGGCATGGCAAAATTCCTAACGCTTGCTCTTCCGACGGTCAAACTTCCAAGGAGGATTGCTTGAAGACGTCTTGTCCAGCCCCCGAAGGGATCAGAGACACGGCAGTCGCAGGGCTACTCGAACAGCACAATTGCCTATTGAGGAATATATCACCTTATGCGACGGTACGACAGCCAAAACCCTAAGTACCACAGACCCTAACGGACTTCTGTCGTAAAGAGCAGAGGTTAACTGTGACGTTAGGATATTCTTGCGAGAAATGCTCGATTCGTCTCGACTTGTGAAGAAATTGATGTCTTTGCGAGAACTTCTCGATGCGGCTCGACTCGTGAGAAAAAGCCTTAGGCAGTGGGGATTAAAAAAAAACCTGTTTCCTAAGCACTGGGGCCCTGCAAGTCGATCCAAAACGATCTCTTGTATACTATCCACGGGTCTCACTCTCCAAAGTCGAATCTCGACAAGGAGGGAAACAACCGTTTACGAGTCCTCTCGACTCATAAGAGGGAAAATTCTCTTATAAGATCCTTACGACCTATAAGAGAAAACACACTTAGGGATCCTCACGATTCCTAAGGACAAAATACACCTACGAGATCCTCTCGATCCGTAGGGAGAAAAGTCTTTGTGAGACCCTCACGGCTCATAAAGTTGAAAAGTCTTAGGCTACAAGGACCCTAAACTTGTCTCCCAAGCACTCAATACGGTGGCCACGCATAACTTTGCACTACTTCATCCAGGTACATACTTACGTGGGTAAAGTAGTGGGGGGCATTTGTTCCCGCCAAAAATTTTGGCTCAAAACCCGCTCCGTATAAAATAACAACAATAAAAGAAAAAAATAAAAAAATAAAAAATAATAAATAATAATAATAATAAAGGAGAAAATCTCTCTTTCAGAGCAAAGCTCTGTTTGAATTTCAAATTCAAGGGGTGAAGCAATGCTTCAGATTCTTTGCGCTGTGCGCAACGCGCCACGTGTCAAAATCAGAAACGCCAGCGCAAGGAACGCAGCGCCCAAGAAAGCGCACCCAATCAGAGAAAGGCTCTGTTTAAAGTAAAAATAAAAATAATAGAAGCAACGCTTCAGGTACGCTGCGCGACACGTGTCAGCGCAGTTGCGCCAACGCAGTTGCGCTGCGCGACACGTGCCAGCGCAGTTGCGCCAGCGCAGTTGCGCTGCGCTCTGCGCTGCGTGACACGTGTTAAGCGCAGGTGCGTTTGCGCCAAACAGAATTAAAATTCCAGTAAGATCTTTCTGATCTTGTTAAAACAAGAAGATTGCCTTCTGTAAAACAGAAGCCCTTGGATCAAAGATCCAACGGTGGGGAAAAATCCCCAAATCACTCAGAGAATGATCTTTTTAACAAATTAAACAAATTAATGGGCACTATATAAAGGCCCCTAGACCCCAATTCAGAAGAGGAGAGAACAACAACACAGAGAGACAAAAACACAAAAAAAAAGAGAGAACTCCTCTAAAGAATTTTGAGAAGAATTCAAAAAGGAAAAAGAAGGTAAACCTTTTATAAAAAGAAGAATTTCTTCTGAATAGATCATTGATCTAAGAACAAGATCAAGGATCTTCAATAAAAAATATAATAAATAACAAAGGCATTGCCTTTTTTATGAACCATTGGTTCTGGAATCTTAAAGATTCTTTTCTTGAATCCAAAATTGGATTAAGATATAAGAACAGTGCCTTGCACTTGTAAGTCTGCACTGTTGCGCTCTCGGGTTGGCACAAGCCACCAGAGAGCGCCACGTGTCAGTCCCATAATGATCTGTGCTATGCGCTTCCAAAACAGAGCATTGCACTCTTAAATTGGCGCACTGCACCAGAGCGCGCCACGTGTCAGCAGCGCACTGTGCTTGTGCTCACCAAAGCGTGACACGTGTCACCTCCACATGCGCTTGCGCTCACTAATTGGCGCAAAGGGCCTAACAGGCCTAATAAAATGCAATGCATTATTTTAATAAAGGGCAGAGCCCAAACAGATGCTGTGCATCATTTAAAAGGGACAGAGCCCAAATCAAAAAGACCTAGCAGGCTAACAGAAAATGCAGTGCATTATTAAACAGGGGCAAAGCCCTAGCACAGGCCTAATAGGCCAATGATAAAGAAAAACGTTGAATATTCTCAACTGGACTTAGCCCAATCATGGCCGTAAGTCCTCAAATTAAATTGACTGAGCGAGATTGCTCTCTTAAATCAATTTACATCCGGTTTGAGGGTACATCTCTGAACTCCTCTGACACCTATCGTTGTAATCCTTCAACGACGTCAGAGAGGTGATGGGTCCCGACAACCACATATCGATATGGACTGCGGGGTCCTTAAACTCATGGACCGAAACATCCTTAAACTAATATTCGTCCCAAAATGGGAACGTTGGACCGAAATGTCCTTAAACTAATGTTCGTCCCCAAATGGGAATGATGGAGCCCCATGTCCCTAAACTGGAATATGGACCACTATATCCCTAAACTGGAACAATAGAGCCAATTTCTCTCTTGTCGGATCCAAATGATCCTGTTAAGTTGATCTTAGTCTGGAGATTAGACTAACGTATCCTTAACGAACGTTTAAGTTGATCTTAGTCTCAATATGGTTAACGTATCCTTAAACTAAAACCCCAAACCCAAATCTAAGTAAATACGGATTTGGACTAATCCACGTTCTACGGGCGACGGCATAACTTAGTCTCCGTATACAATCCATGGGCAACCACAAACAAAACAAACATACACGACACGAAGTGAAATTACTGGAGAAGGAGAAAGTGGTTACCGCGATGCGGTAACGTAATTAACTGCAGGGGCTTGCGCCTGCAGGGAAGAGCGTCCCCACAATCAAAAACCCCTCAAGCGAGGGGGAATCTGACGAAGTCTGCTACATCGGCCGCATCCGTCTAAACCTCCGATACACGGTGCCATAAATCAACTTGGCATCTTCGGAGAGGTGGACGGATAAAACTAAATAGCATCTGCTCCGAATCTCAGGCAAGACGTTCAGTCGTCGCCGTCTTTTGGAGGGGAACAGGTGCTTTGCTTGCGCTTCTTCACGGAAGATGCTCCATCGAAGTAAAGTTCCTACCGGGTATCACTTCCGTCGATCGTGTCAAACGCATGTTCGTCTGGCAGTTCGCAATTCAAGGGAGAATCGGCAGGTATCGGATGCTCGGCGAGGAAGTCGGTGATGGCCTGGCCTTTCACTGCCTTAAGGGGCTGATAGGTTATTGAGAACTCCATCAAGAGCAGGGCCCATTTAGCGAGTCGCCCCGTCAATATGGCTTTTGACATCAAATATTTGAGAGGATCCACCTTCGATAAGAGGCGGACTTCATGTGCCAACGCATAGTGCCTGAGCTTCGTTATTGCGAAGATCAATGCCAGGCAGTGTTTTTCGATGGGAGAATAATTGCTTTCTGCCCCTAATAGAACTCGACTCAAATAGTAGAGGGCTCTCTCCTTCCCATGGTCGTTCTCTTGTGCCCCATAATGCGCCTAAGGAACCTTCGAGGGCTATTGTATAAAGAATGAGAGGCTTTCCCTTGACCGGAGCGGCCAGTACTGGCGGATTCTGCAGGTATTGCTTGGCATTTATGATCCCAGACGAACGGGGTTCCCTTTTTCATCAGATGACTGTAAGGACGACACTTGCCTGAGAGATTGGCTATAAATCGCCGTATATACGCAAGATTCCCTTGGAGAGACCGCGATTGCTTGGGAGTCTTTGGCGGAGGCATTTCCACGATCGCCTTGATCTTTGACGGATCTATCTCGATACCTCGGTGTCGGACAATGAATCCTAGGAATTTGCCCGAGGAGACTCCGAATGCACATTTGAGAGGGTTCATCTTCAAGTTGTATTGCCGAAGGCGCTGAAATACGATCTTCAGATGCTCTAGATGTTCCTCGTATGATTTTCTTTTCAACACAAGGTCATTGATATAGCATTCGACGATTTCATGTATGAGGTCATCGAAGATCTTCGTCATGGCCCTCTGATAGGTGGCACCGGCGTTCTTTAGACCGAAAGGAATCACCTTGTAGCAGAATATTCCTAAAGGGGTCCGGAAAGCTGTATGTTTCTGGTCCTCGGGATGCATCTTTATCTGATTGTATCCTGATGATCCGTCCATGAAGGAGAAGACTTAGTGAGTGGACGTATTGTCTATCATCAGCTCGGTGACCGGTACTGGGAAGTCGTCCTTCGGGCAGGCTTTATTGAGATCCCGGAAGTCCACACATATGCGCACCGTCCCATTTTTCTTCATCACTGGGATGATGTTAGCGATCCAATCAGGGTACTGAACCTCTTGAATGAAGCCAGAATCGATTAGCTTCTTGACCTCGGCATTGATACTCATCTCAAGCTCAAGCCGCATTCTCCTTGGTGCTTGTTTGATTGGCTTAATGTCCGGGGATATCGCCAATTTGTGCACAGCAATCTTTGGATCTAATCCTGGCATTTCAGAATAGTTCCATGCAAAGCAATCTCTATGCTGCAGGAGCGCGTCCTTTAGCGTAGCCACCCTCTCTTCAGACAATAGCTCACCGACGAATGTCGGCCGCGGGTCACTCGCCGTCCCCAAATCAATTTTCTTGAGGTTATTTGCAGTGGTATGTATTCTATCTTCCAGCTCTTTCAGCACCGGTGGAAATTCTGAGATTACCTCGCCATCATTGTTTTCGAAGCACCAGGGGAGGTCATCCATATTCTCGGGCTCTTCTTCTGACAGCGTTATCACGTGACAGGTACGAGCTCGCTTCCAAGACCGAGATTGATCTGGTTCTATTCTCGTTGTATGCACGGCTTTTGGTTCGTGCTTCTGTGGCGGATTTATCCTCCAACTGCTGGATAGAGCGAACTTGCCGAGTTGATATTGGTCTTCGACCCAGTCCTTGAAGGTGAAGCAGTCTTCGAGAGGATATCCTATTGCTCGATGATAAGAGCAATAGTCTAGGTGAGAGACCTCGTTGGTTTGATCGTGGTGTTTAGACTCTGGAAGTGTAATCATTTGATGTCTTATAGCAAGATCAAGCATCTTCCGTGTTTTGCTCTGAGGAAAAGAATATGCTCGACTCATCTTCTTTATAAGGGACGAATCCAGATTGCTCGATTCCTGATCGTGTGGCTTCTTGGTCCCGCTTTGTCGCTGTCGAATGCCTTTCCTGTTCTTTGGTTTGTTTCTGCCTCTGCGTCGGGCCTTTTGCACAACGGATTGATAGGGAGCAGCATTTTTATCTTTCGCAGCCTGTTGAAGAAGGCGTTGCGTCCTGGCTTTCTTGTAGATGGCCATTTCGCGATTATGGTTGTCTCAAACCTTTTGACCTGCTTCCCTTATAAGCTTGTCCATTTGTTCTTCGAAAGACGGACTGGGCATTTTCACAGCAGGAGTTCTTTCTGGTTCAGGGTTAGCATCTTCCCACAGAGCATCTTCTTCTTCATCAAAGTCATGTATGACGTAGCAGTCGCGGGATTGCTCCCGTTTTTTGGACTGAACATATCTAAGCCCGATCGTTTCCATTCTCCTATTGGGCAACTTGCGCTGAGTTCTGGAAACGTTCCAGATCCTGTTATAGAATCGTGCTTGTCGCGCAGTTTGCTTAAGAGGTACGCCTTGGTGCCTTAACAGCCTTTTTAGTCCGTTCGTGTAATATCTGGGCAAACGGATGGGGTGGAGCCTGTCAAGTGTAGAATCCGTGCCGTGCCAAATTTCTTTCTCCACTTTGGTTTCCCCGGGTCGGTAGAATAGGATCGCCTTTTCGCCTTCTCGCCTGGGAGGGACATAGAACGTCTGCAGCTCTTCCACACTGTAGGTATCAAGCGCGTCTAGTTCTTTATGATGCTTGGGTGGCACCATGGCAACTTGCAGACTTTGCTCTTCATCAGCGAATGTTTGTATTGAAGGCCGAGCAGAGAATATAGCATGGACCTCATCTTCCGAGTCGCTGCTAAAGATTAACATAGGAGCGGACGGTCCCGGCTTGTTGTACTGGGTGGACCTGAATAAACTATCTCTTCCTCTTCTTCAGTATCACTCCCGAAGACCGGAATGGTGGTGATAGTTTTGTTCTCCGGTTTATGACATCTCTCCGTGTTCTCGAAATCTGGCAAGAAGTATTTTGCATCTTCGTACTTGCGGACTTCGTTCATGGAGAATGGGTTCAGCTCTCCTGTTACGGTATACTCAAGACCATCCTTGAAATACTTCATACACTGGTGTTGTGTAGAAGGGATGATGTTGTACTCGTGTAACCAGGGCCAACCGAGTAAAGCATTATAGCATGTCTTGGCGTCAATGACATGAAATTTAATATCCGTGACAAGTAGCCCGAACCGTGACAAGTAGCCCGAATCGTAACTGGATTCCGCGATGACTGGGAGTCAAAACCGGAGATGGTGATTTTATCACGAGCGAGGTGCTGGACGCTCATGCAGATTTCCTTCAACACTCGCACGTTGAGGAGATTGACGGAAGATCCATTGTCAACCAGGATTTTGCCTATCTTGATATCGTGGCAGTATCCTGAGACATAGAGGGGACGGTTGTGCTCGCACGTCCCAAGGAGGAGGTCTTCATTGCCGAAAGTGATATCGGCTGTGTGTACTTCCTCCAGCTCGTCCTTCATCTTTTCTTCGGCGAGGGAAGCTTGGAATCGCTCTGGCTCTTGTAGCGCATTGGTAAATGAATCTCTTGCTTCTTTTGATAGTAAAAGGGCATCGAGAATGCTGAGCTGAGAGGGTAACTTCCTCAAGTGCGCCAGAACATTATAGTTCACCTTACTTTTCTTTGGAGGGTCCTTGGCTGTCAGCTCTTTGATGGCTTGGTCATCAAGGAAGATATCCTCAGGGATCTTTTCTTTCCCCTTGTCTTTTCTATTTGACCCACTGTTCGAGGGCCCAAGGTTCTTTTCGGGCAGCGTGCGATTGCGCAGCTGAATGTTTTCACAGGCCTTCGGTTCTTCCGCTTTTCCCAAAGTGGACTCTTTGAAGAGAGGGCTAAGAGACATTTCTTCATCGGAGTCGCTTCCGAATGTGAGAACTTGTGATCCCCCGGCGTTGACCATGCGACAGCTGCCGGTGGTTCTTTTATGCTCCTCGGTTGTATTTCCTTACTCCCGGCGAGTCTTGCATTTCGACCGCTTGAAATGTTGCTGGTGAGCAACATATCCCTGCCACCATATTTTAAAAGCGTCGCACTCTTCGGTAGGGTGCAAAATCTTTCGATGATATAAGCAGTAGCTAGGATGTGTTTCTGTTTCACTGAGGGCGTTCGCTTTGGAGGGTGGTAGCTTCATCTCCATTGATATGGCTTTGGCGAACCTTTTCCTCGTCTTGAACTTGCCTTTATTCGTGGCGGATGTACTTTGATCTGGCGGGGGTATTTCACCATTTTTGTCCAATCGCCGTCGTTTGGCTTTTCAAATATGGCCATCTCACGCTCCCGATCAGCTTTGCTTTTCAGAAGAGCTTCGTTTAGGAATGCGTCGATCACCCCGTCTGATGGCCCTGGAAGTTCCGATTCAGGCCCTGCTCCCGGTCTCTTGGTGCAAAGGGCTTCTTCATCGTCTGTCAACGAATGAGAGATCATATGGCAACTTGCTACGTAATTCTCAGATCCATCCGACGAGTCTTCTCGATCATCTTCGTCCTCAAGGACGTGACCGAGGAACTCTTAGAGCGTGATTGGAGTCTGCGTCTTCTGGTTATACTCTTCCAGTGCGTCGATATGTTTCTGCAGGTCCGTGAGCTTGTCGCCAGGCTTCACGGGCTTTTTGGATTTCTTCTTCTTTTTTGAAGATTTTGGCGGCTGGATGCGAACACTTTGGCTATCATCACCAATCTTTGGAGTTGGGCGCGGCTTCAGCATCCCTTCGATGATCTGGGGCTCCAGTGGGTTCTTTCACCTGATCGCCGAGCATGTCTGGAGATCGTTCAGCATTCTTTTAGTTTTGGCTGGAAGAACGACCTCCTATGGAGCTTCTTCAACAAAAGAGCACATTGCTCCCGGTGTGTCCATCTTCTTAGGAGTGTGCGGTTGTGGTGGGCTTATTTTCCACTTCTCAGACAGTGCAAACTTGCCTTGTAGGTACTGATCCTCGATCCATCCCTTAAAGACGAAGAAATCTTCGATTGGATGGCTTACCGTTTGGTGGTAAGGGCAATAATTGGGATTATTCACTTCGCCGGGTTGCAATGGTCACTTTAGATTCAGCAAATTGATAAGCCTGTTGCGCATCGCTAGTTCGAACAGCCTCTTCGTTTTATCCCGCGGGATTGAGTAAGGGCGCTTCATTTTTTCATTATAATAGCGTCGTCTCTCTTCCAATTGATCCGTTAGTCTTGGAGCACTGGGCTGCTGTTGGGTGTTCGCAACGAAGGTCGCCTTCCCTTTACCCTTTTCGTTCCGCTGTTCCGGTTTCGGAGGAGACGGTCTATGACTCATCTGATCCATCTGGGCTAGCTTGTCGATTAAAGCGTGGAATGTGGTCGGTTTGAAGAACGTCATGAACTGTGAAATAGTTGCATGAGGGTCTAAGGTGCCGACGAACATGCCCACCGCTAGTGCCTCTTCGATGCGCTGTTCGCACTTTGACCACAGATTTCGCCATTGGATTGCGTATTGAACCCAAGTTTCGCCTGACTTTACCCTTGCATTGATCAATGCTGTTATCGGGGTACGTTCACTTGCACTCCGAATCGCTGGGTGAACAATAACTCCATTTCTGCGAAAGTTTTGACGGAGTCGTTTGGAAGTTCGGAGTACCACTCAAATGCCGTCTCTGACAACCTGCCGACGAATTGACGGAGCAAAAGCTTATCATCGCCCCTGGTGTTACCACACAGAGCTCTGAACTGGGCGACGGGCTGGTGGGGATTGCCCGTCCCCTTGTATACGTGGAATTTGGGGATCGTGTATCCCGTAGGGTACTTTATCTGATCATACCAGCCTGGATATGGTCATCCAGTTTTGACAACTTGGTTGGCTGCTTCATTGCCTGGTGAACTCTTATTTGCTGAGCAATATAGTCATCCAGGAAAGCTTTAGAGATAGTTTCCTCTTTGGCTGCTGAAAGATCCGGAGGAGGATTCGACGCTTCCCCTTTGTCGTCTTCAATAATGATCGGGGGGTTTTCGGCTGGAGGATCCGGCTGTAACATCTTCCCGACCATGTCTTGGAAGAGAAGTGCCATTCGCTTTATGTTAGCCGCTTGCTCTGTGGCTTCTTTGTCCTTCTTTTCGAGGACTCTGCGAAGGAAATCAGTGTCAGTTTCTTGTTCGTGACGCTGTTCTGATGATGCCTCTGGGCTTTCTTTTGGCCCGGTGAGTGCGGCCATCGCAGTCAGCATCTCCTGAAGCTTCTGCTGCTGTTGTTCCTGAGCACTTGTGATGGATCGGGTGAGTGGTCGGTGACCCGTAGAAGCACGACTATCCTCTTTCCCGGATGCCATAAAAATAGTATGGACCGTTATGCCCACAGACTTGGGGCGTTTAGTCTCGACGTCTTTGCGATCTGCCGTAGTTATAGGGGCTTTCTCTGGCCTCCTTTTTTCTGAGTGGTTGATGTTGAGGGGGCCGTTACGGCGGGCACCCAGGTGGTTGTCGTCCGTTGTGTTTTGACAGGACGGTTCTCTTCCTTCTGAGCCTTCAGCTTCTTCTGTCGGCGGAGATAGTCCTGATCGATCTCCGACTCCTAGACCCGTCGCCAGACTTTGTAAACTTTGGAGGACAGCCGTTGAGGAGACTGGTCCAACTTCATTTCTGTAACATTCTCCACCGGAGGGGGAGATCTTTTCAGTACGGCGGTAGGAGAGTTCCTACGCATCTTGTTTAGCAGCTCAAAACCGTTCCCGGTTGGAACAGCAGCATTAATTTCCACCGTTGGAGCTAGTGGAGTTAGCCCAGAGGGGGAGTTTCCCCCGGCCTTCCTTACTCGGAGCCAGTGGCGACGTCGAGCGTGTTGAACCATTGGTGTTGGTTTGGTGGTGGGGATGGCTTTGTCTTGACCCTGTCCAGGTAAGGGGCTGCTGCTGGCGTTAACCTGTTGAAGACTGATGTCCGTCGAGACGCAATATCTAATCGGTCGAAAACAGACTTCTGAGCAGGGACAGGAACCATCGTGGAAACCGAAACAGCCAGTCTTGTAAAAACTGACCCTTTGGTAGGGGAAGCCGCCTTGACGACTTCATAGGCAGGGATGGCTATCCTCTTCGGAACAACCTTCTCCGGGATTGCAGGCTTCATCATGGGCCCACATGGACTTTTGCCCAATCTGGCGAAGACTGAGGCGCTGGAGCTGGACGACCCATTGAGAGGGGCCGTGGTAGTAGCAAGTCAATGAAAGACCGACCTCTTGGGAGCTTCTGGTGTTGGTATAGGGGTGCTGAAGCTCATCGGCGGAAGCATGGTTCCGAAAAACAATCCGGTGGTGGCCTGAGTGACCTGGTCTATCGGCATCATGAACAAAGAGGCTGCTCGAGACCCGTAAGATATGCCTGCAGACGAGGCGGAGCGTGAGTTGCAGCTGTAGTTGGAGCACTTTACGCAAGTAGATGCCATTGCTGTTTCGCTTTCTACACCAAGCAAACGCCAAATCTTAGTACCTCGAAACCCAAGGGCAACCATTAGGAAACCGTGATTGGTTTGCGAACACGACACACGAAGTGTGGAGTGGAAAGAGGAAAAGAGTCTCACAGGGCATGCCAGAATCTGTTTACCGCCGGAAACCAGGAAGATAAACGTCTTGCTTGAATCTGGGGGCAGATGCTAATTGGTGCTATCCGTTCACCTCGCCGAAGATACCAAGTTGATTTATGGCACCATGTATCGAAGGTTTAAACGGATGTGGCCGATGTAGCAGACTTCGTCAGATTCCCCCTCGTTTAAGGGTTTTTTGATTGTGGGGACGCTCTTCCCTGCAGGCGCAAGTCCCTGCAGTTAATTACGCTACTGCATCGCGGTAACAATTTTCTTCTTCTCCATATGGTCACTTCATGTCGTGGGTGTTTGTTTTGTGTTTGGTTGCCCGTGGATTGTATACGGAGACTAAATTATGTTGTCGCCCGTAGAGCGTGGACTAGTCTAAATCCGTATCTTTCTTAGATTTGGGTTTGGGGGTTGGGTTTAAGCATACGTTAGCCTCATTTGAGACTAAGATCAATTTAAACGTTTTTTAAGGATACGTTAGTCTTATTTTAGACTAAGATCAACTTAACGGGATCGTTTAGATCCAACAAGAGAGCAATTGGGCTCTATTGTTTAGTTTAATGACATTGCAGTCGATTAGTTTAAGGACATCTCGGTCCATTGTTAGTTTAAAGACATCGCGGTCAAGGTTAAGGACATCATAGTCCATGGGTTCAAGGACCCCACAGTCCAATGTTAGTTTAAAGACATCACGGTCGAGGTTAAGGACATCATAGTCCGTGGATTTAAGGACTCCACAGTCCGATGTTAGTTTAAAGACATCACGGTCGAGGTTAAGGACATCATAATCTGTGGATTTACGGACTCCACAGTCCGATGTTAGTTTAAAGACATCACGATCGAGGTTAAGGACATCATAGTCCATGGATTTAAGGACTCCACAGTCCGATGTTAGTTTAAAGACATCACGATCGAGGTTAAGGACATCATAGTCCATGAGTTTAAGGACCTCACAGTCCGTAGTAATGTGTGGTTGTCAGGACCCGTCACCTCTTTGACGACGTTGAAGGATTACAACGACAGATATCAGAGGAGTAACGAGATGTACCCTCGAACTAGTGTGAATTGTTTGAGAGATCTGTAGCCCAGTTTGGGGCTAAGACCTGTTGAATATTTATGAGCAAATGTGCTCAGTTCAATATAGGTTGAGGACTTATGGCCAGAATTGGGCTAAGTCCAATTAAAAATATTTAACATTTTTAGTTGTTCTGGCTATTAAGCCTTTATTTAGGCTCAGCCCTTTTAATAATGTTAGGCATTAGGCTTTGACATTTTTGTCTTGATCAGAACAAATTGTGTTCTGACAATGCACCAGATGGCGCGCCAGGCGCTTTGCGCCAGTTAAAGAGCGCATTGCGCTTCTGTCAGGTAGCGCACACGAAGAGGACACGTGTCGCGCTTAGCGCTAAGCGCTAGTTCATTAGCGCATTGCGCTTTTAATTTATGAGCGCTTTGCACTAGTCTGTTGGCGCGCCAGCGAGTGACACGTGGCGTGCTTGGCGCTGAGCGCCAGCCCATGAGCGCAGTGCGCTGTTTCAGAAGCGCAAAGCACAAGTGGTGTCTATGGTTGACACGTGGCATGTTTTGGCGCTGAGCGCCGATCCAAGGAGCGCAAAGGCGCAGTTCATGAGTGCAAGGCACTTTTCAGTAGCGCAAAGCGCATCTGATCAAATTTAAGATCAAAGAACAAGTTTATGTTCTTCTTAAAGGAGGCTTTGCCTCAAGACCCAAGAACAAAAGTTCTTGTTTTATAAAAGGGCTCTGCCTTTATAGATTAAAGATCTGTGAATGAAGTAAAATACTTCTATTAATTTTTATAATTAGATCTTTTGATCCTTTTCTTTTTATCAAAAACCTTGTCGTTTTTTCAGATCTATGATCTTTTTAGAAGACGGTTATTCTTTTTGCGAGATGGTTTCATTTCTGTTATTCAAGAACATAGTTCTTTACCTTGAAAATGAGGAAAAAATCTTCTTTTTTTCTAAGAGCTTGCTTTTCTTTTTCTCCAAGTTTTGCAGAGGGTTTCTCTCTCTCTTTTTCTGTATATGAGACTTGAAGTCTAGGGGCCTTTATATAGGGCCAATTGATTTGTTAAATTAGTTTTAAGAGATCTTCTCTGATTGATTTGGGAATATTTCCCACCGTTGGATCTTTGATCCTAAGGCCTCTGTTTTACAGAAGATAATCTTCTTGTTTCAATAAGATTGAAAAATCTTTCCATAACAGAATTTTAGTTCTGATTAATTAATAATTTATTATTAGTAGATCTTTTGATTTGACGGTGGGGAATTTTTAATTCCAGCGCTGGCGCACCTTGCGCGAGCGCACCTGCGTTCGACACATGGCGCGCAGCGCAGAGCAAAGCGCAACTGCGCTAGCGCACCCGTGTTTGACACGTGGCGCGCAGCGCAGATTGCTGGGTCTGAAGCATTGCTTCAACTTTTAAATTTTGAATTTTGAAACAGAGGTTTGCTCTGATTGGGGGTGCGCTGCCTAGGGGGCAGCGCACCTGGCGCTAGCGCGTCTGCGTTTAACACGTGGCGCGCAGTGCGCAGCGCATAGAATCTGAAGCGTTGCTTCAATTTAAATTTTGAATTTTGAAACAGAGCTTTGCTCTGATTGGGGAAACACCTGTCTTGGATCTCTTGATCTTGTTAGTGATTTTTGGTGATGTAAAAGGTGATTCTTTCTAAGTTTAGTTCTCGGTCCTTTAAATAGCTTTAGAAGCAGAAACCCTAGATTCTATATGTGATTATTTATTGTTAAGATCACCGCCACAAAATCCCAAATCCAACGGCCATCAGAAAGCCGTGAATCCGCCACAGATATGGGGGTTTGGCCGTGGTTGGGCGGCGGCATTGTGGAATTAGGGTTTGAAAATTCTGGTGCTACCTCATGCTGACACGTGGAGATTGTTGTGATATCTGGATTCTTTATATCTTCCTCTGAGTCTATGTTGTTTTATGATTTACAATTTGATTAAACTTTATCGGCAGATTTTATTCCCGACATCTCGAATATCTTGATCTCTAGACCTGAGCTAAATTTGCACAATATCTCAATTCATAGTATTAGTAATATTTGTTATTTATTTTGAGATATTATCCTAACCATTAGTATGATATGATATTTTAAGAATATTGATTAGGATTATTTGATATGATATGCATATTTAAATTATCAAAATATCATATAAATATTATATGCATATATTTTTCTTCATAATGTTAATTATAATATATAAACATATGATAAAGAGTATTCTGCAGATAAACCCACATATGTTCTATAATTACATTAAACACTTTTAAGTACTTAACAAAAGTAAAGAAAATGTTCCATCAAATGTGCAATATTTTCAACTGAACAAATTCCCCAAAACTTAATTTTGATCGTCCCGAGCAAACTAGTTATTCAAGAGATGGAGAAAAAAGGAAAAGAAAAACTTAGCACACTTTCGTAGGCAACACCGTGTTTAGCACATAGCACGTGCGACAAACCTTTAAACCTTTAGGTGTCCCTGGTAGGAGGAGTGTTGTCTCCTGAGGGTTTTCAGCGGATTACATCCACAAAATCCCATAATAAAAGAAAGAAGATGAAAGTTACATACAAAAATAAAGAACATATAAAAGAAATAACTTGAAAAGAAGCGTTCCAAACTATACTAGCTTATCAGTTGCCTTAAGCCCTATCTTAATGGTCGTGAAAAGATATGAGCAATCACATCATCCTTCAATAAAACATCGCCTTTAGTTTTCCCCCTACCTTTCTTTCAAAAATCGATCATATATCCCTACGTGTGTGTAAAAGACATCCCTACATTTAAAGAATTCAATTCAAGCTATTATACTCTTATCCATCTTCCTTAGTACTTTTTAGTTGGTGAATATTTTAGACAGAATTGCCCACACATTCTTCATGCGACCGTTAATACTTCGTGAGGTACTAACCGACCGATTACCAAATGTGCTCACTCATTTAGCCGTAATTAGCAATTTTCTCGTCTTGCAACACCTAAGTCTTAGCAGTGGCTCCCGAGCCAGTTGGTCTAAGACACTCGGTGATGAAGCACCCTCGCTATATTTTTTTATGCTACCTTAAGGAATTACAAAACCAGTGTTTATTTTTCTTCACCATTTTATTTTTTTATGTTTCACTTTTTTGCATTGATCTTCATACTAAGGCTTTTAGACAAGAGAATTTCAAGGTATCCTCTACTATCCCAAGTTTCAAGATGTGTGCAAGTGCGTATAGTAGGGTATCAACGTTCAGATGTTTGGACTCAAGAATATGGACTATTTTTCAGACTTAATTCTATTCTCAGATTAGTGATTTTCTTCATCTAACTAATCCTTGGGACAACAGCTCATGACTACCTATTCTTAGCTTCGTTATAAAATATCTAATTTTCTTGCTTTTCTTAAATTTTTCCTTCCTATCATATGTATTTTTCACTTTCTAACTTTCATTATCAAATTTTTTTTGTGCTTTTAAAAATTATGCATGAATAAGTACAAATCTCTCTCAAACCTATTTGCAACAGTGTCCTCACTGATACCATCTTTTAAGCTTAAAACCTGTAAAGTTGGGAGGAAAAGTTAGTAACAGGGACAAGAATTAATGACAAAGAAATCCTCCCCCAAACTTATTTTTGGCTCACAATTTTGTAAAAATTTATTTTCTTTCAAGAGCCAAAATATTCTCCCCCCCCAAACTTGAGTAAAATAGTATTTAGCATTTAAAATTATGAGGGGGGTAAAGTTATTGGTCTATGCAAAACTTTATAAAGACCAAAAATCAACACCAACCATTCAAATATTTTATCGATGTAACAATATAGTAGGTGGAAGATCAGAGATTTGAAGAAGTGGGGAGATAAGATGCGGAATCGATTGAGTTTACGTCTCGGATGGTAAAGATGAAACGGTGATGATGCACTACTCATATTCTCATTCTTGATAAGAAGAAGGGATGGCGTCTCAACTTCTTTAGGTGGGGGTTGATTCATCACAATTCCCAAGTCTTATAGGAATGTGAGTTCATTAGCAAAAATGTCTTCAAAACTTCCATCGATATTCCGAATGATCGTCTCATCGGAAAGGAAGTCATGATACTCGGATAGCTTGACTAAATCATTCGACAAGTCAAAGGGTTCGGACTTAGGTGTGGACTTGTCGATAGAAGGGTCATCACATGTATATAAATAGTAGGATCGGTATCGTGAAGGTCTTTGAATTCGCAACTGTTGGAAGCTATCTTTTCGACAGAGCACACATGAGCAAAGGGTTCTGATAGTTGACTTCCTACCTTGTAGATGTTAAGCTCAATTGTCATTTTCCCGAAGGATAGGTTCATAGAACCATTACGACAATTGATTATCGTGTTTGACGTTGCTAGGAAAGGTCGACCTAGAATCACCGGAATTTGGTTCCGTAGGTTCTCTACAGGCTGTGTATCTATGACTATAAAGTCTACAGAGAATATAAATTTCCCGACTTTGATTAACACGTCCTCTAGCTCGCCCCATGATTGGGTGATAGATCGATCGGCCATCTGGAGAGTGCAATGCGTAGGTTTCAACTCTTCTATTCCTATTTGCTCATAAACAAAATATGGAAGGAAGTTAACACTAGCACGTAAATCGAGTAGAGCACGATTGATATTTTTACCCCTAATGGTTATAGGTATTGTAGGACAACCGGGGTCCTTACGTTTTGTGGGCACCAATTGGGTAAGAGAATTGCTCATATTACTCGCTAAGAAAACCTTTTTAGGTACTTGAGTTTTCCTCTTCCTGGTGCATAAGTCCTTTAAAATTTTCGCATAGGACGAAACTAGTTTGATAGTATCTAGGAGAAGGATATTTATGTTAACTTGCATAAAAATGTCCACAATATTTTCCATTTGGGGACTTGGTTTGTTGGCCCTCAACTTATATAGAAAATGAGCTTTATTAATAAGGGTTGGGTCCAACTTTTGAGGAGAAGTTTGTGGGGGATGGAATGGATCCCAGAATTAGAATTGGAACCGTTTTAAGTTGACTCAAGGAAGTGGGCGGAGGGTTTGAGCCTAGTGGAAAACGGAGAATAGGCTCAGAAGAAGATAGTGGGCTAGACGAATTAGGGTTAGAAGAAGAAGCCGGGGTTTTATCTGATTCAACAACATCAACCTGTTCACTGACTTGATTATTTAGCACTCTTCCCGATCTCAACGTAGTTACGGCACTCACATTATGATTTTGAAGGATGATATTCATGCTTTGTGAGTGGCCGGGATTTGGTAGAGGTTGAGATGGAAGTTTCCTTTTCTCTCTCTCGTTTATCGCGGCATTTAACTGTGCAAGTTGTACTTCTATTGATTTTATGCTTTCATCGTGGGAAGCAGCGTGTTGTACTAATATTTGGATAGAAGACGTTAAATTAGCCGTCGTTTGCCTGGATTGTTTAATGAACGTTTTTAAGTTACGTTCGAGTACATAAGTTTTATCGGTACCGGACCTTGAAATATTATAAGGATCAAAATTATTTGCCGAGTTTTAAAAAGGTTGCGGTTGAAAGGGGTGTTGATTTTGTTGTGATGGCTGCTGTTGCTGTGGGGGAGTCCTTTGATAATTACTTGGAAACTGATTTTGATTTTGAGTTTGGTTTTGGTTCCAAGTAAAATTAGGATGATTCCTCCATCCCTGATTGTATGTGGAAGAATAAGGATCGTTTCTAGGTCGTTACCGAAAAGCAGCATTATTTTTTTCATGACCTTGAAACGGAGGATTCAAAGGAAATTCTTCCATTAAATATGATGGGTCAAAACAGCAATCACACACGGTTTTGGGAAGCGTAACTTGGTTTAGGGAGGCTGAAGAGACTTTAGTTTCTATAGCTTCGAGTTTCCTTTGTATCGTGACCATTTCGAATTGTACTGCGATGGAAACATCAAGTTGATAGATACCTCCCCTAGACGATGTTAGCCTAATGCTTTCCCACTGCAAAGTTTATTCGGCGAGATCTTCCAGAAATTGCCAAGCTTCACCATCATCTTTAGACATGAAATGGAATTGACAAATGGTTTCAAGCATCTGTTTTGTTACCGGATTAACACCCTCATTTATAATTCGGAAAAGATCCCATCTATTGATTCCGTGATGAGAGCATTGGAGAAGAAGATCTTTAAACCGTTCGAAGTATTTCCAAAATGGTTCGTTGGGAAGTTGGGTAAACTGGTTAATCTCGCTTCGAACACGGGCGGTCTTATGATTTGGATAAAATTTCTTAAGGAATGCTATAACGAATTCATCCTATTTGGCAATAGAGTGTGCGGCAATGTTATAAAGCTATTTTTCTGCTAGATCGCACAAGATAAAAGGGTGAAGACGTAATCTCATAGCATCCACAGAAAGTTGTGTAGTGCCCATCATTGCGCATACATTTTCGAATTTGGTTATAAAAACGTATGCGTCTTCGGATTCAAGCCCGTGAAATTTGGGCAACAGGTTGATGAGTGAGATTTAATTTCGAAATTATTCCTATTGGCTGGTGGAATAGTTAGACAAGTAGGAAGGGAACCGCGTATCGGGTAGTATCTTTCTTGAAGAGAGATGCACGGTGGATTCTGCGCACCTACGGGTGGTGGCAGGGTGGTATCATGAAAATCTGATGGAGAACCATCCATCTCGGTCGATGTGGTGGGTGAAGGGGAAATAGAAGATGAAGAAGTACTGATTTTGGAGTCGATAGCAAAGACGCGGACAAGACGGGCACTAGAATCCCATGTCCAGCCGAGCATGCACTAAGCGGGTTTAGCGCACATGGCAGCGTGTGTGAGAACGAATTTAAAATGTTTTGTTTTGAAAAAGTGTCAGACGTGAGGCTTGACTCAACAAATCACAAAATACACAATCAACCCTAGAACTAAGGTCACCTAGGTCAAACACTAGACCGCTCCTAGACTTCCAAAGGATAAACCGCAGGATCAATCCTCTACCATCTTTTTATCATTCTTATGGCCAGGTAAGTGCCAGGTAAGTGGGAGGTATCCGCTATACGAATCACCAAAAATAGCGGACCTAATTAAGTAACCACCTTTTTTAGTCACACTTGCCTAGACACCAAAAGAGATAAGGATAAGCGATAGATTACCCACGACCCTCCTCTGTCCTAATTGAGCACGACGGTCCTTAGAGGCTTGGTCTAGATATTTTTTAATTAATGTAGGGTGAAAGCATGCTCGTTTTGTGATTTGTGCGGCTTAGGAAGGGTGATAAAATTCCCACCTAATCTGAATTTGGGTTATTTCCCCTTAAAATCCGGTTAAAATATGCACAAAAAAACCAATATCAAAACACACAAAAGATTTTTGAGCGGGGATATTTGCAAAGAATCCTGCAGAAAATATCTAATTATTAGATTGTAGAGGAGAGAGAAGAATTAGAGAAAGATACCTAAAGATTTTGGGGGCACGAATCCCCAAAGCTGCTGCGGTTCCACGGCCAAGTGCTTACTATTGCCGCGGTTCCGCCGCACTTTGGTGTGGTCTTTTGCTGGTTTTTCTGCAGTGCAACCCTTTGCTCCTCTGGACTTTGATGAAAATCTCTGAATCTCTAATTCCTCGTTCCAGTGACTTCAGATTCCCTCGCAAAAACTCTCACAATAATCGTTAAATACATAATATGCGGTTTTAGTTCTCGTTCATAATATATTTGCTGGATTTTATAGATCAACCCGAATAACAAGAAAAAAATTACAGCCGTTTCCCTGGCAACGACGCCACTTGATTGATTCTGTTTTTTAAAATTGTTTTGTAAAGTAAAGTAACCGCAATCAATAACGGTGTCACTAGTAGCTATCCGCGATGAGTATGGGTCGTCCGCAGGGAAACGTTAAGCTTTTATCTTGCTTTAGACGAGTTGATTGAAATATGGATGGTTTGTTCTAGATCTACGATATATGGATGTAAATTTTATGAAGAAGAGACTTGTAGGGTTCATATTACTTAGTAGTAATTGATGACTAATTAAAAATGACTCATTTTATCATTTAATAGTTTAAAACTAGATCGATAGTGATGAATGTGGATTAGGGTTCTTTTTGGAAGAAACCAGGGTTTCACCACTCCTAACCCTTGTCCTTGCATTGATCTCTATTCATGTCTAGCCCCTAACAAAACAAGTGTTAATCTAATCTCAAATCATGATCGAGACTATCAATAAATTGGTAGCGTACCCGATAAGAATGTTAACATTTATTTTGCTAAAGTTTATAAACTTTAAAATGTATAAAAGGAGTTAAATGATTTTATCATCCATTGATCTATCCTAGCCTACGAACCCTAGCAAGCGTAGAATTACTCACGCATGTATTGAGAAGAAAAAGAAAGGATAGAGATGGAGATCATAATGTAAATGCAGAAAGTAATGCAGAAATTAAATTCAGAAAGTAAAATGCAAAGAACTAAACTAAAAATCTACTTTTATTAATCAACTTTAACATGTACAAATCTTTTGAAATTAGAATACAAAGAACTCTCGTATTGCTCTCAATCTTTATTTTGTAGGAAGTAGATGTTCAGTCGATTGATCATGTCGATTCGTAGACCTGTCTTGGATCTCTTGATTTTGTCAGTGATTTTTGGTGATGTAAAAGGTGATTCTTTCTAAATTTAGCATTCGGTCTTTTAGATAGCCCTAGAAGCAGAAACCCTAGATCCTATGTGTGATTATTTATTGTTAAGATCACGGCCACAAAATCCTAAATCCAACGGCCATCAGAAGGCCGCGGATCCGCCATAGATATAGAGATTTGGCCGCGGTTAGGTGGCGACATGGTGGAATCAGGGTTTGAAAATTCTGGTGATGTCTCATGTTGACATGTGGAGATTGTTGTGATGTCTGAATTTTTTATATCTTCCTCTGAGTCTCTGCCATTTTATGATTTACAATTTGATTAAACTTTATCGGCAGATTTTATTCCCGACATCTCGGATATCTCGATCTCCAGACCAGAGCTAAATCTGCACAATATCTCAATTCATAGTATTAGTAATATTTGTTATTTATTTTGAGATATTATCCTAATCATTAGTATGATATGATATTTTAAGAATATTGATTAGGATTATTTGATATGATATACATATTTAAATTATCAAAATATCATATAAATATTATATGCATATATTTTCCTTCATAATGTTAATTATAATATATAAACATATGATAAAGAGTATTTTGCAGATAAACCCACATATGTTCCATAATTACAATAAACACGTTTAAGTACTTAACAAAAGTAAGGAAAATGTTCCATCAAATGTGCTCTATTTTCGATTGAACAATACCATAAACCAAAACTAATGGTTCCTTTCAAGTATTTAAGGATTCTTTTGAATGCAGTCAAATGTGATTCCTTAGGATTAGCTTGGAATCCCGCACCCAAACTCACACTGAACATGATATCGGGTCTACTGGGGGTCAAAATATAGTAGACTGCCTATCAAGCCATGATAAAGTATAGTGTCAACATCTTGACCCACTTTATCGTCAATAGGTTTGGTATTGGTAGCCATTGGTGTTTCACACGTCTTTGACTTCTCTAAGCCTAATTTGTTTATTAATTTCTTAGTACATTTGGCTTGATTGATGAAGATACTATTATCCATTTGATTAATTTGAAATCCGAGGAAGAAATTTAGTTCTCCCATCATACTCATTTCAAATTCGTCTTGCATGGATTTGGCAAAATCTTCACAAAGACTTTCATTAGTTGATCTAAAAATAATGTTGTCAACATATATTTGAACTATTATGATATCTTTGTTGAGGGGTTTAGTAAATTAAGTTTTATCCACTATACCCTCCATGAATCCTATATTTTCTGAAAATGAGCTTAGTTGTTCATACCAAGCACGTGGAGTTTGCTTGAGACCGTAAAGTGCCTTTCTTAACTTATATAAATGATCGTGAAATGCATGATTCTCAAAGCCGGAGGTTGAGATACATACACTTTCTCGTATATTTTACCATTTAAGAACACACTTTTAACGTCCATCTAAAAAACTCTGAAGTTTTCATAGTAGAGCATATGCTAGTAAGACACGTACGGCTTCTAACTTAGCAACTGAGGCATATGTTTCATCATAGTCTATTCTTTCTATTTGGTTATAACCTTGAACGACTAATCGGGCTTTGTTTCTAACCAATTTACCTAGTTCGTCAAGTTTGTTTTTGAATACTTAGATAATGTGTCTCTTATCACAAAGTTGAATAACACTAAATAGAATATATTTTAAACTATCTACATACAACACATCATAACTAATAAAAAATAATAAATAAATTAAATGGTACATTTACCGACTACGTTTGCTTGTTTATTGTTTCCAAAAGTAACAGTTCCACCTTCTTTTTTTGATAGCGTTTGGAAGTAATTAAAATTTCCAATTGTATGCCTCATACAACCGCTATCAAGGATCCCCTTCTTGCTATGTTATTTAAGATCCTGCAAAACAAAATTACTTTTGTGTGACCAGGAATCTATTTCATTCTCGGTCCACTAGGGTTAGGAGTGAAATGATATTTATCAGAAAAATTCAATTTAATTTGACAATATCTAGTAATATGTCCTAATGTGCCACAGTAATTGCATGTTACATTAATATATCTATTCTTATGTTTATATGCTCTTGAACGTCTAATGAATTTTGTAGGTTTTTCATATTTTGAGCAAACTTTCTTATAATTAGATTTTAAATAGAAACATAAATTAACTAAATCTTCTTTGCCTAAACTTTCTATATCAAGAACATCATCACTGACCTTATCATCGTCAATTGTCATGAAGCACATGTTGGCGAGTTTTTCATTTTCTGATTCACTTGAGTCTGAATCATCCCAGATGGCCTGAAAAGTGCGTCTTTTCAAAACTTTCTTCCATTTCGTTTACTTTGAGATTTGGGCAGTCCATCTTGACATGGCCTTCTTTGTTGCATTTGAAACATCGTATGTGTAACGACCCTAAAATTCCTATATAATTTTATTGATCCAATGATAATAAAAGAGTGTATTTCTATTTTGGTTTCGAGTTATAAGTTATTATTGATAACTTATGAACAAGAAACTCCTTATAGCTCACCGGTTAAGTCTCTACATTGTTGTCCGATAGGTTGTAAGTACGAATCCCATCAGTCCCAATTATCGTTCGTAAGAGTACGAACGTGCAATTGTAAGTTTTCATCCTTATCTTCCTTTTTCTTCCTCTCCTACATTTAAATTCTTAAGTCCTTTCTCTTTTATTTCCATCTTTTCTCGGGTCATCATGCCATGAACCATAATTTCTTTTCATATCGTATTTATCTTAATTTAAGAAAATTAACATACTTGCAAAATAACAAAGGCAAAATAAAACTCTTTCTTTTCTTTTTCTCAATTTCTTAGACAAACATTATTTGTTATACATTGGAAATTGGGGACAAATGCATGATTCATATCATGATATGACAATAAAACCTATCTATTGATGTTTGACTATTTTTGTGTACAAATCAACGTAGCAGTTAAGATACCAAGTTTTATTATTTTTCTAATAATAGTTGTGATAGAATATTTTATATAATGCACGGGATAACGACCCATCCCACATGCAAATTTGAAAATCATAGCACAATTCTATGTTTGTAACGTTATTTGAAAAGAAATCAATTTTCAATAAAATACCCTCGAATAAAAATACGATCGATAAATTTTATCTTTTGCAAATACGTATCTACAAGCTTCGCTAGGGGGCCCGTTTGTGGATAGTATGGGTTATCGCACATCCTTGGGATAGTAGAGTGAGATGCAGAATTTCTCACGGAGAATTCGGTCTTGAAAGAAATAAAATATGGTTATTAAAAAATACGACTTTTTAATAACAAGTTAAATAATTGGATAAATCCTCAAATCATAAACCCGTATTTCTAAATAAAATAGTTTATGAAAACTAATTTTTAAATGAAAAATTAAAGTTTCAAGAAAATACCACCAAGTTTCCAAAAGTATAGTTTTCATAAAAATACCATAAACTTTTAAAATCTAGGTTTCATCACTAAAACTAAAATACACTTTTTATAAAAACCCTTAATATTATAAATCACCCTAGAAATTTATTTTTAAACAATATTAAAATATTTTTCATAAAACCTTCTCGAAAAATGCAAACAATATAAATACAATGTAAACAACAATAATAAATATTTAAGAACTCTACATTAATATATGTTTAAGCGGTATCATTTCTATTGAGCCCTAGAGAGCCAGAGAAAGTGAGTGCTTGCCTATTCAGGTTTGACAACACTGCAAATTAACGGAGTTATCAATGGCAATTGTCATGGAAAAAGACACAAATCCTGCCGTCTGTGTGTAGCAGTTATTCAATTACTCCCGAACTTAAGAAGTTCAAAAGTTCAATCCATTCATATGAAATGACTATAACTGAACACAAACTTGAACATGACTCAGATGTGAATTTGAATTTGAACTCGAACTCGAGCTTGAACTAGGAATCAAACATGAACCTGAACTTGACACTTGAATTTAATATGAATACTTGAACCCAATGTTTACTCTTGAAAACTGGCTTGACTCGAACCATGAATACAACTTGACATGACTACATGAACAATTGACACGAATACTTGATCTTGACATGAACTCAATCTTGCAACTTAATGTATTCATGGATTCGAGCAAGACTGGTAATTTTAACTATAATCTAGAATACACGGGGTGTTGGGGCAGTTCAAGTGCAAATCCAACGAAATATCAGTAGTCCCCCTAGATCATGAATCCATGTCTACTAACACAAGTAATCTATCAAGAGGGCTCGTGTTTCCTTACTCCTGGATTATAGGCTGTCGAGTTTGGAATAATTCAACACTAGGTTGAAGTTCCGTTACTAAAACTTGATTCGGGCACATGGTTCCTTACCCCTGAATTATTGCATATTGGTTTCGAGAACATTCTTGAGATTGGTTGACATTCACTCTTGAACTTACGTTAAATTAGTTTACTCATGTAAAGACATTTTAGGACACTTACATGCACTTCATGTTCACTATACTTACACTATATGGCCATGCTATACTATTTTTGCTATGCTCAAGTTACCTTGCCATGCTTATAAACATATTGTCATACTCATGATACTTTGCCAATAGAATTGCATGTTATATAGAACTTCCATGCTTATATTAATGACATATTTAAACACCATATCTCCTAGTCTATTGCTTCATGATATCCATTTTCTAACTTGTCACTAGAGTTTTATACATACCTTTCCTTGGGGAATTACCGAGCGAAATTCCGTTGACAGGCATCCACCCCATCTCTTTCTTTTTGGATGTTCGTCAGGTGGTCTAGAGACTGAGAGACAAAAGCGACTGCAGGGGATTATGACCAGACCACTACTCAAGCTTAGATTAACTCATCTCTTCTTTCAGTTTATGTATGCCACCTGTTTAAGCATTTCTGTTCTTGTATTTCCTTTTCAATTGAACTTATCTATTGTAAATGTATCAAGTTTGAATGTAAATAAAGTTGAAGTTTAAATATCATGTCATTTGTTGTCATTTTATATTGCTCATTTACGCTTAGCGTATTTATTCCGGGAAATGACCTTCTCAAAATAAATACATCACGGACCTCGTCACGTACCTCCTTCCGTCTTTTGGGAAGCGGGGTGTGACAACATGGCTTTGGAAGTGTTCATCCATTTCTTGAATGAGTTTTCTCTATTCTTGAGAAACTTCTTGAAGCGCCTTGCAATGTTCTCCATCTCTTCATCGTCACTTTCATCATCACTTGATGGTATAGGCTCTTTGACTTTGTTGATTGAAACTTTGAGTGCGATATTCTTGCGTTGATTGTCCTCCTTGGTCTTGATGTCACCGAGTTGCATTTCATAGGTTTTTAGTTTACCAATGAGACTGTCTAAGCTCATGGTGCTCATATCATTTTCCTCTTCTATTGCGATAATTTTAGGCTGCCAAAACAAGATTAGTGAATGAAGAATTTTATAGTTCTTTTTCTTATCTACAATTTTTCCCTCGATTAAATAATTCTATAACTATATTATTAAATCTAGAGTACATAAAATCTATAGACTCGTTTTCTTTCATAGAAAACATTTCATATTCATGCATTAACCTATTTATCTTACTTTCTTTGACTTGGCTCGTACCCTTATGTGCAGTCTCGAGAGTGCTCCAGATATCATGTGTCGCTCGGCATATGGAAATTCAATTGAATTCTTCTAGGACTAAAGAGAAGTGAAGGGCATCCATAGCTTTAACATTTAGTGTCATCGAACGCTTATCTGCATCGGAATATGGTTTAGTAGTAGAAATGACAAAAACTTCATCTATTATGTCTAAAATTTCTAAGTTTATGCATTATAGAAAATTATCATTTTGTTTTTCCAAACTGAAAATTAGTGCCATTAAACAGTGGAGGTCGTGTGGTGAATTGACCCTCTAGTTGATTTGCAATAATACATCTATAAACTCAAGACTTTAATCTTTTTTAAAAATGAGCAAGCTGTTCTGATACCAATTGAAAACAGCCTTAGAGGGGGGTGAATAAGGTTACTGTACGTCCTATGGCAAATTAAAAATTTTTAATTAATATATCTAAGTGATTACCAAGTTTCTGCAGAAAATATTTAAACAAGTTTAAATAAGAAACTTAAAGTGGCAATCAACACAAATATTAAAAAGTAAAGAAAAAGTACAGGAAATTGCAAACACAGTGATTTGTTGACTAGGGTCATTACGCTTCTGTGGCTAGTCCCTGCCTGAGACATCTTCTCAGGATTTCTGCACTATATTTGTGAAGAGCACGAATCCCTCTTCCCAGGGATGCGAAGAACAAAAATCTCTCAGAATGATCACACTCTTGAACTTGCGATTCTCTAGGAAACAAGTCTTCTTCCTCTCTAGCCCGTAATTCTCTAGAAAAGCCGTACTTTCCACTCTAATCCACGTCTCTTTAAGAAGATCATTTTTTCCACTCCGAATCCACACAATTCAAGCAATGAGAAGCACCCCCTCTTATGGGTTGAGAAGCACCCCCTCTTATGGGTTGAGAAGCACCTTCTCTCATGAGTTGAGAAACACCCTTTCTCGTGCGCAAGAGGCACCCCCTCTCGTGGGTTAAGAAACACCCCTTCTCGTGGGTTGAGAGACACCCTCTCTTGTGGGTTTATAATCATTATTACAAATGACAAATTAACTCACTCTCAATCCTATGATCTCAATAGATTATAACCAGTGCGGCATAAGGATTGATTTGAGAGATTATATCAGGTTTTGGCTCTGAGAAATTGAAAAGGATTTGGACAAGTTAAGCACGGCAAAAACAAGAACATTTCTCAATATATTTGCAATGAATAGTTATTGAAAAAGTGAGATCTCATGGGTATTTATAGGAATCGATATGGAAAGTTATTCTAACTATCCATAACTTCCAAAAATTGTCATAAAATAGTTAATGACCATTGGAGGCAGTTAGGACTGAAAACGGCGTAAGTATCCAATCGATTCGAAATTCAAATTTTTAATAAACTACTAAAACTTTCCCATGGAGAGGTTTGGTGGAAACGTCTTCTCCATGAATAAAATCCTTCTAGAGACGTCTGTATAGCCATCTCTGAGAAGTATATAGAATGAAGAATCATGGAGTTTGTTCTATAGACGTCTGTGGAGACGTCTGCTATTTCAAAATATATTATACAAACGTCTGTAGGAGACGTCTGTTTTCTGACATGGATGAAAACTGTTTTTGAAACATTGGCATTTTGAATTCTAATGGATAGGTTAGACGTCTCTTAAAGAGCATTAGAAATATGTTGGAATGAGATTTCTAATCTTATTTGATCATTACTAAGTACATATATAATGCTCATAACTTCTATCTTTGTTTTGGTTCTTCAATTAGCTTCATTTCCTTAATTGTTACGTTGAGACGTGATTGAAACTTGATTTGGCTTGCATCACGTTGTTGCTTGCATCAAATTGTCATACCATATCACCGTTTTGAGTGCGTATCATATTATATTCAATTTTGCTTGATGTTGGATATATCTTGCATGCTGTATTCAAGACATAAGCTTGAAAATGTCATCAGTAACTTCTGAATTCATTTAAATAAAGTTTTGAATTAAATAATCGAAACTGAGAATCGTGTGCCACGGATGCCAACAAAATAATTATCTCATTTATATTTAGAAATGTTTAACACAAAAACATACATGCTTACTTATAATTTGTTGAAATTTCATGTTGAATTGATCGATATTATTTATCATTTATATTTAGTCTAAAAGATAACGAGCTTTCAAATAAATGTCATGGTCTTTTCAATATCAAATACCACCTTGAAAAAATACCTTTACTTTCAAAATAATTTTTAGAAAATCAATCTTGACTTCTGGACATTATAGAAAAATTAGATTATATATTAGATAGAATTTTAGATCTACAGTAAAAAGTTTAGATCGAATCCCATAACGATTTAGGATTTACGATGTCTTTTTATTATCTGTTTTTCAATGCAGAAAACTGCTTTTATCGGTCACCTTTGAGAACACATTACTCGGTCTACTGATGTCCAATTTGAGCAAACTCAAGTGTTTTGGATATTTAGATCAAAAGATATAGATTTTCTTAGTAATACTAATTTCTGAAAATCGACATAATTAATAGAAAAATGTGTTATAAAATTATATGATGCATCTGGACAGAATTCGTCCTGATTCGTGCACTGTTTTTAAACACGACATAACTTGAGCTTCCGATGTCGGTTCAGGACATACTTTAGATATATAGATGTATAATTAATAGACTTATAAATTTCCTATATACCTGGTGACTCAGAAATGCAGGGTCACCTAGCACGGCAGCAAGGTTTCGGGAGGTATCGTCTATACCAATTTCAAAAATTTGCCGTTCTAGCTAACCCTAACCTTAGAATCGTTACTAGAAAATCCGACGAATAAAATGTAAACTACTTTATATCTAAGTGAATGAGAAATACAATCTTTGTAGACCGGTCCTTCACTTCTAAAGCTCCATGTAGTAGTCCGTTCGCTATGAGTTGTGATCTTCCGAACTCTAGAAAGGGTTCTCTTGGAGAAATGAACAAGCTTGCTCGAAGTCTTCGAGGCCGAATATGATCTACGTCGAGGAGACTTAAGATCATTCTACCTCTTCAGTAATTATGAAATTAGTGAAGAAAATACCATAAAATAAATGGCAAGTAGTAGAGGATGATGAAATAGGAAATGAGATCACTTTAGATTTATTTTTCTCACAATATTTTCTCACTTTTCCAAAATCTAAAAGCTTTTTCTTAAGGATGAAGAAGATGAAGAGAAGAGATGAGAATGAACTAATGAGGTGAGAATAACAACCATGGATGAGTTAGTATCATACACTAATCCATGTAGAGATTAAACCATGGCTAACAATAATGGTTAGGTTAATAAATATCTACAAGTAAAACAAAAGGAGTGGACTTAGTCAAAGATGCTACAAGCTTCCAAGCATGTGACTAATTAACACTAATTTTGATTTACTTAAATAAATAAATATAAACCCTCACATTATTATTAGTATGGTGTGAGTCTCATACACCCATGTAGCATATGGCATCAAGCATGACACAATGAAATGTACACTAATATATCACATATATACTAATGCACACTTGTGAGAAAAAGAAAAGTTTAAGTGAGCTAATATTAGTTAATGCAATCTAGTATATCAAATATACAATTATACATTAAATTATTAAACCAACACTTGATTTAATAATCCGTCTATATCACATATAACCGACTAATATCAAATGCAACAACTTATCGAATCAACACTTGATCCGATAACCCGGCTATTTGACATATAACCGACCGATATCACAAATCGTGAGAATAGAATGCGGTATCATATACGCGCATTAATCTTGGTCCCGCACATATCTCATATGTACTCCTACTTCATCTCGCATGAACCAGGAAAGCTCTGTGTAGGACTCTAAAGACTCGTCAATACGCCGGCAGTAAGTGATGATCACATCAAACACCCACAAGCCACAAGCAGTCTGCTAAACGTAATGGCCATCCGGGTATTGAGCGATCAGAAGATCAATAAGCAAGCCTGCTCATACTCTTGCGAATCCAATTAGTAATACTACCGTACAGTCCGGTCCCTTCGTCTGATATGTCGCAAATTTTGCCTGGGGATGGTAAACGTCAGACCCCAATAGCTTGATAAGTCATGCCGATGTGAGGCTCATAACGGGTCGAGAAACTACTGATAACACTTACCAGTAAATATCAGAATCAGCCCTAGCCAGGGACTTCCTGTTATAGCCAATCGAGCACAGCGCAACATCAACCCCCAATACCGGGAGAGACGAATCTCCTCCTATCGCTCATTGCCTCCATGTGACTCGGGACTGTACCCAAAACCCACCTTTTTGCACGATCTCTTGACCATGGTATGGTGGAAATCAAAGCACAGTGGGAATCATACAAGACTCTATGACGATCTCGGGTCGACAGACTAACCTGTACCAGTGTCACCAGAGAATTTCCATCTGACGTAAGGTATAATACCATCTGGGAGTTCTTGGTGAGTCCGTCCAGTATACCCAGTCTCTACTGAGCACCCGTACATCATCTCTGATGTCAAACACTAATGGATATGGGATCATCCATCGCCCATCTGTATGGGTCGAGAAGCTATACGCTAGTCTACTCTGGTATATCGATGCCCCGTCTCGATACACCTACGAATAGAGACATTAAAGGATGTACTTACCGACTACCTTTGTCCCACTAGTATGATCCACATCATAATCCAGGTAGTCAAGTATACATCCTAAGAGCTTTACCAACATGTAACTGAGAGACAATCAATGTACATGTTAAGCTAAAGTGCAACCAGATTGCATACTATCATGTTGAACAAGAATGTCCTCCCTATATATGTCCAAGCATCCACTACAATATACATCTCATGTACAGTAATGGCCTCTAAGGCATACATATAACTAAAAATCTCCCATTTGCACTAGGGCCATCATATAGCAGTGGTTGTAGTATCTCATACTGAACCATCCCATAAAAATATCTCTCTGGGAAAATGCCTTTGTGAGTGGATCCGCCGTGTTGTCCTCTGAGTCTACTCTCCTAACCTCGATCTCCTTGGAGATCAACCATCTCCATGATCAGGTGATACTGCCTTAGAATATGTCTGGGTCACTGATGGGACGGGGGTTCGTAGGCCAAAACTATAACTCCATTGTCATACAATGGTAGGAACGAAGTTCATCTCATGAACTTATATACACCTAGACTGCCTCTTTGGTAGCATCATTGGTAGCAATGTATCGAGGCTTTATCGTCTAGTTTTTCATGGTATCTAGCTTGGAACTCTACCAATATAGCGTCCCTCCACTGAGAGTAAAGACAATGCTTATGACGGACATTCAGTCGACCTTACCACCGTAGAATCTTTCCAGTGATTCTTCCCAGGATCGATTGATACCATCTCACTACACCTAGTGAGAATCCTAACATCCACTTAGATCTATCTCATATATCCAAAACCCAGGATTTAGGAGGTATCACCTTGATCCCATATGGAGAATCATTGTGATAAAAGGAGATTGAGCGAGCGTAGCATAGGAAACTCCTTTCCTATCAAGAGTATATCATCTACGTACAATACGAAGAAAACCACCATACTCTCTACTATCTTTTTGTATATACAAGGTTCATCTACCATTTTGATGAAGTCAAACGCTTTGACTACCATATCAAAACAGATGTTCTAACTCCGCAATGCTTGCTTTAACCTGTAAAGTAACTTGCACATGTTTCCGCTGCTCCCACTGTCTACGAAGCCCTTTGGCTGTGTACTTATGGACGCTCTCTTCTAAATTAATATTTAGAAAAGCAGTCATGACACTTAACCGCCAGATATCGTAGTCATGGTATGTAGCAATGGCAAGTAGGATCCGGATGGACTTAAGCATAGCTACTGGAGAAAAGGTTTCATCATAAACCATACCTAATCGATGACGAGAACCTTTTACAACAAGTCCAGTTTTGAAAGTCTCAACTTTTCCATCTACACCAAGTAATCTTCTCAAGATATACTTGCCTCTGATGAGGATTTAATCTTTCAGATAAAGCAACCAAAGTCCATATTTTGTTGGTGTACATAGATTCCATCTCAGATCGCATAACATCCAGCCATTCTTACAGAGTCCCCACTCTTGATGGCCTGCTCGAAACTAGTTGGGTCATCATCTCATGATGCAATCCTCTCTCCCACTGTCATAGATAAAACCGAAGTATCTTTCAGGTGGGTGAGAAACCCTACCAGATCGGCGGAATGGCTGAGATTCTTCGGGAGCTATTGAATCCTCCGGTTCTACCAAATCATCAGCTGTAGTTTGTATGGCTGGAAATCTTTCTAGTTCTACCTCATGACCACAAATTTGTTTCCAAAATAAATACCTTTTCTAAAAAGGTGGCATGCCGAGAAATAAAACACATTTTGTTTCTCGGTGTGGTAGAAGATATACCTTGCGAATGTTTGGGATATCCAACAAACTTCCATAGAACTGACCTTGCCTCGAGCTTGTCCGGATTTTGCTTTTAGATATAGGCCGGACAACCCCAAATCTTAACTTACTTAAGACATGGGCACTTCCCATACCATATCGCATATGGAGTGGTAGGCACCTGATTTGGTTGGAACCCTATTTAATAGGTATGCAGCTTCTCAAGTGCATAACTCCCAAAAGGAAATAGGCTACTCAGTAGTATTCATCATAGAGCGCACTATATCTAATAGGGTGCGATTGCTCTGCCCCGATACACCATTGTGCTATGGTGTATGCGGAGGAGTAATGCCGAGAGAGAATCTCATTCTCCTTTTGAATAGTCCAGGAATTCCATGCACAAGTATTCTCTTCCTAGATCTCATCGTAGGACATAATACTTATACCCGTTTGGTTCTCTAATTCTGACTTATATTCTTTGAATTTCTCAAAACCTTCAGACTTGTGTTTCAATAGGAACATATGTCCGAATCTTGAGAGATCATCAGTGAATGTAATGAAGTACAAAGAACCGGTCCTGGCATGTGTAGACAGGGGACCTCATACATCATCATGTATCAATCCTAAGAGTTCATTAACTCTTTCTCTCTTTCCAGTAAACAGAGCTGTGGTCATTTTATCTTTGTGACATGACGGGAAAGTTTCACAAGATGTAAATTCAAACTGATTTAAATATGCATCTTAATGTAAATTAGCTAGTCGGGTCGCATTGATATGACCTAGTCTACAATGCCTCAAGAAGGATTCGTTCATTTTTGAACACTTCCTTTTGTGTGTGTATAACAACCGAGTTCAGTTGTACCAATTCCAATTCCCGTATTTATATATCTGTGGTATTTTATTTATTTATCGTGTTTGGGTGCGAATAGTAATTTTACATTTACTTTGCATTTGACCTGACCCGCTTGCTTGAACCCGTTGATTCATATTTATAGATTACCCTGGCTTGTTACATAGACACGTGCATCTAGTGTAATTGCATATTGGTATTTCATCTAGCATCGCATATCTTACATATAACATTTTTAGGTTATGTATAATAAATTAAAATTGTATTTCATAGCCTGCATGATACCCCTAACCCCGTGGTAGCGTCCGCGCATCTTGTTCTCATCCCGTTCAGTGAAACGGACGCGTTTGGATGGCTACGTGCACGTACGTGCATCCGTTCTTAGGGGTACGCATTTTCGTTACCTAATCATTCATTTTAAAATTTGGAAGTTGCATATAATTTTCGTATTTTAAATCTAAATTTTTAGACCCGACCCGGGCGCATTTTGAAATATTTTATATCCCGCTAAAATTCAATTATTTAAATTTTAAATTTAATTATAATATTTTTTAACAGCTTAGAATATTTTTCGAAACCAATTTAAATCTTTTTTAAATTTTTTTTAACAAAATCAAATCCTAACTCCTAACCCCAGCTCTCGTGGCCCCACTTCCTTTTCTATCTCTCTCTTTCTCTCTCCCTCAACGCAGACCCCACATCTCTCTCTATTTCCCACTAAATCCAAATTCATCTCTCCTCACTGTTCATTTCCCCCCCCTCTCTCCTCTCGATCTCTCTCTTCTCTCTATCTCTCTCCCTTTCTCTCTCTTCCCCCTCTCTCTCACTCTTCTCGCGATCCCTGTTCACCAGGGATCCACGCACCTCCCTTCTATGCTTGCAGTCACCTCCTTTCTTCATATCTCCTTCTTCTTTTTTTTAAAAATCCGAGCTCATCTCCCTCCTCGCCAACCCACCATCGCCAAGCCTCTCTCCTCAATACCCTAACCCTATCTTCATCGTTTCTCTTCCCTCAACCTTTCCTCCTCCTCGTCTCCATCTTCCTCTTCTTCTTTTCCCTCCAAGCCTTCACTTGCACACCCACGACGACCGTAGCATCCATCATCACCGCCCCTTATCTTCACCGCCGACCACCTCATCCCATCACTATCTTCTTCTGTTCTTCCTCTCCTCTGCCTTCTCCCTCTACACCAGGCTGCACATCCCTACATCAAGAAACCCTGCAAAGAAAACCCAGTAACCCAAACCCTAACCGAAACCCTAACCTCCATCTAGATCGCCGCTCATCGCCGGTGAACCCTACACCACTCCCTCATTTCCTCAATCCCCTGGAACCCCAGTGCACTAATCCACAGTGAGCTCTCTCTCTTATTCTTCTCTTCTTCTTCTTCTTCTTTTCTGTTCTTTCTTTCCTTTATATTTTTCTTTTGCTGTTCTTATTTAATCTCTGTAGATCGCCGGAGCCATGACAACGTCGACGATCCCGATGACCCAGCGAGCGTACCTGACCCGTGTGATCCCCTTGTACGTTGTTTGGATCTGTTCCATGTACTGTGTGCACATCGCGACTTTTTCCACCGACGTGAGACGTTCCGTTCACCCGTTTCTTGATTTGTCGAGGCAAGTAAAACTTGCTACATGCTATTTTATTTATTACATACTTATTTAACTGCATATTAAACCTGTAGTTTAAATCTAATACCACATGTTCCATTTTAACATTTCGATATTCCATTTATATCATTTTAGATCTAGAACTGGAAAACATATCTTGTTGCATGTTAGATTACGATATACGGTATCCATATCCATATTTGAATCACATAATGCTTATTTGCATATCCCATAGTACCATTCTAAATAGTTTATAACTTTCGGATACCTATTTGCATCTATCCCGTCTAATATACATATTATTGCATCCATAGATCATTTGAATATATAATATTATAATGTTAACATTCCATATTTGATAAAGTGTATTTTAATTAATGTCGGAACTATAACCTTAACCCAAATCGATAACTGTGCATCCATATGCTTTGATCTGTACCTATTTGCATACCACATCACAATGTTCCATTTTTATTGTTCCATTAGTACCCCATACTTGTTTTGTATACCCATGCTTATTTTAGTTTGATTACGAGCACCAACGTGACATTTGTGCACCCCCTGACATGACTTGATATACCATTACTTGACACGACGTGATACCGTGCACTTCTTGACATGACATGATACCTATATATTACCTAACTTGACCTGATGTAACATGGCTTTACCTGTTACCTGATCTTGTTACTAATGCCAACAAACTTGACCTGTTGTCCCTACGGACATTTCCTGTTGTCTATCCAGACAAACCTGTACCTGCTTGATCCTGTGTTGGCATTAGTTCCAGATTTATTAATACCTGACTTGAACATATATAACTTGGGGGTATGGGGAAATCAATGATGAAACCTGACTTTTAACTCGACAGTTCGATACCTTTACTGATCAGTCTTACGGGCTAGGCCAGCCCCGGGGTGATGCTGCTGACATCACTCGTCATTACCTACCACCCTTTACTGCCTTACGGCACGTCTCGGATTCAGCCCGAGAGTCATAGACCGTGATCCCGGGCACGCACGGGATACTATTGAGTTATATCGATGATTCATCAAATTGATTTCAAATACTTGAGAGTAGTTAATACAGTAGACCAGTTTAGATTACTCACTGCACACTACCCTTCACTGTCCTTATTTATATTGTTGTTTTACCTGTTTTACCGTTCATGATCATACCTGCATGTCTTGCTACCCCTGTTTATATCATTGCTTGACGTTATAACGCACTGACGTCTGGGTTTTGCATGGCCCTGATTCTTTACCTTCGCTACAGGCTGAGCAGGAGTATTTCAGTCAGCAGGCTGAGCAGTGAGGACTTTTTAGTAGTTAGTTAATTTTACTTTCGGTATTTTCATTCCTGATGTGAGCCCGCATTATGGGACGTACATTCCAGTTTATTCTTGTACTGGATCTTTTGCTTCCGCATTATTTTATTCTTGACTCGTTTTATTCTGGCTTATGGACATGTGTTAGATAGTTTATTATTGTTCTTGATATCTCTACAGCCGTAATGTGACTGTGGAAGGATATTTCCTATCCACAGGTAGCATGGTTGGCTATATCACGTGCCTATTTTAGCGTACTCTGGGAAGTGGGGCATGACAGTGTGTTTCTTACGTTAAGAACTGTAGTTTGATTTAGAACATATATGCCATTAGATAACGTGCCTGAACCGATCAACTTTTGATATAAGAAATATTCAAAACATTATCCAACAATACAAAATTATATCCTTCTTACTAAATAAAGAGACTGATATAATGTTGTATATCAGATTCGGTATCTAATAACATTCGTTCAGAATCAATGTATTTGGTAATACAGGGTGATAACCGCTAACCTATTTTGGCTGCAACAATTGCACTGTTTCCAACTCTTGAAAATTTATCACCCATTCTCAGTTCTCTACCTATCTGTAGCCCATGTAACAGATTACATATGTGGGATCCTGATCCGGTATCTCGTATCCAGGACGTAGAGGATACTGAGAAATAATTCTCTGTAATGAACATGCCCGAAGAAGATGCATCATCATGCACTTTCTTCGTTTGGGCGGCACAGGAATCCTGGCAATCCTCTATTTCCTGCTCGTTCTTATAACAATTATAAGTTAGAGCGGGACCAACGTTCCCCAGTATAGTATAATAAGCGAGTTCGGTCAATTCATCCATATTATTATCTTGATTAAGGTGTGACATGGTCGCTACCTGGAGAGAGAGAGAAGAAAACACTCAGCGTATGCTCTTGCAAGATCAGATTGGTTATTATTTTATCTAATCAGCATGGCTCTCACTGTTTTTATCAAATCTTCCTCCAAACCCTAAAAGGAAAGACTAACCGGGATTAATTACACCCTACAAGTTCGCCAATCTTTCAGCCATGCCAATGCCGGTACTTTGAGAGAGGTTCCCCATGCTTTTGTACAGACCCAATTAAAATAAACCTCGTTTTCCCAGGGGCGTAACCCCGTTGACGCCTTTCTAGACACCTACTTGATCGGCTAATTGTAAAGTACAAAACTCTCCCAGGAGTTACTCTTACTCGCAGTAGGTATTAGGATCCAACTATCTCATAGAAGGTATGCAATCTCATTACAAATTTCAACACTTGAAATTCCTGATAATTTTTCCCCTAACAACCTATGACCTTGACGAAGGCCAACAAAGCATAGGCGGCTAGTCAAGTTCAACCCGTACATTTCATGATTGAATTAAACCCACCCACACGACCCTTGATGAAGGCCAACAAAGTCGCACGACTACCCTAACTCAATCGCATCATATGCTTAAGCAGATAAGCATAAATAGCTACCGCACACTACACCTTGACGAAGGCCAACAAACGTAGCATGAATACTATGAAGTACTTATTTGAAATGACGGAGGGCTACGACAGGTTTTTAAGAAAACCTTTTGCATAATGAACTTGATATTGTTGTAGAATCAAATGATTTAAAATGGAGTGTTTTTGAGGCTTTTGCTAGTTTTTCTAAAGAGGTCACTCCCGGTGAAGGGATCTCGGCTCTTTCCTCATGGAATGAGGTATAGGATATTCACAATACCACCATACAAAGTAAGAACTAGAAAAGTAATCAATAGACGAAACCGAGGGTTGTAGCATCTACCAGTTATTGCTAAAGAGATCACTCCCGGTGAAGGAATTTCGGCTTTTTCCTTATCGAATAAGGTGCTGGATATTCTACAAGGAATACCGCTATGCAAAGCAACAACTAGAGCTACCTGTTTTTGAAAATTCGATTCCACAACATCATTAGGTTTATTTTCTTTCATTAATCTCATTAATGAATGTCCCATCATTTAAGTTAGCTAAGCATCACAGATAAATACAACGTACGCTTATGCCATCCGCATTCGCCTCGATATCCCGCCATGCACCGTTAGGTTAGGTAACTAACGGCAGAGCGGGGCAGGGCTAGCGCGGGTGAGAAACATAAGCAACGTCTATATAATATATCATATATACTATATACAGTATCTATCTCATCATATCAACTGATCACATCATAGAATATCGCAGCAGAAATCAACATATGAAATATTGGATATACTAGGATTTCCGGGTTTTATATTAATCTTGTAGAAAACATGGATTCCACGGTCGTGATGAATAGCCAAACCCACATCCCTAGACCCCTACGAGAGCGGCAAGCAACCCTGCCAATTCTAGAGTTAGGAGACCCGGTCTCGACTCCTCGAGATGGTCTTCCACTGGACCCTAGAACCTGGTTACTTGTGCTCCTCATCTTGGGTCTATACTAATGCGGAAAAGTGTCACGACCCGAAGGTACGGAACGTGATTGGCACTTAGATTACGAGACGTCTAAAGGCGTAACGTAAACTAAGTCAGCCAAAGCCCAGAAAATCTAAACCAAAAACCAATGAGAGTGAAGGAAATCTTTCATGAAAACGACTTAAAATCAATTAAGTTGCATTGAACCCTTTTTTTTTAAAACATTAAAAATTTCCGAAAATTCTATCCCCCAAAATGGGTACAACAAGATATATAAACCTGTAATAACAAAATGGCATCCCCAAGCGGGAGGTAGCTCTTCGCCCAAGGCGGATCACAACCACACGCAATATATATGTAATATCAAGCAAAAGAGCATAAAGAAATGCAAAATATAAGAAAACACAACGTCGACTTAAGTGAGCTCGACCGAAAAGAAACCACATATACACAAATCTCTCAGTCTCATCACTAGGTCGCATATACAAATAAGAGGTGGTAGATGGAGAATACTAGATACAAAATAGTATAAAAAGAGATAATAGTGCTCTCACAACCCACCTACAAGCAATGTCGCGAGTCTAAGAAAAAGAAGTCACAAATAAGATAAGCCGCTGCTGCTAGGCTGATGAGTCCAACCTGCAAGACACTGTGGCACAACGGGGGTGAGTTGCCAGCTCGTGAGTAGAATATAACATCTAGTAAGGCTATCGTAAGAATGCACGCAAATGCGTCGCAGCATGTATGTCCAGATGTGATGTAATACCTCTAGTATGCATGCACATGTATGCAATGTCAATACTAAATCTTTATGTGTTTTAAATGCTATGAGTTCTGCATTCTTAACTTTAGAAAAGAATATCTGTATAATAGCTAAATACCATCAAGAAATCATCTGAAACCCGTGTCAAGCATCGACACCAAATATGAAAACACATCTGTCTCAATGTCTTACTGTATCAATGTCTCAATACATCAGGCTCCGTCAGTCCGGATCGGCCCATATCATCAAATCTCACGACAACGGTCGGTATCCTCCGGATATCCGCCGCGCCAGACATCACCGGTAGGTAGTTTTCCCCTGCCAGGCTTATCGTCTACAACTCGATCTTCTTGCCCCGGGATACCATACCGGGCCCACCATGTACCCGAACTGGTTCATCCACTCCTCGAATCGGGTCTCGAAATCCAACAGAAAACATGAAAGCTCATGGTGGACGACACATACATCACGAGAAAACCGCAACTTTGTTTTTAAAATGATAAATATATGCTTTTGTTAAATTCTTGCGTTTTTCCCCAAAATCCAGAAATCGCAGCAATACTGAAATCCTCAAGAAAATCATAATACCCAACATGTTGTATATGATAAATGTCTATGATATCAAGATATGCGATGTGATTTGTGGCTAGAAATCTATGTAAGTATGATGATGATGCGAGGTATATACATGCTATGCGATTTCATATATCATGTATGATGCAAGTGGTGATAGTAAGCTAAACGGTTTTATGGTGCTCGTGGCATGGTAATTACCAAAGGCGTGTGTGTCACATGAATAGTACGCGTGCAACAGGAGCCAATGGTAATGGTGTTCGTGTCCTACGAAGTGATATCGCACATGTGTATATGAATATCCATGCAATCTAGCAGACGATTAGCTCTAAGGGTATGCAATGTGAATGGGGGGGGTTAGCTAACTAACAATGCAAATCTTGCAAGAATTAAAGTAATCCTAACTAGGGGGCGCCTCGCGCCATCCAGACGATTTCCCCATAGATGAATACATCTACTCACCTGAATGCCTCGCTAATCCGATCCGACCACCGCCTTGCCTTTGCGCGCCGTGTCCGATGTTTCCGCGACCGATCCTAGAATTGCATAACACACAATATAAGATTACATATTCCTGAAATGACGCAACTCACAATATGTAAAGATCGACGCTCACAAGTTAGGCACAACGTGCGCTCGGTGCGCGGGAAACACACGAAAATCGCTAAATCCTTAACTAAAATCGCCGTTTCGGGGCAATCGTCAAAACTAAAACCCGACTAGACAAAATCCCGCATTCACGCACACTAAAAGTCGTATGAGATGCTAATTATATCGCCAATATAACACAATTGTATCACCTCCTAATATTCATAAAAATTTAGTAAGCATTAGCATAGAAATATCAATGCAATTATCGCGATTTAACGGTGTAGCGATCGCTACATCGCACAAATAACCATTGTAACCAACTAGATAGCCAAAACCCTAACTTAAACCCATCAACCATGCTACAAACCCTAATTACAACACCAAACCTTTACTAGAATTTTCTAAACAAGAATTCATAACCAAATTACACACTAAAACTACTAAATCTAGCAAATTAAACAACAATTAACAACCAGATTAGGATTTATACCTCTCAAGTTGTGAACCTCTTGCACTTAGCCTCCAAAGATGTCTTCTTTCTCCTTGTTTTAAACAATTTAGGGTTTGGAAAGAGATAGAATTAGGTTTAGGTTTGAATTTGTGAAGAAAATTGTGTATTTTTGTGGATTTTGCATGAATTTAGAGGCAAGGAAATGGGGTAGAATTTAGAGGCAAGGAAATGGGAGGCTTGGCCTGGTGGTAGAGGGGTGAGTTGTGAGTGAATTGTGTAGAAATTTCTACACAAAACGCCCTTCACAAGTGCATTAAATGACTATCACTTCAATTTTTACAAAAAGCCCCATTTTAAGTTTCATTCTTCTTCTAAATTTAAAGTGGACATGGGGAAACTTCCAACCATAAAATTTCGGCCAGGGAAAGAGGGAACTTGATGTGGGTGCGTGTTGAAATTTTCTTCTTTTTTTTTGTTTTTTGGCGTAGAAAACTTATGTATGTCATTTGCAATTTACACCTATTTCTATTTCCATTTTCATTTATTTCCATTTTAAACCATAGAAACAACTAATCTTGAAAAGTTTTGGTAAAATTTTTGTAAATACTAAATTTTAGTTTATAATGGTTCCTAATTATATAATTTACCCAATTAAATTTGTATTTATCACTAATTAAATGTATTTTTAAAAGCTTAAAATAATATTAAAAATAATTAATTAAGGAATTTTTTTAATTAACTAGAAAATTTTAAGTGGCATTTTAGTGACCAATTTATAGTAATATCTTATCTAAATTTTGTATAATTAGGTCTATAATGAAAAATACCTATTTTGACTTTTTACGGAAAAGACTGCTAATTTTACCGATTACCGAAAAACTGCTTAAACGATTTTCGAAGCGTTACAATCTTCCCCCCTTAAAGAAATTCGGTCCCCGAATTTAGAATTTAACTACGCGTACCTTCAAAAAGATTGGGATATCTTTTCCTCATCTCGACCTCGGTCTCCCAGGTGACCTCCTTGCTGTTCGGGCCACGCCAAAGGACCTTGACGAACGGTATAACCTTCGACCTCAATTTCTTCACCTGCCGATCAAAAATGACCATCGGCTGCTCGGTGAATGAAAGATCACGCTCTAGCTGGATCGTCTGGTGCTGAATCACATGGGAAGGATCATGAAGGTACTTGCGGAGCATCGAAACATGGAACACGGGGTGAACATCGGGGAAGCTGGGCGGAAGAGCTAACCGATAAGCGACTGGACCAACACGCTCTAGGATCTCGAAGGGACCAACATATCTAGGACTAAGCTTCCCTTTTCGCCCAAATCTCATCACACCCTTCGTCGGAGAGACCCTCAGGAAAACATGATCGCCAATAGCGAACTCGAGTCGGCGACGGCGCCTGTCAGCATATGATTTCTGCCTACTCTGTGCTGCTCTCATCCGGTCCCGAATCAGCTGTATCTTTTCGGTCGTCTCCTGTACGATCTGCGGCCCCAAAATACTGCTCTCCCTGAGCACTGTACAACATACAAGCGATCGACATCTCCTCCCATATAAAGCCTCGAAAGGTGCCATCTGAATCGTCTCCAGGAAGCTATTATTGTAGGAGAACTCGATCAAGGGCAAATGACGATCCCAGCTACCACCGAAATCTAAAACACAAGCTCTGAGCATGTCCTCAAGAGTCTAAATAGTACGCTCTGACCAACCGTCAGTCTGCGGATGAAAGGCTGTGCTAAAACTCAATCGGGTGCCCAAAGCTTCCTGAAGTTGCTGCCACAATCGGCTGGTAAACCGGGTGCCCCGGTCAGACACAATACAAGTCGGGACGCCATGCAGTCGCACGATCTCATCGATATAAACCTGGGCGTACTGAGAAAATCCAAAAGTAGTCTTCACTGGCAGGAAATGAGCCGCTTTCGTCAGTCGATCCACAATCACCCAAATAGAGTCATACCCTCGACTGGTCCTGGGTAGACCCACAATAAAGTCCATGGAGACCTGTTCCCATTTCCACTTAGGGATGGGCAAAGGCTGTAACTCGCCGGCTGGCCTCTGGTGCTCGGCCTTGACTTACTGACAAGTCAGGCATCTCGACACAAAGTCTGTAACATCCTTCTTCATCCCGTCCCACCAGTAAACCTCTCTCAAATCACGGTACATCTTGGTGGAACCCGGATGCACACTGTATACTGATCTATGTGCCTCCTCAAGAATATCACGCCTCAGTCCCTCAGAATCTGGTACGCACAGTCGAGTCCCAAATTGAAGTATCCCCTGATCATCAATCCCGAACTCGGAAACTCTGCCCTGCCGAATCTGCTCGATAATCTCTAAAATACGGGCATCGCCGGAATGTGCCTCGCGGATACGGTCAAGTAACTGTGGGCGTGCTCTGAAATGGGCCAGCTGTACCCCTATAGGAGTAAGCTCGAACTGCACTCTGCTGTCACATAAAACCTGCCAATCCGCCGTCGACTGCATCTGTACTGTGCTCAAACAGGATAAGCTACCTCCGGGCCTCCTACTCAAAGCATCTGCCACCACATTCGCCTTACCTGGATGGTATAGAATCTCGCAGTCATAATCTTTCACCAACTCCATCCAACGGCGCCGTCTCAGATTCATATCTCGCTACTGAAAGATATACTTCAAACTCTTGTGGTCAGTGAGTATCTGGCATGGCTCGCCGTATAGGTAATGTCTCCAGATCTTAAGTGCAAATACCACTGCAGCCATCTCTAAATCATGAGTGGGGTAGTTATGTTCGTGTTTCCTCAGCTGTCGAGAAGCGTACGCGATAACTCTGTCGTGCTGCATCAATACACAGCCCAGCCCCACTCGAGAAGCATCACAATATACCACGAACCCGCCTGATCCTGAAGGCAATGCTAACACTGGTGCAGTAGTCAGACGAGTCTTCAACTGCTGGAAACTATCTTCACATGCCTGGGTCCAATCAAAAGGATCCCCCTTCCGGGTCAACCATGTCAACTGTGCAGCAATACGGAAGAAATCCTGGAAAAAACGTCGATAATAGCCGGCCAGACCTAGAAATCTGCGAACCTCTGTAACTGATACCGGTCTAGGCCAACGCTGAACTGCCTCAATCTTCTTCAGGTCCACACAAATACCATCTCTCGTCACCACATGACCCAAGAAGTCGACACTGCTTAGCCAGAATGCGCATTTGGAAAATTTGGCGAACAGCTGATGCTCTCTCAACGTCTGCAATGTGATACGCAAGTGCTGCTCATACTCCTCCCAGCTCCGAGAATAAACCAAGATGTCGTCAATGAACACAATGATGAACTGATCGAGATACGGCCTGAATACACGGTTCATCAAGTTCATAAATGCTGAAGGGGCATTGGTGAGCCCGAACGACATCACCAAGAACTCATAATGACCATATCGAGTACGGAAAGCGGTCTTCGGAATATCCTCCTTCCGAACCCGCAACTGGTGATAACCTGCCCGTAAATCAACCTTCGAGAAAAACCCTGCACCTTGGAGCTGATCGAATAAGTCATCAATACGTGGTAGGGGATATCTGTTCCGCACAGTAACCCGGTTCAGCTGACGATAATCAATGCATAAGCGCATACTTCCGTCCTTCTTCTTAACAAACAGGACGGGTGCACCCCAAGGTGACACACTCGGTCGACTAAGCCCTTTGTCCAGCAAGTCTTGTAACTGATCCTTCAGCTCTCTCAGCTCCGCCGGGGCCATCCGATAAGACAGTATAGAGATAGGCCCCGTGCCGGGGATCAAGTCGATGCAGAACTCAATCTCGCGCTCTGGTGGCAGACCAGGCAGCTCGTCAGGGAATATATCAGGGAACTCTCTCACAACAGGGACCTGGTCAAACGGAACCTCTGTGGAGCTAGTATCACAAACATAGGCTAAGAATCCCTGACACCCTTTCCTTAAGAGCTGACCGGCGCGAAGAGAAGAAATCAAGCTGGGAAGGGTAGTGCTACGATCTCCCTGAATAACAAGAACCGGCTCACCAGGAAAACTGAATCTGACTGCTTTCTCCCGGCAGTCCATGGATACATAACAGGTGGCTAGCCAGTCCATACCAAGAAGAACGTCAAAGTCTAGCATATCGACGAGAATCAAATCAACGGAAGAATCTCTCTCCCCGATACGAACGGAACATGATCGGTACACAAAACGGGCAACAAATGACTCGCCTACCGGAGTAATAATGACAAGTGGCTGATCTAACGAAGAAGACTCTCGGCCCAACCTCGGTGCAAAGTACGTGGATACATAGGAATATGTGGAGCCTGGATTAAATAATACCCGTGCATCAAAAGAACATACTGGCAGCGTACCTGTCACGACGGCATTGGATGCCTGTGCATCCTGAGGAGTCAATGCAAACACTCGGGTCTGTCCACCACTAATAGCTGGCTGCCCTCTGCCTCTACCTCGGCCTCTGCCTCTGCTTCTGTCGCCTCGTCCTCTCTGAACCGGACCGCCACGCCCACGACCTCTAGGAGCATCTGGCTGGCGTGGAGCATCATCAGGAGTAGGAAGTAGAGCTCTCTGAGGAGGTGGTGAAGGTGGTAAGGTCACATGCGGGACTGTCGCCATGCCCTGGCGCCCCATGGTACAGTCTCTGATATGGTGGTACTGACTCCCACACCGAAAACATCCTGGCGACGACTGCTGGGTCTGTGGATGTAAACCAAATAACTGACCTCGTCTCAATTCTCTGCCGCCACCATCTCCCGAAAATAATCTATCGCGGTGTCTGCCCATCTGCCGCTGAGCTGGCGTATCAGTGCGGATCCTCTTCGGCCCAGAAACGACCGGAGTCTCAGAAATACGCTCCTCCAAAAGTAAGGCTGCGTCCATCGCGGCTGCGTATGTATCAAAGTGCTGGGTGCCGATGGCAAGGAATAGCTGTGTATCAAGCCCTCGCACAAACCTCTTTATTCTCTTCTCTTCTATGTCTACTAGGTACGGAGCATATCGAAACAACTGGGTAAACTGTATATCATACTCCAACACCATCATCCCAGGAGTCTTGCGCAGAGACTCAAAACTACGGGCTCAAGCATCTCGGACACTCTCCGGAAGAAAACGGGCAAGAAACGCAGCTGTAAACTCATCCCAGGTCATAAAAGGTAGACCTGTAGCTCGGCCTCTCTCTACTGAATCGTACCATGTCTGGGCAAGACCCTCCAGACGAAAACTCACGAACTCCACCAATCTATCATCAGAACACCTCAACGAACGGCAAATCCGAGCCATCCTATCAAGAAATGCCTGTGGGTCCTCTGTCGCATCCGTACCGGTAAAAGCTAGAGGTCTCAATCTCATGAACTCCTGTAGTGAAACAGGGATAGTCGCAGTAGCAGCAGGAGTGACCATCTATGCAGCAGGTACTATCGTAGTCTGTGCGGTGGAAGGAACGCCCTCGGATCTCTGTGCACGACTGGACTCAACTAAAGATCCCATCATCTGTCGCAACTCCTGCATGCCGGCCTCTAATCTGGCAATACGGTCTGGATAAGGCGGATCAATATGACTCTGAGGGGTAGGCGTATCATCCCGCTCGATCCTCGCCTCAGAAGAGCCCGCTCGAATCTCATCCCTAGCGATAGCCCGCTGAGCTCTCGTAGTCTTTGGCGGCATCGAAGCTGGAATAAGAAACAGGACTAATAAGAACATTGCAATTGAATCAAGGAATGCAAGGAATCAAGAAGGGAAATACAAGCAATTATGTCCTAAGGTCACTTGGGCGGAGTACCGTATCGTAAGTATGCCGCGGAACATACCCACGCTACGCCACTCTGCTTAAGTCACCTACTCTATCTATCAAGGTTTTCCTACACTCAGAAAGGTAAAACCTACGCTCTGATACCAACTTTGTCATGACCCGAAGGTACGGAACGTGACTGACACTTAGATTACGAGACGTCTAAAGGCGTAACGTAAACTAAGTCAGCTAAAGCCCAGAAAATCTAAACCAAAAACCAATGAGAGTGAAGGAAACCTTTCATGAAAACGACTTAAAATCAATTAAGTTGCATTGAACCCTTTTTTTTCTAAAACATTAAAAATTTCCGAAAATTTCGGCAGAGTCTCCTTTGTAAATTCTATCCCCCAAAATGGGTACAACAAGATATATAAACCTGTAATAACAAAATGGCGTCCCCAAGCGGGAGCTAGCTCTTCGCCTAAGGCGGATCACAATCACACGCAATATATATGTAATATCAAGCAAAAGAGCATAAAGAAATGCAAAATATAAGAAAATACAACGTCGGCTCAAGTGAGCTCGACCCAAAAGAAACCACATATACATAAATCTCTCAGTCTCATCACTAGGTCGCATATACAAATAAGAGCTGGTAGATGGAGAATAATAGATACAAAAATAGTACAAAAAGAGATAAAAGTGCTCTCGCAACCCACCTACGAGCAATGTCACGAGTCTGAGCAAAAGAAGTCACTAATAAGATAAGCCGCTGCTACTAGGCTGATGAGTCCAACCTGCAAGACACTGTGGCACAACGGGGGTGAGTTGCCAGCTCGTGAGTAGAATATAACATTTAGTAAGGCTATCGTAAGAATACACGCAAATGCATCGCAGCATGTATGTCCAGATGTGATTTAATACCTCTAGTATGCATGCACATGTATGCAATGTCAATACTAAATCTTTATGTGTTTTAAATGCTATGAGTTCTGCATTCTTAACTTTAGAAAAGAATATTTGTATAATAGCTAAATACCATCAAGAAATCATCTGAACCCCGTGTCGAGCATCGACACCAAATATGAAAACACATCTGTCTTAATGTCTCACTGTATCAATGTCTCAATACATCGGGCTCCGTCAGTCCGGATCGGCCCATATCATCAAATCTCACGACAACGGTCGGTATCCTCCGGATATCCGCCGCGCCAGACATCACCAGTAGGTAGTTTTCCCCTGCCAGGCTCATCGCCTACAACTCGATCTTCTTGCCCCGAGGTACCATACCGAGCCCACCATGTACCCGAGACGGTCATCCACTCCTCGAATCGGGTCTCAAAATCCAACAGAAAACATGAAAGCTCATGGTGGACGACACATACATCACGAGAAAACCGCAACTTTGTTTTTAAAATGATAAATATAAGCTTTTGTTAAATTCTTGAGGTATTCCCTAAAATCCAGAAATCGCAGCAATACTGAAATCCTCAAGAAAATCATAATACCCAACATGTTGTATATGATAAATGTCTATGATATCAAGGTATGCGATGTGATTTGTGGCTAGAAATCTATGTAAGTATGATGATGATACGAGGTATATACATGCTATGCGATTTCATATATCATGTATGATGCAAGTGGTGATACTAAGCTAAACAGGTTCTATGGTGCTCGTGGCATGGCAATTACCAAAGGCGTGTGTGTCACATGAATAGTGCGCGTGCAACAGGAGCCAATGGTAATGGTGTTCGTGTCCTACGAAATGATATCGCACATGTGTATATGAATATCCATGCAATCTAGCAGACGATTAGCTATAAGGGTATGCAATGTGAATGAGGGGGGGGGTTAGCTAACTAACAATGCAAATCTTGCAAGAATTAAAGTAATCCTAACTAGGGGGCGTCTCGTGCCATCCAGACGATTCCCCCATAAATGAATACATTTACTCACCTGAATGCCTCGCTAATCCGATCCGACCACCGCCTTGCCTTTGCGCGCCGCGTCCGATATTTCCGCGACCGATCCTAGAATTGCATAACACACAATATAAGATTACAGATTCCTGAAATGATGCAACTCACAATATGAAAAGAGCGACGCTCACAAGTTAGGCACAACGTGCGCTCGGTGCGCGGGAAACACACGAAAATCGCTAAATCCTTAACTAAAATCGCAATTTCGGGGCAATCGTCAAAACTAAAACCCGACTAGACAAAACCCCACATTCGCGCATACTAAAAGTCGTATGAGATGCTAATTATATCGCTAATATAACGCAATTATATCACCTCCTAATATTCATAAAAATTTAGTAAGTATTAGCATAGAAATATCGATGCAATTATCGCGATTTAACGGTGTAGCGATCGCTACATCGCACAAACAACCATTGTAACCAACTAGATAGCCAAAACCCTAACTTCAACCCATCAACCATGCTACAAATCCTAATTACAACACCAAACCTTTATTAGAATTTCCTAAACAAGAATTCATAACCAAATTACACACTAAAACTACTAAATCTAGCAAATTAAACAACAATTAACAACCAGATTAGGATTTATACCTCTCAAGTTGTGAACCTCTTGCACTTAGCCTCCAAAAATGTCTTCTTTCTCCTTATTTTAAACAATTTAGGGTTTGGAAAGAGATAGAATTAGGTTTAGGTTTGAATTTGTGAAGAAAATTGTGTATTTTTGTGGATTTTTGTGGATTTTGCATGAATTTAGAGGCAAGGAAATGGGGAAAAATTTGAGGACAGCAGCATGGGAGGCTCGGTCTGGTGGTAGAGGGGTGAGTTATGAGAGAATTGTGTAGAAATTTCTACACAAAAAGCCCTTCACAAGTGCATTAAATGACTATCACTTCAATTTTTACAAAAAGCCCCATTTTAAGTTTCATTCTTCTTCTAAATTTAAAGTGGACATGGGGAAACTTCCAACCAAAAATTTCGGCCAGGGAAAGAGGGAACTTGATGTGGGTGTGTGTTGAAATTTTCTTTCTTTTTTTTTGTTTTTTGGCTAAGAACACTTATATATGTCATTTGCAATTTACACCCATTTCTATTTCCATTTTCATTTATTTCCATTTTAAACCACAGAAACAACTAATCATGGAAAGTTTTGGTAAAATTTTTGTAAATACTAAATTTTAGTTTATAATGGTTCCTAATTATGTAATTTACCCAATTAAATTTGTATTTATCACTAATTAAATGTATTTTTAAAAGCTTAAAATAATATTAAAAATAATTAATTAAGGATTTTTTTTAATTAACTAGAAAATTTTAAGTGGCATTTTAGTGACCAATTTATAGTAATATCTTATCTAAATTTTTTATAATTAGGTCTATAATGAAAAATACCTATTTTGACTTTTTACGGAAAAGATTGCTAATTTTGCCGATTACCGAAAAACTGCCTAAACGATTTTCGAAATGTTACAAAAAGTAAATAATATACATCAATGGTGATATCATCCTCAACCCGGAGGCGCTCCAATAAAAGAATATTACATACAAGTTTTTTAAATGAATGAAAATGAAAAACTCTCATCTCACATAAAAACCCCCGGCTATTCAAAAACGACGATCCAATATAATATATCACAGCAACACATAACATCACATGTCATCAACGTAAGTAAATATGCGTATCCCAATTGTCGTTGACATATAGCAACGAAACCGGCGATACACCACATATTATACTTACGATCGCAGAAAAGAAAGTAAAAAACTACAACAATTGGAATCGTCACTGCCCTTAGACATCATAAACCCGGAATATCACATATTCCGAATTTCATACCTAACAATACAAATATTACATTTAGGTCTCAACTATGAAAACACTTTTCAAAAGAAATCGGGTAATTCAACAAGATTCCCGATTTCACCCGAGACTGAAATGTCAAACTTGCATGCAACTAATTAGATTCCAATTATTGTATCACAATCACAGATAGCTAGACGAAGTTAAACTTTTCAATCGAATAAGCAAGCACTCAAAATTTCCCAACAAGCTCAACACTTGAGCGGAGTTCAAAAAGTTCCTAGAAACTGCCACAGCTCCTATGAACCATCCGTAGAAGGGTCGACCCATGCCTCACTCATGTCGCCATGGAACTATTGCAAACCCTAGGGTATACCGTGGTTTCGTGATCCAAAAAGTCGAGTTTGGGTATCGTTCTTCTAGAGGATCCACAGAATCGCTTGCATGATTTTCTGAAAATTTTAAACTCGGAAAAATCCAACCCTTGGAAAATTTCAGGGAGGGAAAATATGAGTTATTGATATCCGTTCAAACTTTTTAACATCGTCTAAATAACCCGAATACATGTTAGAATTATGACTGCGAAACACTCCGAGTTTTCTTTGCAGAAAGTAAACATCACATGCAAATTTAGTAAAAACAAACAACACCTGAAACCCTAAAACCCAGAGACCGGAACACTTGCAAAATTTGAAACCAAATCTCCCAAAAAGACCAGAGCTCGCCGAATTTAATGCCTATGTGGCCGGCCAAGTTGAGGCAAAAATGCTGCAAATTTTGTCGGTGTTCATGTTATATCACATATAACATTCTGCAGTTGTTTAAATAATTTTTTGAAGACTTTATAAATTCGACAGAAACTGGGTTGTATTGTTTCAAGTTTCGGGGTCGTTTCGGTTTCGTAATCTAACAAACATCGTCTATTTTTCTTGCATGGCTCTGATACCACTGCATGGTCACCTAGCACGGCAGCAAGGTTTCGGGAGGCATCATCCATGCCAATTTCAAAAATTTGCCGTTCTAGCTAACCCTAACCTTAGAATCGTTACTAGAAAATCCGACGAATAAACATGCAAACTACTTTACATCTAAGTGAATGAGGAATACAACCTTTGTAGACCGGTCCTTCACTTCTAAAGCTCCGTGTAGTAGTTCCTTCGCTTCGAGTTGTGATCTCCCGAACTCTAGAAAGAGTTCTTCCGGAGAAATGAACAAGCTTGCTCGAAGTCTTCGAGGTCGAAGATGATCTACGTCGAGGAAACTCAAGCTCATGCTATCTCTTCACTAATTGTGAAATTAGTGATGCAACAACCATAAACTAAATGGTAAGTAGTAAAGGATGATGAAGTAGGAAATGAGCTCACTTTAGATTTATTTTTTTCACAATATTTTCTCACTTTTCCAAAAGCTAGAAAGCTTTTTCTCCAGGATGAAGAAGATGGAGAGAAGAGATGAGAATGAACTAATGATGTGAGAATAACAACCATGGGTGAGTTAGTGTCATACACTAACCCATGTAGAGATTAAACAATGGCTAACAATAATGGTTAGGTTAATAAATATCTACAAGTAAAACAAAAGGAGTGGAATTAGTCAAAAATGCTACAAGCTTCTCCAAGCTTCCAAGCATGTGACTAATTAACACTAATTTTAATTTACTTAAATAAATATAAACCCTCATATTATTATTAGTATGGTGTGAGTCTCATACACCTATATAGCATGTGGCATCAAGCATGACACAATGAAATGTACATTAATATATATCACATATATACTAATGCATACTTATGAGAAAAAGAAAAGTTTAAGTGAGCTAATATTAGTTAATGCAATCCAGTATATCAATTATACAATTATACATTAAATTATTAAATTAACACTTGATTTAATAATTCGGCTATATCACATATAACCAACTAATATCAAATCCAACAACTTATCGAATCAACACTTGATCCGATAACCCGGCTATATAACATATAACCGACCGATGTCACAAATCGCGAGAATGGAATGCGGTATCATATACGCGCATCAATCTCGGTCCCGAACATATCTCATATATTCTCCTAGTTCGTTTCACATGAACCAGGAAAGCTCTGTGTAGGACTCTAAAGACTCATCAATACGCCGGCAGTAGGTGATGATCGTATCAAACACCCATAAGCCGCAAGCGGTCTGCTAAACGTAACGGCCATCGGGGTATTGAGCGATCAGAAGATCAATAAGAAAGCCTACTCATAATCCTGCGAATCCAACCAGTAACACTATCGTACAGTCCGGTCTCTTCGTCTGATATGTCGCATATCTCTCCTGGGGGTGGTAAAAGTTAGACTCCAATAGCTTGATAAGTCATGCCGATGTGAGGATCATAACGGGTTGAGAATCTACTAATAACACTTACTAGTAAATTTCAGAATCAGCCCTGACCAAGGACTTCTTATTATAGCCAATCGAGCACAGCACAACATCAACCCCTAATACCGAGAGAGACGAATACCCTCCCATCGCTCATTACCTCCATGTGACTCGGGACTATACCCAAAAACCATCTTTTTGCACGATCTCTTGACCGTGGTATGGTGGAAATCAAAGCACACTGGGAATCACACAAGACTCTATGACGATCTCGGGTCGACAGACTAACCTGTACCAGTGTCACCAGAGAACTGCCATCTGACCTGAGGTATAATACCATCTGGGAGTTCTCGGCGAGTCCGTCCAGTGTACCCAGTGTCCATTGAGCACCTGTACATCATCTCTGATTTCAAACACCAATAGATATAGGATCATCCATCGTCCATCTGTATGGGTCGAGAAGCTGTACGCTAGTCTACTCTGGTATATCGATGCCCCGTCTCAATACACCCACGACTAGAGACATTAAAGAATGTACTTACCGACTATCTTTATCCCACTAGTATGATCCGCATCATAATCCAGGTAGTCAAGTACACATCCTAAGGGCTTTACCAACATGTAACAGAGAGACAATCAGTGTACATGTTAAGATAAAGTGCAACCAGATAGCATACTATCTTGTTGAGCAAGAAAGTCCTCCCTATATATGTCCAAGTATCCACTACAATATACATCTCATGTACAGTAATGGCCTCTAGGGCATACATATAACTAATAAGAAATGCATAGAACAACCCGATAAACGCTCTACAAGTTGCTATTCAGAAATCAAAAATTCTATTTTTAACCCTGATATTAAAATGACCATAACTACAGTTTTAGGAATCCAAATCGCGTGGAACTTAGTTGTTTGGTTAAGTACACCGAAATACCTACAAGTTTGTAATAATTTTTGAAACCTGAAACCTAGCGGAAAATAACTCAAACTGTGTTTTAAAAATGTGTGATGGTGTTGGACAGATTCTGATTTGTTCTGCATGACGATACGAAAATGGGTATATCTACTAAACCAGTGGTCAAATTTATGCGAGACTTGGACTCACATTTTCATAACACTTATAGCTATATTTTTCGTTTATATTCCGAATTTGATTGACTTGAGTAATTAGTCGTACATAACACTTCTTCACAATATTGTTTCTGGTCATTACTTGAATAATATACTTGTCTCATTTCATGCTCTGTGACTGCTTATTCATTATATCTACATGTCTTGTGTGATAAAAACCCATTGCTTGCTTGAATCAACTTGACTCGAAACCATGAATATGTAATGACTTGACATGAATACTTGAAACTTGACATGAATACTTGAAACTTGACATAAATTCAACTTGACATTGAACTTGTACACTCTCTTACGTATTCATGGAATAGACCAAGAATTGTGACTTTAACTATAGTCTGATATACACGGGGTGTTGAGATAGTTTGAGTATGAATCCAACGGAATCTCAGGAGTCCTATTACTCTCTTGAAACGGTCTGACTCCTCCACAGTTTGGGGTCTCGTTTCGAGCCCGTGATTCCTTGCCCCTGGGGCAATACCCTTGTTTTTGCGAATATTTTCGAGATTGGTTAATATTCACACTTGAACTATTGTTAGATTAGATTACCCTCATAGAGACCTTTTTGGACACATTGACATTCACTCCATGTTCACCATATACACTTATTACATGCTTACGTTGACCAACACATACTATCCTATATTGCAATGCTTATGTATCATATAATCGCCATGAACATTGCCATGTAAAACTTGTCCAAATAATAATGATTTCCATTCATGCTATATTACATGTCGCTTTGCAATTTATTTATATAATTCACATCCCTTTTGGGGGCTTACCGAATGCAAGTTCGCTGACGGACATTCCACCCTGTTCTCTTTCTTTCCCTAGAATGTTCGTCAGGTGATTTAGGGACAGAGGAGATAGAGCTGACAGAAGAGGAGTATTCGCACCTTTCTCCGCAAGCAGACGAATAGTTTCTTTCATCTTTTCATTACTGTATGCCTCTTGTTAAGGATTTATCTTGTTATCGTATCTTGTAATCGAATATTTTGTCGAATGTTGAACCTTTGATTTTGAATGTAATAATTAGTTGTTAGATTTTTATTCTATTGTTACTCTTATTATATTTATGTTGCTTATTAGACGTTTAACATATTTGTTGCGAGAAAGAACATTCTCGAAATAAATATGTCGGAGGCCTCGTCACGTATCCATTACAGTTCTTTTGGGAAGTAGGGCATGATAGTATTTAAAAATGATATCTTATAACAAATTACTCAGAGGATAGACCTGTCTAATTCTCCATGTTATGCAATTTTATTATAATAATAGGTTTTTAAGGCCCGTGCGTTGCACGGTACAAATTTATATATTATTATTATTATACGTTGGCCAAGAATTAAAGGTAGGTATTTATGGAAAAAATCCAAATTTATATAGATATCTATATATAAATTATTATTATAGATTAGGGTTAATTGTAGATACACAATTTGTACTATGGGGGTCAAGCACTTATACCCAATGAATTATCATAATAAACTCTTTTACCCTCTCTGATTGAAAAAATATTTTTTTAATTCCCATTATATCTCTTTCCCCTTTCTCTTCAAGCATGGAAATCATAATCTTAATAGTTCAATGAAATGAAAATCATAGCAAAATCAACTAAATAAAATGATAATAAAATAAAATTGAAAGTTACCTATCTTGAATTTCTTTTCCTCCTTGAAATTAATAGAGAGAATATGTTAAATATCAAGCTGTTAGATTATGGTTAATAACTTAAATACCTTCGAGATAACAAAAAAAGTTTGGAGGTATAATGAAAGAAAATACAACATCAAGCTTTTAGATTACGGCTAAAAGTATCGTTATTTTAGAATTAGAGGTTGATTTTTTTAGAATAGAAGTGAAGAAGAAAGGGGTGAAATGGGTATTAGGAAAATATCTATTAACCATAAAGGATGTAAGTGCTTATTATTATAGTTCAGGGTATAAGTTCTCAACTCTAAATAGGTCAGGATGTCTATGTGCAATTAACCCTATAGATTATTATTAGGGAAATTTGTTTCCAGACTCACTTTTAAAGAGCGACTTATTTTAAAACTCACAAAGTTCCAAAATTGTGGAAAAACCTAATACTTTTAAAATACGGATTTTGTAGACCCAAAATAAATAATACATAGAATACTTTGGATATCTTTTTCTAAATTCCAAGGCTACCCTTAAGGAGATATAGGGTGGTTTATTCTTTCTCTTCACCGCTCTCTTTCGTTCTGGGCACTCTATTTCTCTCTCGTTCCCATCTCCATTCACCACTCGCTCTCTCGTTCTCGTTCTCATCTCCCTCGCTCCTCTTTGATTCCGACGGATCATCTTAAAAATTATCGATCTTCGTAATCCATTATCTCCCCTCTCCTAATTTCGGTCTTTATTTTCTCATGTTCCCTTTCAATTTATCATCTTTTCTCCCAAATCTACCATGCTTTCAATTCTCCGTCTCTTCTTCTAATCTCTGCGTTTTTCTCTTAATTCCCCATCTCTTCCCTGATTTCTACATCTCCAAACCTAATTCTGGGATCTCCTTAACCAATTTCTCCATCTTGGCTCTTATTTTGTAGTTACCTTATTTTTCCTAACCCTAACATCGACCATAGCTTTTGTAAGATAATATTTGAGATTGCTACTCCTCAGTTGCTGGATCCTCCTCTGGATCACACTATATTGTTAACCATGTTGGATAACATCATCTTGGTTTTGATATTGGACAAAACAATATTTAACTATTTTACGCAATGGGGATGCTTCTGGTTAAGTTTTATATTTTCAGTGTGAAGGACACAACATGATCTGCAATATTGATGAAAAAGAAAAAGTACAGCGATATCGAAGAGCAAACGATGATATGGATATGGATTTTCAAGACATACAGATGAAGATATAAAAAGAACGAGCTTTAGTGAAAATGAAGTGAAAAGGGGACATAGCAACGATGATATATCAAGACGAAGAGTAAACCATCAAAGGGACATGAATTTAGAGATGGAGACTCAAAGCGACTCAGAGAATGTGCTATATGAAAGAGTCCTATTCTCTCTCTAGGGTTTTAATACAAAGCAAAATAGGGGCTTTAAAAATTTAAAGAGAGCTTAGAGCCACACATTAGGATCATTGACCATAAACTATTTCTAGCAAAACAAAATAATAGGATTTATCACTACCATGTTAAGAAATGGCTCACATCCTCTAGCTTTTCTTTAAGAGCTCCATTGTGGGTTGAACTCCATGCTAGACTGCTAGGCGAGGGGATGAACTTGGTGAGGACCTCCTTACACCGAAGATGATCCACCTCAAGAAAACCCGGCCTTGGCTCCATCTCCACCATTAGCTCTATATTTCAAGTGAAGAAACCGCCGAACCCTAGCTTGCTCGGAAAGGGTTGAGGAGGATGTGGATACTATGGCCACTATAATTATAGCCTCATTTCTATTTTTCTTTCTTGGTTCTCTTTTCTCATTAGAGGCGGAAGAAGAAAAAGAATGAATACTATAGCTTGGAGAGAAAAATGTAGAGAATGAATTTTTTTAATCATTTCTAAAATGGCTAGCTCTTTTTACTAACATTAAGAGGATTAATCCAAGCCATACATCTTCATCTCCATGCCAAGTGTCCAAGCTCTTCTCTCCCCTCCATTTGTCAGTCAAGGGAAAGACCAAATGCATATTATGTTCCATTGGAACAATATAGCCTAAAAGAGAACCCAAATCAGTAAATCTCATCTGTCTGACCAGATCTTATGGTGATGGCTAACTGAGCACAGCGCGACATCAACCCCCAACACCGCGAGAGACGAATCCTAGCAATCCGCTCACTGCCTCCATGTGGCTCGGGAATGTACCCAGCTAAAACCTGTTTGCACAACTCCTTTAAGCTGTTGTAGGGTAGTAATCAAAATACAGTGGAAACTTAGACAAGACAAATGACGATCTTGGGTCGACAGACTAACCTGTACTCATGCCACTAGAGACCTGCTGCCTGACGATAGGTATAATATTATCTAGCATGATCACGGAAAGTTCATCCAGTGTAACTCATAACCCAATGTGCACCTGTATACAATCTCGGTGACTAACTAATACCAATGGCTTTGAGACCTGCCATTGGACCTCGTCGGGATCAAGAAACGTATATACTAGTATATTCTAGAATATCGATGCCCAGTCTCGATATTCCCATGACTAGGGATATATAAGGTTGTGCTTATAGATTACCAGTTCTCACAAATGTGATTGGCACAATAACCCTGATAGTCAAGCATAAATCTTATGGGCTCTATTCCTCATATCGTATGTGGATGACATGCTCTTGATAGGAAATGATGTTCCTATGCTACAATTCGGTCAAACTATTGATGTCACATTAGTTTCTGTATATAGGATTTGGGCAATATATCAAACGATCTAGGGACTAGATCTAGTAGGATTTTGGGATTGTCCCAATCCGAGTACTCTGACACAATTCTAAGGGGGTTTAGAATGGATGAATCCTAGCGCTTGCATATCTTGGAGTCGCCCTCTCTAAAAAGTTGTCTTTCAGATTGATTAGGAGAGGGTCTCGCATGAATGGCATTTTATATGTTTCAGCAGTAAGGTAAATCATGTGATGTGATGTACCCGACCAGATGTTGCTTATATTCTTACTATAGTAAGCAGATATTAATCCAATCCTGGAGAAAAATTGCGTAGCAGTGAAGAACATATCTTGGTGTATGGTAATGGAAGCCTCCAAAAGGAGGCGGTTACCGATTCCAGCTTCCAAGGTGACATGGATGACAGGATGTCTGTCATGAGTTATAAGTTTACCCTCTTTTGATGTGCAACATATTGGAAAGGCTCCAAGCGGGATACTAAGGTAGACATGACGCTGATTGTTGAGTATGACACAGTAAAGGATGCAGCCTAAGAACTTGTTTGGATAAAAAGGTTCATTTGTGAACTTGGTCCCATCAGATAACCAAAAAATTCTAAGGCATGTATTACTTGATTAGAGAGATAGTTGATCTCCACGAGATTAAGTAAAGAGAGAAAGAAATTAGAGATATTGTAACAGATCCACTCACTAAGGTTGTTTCTCAAATACAGTTGTGAAACTATGATTAGAGAAGTTGGGTATATGATACTGCAATAATTGGCCTTAACTGCAAGTGGGAGGTTATTGGATATAGGTACCATGATGGAAATTATTGTAATTGTACATGACCTATATAGATAAAACAATCTTATTCGAGATGATAGTATGCTATCTGATTTGTCTTTATCATACATATGTATATGTTTTATTTGATGTTACTTATCGCTAATACATGATGATAAAGCCATTAGGATCTTTTCTTGACTACCAGAATTAATGATGGGGATCATAATAGCGGGGTCTGGATATTCCATAAGTACATCCTTAAATATTCCTAGTCATAGGAGTATTGAGACAGGGCATCGGTATTCCAGATTAAACTAGTATATACGTTTCTTGATCCAGTTGGAGGGCGATAGCTGGTTCCATAGCTATTGGTGTTTGACACCGAGGATTGTGTACAAGTGCTCATTAGAGAATGAGTTTCACTAAACAGACTCGCTGAGAACTCTTAGATGGTATTTATACATATGTCAGATTGCAATTCTCTAGTGACGATATTAAATGGTAGTCCCTTGACTTGATATTGCCATAGCGTCTTGTGTATTCCCACTATACTTTGATTACTACTCTACTACGACTCTAAAGAGTCGTGCAAATAGGTTTTAGTTGGGTATAGTCCCGAAGTACATGGAGGTAGTGAGCGGTTGAAGGGATTCGTCTCTCCCGATATAGGGAGTTGATATCATATTGTGCAGGACATGACTATAACCAGAAATCCTTGGCCAGGGTGGACGAGATAAACTAGTAAGTGTTATCTGTTGTATCTTGGAAGGTTATGAGTTTGATGTCTGCATGACTTATTAGCTTATTGGGGGTCTGACGGGTTCCAACCCTAGGTCTGGTATGCGATACTCTACTCTTTGATGAAGAGACCAGACTGTATGGTATTCGCCACTAATAGGTTCTACAGGGTACGAATGAGCTTTCTTGTCGACCTTTCTTCTTGTCGACCTTTCTTCCTGGGTAGCTGCTGATCTTCTTGTGGTTATGGATTTGATCTAGTAACTCATTGCCAGCGTATTGTTGAGTCTTTAGAGTCCCATACAGAAGGATTTCTCTGCTTAGGCAAAATGATGATATGACGTGTGTATGGGGATACGTATGGGGGTTTGATTAAATACGTGTATATGACACGCATGATTTAATCGGACATTAGATAATACTAGCCGGTTTATTTATAAACCGGGTTATTAAGTCAAGTGTTGACTTAATAATCATATATGGAGATATGTTTGCTAGTATTGTATATATGATACACACACACTTGACTTAAAAACCCGGTTTATAAAGGAAACATATCACATATGTGATATATTTTCTAGTAGGAGTGAAAATGTTATATCAAGTGAAGTGGGAGCTTGGGTTGGGTTCCTGTTCGGTCGAAAATATTGCACATTTGTTATAACATTTTCCTTAGTTTTCTTAAATATTTAAAAGTGTTTATTATAAATATAGAACATATGTGGGTTTATCTACAAATTTACTCTTTACCATATGTTTATATACTATAATTAACATTATGAAGGAAAATATATGCATATAATATTTATAAGATATATTGGTAATTAAAAATATGCATATCATATCAAATATTCTTAATCAAATTTCTTAAAGATTTATTTCCATATAAAATGATTAAGATTATATCTCTAAATATAACAAATATTACTAATATTATTCATGGAGATATTGTGCAGATTTAGCTCAGATCAAGAGATCAAGATATTCAAGATGTCAGGATCAAAAATCTGCTAAAATCGTAGAATCAATACTGGCAGAGACTCAGTAAATGTTTGAAGAATCCATGCATGGAAAAAATCACCACATGTCAACATGAGAAGGCCCCAGAAGTTTGGAACCCTAACTCCCCCAAACCGCAGCGCTTCCGTGGCTATTAGCATCAATTAGCAGTGGATCCGTGGCCAATTAATGGCCGTTGGATCTGTGATTTTGGAAATTGGATCTTGATGGAATATCTAAACCTATGAGATCTAGCGTTTCTGATTTGAGGGCTATATAAAGGACCGAAGGCTAAACTTAGAGAACTATCACCTTTAACACGAAGAAAATCACCGTCAAAGATCAAGAAATTCTCAATAGATCCACGATTCGACGTGATAGAGCAACGTGAATATCGACGAAACATCTACTTCCTACGAGATAGAGATCGAGAGCAACTTCTTCTTATTGTAATCTAAATTCGAAGGATTTGTACTTGCAAAGTTGATTAATAAAGATAGATCATTGTTTAATTATTTCGCATTTATTTTCTGCATTTAAATTCTGCATTATGATTTCCTTCTCTATCCTTTCTTCCTCTATCTCAACCATGCGTGAGTAATTCTCCGCTTGATAGGGTTCATAGGATTAGGGTAGATCAATGGATGATATAATTCCTTAACTTCTTTTACATCTTATAAAGTTTATAAACTTTATCAAAAGAATCGTTAACATCCTAATCGCGCCCGCTATCAATTTATTGATAGTCTCGACCGCGATTTGAGATCAAATTAACAATTGTTTTGGTAGAGGCTAGACATGAATAGAGGTCAATGAAAAGATAATGGTTAAGAGTGGGAACCATATTCTCTCCAAATACCCTAATCTTCATTCATCATTATCGATATAGTTTTAAATCTATTAAAAGATAAAAGGAGTCATCTTTATTTAATCATCCATTACTACTAAATTCTAACGAACCCTACAAGCCCTCATCTTATACATTCTACTTCCGTGTTCAACATAGACCTAGAATCACTCTCTCCTATTTCTAATCAACTCGTCTAAAGCAAGATTAAAAGTTCCATGCATCCCTGCGGACGACCCGTACTCATCTCGGCTAGCTACACACGACACCGTTATTGATTGCGGTTACTACAAACACTTTCACATATCAATCAAATAGCGTCGTTGCCGGGGATACGTGCGTAATTTTTTTCTTGCTATTCGGATTGAATTCTTATTCGATCCATATCATAAAAATAAAACAAAACCGTATATTGCATAGTTAACGATTATTATGCGACTTTTTGCGAGGGAATTTGGAGTCACTGGAATGAGGAAATTGAGATTCAGAGACTTTCAGAGAGGACCAGAGAAGCAAAGGAGGCACTATAGAAAAAATTGGCAGAATACCCCTCTATAGTGCTGCGGAACCACGGCAACAAGGTGGTTTTCGCGGCGGTTGGGTGGCGGTTTGGAGGAATTAGGTCTCAAAAATTCTCTGGTATCTTCAACATATCTATCTCTCTTCTCTAGAAATCCAATAATTTGATTTTCTGCAGGATTCTTTGCAAAATATCGCCGCTCAAAAATCTTTTGCGTGTTTTGTTATTGCTTTGTTTTTGCATATTCTTAATACGGACTTTAAGGGGCAAGACCAAAATTTCAGATTAGGTAGGGATTTCATCACCCTTCTTAGGCCCTACAAATCACAAAACGAGCATACTTACACCCTTATTAATTAAAAAATATCTAGACCAAGACTCTAAAGACCGTCGCGCTCAATTAGGACAGAGGAGGGTCATGGATAATCTATCGCTTATCTGCATTTCTTTTATTGTGTCTAGACAAGTGTGACTAAGGCAAGTGGTTACTTAATTAGGTCTGCTATTTTCGGTGATTTGTATAGCGGATACCTCCCACTTACCTGGCACGTACCTGTCCACAAGAATGATAAAGAGGTGGTAGAGGATTTATCCTGCGACTTGTCCTTTGAAAGTCTATGAGCAGTCTAGTGACTTGACCCAGATGACCTTAGTTTTAGGGTTGATTGTGCATTTTTTTTGTGATTTGTCGAGTCAAGCCTCACATTTGAAACTTTTTCAAAAAAAACCATTTAAATCGTTCTCACACACTGTCACGCCCCGCTTCCCAGAGTGCTCTAAGATCAGCACATGACAGAGCCAACCATGCTGCCTGTGGTTAGGAAATATCACTCCACAGTCATATTACGGCTGTCTATAAGATATCAAGAACAGTAAAACTAAAATAAACTATCTAGTACATGTCCAAGAGCCAGAATAAACGAGTCAAGAAATAATATGCGGAAGCAATAAATCCAATAAACAAAACAATTTGGAAGGTACGTCCCAAATACGGGCTCGCATCAGGAAATAAAAAAATGCTGAAAGGAAACTAAACTAAACTGGAATACTAACAGGTCTTCACTGCTCGGCCTGTCGACTAAAGTACTCCTGCTTGGCCTGCGAAAAGGGTAGCGGATCTGGGCCATGCAAAACCCAGACGTCAGCATGTCACAATATCAACAATAATATAATCAGTGGGTAACAAGATATGTCAAGTAGTGCACAGGTATCAAACGGGTGCTCATAATCAAACTGTAGCAAGTATTGAATCAAGGTGAAAGTACGGATGTACAATAAAAGTATGGATGCATAAATATCGATCAGGGGTTACATCATGACTTTGTAGGGTGTAAAATATCAAGCATGGGGTGTTGATATAACAACAATAACATGAAATAATATGGTCTCGGAGTGCAATTAGATATGTAATAAACCGTACGGATACAGACGGATACTATAAAACTGTAAATCAGTAAAATTTGCTGAATATTAAAACATAAGCACTATTATTTATTAAATAGATATTGATATAATAATATTAACATGGATAATATATTCAAACCGATTAATAACTATAAAAGTGGTATTGATTAACCATACACAAGAAAGTTCCGTTCAGAAATTCAGCGTCACCATGATTTGTAAAATAGCTTAAAAATAACAAATGTTCTCCAAAAGAGACGTGTATTATACCAAAACAAAGATACTTCAATAAGATTTTCATTTTTATAAGTTGAAGTATCTCAGGTTTTTCCTACAAAAATCTATGAACATTCGAAATTGAAAGTTTGCTGCTGGAATTTCCCTGGACAGCAGTTTAGAGATATTTTCATTTGCATTTTACGTTATTTAAACAATTTATTTTGCAAGTAAATATTTTATAGAGTTATAGTATTCTGAGTTAGCTTCGTAACAATCTAAAGAACGTATACTAATGATTTTCTTATGATTTATAATGAATTTTATAAGGTAAGTTGTACAGTAAATTTCAGATTTGTCGTATCCGCTTTGCAACGACGTTTCATGTGTAAACTATAATATTTTCAAACTATATTTTGTATAATATTAAAAAATGCAGATTATAAAATAATTAAAGATAATAATAAGAAATATTACGACGATATATATTTTAAATGATATGGATACATACGGGTATCCAAAAACAGTAAAACTTTAATATAGATGTATAATGCAATCAACAGGTAATATTTGTATTCATATGGATGCAAGATAAGTATTATAGTATGTAGCAAGATAAACTTGCCTGAGCGGAACACACGACGGGTGCGTACGGCACGTCTGACGTCGGGTAATTGTCGCAACACACACACGGCACGCGGGACGGGTTCAGGCAAGGCAAGAGGGTAACCACGCGGGTAGGGGACGTTCACGGAGTCGGCCTGATCGTCGGCGTTGAGCACGGTTCCGGCGGGTGATCACCGGAAAGAGACAAGATCAAGAAAAGAGAGAAGAAAGAAGAAGAAGAAAAGGAGAAGAAGAAGATAGGTTAGGGTCCTCTGGGTTTTCTTCTGGGGTCAGAGGCGAGGCAGGGGAGACGACAACGACAACGACAACGGGTCGGAGCTTCGGCGAGGTGCAGGTGAGGCTAGGTTGTGGGTTCTTGGTTGCGGGATTGCTTGGGTTGAGGGTTTTTGTGCAGGGAAAAGTCTGTAAAAGGTATTCGATGAAGTGTAGAGGCAAGGGGAGGCCGACGAGGGTGGTCGGCGGCGAGGCAAGTTCCGGCGAAGGGTGTAGGAATGAGTTACAGGGCTTGGCGTTGGGTTTTCTTGGGTCGGGGAAAGAGGGGGAGAAGCGGAGAAGAGGAAGGTGGAGGTGAGGGTCGAGGGGATGAGCATAGGAGGCGACGACGGCGGTGAGACGGCGAGGTTTTGCGACAGAAAAGATAGCGGCAAGGGTTGCAGTTGGTTGCGGTGTGCAAGGGAAGGGGTTTGTCGTCGGGGATCTCATGGGATGGTTGTGGTGTTAGGAGGAGGAGGAGACGAGGGAGGTGAGGATGGTGGCGAAGATGAGGCAGCATCGGCGACGCGGGTGAAGGCGTGGGTTAGGGTTTCGCATGGAGGCGGAGGTATGAAAAGGATGAAGACGACGTGGGTTCTGGGGAAAACGTGGGGTTGTGAAGAAAAAATATAAAGTTAGTATTAATATAAAATAGTAGAGAGAGAGAGTTTGTTTAGATAGGGTTTTTTTAAAAAATAAAAATAAAAATATAAGTGTGCAGAGAAAGAGAGAGAGTGTGAGTGAGATTCTATTACATTAGGATTTTTTAAAAAAAAATCTTTTAAAAATTTAAAAAAAATATTTTTAGTTATAAAAATTTTGAACAGTTAGATATATATTTAAAATATAGTATTGGTTGATTTTGAGTTTTTGGCTAGTACAAAATTAGTTCAAAACACGTCCGGGCCGGGTCTAAAATTACTGTTTGAAAATACGGATAATATACGTATCAACCAAAACCAAAATACGATATCCGGGTAACGAAAAAGCATACCCCCAAGAACGGATACATGCACGTGCACGTAGCCATCCAAACGAGTCCGTTCCACTGAACGGGACGAGAACAAGATGCGCGGATGCTACGACAGGGTTAGGGGTATCATGCAGGCCATGCAAGATATTTTTAAAATATTTTATGTGATTTTAAATGTTATATTAAAAAAATGCAGATACCAGATATAATACCAGTATGCAGTATACAAATAATGAAACTGCAGGGATCCACATAACAAGCCGAGATCAATCATAAACAGGAATCAAGATGGGTTTCCAGCAAGCGGGTCTGGTCGGATGCAAATACAGATGTCAAATATACTATTCGCACCCAAAACACAGTAAATCAGGAAAATACCATAAATAAAGAAATACTTGAAATAGAACTGGTATAAATGAACTAGGGTGTTATATTATACGCAACTACAAAAAGAATTTCGTCCTCGAAATTCTAGGAATAAGAAAAGATAAACAACCATGAAACTACAAAAAGAGATCTGGAAACTTCTGTTGAATCTCGTTTTCTCGTTCCCAAGTCGATACTCCATGCGAGCGATTCCCCAAGAAATAAGTACGAGAGGGATAACCTTGTTCTTAAGGACTTTTTCTCTTCGATCAACAATCGACATCGGTCATTCCTCGAAAGTCAAATCCTCTCTTGCAGTTAGCTCCGAATGATCCAGCACGTGTGTTTCATCTCGAACATACTTACGGAGTTGAGATACATGAAATACGTCATGAACATTCGCCAAAGATTGTGGTAAAACCAATCGATAAGCCACTTCTCCAACACGCTCCAAAATCTCGAAAGGCCCCATGAATCGAGAACTAAGCTTGCCTCGACTTCCAAAACGAATCACTCGTCTAGTCGGTGATATCTTCAAGAATACCAGATCACCAACAGCGAACTCTATAGGTCGTCTTCTCGATGTGTCGGCCCAACTCTTCTGCCGATCTATCGCTTATCCGCATTTCTTTTGTGGTGTCTAGACAAGTGTGACTAAGGAAAGTGGTTACTTAATTAGGTCCGCTATTTTAGGTGATTTGTATACCGGATACCTCCTACTTACCTGGCACGTACTTGTCCACAAGAATGATAAAGAGGTGGTAGAGGATTTATCCTGCGACTTGTCCTTTGGAAGTCTAGGAGCAGTCTAGTGACTTGACCTAGGTGACCTTAGTTTTAGGGTTGATTATGCATTTTTTTGTGATTTGTCGAGTCAAGCCTCACATTTGACACTTTTTCAAAAGAAACCATTTAAATCGTTCTTACACACGCTGCGACATGCGCTAAACTCGCTTAGTGCATGATCGACCGGACATTGGATTCTAGTACCCGTCTTGTCCGCATTTTTGCTATCGACTTCGAAATCGGTACTTCATCTTCTTTTTCCCTCCATCCACCACATCGACCGAGATGGATTGTTCTCCATCAGATTTTACCACCACCACCATGCCACCACCCGTAGTTGCGTAGAATCCACTTTGCATCTCTCTCCAAGAAAGATTCTACCTTATACGCGGTCCCCTTCGTTTTTGTCTATCTATTCCACCAGCCAATGGGGATAATTTTGAAATTAAATCCCACTTCATCAACTTTTTGCCCAAATTTAACGGGCTTGAATCCGAAGACGTATACGTTTTCATAACCAAATTCGAAAACAAATGTGCAATGATGGGCACTTCACAATTTTCAGTGGGTGCTATGAGATTACGTCTTCTCCCTCTTACCTTGTGCGATCTAGCAGAAAAATGGCTTTATAATACTGTCGCACACTCTATTGACAATTGGAATGAATTTGTTATAGCATTCCTTAAGAAATTTTATCCCAATCATAAGACCGCTGTGTTCGAAGTGAGATTAACCAGTTTACCCAGCTTCTTAACGAACCATTTTGGAAATGCTTTGAATGGTTTTAAGACGTTCTTCTCCAATGTCCTCATCACGGAATCAATAGATGGGACCTTTTCCGAATTATATATGAGGGTGTTAATCCAGCGACAAAGCAGATACTTGAAAACATTTGTCAATGCCATTTCATGTCTAAAGACGATGGTGAAGCTTGACAATTCCTGGAAGATCTCGCTGAACAAACTTTACAGTGGGAAAGCGTTAGACCACCATCGACATCATCTAGGGAAGGTATCTATCATCTCGATGTTTCCGTCGCAGTGAAGGCCGAAATGGCCGCGATACAAAGGAAACTCGAAGCCATAGAAAACAAAGTCTCTTCAGCCTCCCTAAACCAGGTTACGCTCCCTAAAATCATATGAGGTTGCTGTTCGGACCCATCACATCTGACGGAAGAATATCCTTTGAATCCTCTGTTTCAAGTTCAAGAACATACTAATGCTACTTTTCAACAATAACCTAGAAACAATCCTTATTCTTCCACATATAATCAGGAATGGAGGACTCACCCTTATTTTGCTTGGAACCTAAACCAAACTCAAACTCAAAATACGTTCCCAAGCTAAAATGACTATCAAAGGGTTCCTCCACAGTAACAACAACCACCATAGAGTCAGCACCCCTTTCAACCACAATGCTTTCAAAATCCGGCGAACAATTTTGCACCCTATAATAATTCTTTCCAAACGGCCGGTACCGAACAATTCTCTGCTCTCGAACGAAGCTTGGACACCTTTATTAAACATTCCTCGCAAACTACGGCTAATTTAACTTCTTCTATCCAAACGTTAGTGCAAAACACTGCTTCCCATGGTGAAAGGATCAAATAAATATAATCACAACTTGCACAGTTAAATGCCGCGATGAGTGAGAGAGAGAGAGAGAAAGAGAAACTTTCATCTCAATCTTTACCAAATCCTGGCCACTCACAAAGTTATAATGTGAGTGCCGTAACCACGTTGAGATCGGGAAGAGTGTTGAACAACCAAGTGGGTGAACATGTTGATAATGTTGATGTCGATGATATTAATGACACCCCAGCTTCTACTTCTTCTACTCCTATTTCGTCTAGTCCACCACCTTCTTCCAAGCCTATTCTCTGTTTTCCCCTAAGCTCGAACTCTTATCCCACTTTCTTGAGTCAACCTAAAACGATCCCAACTCCAATTCTGGGATCCATTCCATCCTCACAATCTTCTCCAATGTTGGACCCAACCTTTATTGATAATGTTCCTTATCCAAATAGGTTAAGGGGCAACAGACCAAGTCCACAAATGAAGAAGATTGTGGAAATTTTTAAGCAAGTTAACATAAATATTCCCCTCCTAGAAGATATCCAACAAATTCCATCCTATACGAAAATTCTAAAGGACTTGTACACTAGGAAAAGAAAAATTCAAGTACCTAAAAAAGTTTTCTTAGCGAGTAATGTAAGCACTGCTTTTACCCAACAATTACCCAAGAAGCGAAAGGACCCCGGGAGTCCTACAATATCATTGCTATTGGGGATAAAAATATCAATCGTGCTCTACTCGATTTATGTGCTAGTGTTAACTTGCTTCCGTATTCTATTTATGAGAAATTAGGGATCGGAGAGTAAAAACCGGCGCACTGCACTCTTTAGATGGCCGACCGATCTATCATCCAACCTAGGAGTGAGCTATAGGATGCGTTAATCAAAGTTGGAGAATTTATATTCCCTGTGGGCTTTATCGTTATAGATACACGGCCTGTAGCAAACCCACAAAACCAAATTCTGGTGATTTTAGGTCGACATTTTCTAGCGACTTCCAACGCTATAATCAATTGTCGTAACGGCTTTATGAACCTATCTTTCAGGAAGATGTAAATTGAGCTTAACATTTACAAGTTGGGAAGTGAACCTCTGAACCCTATGCTCAAGTATGTTCTGTTGAAAGGATGGATTCCGACAGTAGCGAATTTGAATAGCTTCATGCTACTGATCTTGACTCCGCTAGTACGTTGTTGTTTGACCCTGCTACTTATTATACACATGCGGACCCTTCTATCGAGCTGTCCAGGTCAACATCTAACGCTAAATATGAACCTTTTATGGAGTCCGAGTATCATACCGTTATTTCCGATAAGATTATTATTCGGAATATAGATGAAAACTTTGAAGAAATCTTCGCTGAAGAACTCGTATTCTTAGAAGACATGGGCGTTGTGATCAATCAACCCCCACTCAAAGAATTTGAACCACCACCCTTCTTCTTCCACCATCACTATTTCGTCTCTACAAACCGAGACGTAAACCCGTCCTATTGGACTTCTTATCTCCTCCCACTTCACGTCTATAGGTGACACGATCTTCTACCAACCAGTGCGTTATATCGATAAAATATTTGAATGGTTGGTGTTAACTTTTGGTCTTTGTAAAGTTTTATATTGATCAATAACTTTACCCCCTCTTTATAATTTTAAATTCTTAATACGGTTTCACTGAAGTTTGGGGGGGATATTTTGGCTCTTGAAAGAAAATAATTTTTTACAAAATTGTGAGCTAAAAATAAGTTTGGAGGAGGGTTTCACTATCATTTATTCATATCCCCGTTACTAATTTTTCCTCTCAAGTCTACAGTTTTTTTAAGATTAACAGATGACAACAGTGAGAATACTGCTGCAAATAGGTTTGGGGGAGGTTTGTTCTTATTCACGCATTATTTTGCATTATCATACATAAAAGCACAAAATAATTTTTTTTGATAATAAAGTATTAGAAAGTGAAAAATTACATATGAAAGATAGGAATAGTTTTAGAAAAGTAAGAAAATTAGATATTTTCTTAAACGAAACTAGTAATAAGTAGTTATAAGCTGTTGTCCCAAGGGTTAGTAAGATGATGGGAATCTCTAATCTGAGGATAGATCTGAGTCTGAAAAATAGTCCCTATTCTTGTGTTCAAACGTTCAAACGTTGATACCCCACTATACGCGCTTGCTCTTGTCTAAAAGCATTGGTATGAAGAAAAATATAAATATAAATAAAAAGGTGAAGAAAAATGAATACTGGTTTTGTAATTGCTTAAGGCAGCATAAAAAAATATAGCGAGGGTGCTTTATCACACCTAGTTCCTTAAACCAACTTGTTTGGGAGCCACTGCTACGACTTAGGTGTTGCAAGATGGGAAATTGCTAATTATGCCATAATGAGTGAGCACATTTAGTAATCGATCGGTTAGTACCTCAAGAAGTATGAATAGTCGCATGAAGAATGTGTGAGCAATTCCATCTAAAATATTCACTGACTAAAAAAGTACTAAGGAAGATGGACAATAGTATGATAGCTTGAATTGAATTCTCTAAGTATAGGGATGCCTTTTACACACACATATGGGTATATGATCAATGTTTGGAAGAAAGGTAGGGAGGAATACTAAAGGCGATGTTTTATTGAGGGATGATATAATTTCTAACACCTTTTCACGGCCATTAAGATAGGGCTCATGATAACTGAAAAGCTGGTGTAGTTGAAAACTCTTATTTTCAAGTTGTTTCTTTTATAGTTTTTATCTTTGTATGTAATTTTCATCTTCTTTCTTTTATTATAGGATTTCATGGGTGTAATCCGCTGAAAACCCTCAGAAGACAACACTCCCCTAGTAGGGCCACCTAGAGGTTTAATGGCTTATTGCACGTACTCAGTGCAATCGTGATTGTCTAGGAAAGTGTGCTAGGTTTTTCTTTTTCTTTTTTCTCCCTCTCTTGAATAACTAATTTGTTCGGGACGATCAAAATTAAGTTTGGGGGTATTTGTTCAGTCGAAAATATTGCACATTTGATATAATATTTTCCTTACTTTTCTTAAATATTTAAAAGTGTTTATTATAAATATAGAACATATATGGGTTTATCTGCAAATTTACTCTTTACCATATATTTATATATTATAATTAATATTATAAAGGAAAATATATGCATATAATATTTGTAAGATATTTTGGTAATTAAAAATATGCATATCATATCATATATTATTAATCAAATTTCTTAAAGATTTATTATCATATAAAATGATTAAGATTATATCTCTAAATATAACAAATATTACTAACATTATTCAAGGAGATATTGTGCAGATTTAGCTTAGGTCAAGAGATCAAGATATTCAAGATATCAGGATAAAAAATCTACTAAAATCGTAGAATCAATACTGGCAGAGACTCAGTAAATATTTGAAGAATTCAGATATGGAAAAAATCTCCACGTGTCAACATGAGAAGGCCCTAAACGTTTGGAACCCTAACTCCCCCAAACCGCGGCGCTTCCACGGCCATTAACATCAATTAGCGGCGGATCCGCGACCAATTAATGGCCGTAGGATCTATGATTTTGGAAATTGGATCTTGATGGCATATATAAATCTATGAGATTTAGGGTTTCTGATTTGAGGGCTATATAAAGGACCGATGGCTAAACTTAGAGAACTATCACCTTTAACACGAAGCAAATCACTGTCAAAGAACAAGAGATCCTCGACAGGTCTGCGATTCGACGTGATAGAGCAACGTGAATATAGACGGAACATCTACTTCCTACGAGTCAGAGATCGAGAGAAACTTCTTCTTCTTATAATCTAAATTTGAAGGATTTGTACTTGTAAACTTGATTAATAAAGGTAGATCATTTGCTTAATTATTTCTCATTTACTTTATGCATTTAAATTCTGCATTATGATTTCCTTCTCTATCCTTTCTTCTTCTATCTCAACCATGCGTGAGTAATTCTCCGCTTGATAGGGTTCATAAGATTAGCGTAGTTCAATGGATGATAAAATCCCTAAACTTCTTTTACATTTTATAAAGTTTATAAACTTTATCAAAAGAATCGTTAACATCATAATCGGGTGCACTATCAATTTATTGATGGTCTCGATCGTGATTTGAGATCAGATTAACAATTGTTTTGGTAGAGGATAGACATGAATATAGGTCAATGAAAAGATAAGGGTTAAGAGTGGGGACCCTATTCCCTCCAAAAACCCTAATCTTCATTTATCACTATCGATTTAGTTTTAAATCTATTAAAAGATAAAAAGAGTCATCTTTATTTAATCATCCATTACTACTAAATTCTAACGAACCCTACAAGCCCTCTTCTTATATATTCTACATCCATGTTCAATATAGATTTAGAACCACTCACCCTATTTCTAATCAACTCGTCTGAAGTAAGATTAAATGTTTCAAGCATCCCTGCGAACGACCCGTACTCATCTTGGCTAGCTACATGCGACACCGTTATTGATTGCGGTTACTACAAACACTTTCACATATCAATCAGTTCCCTTCTAGTGGATCATCTTCGGCGACGAGATCGGCATCCAAGCTCGTTCCCAGAGGATTCTGAACTTAGCATAGGTCTTCCGCTAGAGAGCGGAAACGCCACAAAGGTTGTAGCCCCTTTCTTCATCTCTTGATTTCTAGTTTGTTTACAATTGCATGTATTTGATATGATTTTGGGTTGGAGATTAGTGCAATGTTCTTGAAAATTTTATTTGTTATTTCGCCGTGGTTCACAATTGTTGCGACCCTTGTGCCAATCCCTAACACATGTTGACTAATTCTCTTTTGTTTGTTAAGTTTGAGCATTGATTGAACTTAATTGGAGTGTTTCGCACTCATTGAGCCCTTTAGAGGTTTTGTGGAGAAGTTGGAGTTATTGCTAATATTATGGAGGTGTTTTGTGGAAAATGTGTGGCAAGGTGGAGATTTTTTTGAGTTTACCTTGTATTCTATGATCACTGGATGATGAACAAGATAAGTTTGAGCCAGCACACAACATATCTGGAATTACAGGGTCCTCTCTATTTGTATGAGACGGATCAAGGTAAGTTTAAGCCGGCTCGTAAGTTGTTTGGAAATATCAATTGTTCTCTGTTTGCAAGAGACGGCTCAAGACAAGCTTGAGACGGCTCAAATCGACCTGGGCCAAATTTTGAGTTGTTTTGGAAATTCTATTTCTGCTATATTAGACTCTTATTATAAATTGTATTTTGTAACCCTAATTGGGTTGAACCCTTTGTTAATCTGAATTAAGAGAAAGGAGGCTAGGTTTTTGAGAGGGATTTTGTGAGAGTTTCATCCATCATTGTAATTCCCCTATTTGATTATCAGTAAAGTGCTTCTCTTCTCCCGTAGTTTTTCCCGTAAGGGTTTTCCATGTAAATCTTGTGTTTTTTGATTTGTACTCTATTTCTATTGATTTTGTTTATTTGTTTGCTTCTCTTTATCATTTGTTTATTGCTTTGTGATTGTATTTACCGCAGTAGTTGTATGTGAGGGGAGCTAGGATTTATTGTTAAGATGCGATTGCTGGGTTGAGTGTATGTGAGGGGGTTTATTGTTATTAAGATGCGATTACTGTTGGGGTAAAAATTTGCACCCGGGTTGACCGAGTCAAAGTCAAGGTCAACCCCCAAGCGAGGTGGGCCCAAGCCCAGGTCAAGTGGGCCCACGCCCAAGTCGAGCCCGCGGCCAGCCTCCCCATGCCAACAACAAAATCATGTAATAAATAATTTTTATGTAATTTTTTATACATGAATGTATGCAAAATGGGCATAAAGCCAATATTTTGTAAGCTCATGGCTTATGTGCAAAAATGAAATGGCACATGAGCCATGGGATAGGCAAAATGCCATTTTGTGAAGCCCAAAGGGCTATATGTAAATATGTAAGCTTATAAAAGGCAACATGATGATGAATAAAGAATACTTTTCATTTCCCCAAAAACTAGGGTTCTTTGTGCCTCCTGCTCCTTCTCCAAGGTTCTAAACCTTCTCATTTCTTTTGAATTAAATCAAGAGTTTTACTCTTTCTTTTCCAAAACTAAGTAGTTTTCCACCACAAAACCCACAAAGGGGAACTCAGATCTCCCATCAGATCTCAAAAAGGAGTAATTTTTAAAATCTCCTACTTCTTGATCTTCAAGATCCGGCCAAACAACAGGAGGAAGAAGAAGAACCCCCTTCATCAGCTTCAAAACATCCTAGGAGTTTTAACTCCATATATATATATATATATATATATATATATATATATGTATATATATATAACAACAAATATTTCCTTTCTGAAGCATATCTTCTGTTTCTGGGACTAAAATCCCCTTTTTCCTCGCCGGCGCCCAAGAGCTCAAGCGCCGAGCGCCCACGTGCCGACATGTGGCACGCTAGCGCTCGAGCACAAAGCGCCCACGTGCCGACACATGGCACGCTTGCGCTCAAGCGCACTGCGCTCGAGCGCAAAGCGCAGTGCTCAAGCGCACTGCGCGCGAGCGCAAAGCGCCCACGTGCCGACACGTGGCGCGCTTGCGCTCCAGCGCACTGCGCCGGAGCGCAAAGCGCCCACGTGCCGACACGTGGCGTGCTTGCGCTCCAGCGCCCAGCGCTCATGCGCAAAGCGTCCATGTGCCGACACGTGGCGCGCTTGCGCCTAAGCGCACAGCGCTCGAGGCGCTGGCCCCCACGCATCCTTTGGATGTCTTTTCCCCCTCTTTTATATATATATATATATATATATATATATATATATATATACATATGCATACATATGTACACATATACATATTCCACGACACTGCCCCTGTTAGAAAAAAAATTTCTAACGGGGCGCTGCCCCGCACCCCGCAAGGGGGCTGCTAGCCCCTTGATCCCAGCCTACTATCCGGGTAGCGGGACCCCCGTAAAAAAAACTCTGCATGGCTCCCGATATATCCAAACCTCCCTTTCAAAACACAACACACGTACACTGCACATTGAGTTCGCATGACCTGTTTAACCCGTCAATCGGAGGTTCCCTCGCTCCAAAGGCGAGGGGTAATTAACGGCAGTTTAGTCCGCGGCTGCCGGAGATTCGGATCTCCACAATCAATAAACCCCGGCCTACCCTAGGCAGGGGGAATCTGTAGTATACGCTTGACAAGCGCGCGCGTATTCCCATCTCAATGGGGTGACGAAAAACACCCTACAATTACTAGGTTGATTTTATATGAGGGGAGCTAGGATTTATTGTTAAGATGTGATTACTGGGTTGATTGTATAAGGGGGAGCTTGATTTGGTATGACGAAAAACAAAAAACACCAATTTGCTTTAACGAGTTTATCGATATATGTATATGTGTGCGCTATATCAATATGTTAATATATTAATTTTCTTTTATGTTGTCTATGCATTTTTCATGATTTCTGTACCTGCATTCGCACATATTGTGATCATCTCTCTCAAATTTTAACTGCATGAATTATTCATTTCTCACCTGCAACAATGGTCTATATGAATAGTGTAAAGGTTCTATGCTCACCAAGATATGATTTTTAGAGAAGCGGAAGTGTAAATTGATAATACAAGGAGTTTTATAGGGGCTACAACCTTTATAGAGTGTTCGCCTACTTGTGGAAGACCCCACCAAGCTCCATCGACTCTAGCTAGACTCTTAGGCTTCGGGAACGCACTTGTTCATCGATCTAGCCCGCTGAAGATGATCCACGTGAAGAAGGCTCTGGCTTTGGCTCTAGCTTGACTAAAGGATCAACAATGTGAAGCAACTTGATCTTTCTACTTGCTAGGATGAAAGATCAAGTGATTTAGTGAAGAAAAACTCTCTTTTTCCTTCTCTTTCTCCTCTCTTTCTTTTCTTAGAGCTCTAGGTTTTTTAAGGGGAGAGAATGAGATGTTAGAAATGAAGTAAGCATAAAACAAAATGAGTAGAATGTCTACTCTATGTCTCATCTCACACTCTCTCTCATTTTCGCAATTTGTGGAGGGGGAATCAACCATACAGGTGGAGCCTATATGCCTATTCCCTTTCCACATGGCTCAAAAAAAACTAAAAGAGAACAGTGTGTGTACACACAACATATATATTCATATCCAATACAAATACAAAGGAGAAGTGTAAAAAGAACATATCATAATAATAGTATACATATCATATATGTACTATTAAATCAACACTTGATTTAATAATCCGGTTATTTTTTAAACCGGCTTGTATTATCAATTGTCTGATTAATGTACATGTATCAAATACACGTGTTTAATTAAACTCATGCACAATCACTATATGACAACTACATCGTTTTGCCTGAGCCGAGAAACCCTCTGTGTAGGACTTTAAAGACTCGACAATACGCTGGCAGTAGGTTAGGATCATATCCGATTGATCTGAAATACTTTTAGATCAATCCCCTCACGGGTTAACCCATAAGTACATCAGCGGTACTACCTGTACGTAACGGCTACCCAGGTATTGAACGAAAGTCTGGTCGACAAGAAAGCTTATGTACCCTACAGAGCATATTAGTGACATTCACCATACATTCCGATCTCTTGTCTGAGAGTGTCGCATACCGGGTCTGGGAGGTGAAAACCGTCAGACTCCCAATAACCCGATAAGTCGTGCTGATGTCTGACTCATAACCATGTGAGATACAACTGATAACACTTATCAGTTTATCTCAACCGTCCTAGCCAAGGACTTACGATTATAGCCAATCTAGTACAGCGCAACATCAACTCCCTATTCTGGAAGAGACGAATCCCTTCGATCGCTCACTGCCATTATGTGCTTCGGGACTATACCAAACTAAAACCTGTTGGCATGGTTCTTTAAAACTGTGGTAGGATGGTAATCAAAGTACATTGGGAACACACACAATACACTATAACGATCTTGGGTCTAGAGACTACCCTGTACTCATGTCACAGAGAACTGCTATCTAACGATAGGTATAATACCATCCAGGAGTTCTCGATGAGTCCATTCGGTGAAACTCATTCTTTAATGAGCACCTGTATACAATCTTTGGTTTCAAACATCAATGGCTATGTGAACAACAATCATCCCTGTCGGGATCAAGAAACGTATACACTAGTCTATTCTAAACTATCGATGCCTAGTCTTGATACTCCCACAACTGGGAACATTTAAAGATGTGCTTATAGACTCCCAGGCCCTACTAGTATGATCCCTATCATAATCCTGGTAGTCAAGCTAAGATCCTATAGGCTTTATCTTATGTATTAGTGATACGTGATAGCGAGTAAAACATATACACATGAAAGATAAAGAAAAACCATATAGCATACTATCATCTCAAGCAAAATTGTTCTATCGTATAGGTCCTCATTCAATTAAGTAATTGCCATCTTACAATTACAATAATTGCATTGAGGGCACTATATCCAACAATCTCCCGCTTGCACTTAAGGCTACTTATTACAGTATTGCAAACTCACATCTCATGTACTATCGCATACCCAACTTCTCTACTAACAGTTTCATAAACCGTTTTCGAGAAATAACTTCAGTGAGTGGATCTGGTAAAATATTTCTAACCGTATCTCTCTATATCTCAACTTCACGGAGATCAAATATCTCCCAAAATGAGCGACACTTACCTTAAAACTCTGTTTGGATAGCTGATGGTACCATGTTCATAAATAAACATATTTATCCAACCAGTCTCTTAGGATGTATCCTTTGCTGAGTCATAATCAGCATCCAGCACCAAGATTACCTCAGTATCCTGCTTAGAACTCTTTCCAATATACTTCTTCTCAGAAGAGGGTAAACTAATATCTCGTGACAGACACTCTGTCATCCATGTTACCTTGGAAGCGGGAAACGGTAACCGTCTCCTAATGGAGGCAGCCATTACCATATAACAAGAACATCTTTTTATGTTCTTTACTGCTTCCTATGTTTCTCTAGGATTGAACTAATATCAGCTTATTACACTAAGTGGAAAAGCATTATCTGGTCTTGTATATGATATCGCATGACTGAACCAACTGCCGAAGCAAGTAGAATGTCATTCATGTGAGTCCTTCTTCTCATCAGTCAAGAAGAAATCTCTTTGGAGAGGGTGACTCCACTACTTTCGGGTACCCTACCACGCTAGGATTCATCCATTCTAAACCCCTTTAGAATGGTGTATGGGTACCTGAATTGGGAAGATCCCAATATCTACCTAGATCTATCTCTATAGACCTAGTCCCCAGATAAATAGCTCAAGTCCTATATGGATAAACATTTGTGATAACCAAATTTTAACTGATTGTAGCATAAAAACATCACTTCCTATCAAGAGTATTTCATCCACATCAATATGAGGAACCTGACACCACTCCTTACATCCTTCTTACAAATACCAGGTTCATCTCTCATTTTGATGAAGTTAAACATTTTGACCGTGACATCAAAACAGATGATCCATCTACACTATGCCTGCTTTAGTCTATAAAAAGATAAAAGCAACTCGCACACTATCCGCTGCTCCCACTGACTATGATAACCCTCGGGCAGAGTCATAGACATGTACATTTCTAAATCTAATTTAGAAAGAAGTTATAGTTATCCACATGCTAGATATCATAGTCAAGAAAGAAAGCAGTGGCAATTTATATCCATGTATTTGATGACAACTATCTACTACAAGTCTAGTTTTATTAGGTTAATACCTTTCCATTTGCATTGATCTCGAAAGATATACTTGCTCCTTATGAGTTTTACCTCTTCAGGAGTCCTCAACAAAGTCAATACTTTGTTGCAGTCCATGGAGTCCAACTTGGATAACTTGGCATTCCTCTATCATTTGAAAGTCACTACTCCTTATGACCTGCTAATAACTACTAGGCTCATCATCACATGATGCAAACCTCCTTGTCACCGTCACTGAGGAAACAATAGTAACTCTCAGGTGATTGAGGTTACCTACTAAATCCGTGGAGTAGCTAAGGTTTATCAGGGACAATTGAATCATCCCTATCAGAAAAAGGTCACTCAGCATTACTCATTATGGAGAACACCCTCGGAGGAGTAATATGAGAGAGAATCAAATTTTCAATATGGAATACCGAGCTTAAGTATCCACATCATCAATCACATCGAAGAATCTTGATACTTCCAATGTCTGGTTCTCTACTTTATTCTTATACACTATGATCTTCTCATAATCTTTGGACTTTGTGTTTCAATAAGAACGCGCGTTCAAGACCAGAGAAATTATAAGTAAATGGAATGAAATATGAGTACCAACTCCTTGTCCGTGTAGACATCGAAAAACATACATCACTAAGTCCCTTGAGTTCACTAACTCAAACTCTGTATGTTATAAATTGAAAATTGTACTTTAGTTAAGAATGACTATACCGTTATTCAATGCACCTTATCCAATCATTAAATGATAAAGGTAAATGTTCAAAACATATTTTCAAAATATATATCTCACTTAATAAAATAAAAAGACAGATATAATAGGTTTTAAAACTTTGTGCATAAAAACGGTTATTCAAAATCAAAAATTTTCCGATAGGCAAAATTTGGTGATTTCCCCAATAGCAACTATTGCTTCGATTTCCGATATTGAGGATCAAATCACCACTTCCCAATATTCTACTCCATCTCAGCATCTATAACAGCTTATAGATTTGGGATTCTAATCCGGTATCGATATACCCAGGAGTCAGAATTAATTGAGAAATAGTTTTTAAAAAACAAACTCAAAGGAAAACTGAAACATCAAAATGTTTCATGGGGTTGGCCGGGTATTCTTTATACTTCCCCTTCCACTACCCAGGCTCATAATAGTAGTTGCAATTTCTTTTGCCATCACTTGAACCCATTTTGATGTCTCTCTTTTGTACCTTCAATATACGCTTCAGGATTAGAAGAAGACTATTCAATAAGCGTAACTGGTATATTCTTCTTATTTAAGTAGCTCTCGAACTTGAGACAAGGTGGAGGGTAGAGACAAATGAACAATTCACTTTCTCTATAACTAGTATCCATCCTCGGACTGAAACAATTTCTTCGAGTCTGTATCTAACTATACGAGATGGCATTTCCAACCAATATGGATCCCTGTATATGATACAAAGGTTCTGGAAAAACAAAAAGGGAAGTGGGAGGGACAAGGACATATGCGACTTTGTCATGAGTTAGGGCAATCATGACATTACAAAGTTAGTGATTATAAAAAGTTTCGGTCAACTTGGTTTACGAGTTTTAGTTTAAGGTCAGTCATGGGTTGATGCTAGAAAGAGAAAAGAAACACTCGGTGCACTCTATCAATATTAGATTATTTTATTAATATATCTAATAAAGATGGCTCCCACTGTTCTTTCAAATCCCCTTCAAACCCTAGAAGGAGAACTAGCCAAGATGATTTATAGAAAATCTCTTGAAAGTAACTATTACTCATAGTGGGAATCGGGATCAAAACTATCATGGCATGGTAACCTTGATGGAGGCCAACAAATCACTCTACTCCATAGAAGGTATGCAATCACATTGCAAATTTCAACACTTGAAACTCCCGATGTGGTTTTTATCCCTAACGACCTATGATCTTGACGGAGGCCAACAAACCATAGGCTTCTAGTCAAATTCAACCCGTCATTTCGTGACTAACTCGAACCCACCCATATTAGTCCTTGACAGAGATCAACAAAGCTGTGCGATTTTCCCGACTAATCGCATCACATGCAACAGGAAGAAATCACTTAGCTACCGTACACTACGCCTTGACGGAGGCTAACAAACGCAGCACGAATACTAAGTATTATAATTCCTAAAATGTAAAAAGGTTACAGCTGGTTTTGAATAAAACCCTTAACGTAGTGAACTTGATATCATTGAAGGAACCGAGTGGTTTTGCAAATTTATAGTTATATAGACTTGCTTAAGTGCGGATTCCCCGTGAAGGGATCAGAGCTCTTACCTCATCGAATGAGGTGCAGGATATTCCTAACTGAATACCTCAGTGCATAGAAAAAGAATACGGCTATAATTTTGTTTTAGAAAAAGTTGGTTCTTATAACGTATTTTAGGTTTGTTTTTTTGTATTAATCCAATTAATGCAATCCCATCATTTAGATAATCACATATTATCTAGTATCTTCTCGCATCATTACAAAAAAAAGCATGATATGAAAAGAAAAATAGAATGTTATATATACCATCTATATTTGCCATGGGGCCTTGGGTCTTCACCGTAAGGTTACTTAACTTACGGCAGGGCGGAGGCATGGCTGGTGTGGATGCAAAACATATATGAGCATTTATTTATAACACACACACACACACATATCATCGCAGGTCACAGGCATGAGGTAAACATCACAGGCATGTAATCATCATTACAGGCATATGATAAACAATACAGAAATGGAATGGTCGGATCTCTTAGGAATCCAGTATTTTGTTTGAGCCGCATATGAAACGCGACATTTCTCGGTCGTGTGAATAGCCCGTACAATTCCAAACCAAGATCCCTACGAACACGGAAAGCTACCCGCCAATCCTAGAAATGGGGCAACTCGGCATCATCACCATGAGGAGGCCACCCGACACTTTCTAGAATCTGGCGACTTAAGCACTCCTCCACGGGTCTATTCTAACCCCTGCAAGCATGGAGAACCACCCGCCGATTCTAGAATGAGGTAACCCAGATCTCAACTCTTTTAGATGGTCACCCATTGCATTCTTGAATCCGGCGGCTCGAGCACTTCATCGCGGGGTAATCCTAAAACCTGTATTATACAACAGCAATAGCGATCACATCCCGATCGTGTCCTGACAAATAATAATACAACCATAGTAACGCCGACCACTATTCGGTCGCTCGTCCTGAATAAAAGAATATACATTTGGCTTAATACATGAATGAAATGAAAATACAATATTACAAATATTCACACACAATGCTATTCGTTCGCGACAATCCGGCCAAACCAATATAGCAGACTCAATATATTTCACCCCGTCGAATTGATCACTTATCAATTTGACGACGTTAACCATCGCATATCAAAATATGCGGAACACGAACGATGCTACAATTTCGACTAAAATGTTTTCCAAACTTTCCCAAACACAAACAAGATCACATCTCAAACTGAGGAAAAAAAGAATAAGACTAAAAATCCTATTTCACCAGGTGTAAGCCCCAAAAGAAATAAAAGGCCAAAAAATTTGAGTCCGGCCGACCCAGGTGGCCAAAAGGCCAGCCTGGTCGACCAAAACCAAATGGAATTCCTTCGTTTTTCTTGTAGAAAGTTTTTAAAACAAACGGAGTCTATTGGTACCATACAATAAAATTTCAGGTCGAGTTTTAAATTTGGACAGCAAGGTTTATACTTTGCAATAGAAATCAGAAAACTTTTTAATCGGAAACTAAAACATCACGAAACAAGTTAATGTCTTAGGGCCAGCTCTGATACCAGTGTAAGGGTGCTATGCTCACCAAGATATGATTTTTAGAGAAGTAGAATTGTAAATTTTTTAAAATCAAGAGAGCTAAACACCCTAAAACCTAAAATCAATTCCAAAGAAAAAAACTTGCAAACAAACAAGGCTAGACAAGGAGTTTTATAAGGGCTACAACTTTTGTAGCATATCCGCCTACTTGCGGAAGACCCTCACCAAGCTCCATCGACTCTAGCTAGACTCCAAGGCTTTGGGCAAGCGCTTGGTCGTCGATTTAGCCCGCCGAAGATAATCCATGCGAAGGAGACTCCGTCTTTAGCTATTGCTTCACTAAAGGATCAACAATGTGAAGCAACTTGATCTTTCTACTTGCTAGAATGAAAAATCGAGTGATGTAGTGAAGAAAAACTCTCTTTTTCCTTCTCTTTCTCCTTTCTTTCTTTTCTTAGAGCTCTAGATTTTTCAAGGAGAGAGAATGAAATGTTAGAAATGAAGTAAGCATAAAAAAGTGAGTGGAATGTCTACTCCATATCTCATCTCACTCACTCCGTCTCGCACTCTCTCATTTTCCCAATTTGTGCAGGTGGGAATGAACCATACAAGTGGAGCCCACATGCCTACTCTCCTTCTACATGGATCTAAAAAACAAAAGAGAACAATGTGTGTATGTATACACATATGTATTCATATCCAATACAAATACAAAAAGAGAAGTGTAAAAATAACTTATCATAATACTATTTTACATATCATATATGTACTGTTAAATCAATACTTGATTTAATAATCCGGTTATTTTTCAAACCAGCTTGTATTATCAAACGTCTGATTAATGTACGCGTATCAAATAAATGCGTTTAATCAAACTCCTGCACGTAACACCATACGGCCATTACATCGTTTTGCCTGAGCTGAGAAACCCTCTATGTGGGACTCTAAAAACTCAACAATACGCTGGCAGTAGCTTAGGATTAAATCCGATTGATTTGAAATACTTTTAGATCAATCCCCTCGCGGGTTAACCCATAAGCACGTTAGCGGTACTAGCTACACGTAACGGTTACCCAGGTACTGAACGAAAAGCTGGTCGACAAGCAAGCTCATCCGTACCCTACAAAGCTGTTTGAGATTTTTATAGTTCTCCAAATTAAACTGCAAGTATACAGTTTTATCGCCAATAGTATTTGAAAATCGTTCCCACGAAGAGATGTGTTAATTTAAATTTAGAAAACAAGTTAAAGAAAAGATTTGATTTTTAATAAAATAAAATTGCAATGATTTAAAAATGCAGAAATTTAAAAGCAAGGAAATTTTAAAAGATTGTTTTACTTATAAAAGGAATATCTAGGATTTTGATTTGATTTTCTAATATGGTGGTTTGAATGATATCTTTAGTTCTTATTTTTCTAGTTTTAATTAATTATGTATAAACGGTATAAAAGCATAAGATAAATTAATTATGATTTAATCTTATCCTATCAATTATGTTATCTCATTTAGATTTAATTAAAACCCTAATTATAGTTCCTTAACTTAACCTAGGGTTAACCGTCTATGTGTATGTATAGGCCATTAATCTACAAATAACATGTTCTAGGTTTTACTCGAGATTAGATTAATTACTAGATTAGAATATTAAAGATCTATACTTTATTCTTATCGTCCTTAATTAAGTTTCTAGACGTCATCTATCATGAACTTAATTAGTTTTTAGGTATTCTAATCTATCTATAATTTTTTTTAAAGGCGTGAACTTTTTAATCATAAAAATTACTTTTGAAGATTAGAACAAGAGAAATATAAAGATCTAAGAACATTCATATTAAAGCAAAGAATATAAAGAGACGAAAAACATCCCCAACATCAGATGCAAACCAAAAAACCAAGACTACTAAATTAGCCACACATATTGAAAATATAAGAACTAAACTTTTTTAATGACATAAAAGAACTTACAAATTACTGATCCCTCTCTAGATAACCCTAGTACGAAGGTAATGAGAGAGCTGATTTAAACCTCAGACTATACAGAACTTTTTATAGTCTTTTGTGAGAATTGGAACAAGCTTCTAAAGATAAACAGAGAATACTAAACTACCCTAAAAATCTCAACTCAAATCTCTACTAAATTTCGGCCGATTTGCCTTCATTGATGATTTCGGCAAAAAATTTGAGGCAAATCCACCTTTGATTTGTTGTGGCTTCTGTTATTTTATGTCGAGAATCCCAAAGCTTGTTTCAATCATGACAATTGCCTCCATGATTTTGATATAACTCCATGAAGTCCATATTGCACACACGTAATCCAGCTTTTAGGATAATTTCCCCTTTTTTTGTGTCCAAACCCAGTTATCTGCATTTATTCACAAGAACACCTAAAATAGCATAAAATATAAAATATAAACGATAAATGTGATATAAAAATATGCAATAAATTGCACCTATCAAGAACCTATCATTGACATTCACTGTACAGTCCGATCTCTTCGTCTGAAAGAGTCATGCCCCGCTTCCCAAAATACGTAAATACGGAACGTAACAAAGCCAACTATGCTTCCTATGGTGAGGAAATATCTTTCCACAGTCACATTACGGTTGTCAATCAGATATCAAGAACAGAAAATAAATATCTATCTATCTCATGTCCAAACTGCCACAATAAATAATAACGAAAAGGTAGCATAAGCAAATAAAGATCCAACAAAAGAAATAATATACTAGGCTCGTCCCTTATGTGATTACAATGATAAAATGACAAATCTATAACTATAAAATAAATCTAAATCATCACTAAACTAAAATAAGAGAAAAGCTCTTCACTGCTCGGCAATCCTGTCATAGTATTCCTGATCCTCCTGTGACAAGGTCAAAGGATCTAGGTTATGCAAAACCCAGATATCAGTGTGTCATACGTATCATAATAATAAAATGAACGATATGCTATATAGGATGCCATGTGCGAGAGTGAGATATCATGATTATAAACAAAAGCAATCACAGGTAATATAACAAGTAAGCTATACGTAGTCAAACATGTTACGTGTAACTTATGGCTCCATGTTTCTAGTTTATCTATCCTACAAGTATTTGAAATGAATTAATATACTCCTCCATATTGTTAGGAATATGTATGCTCTAGAGGCCATTATTGTATATTATAATGGATACTTGGACATATATATAGAGGACTTTCTTGCTCGACATGATAGTATGCTATCTGGTTACTCTATATCTTAAACATATGCATTTGTTTTAAGTTTACTGTCTTTCTGAAAACCCTTAGGATGCCGGTTTGACTACCAGGACTATGATGCAGATCATACCAGTGGGGCTTGTGTAGTCCACAAGTACATCCTTAATAGTTCCTAGTAGAGAGAATATCGAGACAGGGCATCGATATTCCATAATAGACTAGTGTGTATGTTTCTTGACCCTATATGTGGAGATGGTTGATCCCATAACCATTGGTGTTTGATATCAAAAATTGTACACAGGTGCTCATTGGAGAATGAGTACACCTAACAGGACCCGCCGAGAACTCCTAAATGGTACCATACATATTGTCAGATAGCAGTTCTCTAGTGACACTTATATAGGTAAGTCTGTAGACCCGACATCATCATAGTGTCTTATATGGTTCCCAATGTGCTTTGATTTCCTCCCTACCACAGCTCAAATGAGTCGTGCAAATAGGTGGTTTTTGGGTACAATCCCGAGTAACATGGAAGCAGTGAGTGATAGGAGGGGTTTCATCTTTTCCGGTATTGGGAGTTGATATTACGCTATGCTCGATTGGCTGTAACAGCAAGTCCCTGATTAGGGCTGATGAGATTTACTGATAATTATTATCGGTAGTTTCTCGAAAGGTTATAGGCCACACATCGGCATGACTTATCGAGTTAGTGGGGTCTGACGATTCCACCCCCCAGACACGATATACGAAATGTCAGACAAAGAGGCCGGACTGTATGGTAAGTGTTGCTTATAGGCTCTACGGGAGTTTGGACAAGTTTGCTTGTTGATCTTCTATTTGTTCGATACCTGGTTAGCCGTTACGTCCAGCTAGTACTGCTGACAGCTTGTAGGTATCTGATGTGATCATTACCCACTGCTAGCGTATTGATGAATCTTTAGAGTTCCACATAGAGCTTTTCTAACTCAAGCGAAATGATGTTGGGCACGTATATAGATATGTGCGGAAGCTTGATTGAATATAGTATATGATATCGTATTCTAATCTAGCGTTTTTGGATATCAGCCGGGTTATATATTATATAACCGGATTATTGAATCAAATGTAGATTCAATGATTTGATTTTTATATATATTTATATATTTGATATTAGCCAGATTATATATGATATAAATGGATTATTGAATCAAGTGTTGATTTAATAATTTGATATGTATATTAACTAATATTAAATATTAGCCGGTTATATGTGATATAACCGGATTATTGAATCAAGTGTTGATTTAATAATTTGATATGCATACATACATACATACATACATATATATATATATATATATATATACATACACACATATATATATACATACATACATATATATATATATACATACATACATATATATATGTATATTGTTGGATATAGTGCCCTCAAAGTCAATTATTGGATCACAGAGACGTGATTGCAATGATTGAGGGAGGACCTATGCCGGTAGGACAATCTTACTCGAGATGATAGTATGCTATCTGGTTTATCTTTATCATCGTGTACAGCTTTAGATGACCTTACAGATCACTATTACACGTTGGTAGAGCCTTTAGGATTCTTGTTTGACTACCAGTAGTATGATGGAAATCATATACGTGAGAGTTGGGTAGTTTATAAGCACATCCTTAAAGTGGTCCTTAGTCGTGGGAGTTTCGAGACTGCGCATTGATACTCCATTGGTAGACTAGTGTATACAGTCGAGACCCCGACGAGGGGCGGTGGCCGGTCTCACAAGCCATTGGTGTCAGTTGGTTCACCTAAGATGTATACAGGTGCTTATTGGGTTATGAGTACACTGGACATGACTCGCTGGGAACATGCTAGTTGGTATTATACCTGACGTCAGATAGCAGTTCCTTGGTGACATGTGTACAGGTTAATTCATCAACCTGAGATCGTCATTTGTCTCGTGTGAGTTCCCATTGTGCTTTGATTACTACCTTACCACGGCTCAAAGGAGTCATGCAAACAGATTTTAGTTGGGTACAGTCCCGAGCCACATGGAGGCAGTGAGCGGATCGGCAGGGGTTTCGTCTCTCACGGTATTGGGGGTGAGATCACGCTGTGTCTAAGAGAGCCATTACATGAAGTCCTTGGCCAATGCAGGAGATTTACTGGTAGGTATTCCAGTAGTATCTCAGAGTGTTTTGGGCTACACTCCGACACGACTTGTACCGCTTTTGGGGGTCTGACTTTTAACAACCCCTAGGCCCGACATGCGATACTCATAGATGAACGGACCAGACTGTACAGATATTGTCACTGACAGGCTCAGTATGGTGTCAGGATGAGTTCGCTCATCGACCTCCCTTTTGGTCAATACCTGGTGGCCCGTTACGTACAGCTAGTACCACTGACGTGCTAGTGGTTAAATCCACAGCCAAAGTATTGATGAGTCTTTAGAGTCCCCCACGAACAGTTTCTCAAGTTTCGGGCGAAACGTTGTAGAGGCCCTATGGATTTATGACAGGGTTCAAACGTACGTGTGCACTTGTGCATGTGTCATGGTTCGGACGGACAATACTAGCGGGCTTTGGTTTAAGCCGGATGCTAGTATTTTACTGTGTAGATTTTGTCTCATTGCATTTGTATTCGGTAGGAATACAAATGCGGGTATGTATATACAGTTGCGGGGTTATCCCATAATTTATTACGGGATCGCTTTTTGAAGTTGCCGGTTTACATTTCACTTTAGCCATTTTTCTTTCTATTCCTTCATGGCTGAATTTGATGGAAGGGGGTTCTTTTTGCAAATGTGCAATTAGCAAATGGTTTTTTTTTTGTGGTCACTGGGGCTCCTGCACATTCCAGCAAGCTCTATGTGAATTTTTGATTGATTGAGTGCTTTCTTGAGCTATCTTGTTGCATTAATTGTGAATGGATTGATATGGTTTTTGGTGTGGCTTTTTTTCCTCATTATCACCCATTCTTTCTTGCTTATGCTCACTACCACCCCTATTTTCCTCACCATGGACAAGAGCAACATAGAGGCAGCCCCATTTTTTGAGTGAGGAATTTTTGATCTCATTTGCACAAAAATCCTTAGCTCAATTCCAAAGCCCATTTCTCCTCACACTTCCTAAAGGCAACTTCGATTAATCCTCGAGACAAAGCGTTCTACACTCATTCTACAGCAACCTTGGATACGTCGGCTAGCAAACTTCGTGTCCGAGTTGCCTCGGTTCAGAGGCGGGATCCCGTAAAAAGACTCGATGATGTGGTGCCCTTTCCAACGAGGAGATCGAGACCGGAGATGCCGCGAGGAGCTCGGGATGGTGGCCAAAGACCGAAGGACATGGATCGATCGGTATAGCCTTTCCAACCTTTCTCTTGTTAGCTAATTGTGGGTTAATGTTTCGATCCGGGTTTAAAGTGTACGATAGTGCCGGTTTCAAGTTTTGAAAAAGTTTTCGTTTCCGCATTTTGGCCTCGGACAGACGGCCGGGGCGCTACCGTAGACTTACATGGTATCAGAGACACGCCATTAACCTTTACTAGCTTGTTCTAACGTATTTAAAATATCGATTGAGCAAAATTTCCAAAACCGCATTTCCAATACTGAACTTTCTATCGAATTTTTTTTTGTCGTTGAAAATTATTTTGAGTATTGCAGAAATTCAGGCAGGCTTTTATAAGACATCTGAGAAAATTTGGTTGCATGATGTTACAGTAGAGCCGCTGAACCGCGGCCATACCCATGTTTTGGCCGCGGTTCCACCGCCATTTAGTGGCTTCTCTGCACCAAAATTTCTACAGTGGTTGTTTTCTTGGAATTGGGGTTTCTGAAATGTTTATTTTTGGCCCAGATTATTTTGAGTGCTGCAGTTGTACTTGGGGCCCACTTCGGAAAATTTTGTCGATCGAAAACTTTTAAATATGTTAGTTTACAGTTCTTACATTATATCTGCGACCGTGAATGTCATTTGAGCGGTAAATCTTGTCTAATTGCTATAGCTCTTTTAGACGGATTTGTGAACGTGACATTCATGTTGATGTTCTATGTTGTGCTGTGATGTTGCGGATTTGTCGTGGCGGATAGCCTGGTGCAATGGTAGTACAGTTTGGTTGTATTTTTACATTTGATATTGCGGGGCGAGCGTCCGACATGTGGACTGCCGTCACTGCCTGTTTGTATACTATTCTTTTGGGGCACGACCGGGCTGAGATCGATGTACCCGTTGTATATTTTACTTTCTGTACTAGGATTACCCCACGGTGGGGTGCACGGATAGCCAGGTTCTAGAGGGCAACGGGCCTGCATCTCATGGCTTTGAGACGGAAGGAGCTTTACTGTAACATTTCCAAAATAATAAAATATTATTTTTGGGAATTTTTATAATTTAATATTATTTTATTGATTATTTTAATATTAAATTTATAATTAAATGCAAATAAATGAAGAAAAATTATGGAAAATTATGGAAAATTCTAAAATGGGGTATTTATTGGAATTATGCCATTTTTAAGTGTTTGTGATCAATTATATGCTAATTTAGTGCTAATCGCGATTAAAAATCGCTAATCGGATTTTTTTGGCTCTTTGTGCAAAATGTGCACATATCTTTTTCCTACACTTGTGTTACATTTTCTACCATGTTACTTTGGGTTTACTATTGGTGTGAGAAGGTTTTGGATTTAAGAAAATAAAAGGAAAAGAAAAGAAAATAGGTATGGTGAGAGAGAGAGAGTGTAGGTGAGGACCATTGACTAAAAACCTTAGCCTTTTCTCTTCATTCCCCTCCTCATTTCTCTCCCTCTCCCACCATTTGCTGCTGCTGCTCCTGCCATTCATTTCCCACCCATCTTCAAGCCCCAAATTATCTCACAAATCACTCCAAAACCCCACCCTCATTTCATTAAAAAGATGCACAAGCTCGAGATCTACGCAATGGACCAAGAAAGCATGGATTTTGGCCACTAGGGGCAACTCAAGAAAATTCTTGAGTTGCCAAATGAGGTAACTACTGAACCATTAGCTTAGTTTTAGCCTTACTTATACCCCTATGCAAGTTTAGAATCGAAATCGGTTGATTTGTTGATTTTAGGAAAAAACTAGTAAGGGTTGAGGAAAAATTGAGTTGTGATGGGAAATTGAGTTCAGTGGAGACCCTATTTTGACCAAGACCCTGACCTGACACAATCTGAAACCCAAAAATACGGAATTACGGGACTTTCATGTCGGTTTGTGATAACCTGGAGCGTGCAGGGAAATCTGGAGTGAACCGGGACCAAAACGAGATAAATAAACAACTCTAGGGGCCAAATTAGGGTATTAGGAGGCCACCCTGACCAGACGAACCCCATTGGACATAGGGGGGCCGACCAGGCCGGTTTTGGCAAGGTTGTGGCCGGCCAAGTAGTGGTGGAATGTGTCGGGGTTGGTCCAGTAGCTCAAATACATCATATGCATCACCCTGGACTTGTTTGCTTGGTTAAATTTGGCCTGAGGCGAAATCTGGGATCGTTTTCTTGGCTTGCTACTTTGAATTGAGTTATTGTTTTCCGTATTTTTTTTTCTAGAATTTCATATTTGGGTTTTACCTCGGTCACTTGGCGTTTGTACGACTACATCGAGTGATTTCGGGTTGTTTTGCGAAGGCTAACCGTAGGTTCTAACCTATAGGCCTTTTAGCGTATCGTGTTGGTTTTAGCGTGTCGTTTTAAGTTTCGATTTGGTTTTGATGTGATGCAATACGTGTGATATGTGTAGGTACCCCCACGACGATCCGAGACGATGCAGAAGATGAAGGCAACATCGATACCGACACGCAGGATACAGGTGAGTAGATTTATATCTACGGGGAGAAGTCGGGTGGATGGCGTATAGCACCCCTGCAGTCCGTGGTGGTGTATACGGATGCGTATACACACCAACAATTATTATATGTTATTTGGGATTAATAACGATGCTTAGGATGGATATTGGTGTATTGGAGTACTTTAGTGTTGCGAACCCTAGGGTAGTATTGCACTACACATACACACATACATACTTGCATACTTTCCTATTGATATGTGCTCATGGGATTCTTTATCGTTATGTGTTCACATGGGTATGGGACTATGTGTTCACATACGGATTTGAGGATGATACTTGGGATTGAGCTGAGTCGATGAGATTTGTTTTGTGGTTATGATATCGGTGATATAGCAGGGTTCGTATCTCAGATACGACATGACGTTGTAGCGGGTCCTTGACGTAGTGTTTCACACACGTCCATGCGTGCGTAGGCGGTATCAATATGGTACTAGACGTAGATCAGTACCACGATCATGATATTTGATAAAGAGGATACCAGGTGAATAGTATGATGAATGTGATATTGACCCGTACCCAGATTTGGGATGCCGTACGACGGATTTACGTACGAGCTACATCTTGATGATTGATCCGCACTCTTGACTTGGGATGTCTGATTTTAGATATGGTATCGGATATGATATTATTGAGGCGGGATCACCGACTAATATATATACAGGTATGTATATGTATCGACTTAGATGTTAGGCGTTTTCCTTACCTGTAGTTCAGCTTGTTAGTTCAGCCGTATAGTTTAGTGTAGTTGTTAGATTAGATTAGACTCTTACCTATTTCAAAACTAACGAATCGTGGGTATTTTAAAAGACAGCCTAAGGGATCTTACAGATATTTCAAAAGACGTATCTTTTCATAAAAACACCGTAGCCCCTATTTTCAAAACCCCATGATTCGTGTTATTTCAAAAGGCACCAATTTGTAGGACTTATATTAGGTTAGTACAGATTAGTTATAGTTGCATCTAGTATTCAGCTCCCGCTCATTTTTACTGTTCGCTCCGCATTGCATACTTATATTATAATTTCTTATTGCAATATTAATATCATGCTGTTACGACACCAGTACCATTACCGATGACGCGTATATACCACGTACCCTTATTTGCCGGTTCACACACATCTTCATCGGTAATTGACATGTCACGAACACTTTAGAAAATACTATTTCATTTGACATAGGTTGTTAGCTAATAGTTTAGACATGATATTAGTGTACTTGTCTTATATGCTAGTTAGACATTGTAGTTACTGCCTACTACTTCATGCATGTTATTATTCACTGTTGTGTCACATTCATGGATTCTCATGCCTGTATTCACTGTTTACATGCTATTGATGACTTGGATTCGGATTTCATGAGATTTCTTGGATTTGGAGGAAAACCGCAAAAACATAAATAAACCTTTTCTCCCTTTTAAAATAAAAGTGCGGTTTTCCCATGATGTATGAGTCGTCCACCATGAGTTTGCTGATGGATTTGGAAACCCGATTCGAGGAGACGGATGAACCGTTTCGGGTACATGGTGGACCCGGTATGGTACCCCGGGGCAAGAGGAATGTGGTGTTGACGTTGAGCCTGGCTGGGGAGCACTACCTACCGGTGATATTACCCGACGCGTCAGATATCCGGAGGATACCGTCGTGGTCTTGAGATGGATGGTAGGGGCCGGTCTGGACTGATGGCGCCCTAGATATTGAGATTGAGATATTGATATTTCGAGACATTGAGATTTATGTTTTGTGTCGATGCTAGACACTGTTGATACTGGTTTCATTTATGATACCTCAGTTTAAAAATACGAAGGAAATCTCACTAATTTATGAAAACAGTTTCTTCATTTACATGTATTCTGTTTCATGCATGCATACCTCATTCATATGACATATTGCTACCTGAGGCACTGACACGGGCACATGAGTTTACACTCGGGTTAGATATTTACCCTAGCCTTGTTATAGGCTGCATGTTATATACATTTTTGAGGATATTTTATGATCATTGACCTAGGATTGCGTTATTTATGCGATTTCTGTGCGTAGATATTTTTCTATTCACGAGTTGGCAACTCACCCCCGTTGTGCCCCAGTTTCTTGCAGGTTTTGCCGTACAGGTTTAGTTACGGCTTTGCGGGCTCAGTTTCATTCGGGTGACTTGCTAGTAGGTGGGTTTTTCTTGTATCGTACCCATCATTTTACCTTGTATAATATTATTCCGTTGTATCTAGAATTTCCATCAACCAAAACTTGTATGTTCTTTCAGACTCAGACTTTAGTGATGTATTATTTCGACCTTAGAGTCGCGCTTGTAGTATTGCGGTTTTTTGGCTGTTTTTTTTTTGAGTTTCTTTTCAGTTTAGATCCTCGCCCTTTGGCGTTGTATATGGTTGTTGCTTATGTGGTTGTGACCGTCGATTGACAAAGAGCTAGCTCCCGCTTGGGGATGCCTTTTATCATGTTATATATATTATTCTTGTTGTACCCCGTTCGGGGCCAGTTTTTACAAAGGAAACTCTGCCGAAATTTTCACGAAAAATTACACATTTTAAAAATTCATATTCGGCTTAGTTATTTAAAAAACTTGATTTTCAAACATGTTTTCTTTACCTCTTAAAACCAGTTTCTTTACTTATTCTTAAAAATGGTTTTAGATTTCTGGGCTTTTGGCTTACTTGGATCAGATGGAGTTCTATAGGCTTCATATGGTTCAAGGGCCAGTCACGTGCTCTTTCGGGTCGTGACAAAGTTGGTATCAGAGCCAGGTTTTACCTTCGGAGCATAGGATGACCCTTGGTTGATGGAATAGGTGACTAAAGTAGAGTGACGTACCGTTGGTATGTTCCGCGGCATACTTACGACACGCCACTCCACTTAAGAAGTCTTAGGATGTACATTTCCTTGTTCAGTATCATATTTATTCCTGATCTAGCTTCATCGGCACCAGTCGTGGTTTTGCTGCCACAATTGCGAGCAGGGAGAGCTACGGCTAGAGCTGCGGTCAGCATGAGCTCGTCATGAACGAGGACTGACCAGGGCGTAATTCCCGAGGCATATGATTGCATATTGAGGCGTCGTCTTATTGTGTTTCCGCACTATGGGCGTTTGACAGATCGCTGTTGCGAGATTTCTAGGACATACCGGTCGGTACCAGAGGATTGAGCCCCTGATAGAGGCTAGCCAGGTTGTGATGACCGTTGATATGTCGCTTGTTCATGATGGTGAGTCGCTAGTCACCGAGGATGAATGACTAGGACGTGTGGTGAGTCGCTTACCCCAATGCGAGGTCATCAGGTAGATTGATTCCAGTTAGAGGCGACTTCACGCAGATTCGTTGAGAGTCGATTGAGACGATCGAATGTCAGGAGCTTATTTTCCAAGTTTAAAGTATACGGAAAGACATGCAGGTGATTCTATGGACCCTCTAGAAGAATGAAACCCTAACTCGACTTAATGACCGTGTGAAAGCCTTTGAACCTTAGGGTTTGCGGCAGTTCCGCGGCGCCATTAGTGAGGCTTGGGTTTGCCCTTCTATGGCTGGACCACCGACGCTGTGGCATGTACTCGATACTATTGAACTGTACCCGAGATGTGAGCTCTTGGGGGATTATGAGGTTCGGACGAATCGATCGGATGGTTCGACATCTTTCGGATATTGTGATGGGACACTGCTTGGAAGACTCCAGATACGAGCATAGCCGTCGGAGCGCAGTCCGTGTAGCCACGATGAGATGAGTCTGAATTAGTCAAGATTGGAGCAAGGTGGAGTAAAGAGTTCGCACGAGATTTCGACAAGGTGGCATTCCACTTTGCGGACATTAGAGATGTGACGTGCACGCTGAGGACGTGGTCGGCTAGATATCTTCTACTGTGTCAGGAAGATACCGAGTTGTGATTTCGAGTCCGCGTGAGGGACTTCGGATGGACCGTAGCCGAAGGCATTGCAGTGCGCAGATAGAGACGTGATGTGTTTACAGAGGCGTTGGGATGCAACCAGTTTTCGAGAAATGCTGTGCTGAGGACACAGATGTCCATTGGACGAGAAGAGACTATGCAAGAGTACCAGCCTCCGTACAGATCGGCATGGGCAAGATCGGCAGAGACTTTGAGCAGGATTCCTTCCAGGACACCGCGGCAATGATGTTTGCACCCAGGATCAGACATGTGATGTGCATTCAGAGAGCCGAAGGCCGACGCCAGTGACATGCTGCTTGACGAGTGGTCGTGAGGATGAACCGAGAGATGACCAGAGAAGTGCCAAAACGGAATCTTCCCCGTTAGCACACCTGACAGGGCCGATGAGCCGACGGATCGTAAGATTGGTAATCTACAGGAAAGATCAGGAACCAGAGGCAGAGCACGCCAGCCGCGAGCAAGAGGCAAGTGGAGATATTGCGCTGCTAGAATTGGATGTACCGGCACCTTCTCGACTTCAAGGGAGGATATACCGACGACAATATTTATGATTTGTGATTTCGTGATTCGACTATATTGTATCTGCCACTTTGGGATTTCAGTATTTTGGCGATCCATTTGCATGATTGGTTTTGATGGCTGAGTTCTATGATTTCTGTTTTCGTGCACCATGGTTGCACTTATTGGATATTTATACCTTGTGCATAGTTGTTATTCTTGAGGTATTGATTGTGATTTCGTGCCTATCTTATGCCGGTGATTTGATTTATGCTTCCAGCATAGTTTTCATGCACTTATAGTGTTTTGATTTGATTTGTGCACGCTGATGCACACAGTTGTGAGATTTTCCTTTGCGGTACACTTGATTTTGATTGAGCCGCATTATATCGTCGACTTTTACCCTGATATTTATGATTGATTCTTGCACTCCGTGCTTTTGGTTTGACTTACGCATGTTCGGCGGTTGCTATTGGATTTCGTGATTCCGTGCATGTTGAGTGCGCAGGGTTTAGATTTTCATTCGTGCACGATGGATGCACCGATTTGGATTTTCGCGCATGTTGGGCGCATGTTTTGAGATACGATTTTGGCGCACACCCGATGCACTAAATCGAGATTTCTTCATGCATGTCAGATGCACCGGATTTTTGGCTGTCAGGCACATGCGTTGTCTATGACAGAAGCTTCGTGCACACCCGTTGCACCTAGATACTGTTTTGTGCACCTATTTGGCACATATATGGATTTTTGATTTCCGTGCGCACCAGACGCACAGGATTGTGTTATGTGCATTTTTGGGATTTATTCCTTTTGGAGCAGTACATTTTTATGATATTGGATATTTGTTTTCATACTGAGCAGGACTAGTCAGAGAACAGTACCTGGATATATTTTGCATGCATTGATAGTTATCAAAGGGATTTCCAAGGGCGAGCTATAGTCTCGGTATATATACCTACGTGTCTGATATGACACGAAACGTTTTAACAACAAGGAAACCCTTCTAAATTGCTTTTAATACGGCGGGACGTACCTATTAAACAAAAGATATATGTATACGTATATAGTTATTTTCTTATGAAGAACGTCCGCCCCTGAGCAGTGTTACGCGCATCGCACGGCGACTTAAAAGGATTTGTCATGCTTTTACATCAGCTAATTACATGTATAGATTGGATGTCTACATATGTAGTTCTAATCCATATCATATTGGTTTTGTGTTGGATTTGACGTTCGTGTCTTTATCCTGACTCCGATGATTGCGGGATGCTTGATGGAGTGTTGCTTTTGAGTTATCTGCTCATTACTTCCGCGCATGCATTGCGCTGTGATATTTTATATATTGATGATTTCGGAGCCCCGACGACTTGGAAATTTGTATTGAAATGTTTTAGTACTTGGGGATTTTAAATTTAAATTCGGGGACCGAATTTCTTTAAGGGGGGTAGATTGTAACATTTCCAAAATAATAAAATATTATTTTTGGGAATTTTTATAATTTAATATTATTTTATTGATTATTTTAATATTAAATTTATAATTAAATGCAAATAAATGAAGAAAAATTATGGAAAATTCTAAAATGGGGTATTTAATGGAATTATACCATTTTTAAGTGTTTGTAATCAATTATATGCTAATTTAGTGCTAATTGCGATTAAAAATCGCTAATCGGATTTTTTTGGCTCTTTGTGCAAAATGTGCACATATCTTTTTCCTACACTTGTGTTACATTTTCTACCATGTTACTTTGGGTTTACTATTGGTGTGAGAAGGTTTTGGATTTAAGAAAATAAAAGGAAAAGAAAAGAAAATAGGTATGGTGAGAGAGAGAGAGTAGGTGAGGACCATTGACTAAAAACCTTAGCCTTTTCTCTTCATTCCCCTCCTCATTTCTCTCCCTCTCCCACCATTTGCTGCTGCTGCTCCTGCCATTCATGTTCCCCCCCATCTTCAAGCCCCAAATCATCTCACAAATCACTCCAAAACCCCACCCTCATTTCATTAAAAAGATGCACAAGCTCGAGATCTACGCAATGGACCAAGAAAGCATGGATTTTAGCCACTAGGGGCAACTCAAGAAAATTCTTGAGTTGCCAAATGAGGTAACTACTGAACCATTAGCTTAGTTTTAGCCTTACTTATACCCCTATCAAGTTTAGAATCGAAATCGGTTGATTTGTTGATTTTAGGAAAAAACTAGTAAGGGTTGAGGAAAAATTGAGTTGTGATGGGAAATTGAGTTCAGTGGAGACCCTATTTTGACCAAGACCCTGACCTGACACAATCTGAAACCCAAAAATACGGAATTACGGGACTTTCATGTCGGTTTGTGATAACCTGGAGCGTGCAGGGAAATCTGGAGTGAACCGGGACCAAAACGAGATAAATAAACAACTCTAGGGGCCAAATTAGGGTATTAGGAGGCCACCCTGACCAGACGAACCCCATTGGACATAGGGGGGCCGGCCAGGCCGGTTTTGGCAAGGTTGTGGCCGGCCAAGTAGTGGTGGAATGTATCAGGGTTGGTCCAGTAGCTCAAATACATCATATACATCACCCTGGACTTGTTTGCTTGGCTAAATTTGGCCTGAGGCGAAATTTAGCCAAGCAAACAAGTCCAGGGTGATGTATATGATGTATTTGAGCTACTGGACCAACCCCGACACATTCCACCACTACTTGGCCGGCCACAACCTTGCCAAAACCGGCCTGGCCGGCCCCCTATGTCCAATGGGGTTCGTCTGGTCAGGGTGGCCTCCTAATACCCTAATTTGGCCCCTAGAGTTGTTTATTTATCTCGTTTTGGTCCCGGTTCACTCCAGATTTCCCTGCACGCTCCAGGTTATCACAAACCGACATGAAAGTCCCGTAATTCCGTATTTTTGGGTTTCAGATTGTGTCAGGTCAGGGGCTTGGTCAAAATAGGGTCTTCACTGAACTCAATTTCCCATCACAACTCAATTTTTCCTCAACCCTTACTAGTTTTTTCCTAAAATCAACAAATCAACCGATTTCGATTCTAAGCTAAAACTAAACTAATAGTTCAGTAGTTACCTCATTTGGCAACTCAAGAATTTTCTTGAGTTGCCCCTAGTGGCCAAAATCCATGCTTTCTTGGTCCATTGCGTAGATCTCGAGCTTGTGCATCTTTTTAATGAAATGAGGGTGGGGTTTTGGAGTGATTTGTGAGATGATTTGGGGCTTGAAGATGGGGGGGAAAATGAATGGCAGGAGCAGTAGCAGCAAATGGTGGGAGAGGGAGAGAAATGAGGAGGGGAATGAAGAGAAAAGGCTAAGGTTTTTAGTCAATGGTCCTCACCTACTCTCTCTCTCTCACCATACCTATTTTCTTTTCTTTTCCTTTTATTTTCTTAAATCCAAAACCTTCTCACACCAATGGTAAACCCAAAGTAACATGGTAGAAAATGTAACACAAGTGTAGGAAAAAGATATGTGCACATTTTGCACAAAGAGCCAAAAAAATCCGATTAGCGATTTTTAATCGCGATTAGCACTAAATTAGCATATAATTGATCACAAACACTTAAAAATGGCATAATTCCAATAAATACCCCATTTTAGAATTTTCCATAATTTTTCTTCATTTATTTGCATTTAATTATAAATTTAATATTAAAATAATCAATAAAATAATATTAAATTATAAAAATTCCCAAAAATAATATTTTATTATTTTGGAAATGTTACATTTACTCTAGAATTGGCGGGCTATTCCGTGAAGTGCTGGGTGGTCCATTCACTTTGTTGAAGGGGGCTGTCTCGCTCAGACTTTGGCGGGTAACTTGCCGCGCCCGTAGGGGTCTAGTATTTCATTGCACAGGCTATCCACACGACCAGGGGAACGTCGGATTTCAGTAGCGGCTCTATGGAACCCGGGGATCCCAGACTATCTGTATTGTTCTATGATACTTATTACTCTCTGTGATGTTGCATTTTATCACGCCTTGAGCGATTATTATATATTGATATATATACTAGTAGATGTTGTATATGTTTTACATCAGCGCTAGTCCTGTCCCCGCTCTTTCGTTAATTAAGTAACCTAACGGGTGATGACGGGACCCAGTGGCAAATGCGGATGGCATATACATACATCGTATTTTCGTTCTTTATCAGTGTGTTGATGGGACTGTATTGATTCAGATCAATGCAAGCTAAACAAACCTATTCTGATGTTGTTGGAATATTTTTCAAAAAGATATTATTGCAAGGACGTTCTCTTTTATTTTGCACAGTGGTATTCGGTTATGAATATCCTGCACCTCAGTCGACGAGGCAAGGGCCGAGATCCCTTTACCGGGAGTGACCCCTTAGACAGAAGTTTGCGTCAGGGTAATAACTTCACTATAGTCGATTACTTTTTGCTTTGCATCATGGTATTCAGTTGGAATATCATGCACCTCATTCTACGGGGAAAGAGCCGAGATCCCTTCACCGGGAGTGACCTCTTTAGCAAAGGTTTTCGCCACTATATTTTTTATAAAAAGCTATCCGGTTCCTTCAACGATATCAAGTTCATTACGTTAAAGGTTTTTCGCCAAAAACCATTCGTAGACCTCCTTCATTTCAGACGGATAGCACTTAGTATTTATGCTATGTTTGTTGGCCAATGTCAAGGCATAGTGTATGGTAGCTATTTCTTACTTTTCTGTTGCATAGATAGATGCGTTGGTTTAGGACAGTCGTACTGCTTTGTTGGCCAAAGTCAAGGGTAGGTACTGGTGGGTTCAAATTAACCTGGAAAATGACGGGTAGAACTTGACATGTGACTTATGATTTTTTGGCCAAAGTCAAGGTCATAAGAGCATGGGGTAAAAATCACATCGGGAGTTTCTAAAGAATCTGAAACTTGCCAGATATGCGCATACCTTCTGGAGTATGATAACGTGAGTGGATTCTATTACATTATCATGCGATGATAGTTGGATCCCGATTCCCACTAATGAGTTGGTTTACTCCTCGGGTGATCCCGACTAATTCTTCTTTCAGGTCTGGAGGAGAATTTGAGGTTACAGTGGAAGGTTTCCTGATTAGATAAAGTGATAACCATTCTGATCTAGGTTAGAGTGCACGCTGAGTGTTTCTTTTCTCTCTCTCTTTGGCAGCGATCATGGCCCGACCTAGACTATGATTCAGTGACCAAGTTGACCGAACCTTCTTATAACACTGACTTTTGGATTGTCTGAGTTGCATACCTCATTGCCACTCCTTCTTTTACCCTTTTCTCCAGAACACCTCGTATTACTACGAACATCCACTTCCATTGGATAAAACCATCGTATGGTTATATACGAACTCGAAGGAACTTGTTCCAGATTCGATGATGGTTTCCGGTTCTGGAGAAAATGAATAGGACTATTCAGTTGTCTTTTCCATTTACCTTCTCTCAGGTTGTGAGTGCTCCTTGGATTAGGACAGTACACCTATTACGCTTATTGGATAGTCTTCTTCCAAATCATAAGCAGGTGCCGAACGGTGGGGAATGAAGAAAACCAATTAGCCTAACGATGGTGTACAGAAGGTAATAAGTTAAGACAAATAAAGGGATTAGAAAGAGTGTAAAGTAAATTGCGGCTGCTATTCACGACCAAACCAAGTATTTCATCGCCACTCCTACTTCACCTTTGTATTTCTTCAGAACACCCCGTATCACTACGAAAATCCACAGTTTATTGGATACTCTATCGTATGGTTATATACGAACTCGAAGGAACTTGTTCCAGTTCGGGGATGGATTCTGGTTCAGGAGAAATAGGAATAAGGTTTATTCAGTTGTCTTTTATCATTACCTTCTCTCATATTGCGAGTGCTCCTAGGATTAGGACAGTACAGCTATTACGCTTATTGGATAGTCTTCTTCCAAACCATAAGCTGGTGCCGGACGGTAGGGAAGGAAGAAAACCATTTAGCCTAACGATGGTGTGCAAAAGGTAGCGACTAAAGACAAATAAAGGGATTTGGAGAGATGGCAAAGAAATATACGGTTACAGTTGTGAATCTGATAATGGAAGAGGCATTACTAAGAATACCCGGATACCCCTTCGAAACATTTACATGTTTCAGTTTCGCTGTGTACTGTTAAAAGAAAACTGATTTCCCAATTAGTCCTTGCTCCAGGGTATGTATTTACCAGGTTTGATTCTCACATCTGTATGGTTTTACAGATGATGAGTGGGAGTAAGTTATTGGGAATTGGGCGATCATCCTCATTATATCGGGATTCGTTGTAATTGGTGATATTTGAGGAAATAGCCTGGGTTGTTTGCCGGACGACAAATATTTGGTTTTGAATATCCGTTGTTATGCACTAATTTCAAATTGATATATCTGTACGTTTACTTTTATAAAGTGAGATATAACTTTTTGAAATTATGTCTATGACATTTACCTATATCAGTGGATGGTTAGGTAAAGAACATTATACAGCAGTGTAATTCTTCTTAACCATAAGTACAGTTTTCAACCTACGACACACAGGAAATGAGTTATTAGACTCAAGGGACTTATACAGAGTATTGTATGTTATCCAGTGTCCATTAGGACAGAGGGGTTGGTCCTCGTACTATATTCGGTTTACTTATGACTTCTCTAGTTTTTAGACAAGTGTTTCGTAAAAACACAAGATCTAAGTTTTGAGAAGTTATAGGTATAAGAATAAAGTAGAGAACCAGGTGTTGCAAATATCAGGATTCTTCAAGGTGATCGAAGATGTAGATACTTGTATTCGGTATTCAGTTGATAGTAATGGTTTTGAGAAACTTGTTTCTCTTTCAGGTTACTCATATCTGGATGGATTCCTAAGTTGAGTAATGCTGATCGGCCTCTCTCCATTTAGTTGACATGCACTGGAGACAGCTGCATGATTTGAATCTGGTTCCAATTAAATCAGTGCATCTGTTTCTATATTGGATATAGAATACTTCATATCTTAACATTGTTAAGGTACGGGGAGTTTTCCGGCTTATGCTTAAAACCAGACTCTGGATAACTCAAGGCACGTTTCTGTAATGGCAGTTTGTGGGTTGACCCGGGCTATGACGAGGGTTGAATTTCTACCATCTGGAAGATCAATAGTGATATTGTTCTTGACTCGCCACAGTTTTAATAAAAATGGATTTTTTTCAGAAAACAGTAGTTGGAGTATGGTAGAACTGGAAATGATTCCAGAACCGCAAACGATTATTAAAAATTTGGTAAGAACCTAAAGATTCAATCAGGGTTGACATTCCATTGGCCACTCTACAGATATGGTGGGTAACCTCAGGCACCCGAGAGGTACTCTGGTAGCCTCAAAGACGATGACAGGGAGGTTCCTGTTTACCCAGACTTGACATTACTGTTGTTCCAGACTATGAGACCCGGCAGGAGGATGAGTATAGCATCGTTCTAAACAAGCTTTAGAAATACACGTCTATACGACTCTGCTAGAGGATTGTCGTGGTCAGTGGGAGCAGAGGAAGCTAAGTGGGGACTTGACACTACTGTTGTTCCAGGCTATGAGACCCGGCAGGAGGATGAGTATAGCGTCGTTCTGAACTGGCTTTAGAAGTGCACGTGTATATGATTCTGCCAGAGGGTTGTCGTAGTCAGTGGGAGCAGCGGAAGCATAGTGGACAAGTGGCTTATGTCTATTTATAGACTAAAGCAGATATAGCAGAGATAGATCATCTATTTCTGATGTGGCAGTCATAGGTTTGACTTCATCAGAATAGCGGATGGATCTGTTAAGAAGGTAGTAGGGTGTGATGTCCTGGTATTTGGATGACATACACAGAGTAGGAAGTGAAATTCCTATACTACGATCGGTTATACTTTGGTTGTCACACAGTGGTTTCTCCATATAAAGCTTGGATATTATATCAGACATTCTGGTTACTAGATCTATAGTTTTAGATATAGATTTGGGTAGTTTCCCAATCTGGGTACTTAGACAGCATTCTAAAGGTGTTTTAGAATGGACGACTCCAGGCACGGTAGTGTACCTGCAGGTGATGGAGTCACCCTCTCTGAAGGTGTCTTACAGACTAAAGGGGAGAGGGATGTGCATGATTGGCAGATCACTTGCTTAGGCAATTGAGTTGATCATGAGATGTCAAGTACCACACCAGATGTTGTTTTTGCACGAGATGCAATAAGTTGATATTAATCCTATCCTAGAGAAACATTCGGAAGCAGTTTTAGAACATAAGTGGATGTTCTAGGGATATGATAACGGCAGCGTCTTTCAGGAGACGGTTATCATTCCAGGCTTCCAAGGTGACCTGGTTGACAGAGTGACTGTCAGAGTTATAGTTTTCCCTCTGACGAGGGGCGGTATTTTGGACAGATGGTCCAAGCGGATACTGAGGGAGGCGTGGTGCAGGATACTAATTAAGTTCAGTTGACGATACAGTCTAAGAAGTTTGGATTTGGAGTTCATTTATGAGATAGTTCCCATCAGATATCCAGACATATTCTAAGACAGGTATTGCTCATTTCGGGAGATGGATTTCTCCGTGAACTTAAGATAAAGAGAGACATAGAAAGAAACATCAGGGCGGATCCACTCACTGAGGCTATTCCTCGAACGCAATAGTTTTACAAATGAGCTTTGTGAAACTGATTAGTAGAGGAGTTGGGTGTTCGGTATCACACGGGCTGTGAGTACGCGACATCGCAATAATTAGCCTTGAGTGCAAGTGGGAGATTGTTGGATATAGTGCTCTCAAAGTCAATTATTGGATCACAGGAACGAGATTGCAATGATTGAGGGAGGACCTATGCCGGCAGGACAATCTTACTCGAGATGATAGTATACTATCTGGTTTATTTTTATTATCGTGTACAGGTTTAGGTGACCTTACAGATCACTATTACACGTTGGCAGAGCCCTTAGGATTCTTGCTTAACTACCAGCAGTATGATGGTGATCATATACGTGAGAGTTGGGCAGTCTATAAGCACATCTTTAAAGTGGTCCCTAGTCATGGGAGTTTCGAGACTGGGCATCGATACTCCATTAGTAGACTAGTGTATATAGTCGAGACCCCGACGAGGGGCGGTGGCCGGTCTCACAAGCCATTGGTGTCAGTTGGTTCACCTAAGATGTATACAGGTGCTTATTGGGTTATGAGTACACCGGACAAGACTCGCCGGGAACATTCAAGTTGGTATTATACCTGACGTCAGATAGCAGTTCCCTGGTGACATGTGTACAGGTTAGTTCATCGACCTGAGATCGTCATTTGTCTCGTGTGAGTTCCCACTGTGCTTTGATTACTACCCTACCGTGGCTCAAAGGAGTCATGCAAACAGGTTTTAGCTGGGTACAGTCTCGAGCCACATGGAGACAGTGAGCGGATCGCTAGGGGTTTCGTCTCTCCCGGTATTGGGGGTAAGATCGTGCTGTGTCTAAGAGAGCCATTACACGAAGTTCTTGGCCAAGGCAGGAGATTTACTGGTAGGTATTCCAGTAGTATTTCAGGGTGTTCTGGGCTACACTCCGACACGACTTGTACCGCTTTTGGGGGTCTGAGTTTTACCAACCCCCTAGGCCCGATATGCGATGCTCATAGACGAACGGACCGGACTGTACGGATATTGTCACCGACAGGCTTAGTAGGGTGTTAGGATGAGTTCGCTCATCGACCTCCCTTTTGGTCAATACCTGGTGGCCCGTTACGTACAGCTAGTACCACTGACGTGCTAGTGGTTAAATCCACAGCCAAACTATTGACGAGTCTTTAGAGTCCCCCACGGACAGTTTCTCAAGTTTTGAGAGAAACGTTGTAGAGGCCGTATGGATTTATGGTAGGGTGAACGTATGTGTGCACTTGTGCACGTGTCATGGTTCGGACGGACAATACTAGCGGGCTTTGGTTTAAGCCGGATGCTAGTATTTTACTGTGTAGATTTTGTCTCATTGTATTTGTTTTCGGTCGGAATACAAATGCGGGTATGTATATACAGTTGCGGGGTTATCCCATAATTTATTACGGGATCGCTTCTTAAAGTTGCCAGTTTACATTTCACTTTAGCCATTTTTCTTTCTATTCCTTCATGGCTGAATTTGATGGAAGGGGGTTCTTTTTGCAAATGTGCAATTAGCAAATAGGGGTTTTTTTTGTGGTCCCTGGGGCTCCTGCACATTCCAGCAAGCTCCATGTGAATTCTTGATTGATTGAGTGCTTTCTTGAGCTATCTTGTTGCATTAATTGTGAATGGATTGATATGGTTTTTGATGTGACTTTTTTTCCTCATTATCACCCATTCTTTCTTGCTTATGCTCACCACCACCACTATTTTCCTCACCATGGCCGAGAGCAACGTAGAGGCAACCCCATTTTTTGAGTGAGGAATTTTTGATCTCATTTGCACAAAAAACCTTAGCTCAATTCCAAAGCCCATTTCTCCTCATACTTCCTAAAGGCAACTTCGATTAACCCTCGAGACAAAGCGTTCTACACTCATTCTACAGCAACCTTGGACACGTCGGCTAGCAAACTTCATGTCCGAGTTGCCTCGGTTCAGAGGTGGGAGCCTGTAAAAAGACTCGATGATGTGTTGCCCTTTCCGACGAGGAGATCGAGACCAGAGATGCCGCGAGGAGCTCGGGATGGTGGCCAAAGACCGAAGGACACAGATCGATCGGTATAGCCTTTCCAACCCTTCTCTTGTTAGCTAGTTGTAGGTTAATGGTTCGATCCGGATTTAAAGTGTACGATAGCGCCGGTTTCAAGTTTTGAAAAAGTTTTCGTTTCCGCATTTTGGCCTCGGACAGACGGCCGGGGCGCTACCGTAGACTTACACACACACACACATATTTGATATTAGCCGGGTTATATATGATATAACCGGATTATTGAAGCAAGTGTTGATTTAATAATCTGATATATATTTATATATATGATATATTTGTGTGTGTGTGTGTGTGTGTGTGTGTGTGTGTGTGTGTAGTATCATGATTGATGATATATGGAACTAGGATGTATGAAAATCACAAAAGAGGAGAAGATGAGAAGATAATGATTAATATATATGAATTAAATAAAAGAGAAATGAGTCATTGTTTCATGGATGGTTTAAGAAGCCATGACTCATCCTTTTTCTTGTTTTATTAGATATTTTGTCATTTTCAATCTCATCTAATCTTATCCTAATGTTTCACACTCATCCAAGTTTATCTTCTATCTTCATCTCCTCACTAATTTTTTAGGGTTGAGAAAAAGAAAAAGAGAAAGAAAATTTTTAGTGAGAAAAATTCCTATTTCATCAACGTACACTACTCTAGCCCATTAGTATAGGTTGTTAACTTCACTAATACCTTGATTAATGAAGTGTGAGCTTGAGTGAGAGTTGTCTCAAGGTGGATCATCTTTGACGACGAAGACTACAAGCAAGCTCGTTCCATTTTTCAAGTGGAGTAAAAGAAGAGTTCTAGGGACTACTACTTGGAGCTTTAGAAGTGAAGGACTAGATTTCAAAGCTTGTAGACTCTCTTCACGTAGTTTAGAACTTGTATGCTTAACTACATAACCCTAATTCTCTAGTTCGATTCTTCTTTAGTATACTTAGACTTCTAAATTTTTAAAATTGCCTACTTGATACTCATTGAAACTTAATAGAGGTGCTAAGATATACTTTCATGTTATCAGAGCCAAGCTAGAGGCTTAAGAATAGCTTAGACGAAGTTAAAGTGTTCGATCGACGTTTTAAACATGGGATTTGGGTAGTTTTTGTCCAATTTTTCAAACGTTGATATTTTTGCTCAGAAAATCGTGCAGGAAATTCTATGAATGCTCATGAAATACAAACACATAACTCCACAACTTGGTCGCGGAACCGCCGCCTATACCATGTATTGGCCGCGGTTCCGCCGCCCAAATATGGAGTTAAGAGCTAGTTTTTCATATTCTTCTTCTTTTTGACATTTTAGATTTTCTGGATAATTTTAATGAGGCTCAAGTGGTTGAGGTCTCTGTGGATTGTTGTTGTTTAAAACATTGATTGAAATTTTTAATATCGTCTATATTTCTTTGGATATGTGATACAATTTTTGGAATCCACATTGATTAGTTTTGCGAAAATTAGTTAATGATTTGTAAATCTCGCATTTTACTCTCAAATGATGGATTGCCACAAAGTTTGGATTTGGATCAAAATTCCATCGTAATCTCGCATCGTACGCGAATACTCGCCAGAAGACACTAATAGACAGCCACGCTCCTTTGCCCTGACCAAGTGACTATAGGAGAACCCCATGGCCAAGAGCATCCACTCAGGTGCTCGCAGCCACGGTGTTCCGCCTAAGTCCACTTCGTTGACGGTCTCAGGGGTGCGGCCATCCACTAAAATTCCCGATGAGCCTTTGAATCATTTAACCGGGAATCTTGTTGAATTGCCCAGCTTAATTTTTGAAAAGTGTTTTCAATTCGAGAGTTAAATGTAAGGTTTATAGGGTTAAGCATGAAATTCAGAATATGTGATAATCCAGCTTTATGATGTCTAAAGATGCGGATTCTAATTATTGTAGTTTTCATTTCTTTTTTGTGACCGTAAGTATAATATGCAGCAGTATTCCCGATCTCTTTGCTATACGACAACGACATTAGGGATACGCATATTTAATTACGTTGATGACATGCGATTTATTGTGTTTCTATCGATATGTTATATTGGATCGTCGTGATTGAATAACCGAGGATTTTTATGTGAGATGAGAGTTTTTCAATTTTCATTCATATAAATAATTGTATGTAATATTCTTTTATTGGGACACTTTCGAGTTGAAGTTGTTGTCTCCATTCGATATATATTATTTACTTTACCGCATTAGGATAGACCCAAGGTGGAGAGCACAAGTAGCCTGGTTCTAGAGTCCAGTGGGAGGCCATCTCGAGGAGTCGAGACTGGTCGCTTTACTTTAGAATTGGCAAGGTTACTTGCCGCTCTCGTAAGGGTCTAAGGATGTGGGCTTGGCTATTCATCACGACCGTGGAATCTGTGTTTATCGTTCTTGGCTTAATCTAAAATACGGACCTCCTAGTATATCCTATATGTTACGCTCAGCTTCCCAGTGTACGGTAAAGAGGCGCGACGAGGTCCGCTACGTATTAACTCAGAAGTAAACACGCTAAGCGTTTCTAAGCAATATAAAATATACACAAGAGATATGAATATAAATGAAGAGAAACTTTTATTTATTCAACATTTCTTTACAAGTACAACTGGAAATATAAATACAGGAATAGAAAGAGATGCATAAACAATGGCATAAGTGAAATGAAAAGTATATACAAGTGTTTACAGCTCTGGGTCGATGGAAAACTTCTCCAAATCCTCAGTATTTGGCTCGATCTCTAGTGAGTTGGATCCACCTGACAATATTCTAAAGAAAGAAGAAAAGGAATGTCTTCAGCGAAGAATCGCTCGGTAAGTCCCAAAGAAAAAGAGAAGTAGAATAGACAGAAAAGAGAATATAACTAGTAAGGTTTGATTATAATTTTAACGCAGTTGTTTTTAGCTTGGTACAGAATATATCAGTATATACAAGTAGAGTACACTATTTCGAAGACTAAGATATATGGAGCATAAGGAACAGTTCAGCCACGGTACAACGGCAATGGATATTCAGGTTTGGTGTATTAAAATGACCGTCTCGTGCCACTTCTAACACATTCCGTATCAGTCTACCCCTTTAAAATCCTGTAATGTCTTTTGTATTGATTTGTTGTTTTGTGTAATAGATTGTTCGACTTGTCGAAACTATGATATCAGGTAAATGAAATGGATATAATAGATAAAAATGTAAACAAAGTATATCCATGGTTCGGTTCGGTCGAGACAGATTGTTATAGATTGAATTTTGGTATAAACGGATTCATGTTGAAATGCAGTTTATATTTGAATCATATTCAAGTCAGATTGATTGCATATTTGACCGTGACTCGAACTGAGTCGGAATTTTAAACAAAATTGAAGTCCTGACTTAATTTTTTGATGCTATCGGTAACTGCTGCATATGAACGGCAGGATTTATGTCTTTTTCCAAGACAATTACCGTATTGATAACACCGTTATTAGATTGTCTACCTTAGATAGGCAAGCACCTATATTCTCCGGTTCCCTGAGGCTCAAGAGAACTGGTCCCGTTTGAACCTATATTTACTAAGGTCCTTATTGTAATTGAATATAACTTGAGGGGTTTTATGTAAAAATAGTTTGATATATTTTAAAAATACACCTCAAGTATTTAATTATCGTCTTTAGGGTTTTCATAGATGTATATTTTATAAAAGTGAAATTTTCTAGTGAGTAGAACCTGTAGGGTTCCTAGGAACGCTAATGAAGTCTCACAAGGCATCAACCATGCCAATTTCAAATTTTACGGGTGCCGAGAAACCCTAATACGGATCGTTAACTAGAATATTAGGCGAACACATGCAACTAGTTAACAACTTAACTAAGTGAACGGAAATACAACCTTTGTAGATCCGGTTCTCCACCTCCATAGCTCCGTGATGAAGTCCCCTTGCTGTCTAAATCGAGTCCCGGGCTCTAGCGTCGGCTTCATCGGAGAAATGGACGGGGTAGGTCGTCGACTACGATGCCGAAGATGATCTACGTCGAAGCAACACTAGATCAAGCTCCCACTTCACCAAGTCATAAAACTTGTGAAGAAAACACCCTATACTACTTGGCAAGAGGTAGAGGATGAAGAAATAGAAGGTGGGTTCACTTTAGAATTTGATTTCTCACTCATTTTCACTAGTTACCATTGATGGTAGCTAGCTTTTTCTTCTTGAAGAAGAAGAAGAAGATGAAGATGATGATATGATAAGTTATTATCAAAATAGAAAATAATATCAATACTTATCATATGGCAACCAAGATTAGGTGTAGAGAATAGACCATGGTTAGTTGAATGGTTAGGGTTAAGAGATGAAGACAAAATGGTTGCTTTGGTCAAAGATGCATGAAGCTACAAGAACCTTCTAGCATGAAAGCAACCATTTAGCTTTTCTTTTCTTATTCATACAAAATAAATAGATAAAAGAATAAGTGAAATAAATCAAGTGAAACCCTAACCACTGACCAACCATGGTTTAAACCCAACATACACCCAAACAAGCATGTATCATCAAACATGATACAATCTTGTGCACAAAAGTATATCACATATACAATTTGTGTACATCAAGTGAGAAAATCCTTTTAAAGTGAACCAATACTAGTTAATGCAAAGTAATATATCAAATTTATAATTATGCATTAAATCATTAAATCAACACTTGATTTAACGATCCGGTCATATCGCATATAACTGACTAATATCCAATGTATCGACTTATCGAATCAATCCATGATTCGATAACTAGGTTATATCGCATACAACCATTCGATACATTCATCGCGAGAATGAAATACGGTATCACATACACGCATTATTCTCGGTCCCGCACATATCTCATATGCGCTCCTATTTCGTTTCGCTTGAGCCAGGAAACCTCTGTGTAGGACTCTAAAGACTCGTCAATACGCCGGCAGCAGGTGATGATCATATCAAACACCAACAAGCCGCAAGCGGTCTGATAAACGTAACGACCACCGGGATATTGAGCGATCAGAAGATCGACGAGCAAGCCCGCTCACTCTTCTGTGAATCCAACCAGTAACACTTACCGTACAGTCCGGTCTGTTCTTCTGATATGTCGCATATCTCGTCTAGGGGTGGTAAACGTCAGACCCCAATAGCTCGATAAGTCGTGTCGATATGAGGTCTCTAACAATTCGAGAAACTACTGGTAACACTTACCAGTAAATCTCAGCAACCCTGGCCAGGGATTTCCGGTTATAGCCAATCGAACACAGCGCAACATCAACTCCCTATACCGAGAGAGACGAATCCCCTCCTATCGCTCATTGCCTCCATGTGATTCGGGACTGTACCCAAAAACCACCGTTTTGCACGCCCTCTTGGACGTGGTAAGATGGAAATCAAAGCACAGTGGGAACCACACAAGACTCTATGACGATCTCGGGTCAACAGACTACTCTGTACCAGTGTCACCAGAGAACTGCCATCTGACATAAGGTATAATACCATCTGGGAGTTCTCGGCGAGTCCGTCCAGTGTACCCAGTCTCTACTGAGCACCCGTATATCATCTCTGATGTCAAACACCAATGGATATGGGATCATCCATCGCCCATCTGTATGGGTCGAGAAGGTATACGCTAGTCTACTCTGGTATATCGATGCCCCATCTCGATACACCCACGACTAGGGACTTTGAAGGATGTACTTATGGACTACCATGTCCCCACTGGTATGATCCGCATCATAGTCCAGGTAGTCAAGTACACATCCTAAGGGCTTTACCAACATGTAACAAAGAGACAATCAGTATACACGTTAAGGTAAAGAGTAACCAGATAGCATACTATCATGTCGAGCAAGAAAGTCCTCCCTATATATGTCCCAGCATCTACTACAATATACATCCTATGTATAGCAATGGCCTCTAGGGCATACATATAACTAACAATCTCCCACTTGCACTAGGGCCATCTGATAGCAGTGGTTGTAGTATCTCATACTCAACCATCCCATAAAAGTCTCTCTCTGGGAAAAGGCCTTTGTGAGTGGATCCGCTGTGTTGTCCTCTGCGTCTACTCTCATAACCTCGATCCCTTGGAGATCAAGCATCTCCATGATCAGGTGATACTGCCTTAGAATATGTCTGGATCACTGATGGGACGGACGTTCCTTGGCATAAGCCACAACTCCATTGTCACACAATGGGAGAAACTAAGTTCATCTCATGAACTAATATACACCCAGACAGCCTCTTCGGTAGCATCTTAAGTAGAGATGTATCTAGCCTTAATCGTCTAGTATGTCACGGTATCTATCTTGGAACTCTTCCAACATACCGTCCCTCTACTGAGGGTAAAGACAATGCCTGTGACTGACTTTCAGTCGTCCTTATCACCCTGGAACCCTTCCAGTGATTTTCCCTAGGATCGATTGATACCATCTCACTACAACTAGTGAGAATCCTAACATCCAATTAGATCTATCTCATAGATCCAAAATCCAGGATTTAGGAGGTATCACTTTGATCCTATATGGAGAATCATTGGGATAAGCGGAGATTGACCGAGCGTAGCATAGGAAACTCCTTTCTTATCAAGAGTATGTCATCCACATACTCTACGAGGATGATCACCATACTCCCTACTACCCTTTTGTTTATACAAGGTTCATCTACCATTTTGATGATATCAAACTCTTTGACTAACACATCAAAACAGATGTTCCAACTCCGCGATACCTGCTTTATCCTATAAAGCATCTTGTACACGTTTCCGCTGCTCCCACTGTCTACGAAGCCCTCTGGCTGTGTACTTATAGACGCTCTATTCTAAAACATTATTTAGAAGAGCAGTCATGACACCCAACCACCAGATATCGTAGTCATGGTATGTAGCCGTGGCAAGTAGGATCTGGATGGACTTAAGCATAGCCACTTGAAAAGGTTTCATCATTATCCACGCCTGGTCGATGACGAAAAGCTTTAACAAGTCTAGCTTTGAAAGTCTCAACTTTTCCATCTACACCAAGTAATCTTCTCAAGATATACTTGCTCCTGATGGGAATTTAACCCTTCAGATATAGCAACCAAAGTCCATACTTTGTTGGTGTACATGGATTCCATCTCAGATCGCTAAGTATCCAGCCATTCTTACAGAGTCTTACTCCTGATGGCCAGCTCGAAACTAGTTGGGTCATCATCTCATGATGCAATTCTCGCTCCCACTGTCATAGAGAAACAGAAGTATCTCTCAGGTGGGTGAGAAACCCTACTAGATCGGCGGAGAGGCTGAGGTTCGTTGGTAACTATTGAATCCTTTGGTTTTATCAAATCATCTGCTGTAGTTTGTATAGCTGGAACCTTTCCAGTTCTACATTACAGACCTTGCCTCGAGCTTGTCCAGATTTTGCTTTTAGACATAGCCCAGACAACCCCAAATCTTAACCATCTTAAGATATGGGCTCTTCCCTTATCATATCACATATGAAATGGTAGGCAACTGATTTGATTTGAACCCTATTCAATAGGTATGCAGCTTCTCAAGTGCATAACTCCTAAAAGAAAATAGGTAACTCAGTAGTACTCATCATAGAGCACACCTTATCATATAGGGTGTGATTGCTCCACCCCGATACACCAACGTGCTATGGTGTATCCGGAGGAGTAATGCTGAGAGAGAATCTCATTTTCCTTTAGAAAAGTCCAAGAATTCCGTGCTCTAGTATTCTCCTCCTTGATCTCATCATAGGACATAATACTTATACCCGCGTTGGTTCTCTACTTCTAACTTATATTCTGTGAATATCTCAAAAGGTTCTGACTTGTGTTTCAACAAGAACATATGTCTGAATCTAAAGAGATTATCAGAGAATGTAATGAAGTATAAGGAACCGGTCTTGGCATGTGTAGACAGGGGACCTTACATACATCAACATGTATCATCCCAAGAGTTCACTAACTCTTTCTCTGTTTCCAGTAAACGGAGCTATGGTCATCTTATCTCTGTGACATGACTGGCAAGTTTCATAAGATGTAAATTCAAACTGATTTAAATATGCATCTACATCTAACTTCAGCTAGTCGGGTCGCATTGATATGACCTAGTCTACAATGCCTCAAGTAGGATTCGTTCATTTCTGAACTCTTCCTCTTGTGTGTGTTCCGTATACTAAGAACTGTAGTTTGATTTAGAACATCAATGCTTTTAGATAACGTGCCTGATCCGATCAACTTTTGATATAGGAAATGTTCAAAACATAATCCAACTATACAAAATTTTATCATTTCTTTACTTATAAAGAGATTGATATGATTTTGTATATCAGGTTCGGTATCTAATAACATTCGTTCAGAATCAATGTACTTGGAATACAGGGTGACAGTGACCAACAGACTTGGCTGCAATATTTGCCCCATTCTCTGTCTCATGAAACTTATCACCCGTTCTCAGTTTTTCTACCTAGCTGTAGCCCTATGTAACAGATTACATATCTGGGATCCTGATCTGGTATCACATACCCAGGACGTAGAGGATAGAGAAACAGTTCTGTATAAAGAACACACCCGAAGATGATGCATCAACATGCACTCTCTTCGTTTGGGTGGCACGGGAATTCTGGTAATCCCCAATTTCCTGCTCTGTCTTATAACAATTATATGTTGGAGCGGGACCAACGTTCCCCAGCTCAGTATAACAAGCGGGTTCGGTCAATATTCCGTATTATTATCTTGATTAAGGCATGATATGGTCGCTACCTGGAGAGAGAGAGAAGAAAACACTCAGCGTGCGCTCTTACAAGAATAGATTGGTTACTGTTTTATCTAATCAGGATGGCTCCTACTGTTTTCATCAAATCTTCCTTCAAACCCTAAAAGGAAAGACTAGCCGGGATTAATTATACACTACAAGTTCGCCAATCTTTCAGCCAGGCCAGTGTCGGTACTTTGAGGGAGGTCCCCCGTGCTTTCGTACGAACCTAATTAATGTAAACCTCGTTTTCCCAGAGGCGTAACCCCGTTGACACCTTTCTAGACACCTACTTGATCGGCTAATTGTAATGTGTAAAACTCTCCCAGGAGTAACTCTTACTCGCAGCGGGTATCGGGATCCAACTATCTCATAGAAGGTATGCAATCTCATTGCAAATTTCAACACTTGAAATTCCCGATAATTTTGCCCCTAGCGTCCTATGACCTTGACGCAGGCCAACAAACTATAGTGCGCTAGTCAAGTTCAACCCGTCATTTCCTGATTGAATTAAACCCACCCGCACGACCCTTGACGCAGGCCAAAAAAGACGCACGACTACCCTAATCCAATCTGCATCATATGCATAAGCAGATAAATACTAGTTAGCTACCGCACACTACGCCTTGACGCAGGCCAACAAACGTAGCGCGAATACTAACTACCACTTATCTGAAATGACAGAGGGCTACGACAGGTTTTTCTGAAAACCTATTGCGTAATGAACTTGATATCGTTGTAGAATCAAATGATTTTAAAATGGAGTGCTTTTGAGGCTTTTCTAGTTTTGCTAAAGGAGTCACTCCCGGTGAAGGGATCGTCGGTCCTTTCCTCGTCGAATGAGGTGCGGGATATATCATATATATCACTGTGCGAAGCAGAAACTCTTAAAAGCAATCAAAAGACAAACCGAGTGTGTAGCATCTGCCAGTTATTGCTAAAGGAGTCACTCCTAGTGAAGGGATCTCGGTCCTTTCCTTATCGAATAAGGTGCAGGATATATCACATATACCGCTGTGCAAAGCAAGAACTGTAGCTACCTGTTTTATTTTTGAAATTCGATTCTACAACATCTTTAGGTTTCTTTTTATTTCATTAATCATATTAATGAAGTCCCATCATTTAAGTACCTAAACATCACAGATAAATACGACGTACACTTATGCCATCCGCATTCGCCTCGATGTCCCCTCGTGCACCGTTAGGTTAGGTGACTAACGGCAGAGCGGGGCAGGGCTAGCGCGGGTGTAAAACATAAGTAACGTCTATATAATATATCATATATACTATATACTGTATCTATCACAGAACATCATACATGATCACATCACAGATATCGCAGCAGAAGAATCATATGAAATATTGGATATACTAGGACGTCCGTGTTTTCAGTACGAGCCAGTATAAAACACGGATTCCACGGTCGCGATGAATAGCCAAACCCACACCCCTAGACCCCCACGAGAGCGGCAAGCAACCCTACCAATTCTAGAGTTAGGAGACCCAGACACGACTCCTCGAGTTGGTCTCCCACTGGACTCCAGAACCCGGTTACTTGTGCTCCCCTCCTTGGGTCTATCCTAGTGCGGAAAAGTAAATAATATACAAAGGGTGACATCTTCCGCAACCTGGAAGTGCCCCAATAAAAGAATATTACATACAAGTTTTTACATGAATGAAAATGAAAAACACTCATCTCACATAAAAACCCCCGGCTATTCAAACACGACGATCCAATATAACATATCCAGCAACACATAACATCACATGTTATCAACGTAAGTAAATATGCGTATCCCAATTGTTGTTGTCATATAGCAACGAAACCAGCGATATCACATATTACACTTACGGTCACAGAAAAGAAAGCGTAAAACTACAACAGTTGGAATCCGCAACCTCCATAGACATCGCATGCCTAATCAAATGAATTCCTTAGACATCGCATGCCTAACAATTATAAACCCCGCATTTTAGTCTCATTATCGAAAACTCTTTTCAATATCAAGTCGGGCAATTCAACAAGATTCCCGAAATCCTGATCGAATGCTCGTCGCAAACTTTAGTAGGCGGCCGCACCCCCGACGCCGTCGACGAAGTGCACCAAGGCGGAACACCGCTGCCGTGAGCACCCGAACGGATGATTTCGGCGACGGGGTTCTCCTACAGTCACTTGGTCGGGGCTATGGAGTGAGGCTGTCTATTAAGTTTACCCGGCGAGTATCCACGTACGCTACGTGATTGCGACGGACTTTTGATCACATCAAAATTCCGAGGCAGCCGATCAAGTGAGACTAAAGTGCTATGTTTATAACATTCAAATTAGTTATCTTATAACTGCTTGTGAATTCCAATTATTGTATCACATTCCAAATAAATAGAAAATGTTAAACTTTCCGATCGAACAAACGAACACCCAAGTTTTCCCGAAACAGATCAACACATGAAACAAGTTTAAAAACATCCAGTTCATGCCTCAGTACCAACGGTCCAGCCGTAGAAGGGTTAAGCCAACGCCTCACATGTGGCACGCCGTACTGCCCCAAACCCTAAGGTTCAAAGGGCAGTTCAAGACGGTCACATAATCGAGTTAAGGTTTGTTGTCTTCTAAAGGGTCCATCGCGTTACTTGCACTACTTAGAACGTCTTTAAACCACAGAAAAATCCAACACTTGGAAATTTCCCGACAGGGGAAAAGTTGGGTATTTATATCCGGTCGAACTTTTTAACATATTCTAAAATTTACCCGGAAAACATATAGACAAAGTCCGATAATCCGATCGAATAAACGAATCCCCAAAACAACTCAGAATATTCAACTCTTGAATAAATATTAAAAATTCCCAGAAAATCAAGCACCTGAAAACATGAATTACAGTACAAAAATTGTTGGATGATTTGACAATTTGGCCGCGGAACCGCCGCACAAGCCATGCTTGTGCCGCGGTTCCGCCGCGTAATGAGGGAATCATGAGTACGTGTTGCACAGTAATTCTTAGGATTCCCTGCTGATTTTTCTGCATATTTTTAATTTGGAAAAATCCCAGTTTTTAGAAAAAGTCCAGAGAGCATGTTTCGGGTTAGGGTTTTGGTTCGATCGGACTTCAAACATCGTCAAGACTTCGCCTAAGGCTCTAGCTAGGCTCTGATACCACTGTAGGGTTCCTAGGCACGCTAATGAAGTCTCATAAGGCATCAACCATGCCAATTTCAAATTTTACGGGTGCCGAGAAACCCTAATACGGATCGTTAACTAGAATATTAGGCGAACACATGCAGCTAGGTAACAACATAACTAAGTGAACGGAAATACAACCTTTGTAGATCCGGTTCTCCACCTCCATAGCTCCGTGATGAAGTCCCCTTGCTTTCCAAATCGAGCCCCGGGCTCTAGCGTCGGCTTCATCGGAGAAATGGACGGGCTAGGTCGTCGACTACGATGCCGAAGATGATCTACGTCGAGGCAACACTAGATCAAGCTCCCACTTCACCAAGTCATAAAACTTGTGAAGAAAACACCCTATACTACTTGGCAAGAGGTAGAGGATGAAGAAATAGGAGGTGGGTTCACTTTAGAATTTGATTTCTCACTCATTTTCACTAGTTGCCATTGATGGTAGCTAGCTTTTTCTTCTTGAAGAAGAAGAAGAAGATGAAGATGATGATATGATAAGTTATTATCAAAATAGAAAATAATATCAATACTTATCATATGGCAACCAAGATTAGGTGTAGAGAATAGACCATGGTTAGTTGAATGGTTAGGGTTAAGAGATGAAGACAAAATGGTTGCCTTGGTCAAAGATGCATGAAGCTACAAGAACCTTCTAGCATGAAAGCAACCATTTAGCTTTTCTTTTCTTTGTCATCCAAAATAAATAGATAAAAGAATAAGTGAAATAAATCAAGTGAAACCCTAATCATTAACCAACCATGGTTTAAACCCAACATACACCTAAACAAGCATGTATCATCAAACATGATACAATCTTGTGCACAAAAGTATATCACATATACAATTTGTGTACATCAAGTGAAAAAATCCTTTTAAAGTGAACCAATACTAGTTAATGCAAAGTAATATATCAAATTTATAATTATGCATTAAATCATTAAATCAACACTTGATTTAACGATCCGGTCATATCGCATATAACCGACTAATATCCAATGTATCGACTTATCGAATCAATCCATGATTCGATAACTAGGTTATATCGCATACAACCATTCGATACATTCATCGCGAGAATGAAATACGGTATCACATACACGCATTATTCTCGGTCCCGCACATATCTCATATGCGCTCCTATTTCGTTTCACTTGAGCCAGGAAACCTCTGTGTAGGACTCTAAAGACTCGTCAATACGCCGGCAGCAGGTGATGATCATATCAAACACCAACAAGCCGCAAGCGGTCTGATAAACGTAACGACCACCGGGATATTGAGCGATCAGAAGATCGACGAGCAAGCCCGCTCACTCTTCTGTGAATCCAACCAGTAACACTTACCGTACAGTCCGGTCTGTTCTTCTGATATGTCGCATATCTCGTCTAGGGGTGGTAAACGTCAGACCCCAATAGCTCGATAAGTCGTGTCGATATGAGGTCTCTAACAATTCGAGAAACTACTGGTAACACTTACCAGTAAATCTCAGCAACCCTGGCCAGGGATTTCCGGTTATAGCCAATCGAACACAGCGCAACATCAACTCCCTATACCGGGAGAGACGAATCCCCTCCTATCGCTCATTGCCTCCATGTGATTCGGGACTGTACCCAAAAACCACCGTTTTGCATGCCCTCTTGGACGTGGTAAGATGGAAATCAAAGCACTGTGGGAACCACACAAGACTCTATGACGATCTCGGGTCAACGGACTACTCTGTACCAGTGTCACCAGAGAACTGCCATCTGACGTAAGGTATAATACCATCTGGGAGTTCTCGGCGAGTCCGTCCAGTGTACCCAGTCTCTACTGAGCACCCGTATATCATCTCTGATGTCAAACACCAATGGATATGGGATCATCCATCGCCCATCTGTATGGGTCGAGAAGGTATACGCTAGTCTACTCTGGTATATCGATGCCCCATCTCGATACACCCACGACTAGGGACTTTGAAGGATGTACTTATGGACTACCATGTCCCCACTGGTATGATCCGCATCATAGTCCAGGTAGTCAAGTACACATCCTAAGGGCTTTACCAACATGTAACAGAGAGACAATCAGTGTACACGTTAAGGTAAAGAGTAACCAGATAGCATACTATCATGTCGAGCAAGAAAGTCCTCCCTATATATGTCCCAGCATCCACTACAATATACATCCTATGTATAGCAATGGCCTCTAGGGCATACATATAACTAACAGAACCTAGTTTTCATTGTATATCGTATTTTAATAAAATACTGGAATTTGTATTGAATTGTAATGGTAGTTTCAAGAACTTGTGATTCTTTTGCTTTAGAAAACATGGAATATTCATATATTGTATTTAAAATAGATATTTTGATAATAGTTATATACATATATTTAATAAAAATAAAGTTTATTTATTTTGTAGAAATCTCATTTTCTTAAAAATTGCATCAAAATTCCATCGAGATCGAATGCTCCTTGCGGAGGTCTGCATCTCGCTCTACTAGGCTCGAGGATGTGCGATAACCCACACCATCCCGGTCGGGGTTTCTTAAAATGGGTTGTAGAGACGCAATTGCACGGAATTAAATAACACACTTTGTAAAGAAAACGGTTTTTGAATATTTAAGGTATTTATTCGTAAAATCGTATTTTCCCATAAATTAGAGTCCCAAAATTCATCGTGCTATGTCAAAAATGTGTGTTGTGATGAGGTAGGTCATTACCTCATGAGTTATCTAAAGGTAATACGGTTAAATTGAACAATTATATGTTGTATGTAATATAATGGTATTTTACTGTAAAAGTGAAATAAAATTTGCAACATGAATTATTTTTAGATGAAACTTGTTCTAATATGTTTATCTATGTTTGTTAAAAATTATGAGAGGGTATGATATTTTATTATTTTAGAAAAATGGAGTTTTTAAAGAAAAATGAATCGGAAGTCGGAATAACTCCGCTTCCGACAAGTTTTGAATAAAAGAAGTTTTAGAATAGAGATGAAAGAGGGAATGGGGACTTACTGGCTATAAAGAAAGAGGGGAGATGGAGGAAGCTTTCGGAATCGTCGGAGCGTCGTTTCGTCGCCGGAATCTTCTTGAAACTTCGACCTTTGCTAACTCCACTTGCACAACTTGGGACTTGGAAATTTTAGAGTGTTTTTGTAATGAAATTCTGAGTGAGGAGGGGTGAAATGTGGTGTGGTATTTATAGGGAAAATTAAGGTTTAGGGTAATAAAGAATAGAATTAAAATTTGCATTAAAAATGAATTAAAGAGAGGAATTATCACTCTCTGTATGTTTTCAGAGTAAACAAATAATATGGAAGTAATGGGGTAGGCGAAGGGTGCCAAGGGAAAAAATTGGGGAGCATCCCCTAGGGGGGCCCAACAGTGCCGGTCTCCAAGCTAATCTCGCCGGCCCTATACCGGTGAGGGGGCTTGGGATCTTCGCTACATGTTGGTATCGTTTGGTATAGCTCAGTGCACATGTTTATTTAATCCGTGACTCTTCATTTTACGTGTAGTACACGTATAAACTTTTGGTCTTCTAAAAGATTAAAAGAAAAATCAACAAAAAGATAATATGGTTGAAGGGATTTGAACACAGGGGCTTTGTCACAGCAGTGCAAGATTTTACCAATGAGCTACAAGTGTTTTCTTGCAGTTCAAAACCAAATCAAATACTTATAGCATACACAGGATTGCAAATACTCTATTTGTACATTAATTTTTAAAGAAATTTCTGTACACTGAAAACAGAGATGTTACATTCTACCCTCCTTACAAAAATTTTGTCCTTGAAATTTACAATTATTTTAAGGACTAATTTACAAACAAGTGAGGGTATCTTGCATACATGTCGTCCTCTCTTTCCCACGTTGATTCTTCTGGTGAATCTTTTCTCCACATCACTCGAACCAAGTTTACTTCCTTGTTCTGGAGTGACTTCACCTTTCTATCTAGGATTTCAACAGGTTGTTGCTCTCAGGATAAATATGGATGTACAGTGAGCTTGGAGTGATCAAGAATATGACTGGGGTCACTCACATACCTTCTGAGTTTAGATATGTGGAACGCATTATGCACTCCTTCCAATGAAGGTGGAAGTGCCAAGCGATAAGCCACTTCTCCGACTCTTCGAGTATGTCAAACGGTCCAATATATCTCGGACTTAGCTTACCCCGTCATCCAAAGCGAATCACTCCATGGTTTGGAGATATCTTCAAAAATACATGATCTCCCGGTTGAAACTCCAAGTGACGGCACTTTGCATCATCTCAGTGCTTCTGTCGATCTCGGGCTATACGCATTCTTTTCCTGATAGTGCAAACTATATCCACTGTTGCTACTATCATCTCAGGTCCAAGGAGTTCTCTATCTCCGATGTCATCCCAACTTAATGGCGATCGATAGTTCCTTCCATATAGAGCTGCAAATGGTGACATTCCTATACTTGCTTGGTAGCTGTTGTTGTATGAAAACTCCAAAAAATGTAGGTGATCTTCCCACGATCCTCCGAAGTCTAGCATACATGCTCTTAGCATATCTTCTAAGATCTGAATAGTTCGCTCAGACCGTCCATCTGTTTCTGGATGGTAAGCTGTGCTGAAGTTCAGACTTGTTCCCAAGCTATCATGCAGACTCTGCCAAAATTACGATCGGAATCTGGTGTCACGATCGGAGACAATGCAAACCGGTACTCCATGTAATCTTACGATTTCCTGTATAAGTTCATGGGTATCAGAAATAGTACATAATGAAGAGTTAAATCTTACTTAGATTCATACTTACTTCCATGTACTTCTTTACTAATGTCTTGGTAGATTGGCCAACTCGAAATGGGATGAAGTGAGTCGACTTTGTGAGTCGATCCACAATAACCCATACTGCATCATTACCCTTCGTGCTGCGAGGAAGTGCAGTCACAAAATCCATTGTGATGTGTTGCTACTTCCATTCTGAGATAGATAATGGTTGAAGTAAACCAGCAGTCCTGTGATGTTCAGCCTTTACTTGCTGACACACCAAGCATTTAGCGACGGTTCTGGCTACTTCACGTTTCATTCCATGCCACCAGTAATTTTGATGTGGATCCTTGTACATCTTTGTACCTCCAGGGTGTACTGAATAAGGAGAGCGGTGAGCTTCTTTCATCAACTCTTCTCTTACAGAACCTTTTGGTACACACAATCTACTGCCGTATCTTAAAGATCCGTCTTCATATATGATGAAGTATGTTTGAAGTCCGCTTTCTACTTGTTCTCTGATCTTTTGCAACTTAGCACCATTTGCTTGAGCTGCTTTGATCTGATTGATAATGGTAGATTGAACTTGTAAGTTCATCAAACATGAAGCGTTACCTGGCATGACTACTTCAATCTTCATTTGATGTAAATCTTGTTGGAGCTTCCACTGTGCGGTGAGATTCAAAACTAATGGTTGGCAACTAAGGGCATCAGGTACTACATTCACCTTTTCTAGATGATATTGTAAGTTGATGTTGAAGTCCACCATGTGTTCTAACCATCTTCTCTGCCGCATATTCAACTCCTTCTCAGTAAACACATATTTCAGACTCTTATGATCTGTGTATATGTCCACTCATTTACCAAGAAGATAATGGCGCCAAATCTTAAGAGCAAATATTATGGCTGCCAACTCCAGATCATGCATCGAATAGTTGCGCTCATGAATCCTTAGCTGTCTTGATGCATAAGCTACGACTTTACCGTGCTGATGTAGAACACATCCTAATCCCTTACCGGATGCATCACAATGCACTTCAAAACCTCCAGATTGGTCCGGTATGACGAGAATAGGTGCTAATGTCAATCTTAAGTTCTATGAAAACTTGTCCGCATGCTTTTGACCGCATGAATTCTTCATCTTTACGTGTGAGCTTGGTCAGGGGTGTTGAAATCTTCGAAAATCCTTTAATAAACCTTCTGTAATATCCTGCTAATCCCAAGAAACTTCGAATGACCTTCACTGACTTCGGTGTCGGCCACTTGCTTACTGCTGATACTTTAGCTGGATTTACAGAGATTCCATCGCCTGATACAATATGTCCGAGAAAACCAACTTGATCTAGCCAAAACTCGCACTTGCTGTACTTGGCATAGAGTTGATGCTGTCGTAAAGTCTCCAGAACAATTCGTAGGTGTTCGGCATGTTCTTTCTGGCTCTTAAAATACACAAGGATGTCATCGATGAAGATGACAACAAACCTGTCTAGGTACTCTCGGAAAACTTGATTCATTAGGTTCATGAATATAGCTGGTGCGTTGGTCACTCCAAATGGCATCACAAGAAATTTGTAATGTCCATAGCGAGTTCTGAATGTCGTTTTATGGATATCAGATTCTTTGACCTTCACCTGATGATAACCCGAACGGAGATCTAACTTGGAGAAAACACAAGATCCACTTAGCTGATCGAACAGGTCGTTGATGCGTGGAAGAGGATACTTGTTCTTTATAGTTACTTCGTTCAGAGCTCTATAATCAATGCACATTCGATATGAACCTTCATTCTTCTTCACAAGTAAAACTGGCGATCCCCAACTTGAAGTGCTGGGACGAATCCATCCTTTCGTCAATAATTCGTCCAACTGAGTACAGACCTCTTTCAAATCTTCAGGGCTTAACCGATACAGTGCTTTGGCCACCGGTTGTGCTCCAGGTACTAAATCAATGCTGAATTCAAGAGCTCTATCGGGAGGCAAACCTGATATGTCTTCAGGAAATACATCATCGAACTCTCGAACTATCTCTGGCTTCGATCCTTCCTTCGCTTGAAGTGCTGCAATTACTACCTTCTTCGGTTTTTCCTTGTATGTGCATAGCTCCACGGTACGGTCTCCACTTTTGAAATAAAAGACCGGATGCACTGGAATCTCGAACACTACCTTCCTTTGACGACAGTCGATGGTAGCGTAAAAAGTTTCGAACCAATCCATATCCAAAACGACCTCGAAATTCGGTATGTCTAGCACATTGAAGTCAACATAGAATTCTCTGCTGCAGACGACTACTGGACACAGGTCGTATCCTATTGTTGTCTTTAGAACGCCATTCCCTGAACTAACATTCCAGCTGGATACGAGAGGTTTGACTGGAATCGCATGAGTTCAGACGAACATTTGCGACATAAAGTGATGAGATGCTCCAGTATCGAAGAGTGCTAGTGCAGGATGTGAGGCTACTAAGATCGTACCTAAGTTATATGGGATTGGTTTTAGGTATAGAAAAATATATGGATATAACAAGTATTGAATAGCTTGTAAGATTGAAAGGTTACCAGTAATGACTTAGCCAGTAGTTTCAGCTTCTTCCACAGTCATTGTGAAAGCCTGTCGTCTTAGTACATTCCTCCTTGCTGGAGGAGCATTCCTCTGTCCGTTCTGTTACCCTTGAGGTGTGTTCCTTTGAGTTTGATGGAACTGACGAGGAGGAGGTGCAATTGGTCCATGAAGAGGTGGAGCAGGGAGAGCGAGTTATGGAGCAGGTGCCTGGATGGCTGGGCATTGCTGATAAGTAATTGCTGATCTGGGTGCAGCATTTGGATTATGTCTATGAGGACAAGACCCAATGTCATGAGTGGCTGAGCCGCAGACTAAGCAAAGGCGATTTGCATGCCGGCAGTCCTTCGCCAGATGCCCATCTCTCCTGCAGTAGGTGCAAAAGGCTGGGTTGGGCCGGTTGTTTGGTACTCCCGGTCTCCTAGGCACAAAAGGTGACCTTGAATAGGCTCCTCCTGCCATCTGAGTGTCAGGGCACTTCACTCCGGCAGATTGGGGTTTGCCCTTCATCTTCACCATTGCCTCATATCGACGGATAGCTTCAGGGCTAGTTCGTGGGTTGGAAAATCCCCTGTAGCTAAGGCATCTTGGATTTCCGGATCTAACTCTTGCTGAAATCGTCAGGACCTGATCTCGGCAGTCGGTATCAAGTGTGCTACGAACCTGTTAAGGTCTTGTGTTAGCTGTGTAGTGTGTGATATAAGAAAATCGAATATTGAGACATATCTTACCTACTGAGCATAGTAAACTCAGTATCATATTCATCCACGGATTTGGTCCACATCGAACCCTGTTGTTGATGGATAAATTGCTGCTCTATGTCAAATCGGGCAGTCTACATGAAGTACTTCGCATCGAACATGTCGCGAAAATTCCTCCATTCGATAGGTTGGGCAAGATGGCTTTCTTCCGCCTTCTACCAAACTCAGGCATTGTCGGTGAGTTGCAGCTTCGCAACTCGAACCCAAGTGATCTCTGGCACTTATGCCGCTGCTAGATCATCCTCAATGCTCTGAGCCCATTCTTCAGCTTTCAGAGGGCTCTCTTTTCCCGAAAATTTCTTTTGGTGCAATACCCGGAATTGCTTCACTCCGGGCGCTTCCGCTTCTCGATGGTTCATCAAAATAGCAGTCTGCTACTGCCGTCCTTCCAGAAGGCTTCGGATTGCCTCAAGCAATACCGTCTGCTCATTGATCGGAGCAGCGACGGTAGGCGTAAGCGGTAGAGATGGTGTTGTGTTGTTGAAGTTGGTACTGGTGTTGTTTGGAGAATTCATAACCTTGAAATAAAAATAGGGTTAGGATAGATTCAAAGTATATGAAATTGTAAGAATCAAGGAATATGAAATGTAACGAATGTTTTTAGTTGTTGATTCTTGTGTTATATTGCTTAAGACTTCATGCAGAATTGACCTGCATGTCCATGCATGGTAGGGTTCCATGCAGCACTGACCTGCATGGTAGGGTTCCATGCAGCACTGACCTGCATATGCCGCTAACAAAACCTATCACGCCCCACTTCCCAGTGTACGGTAAGGAAGCGCGACGAGATCCGCTACGTATTTACTTATAAGTAAACACGCTAAGCGTATCTAAGCAATATAAAATGTACATAAGAGACATGAATATAAATGAACATCAACTTTTATTTATTCAACATTTCTTTACAAGTACAACTGGAAATGTAAATATAGGAATAGAAAGCGATGCCTAAACAATGGCATAACTGAAATGAAAAGTATATATAAGTGGCTACAGCTCTGGGTCGATGGCAAACTGCTCTAAGTCATCAGTACTGGGCTCAATCTCTAGTGAGTCGGATCCACCTGGCAACATTCAAAAGAAAGAAGAAAAGGAATGTCGTCAGCGAACAATCGCTCGGTAAGTCCCAAAAAGAGAAGTAGAATAGACAGAAAAGAGAATATAACTAGTAAGGTTTGATTATAATGTTAACACGGTTGTTTATAGCTTGGTACAGAATATGCCAATGTATACGAGAGGAGTCCCACTATTCCGGAGACTAAGGTATACGGAGCACAAGAAACTGTTCAGCCACGGTACAATGGCAATGGATATTCAGGTTAGGTATATTAAAGTGACCGTCTCGTGCCACTTCTAACACATTTATACCAGTCTACCCCTTTAAAACCACGTAATGTCTTTTGTATTGATTTGTATTGTTTTGTGTAATAGATTGTTCGACTTGCCGAAACCATGATATTAGGTAAATGGAATGGATATAATGGATAGATATGTAAACAGAGTATATCCATGGTTCGGTTCGGTCGAGACAGATTGTTATAGATTGAATTTTGGTATAGACGGATTCATGTTGAAATGCAGTTTATACTTGAATCATATTCAATTCAGATTGATTGCATATTTGACCGTGACTCGAACTGAGTCATACTTTTAAACAAAATTGAAGTCCTGACTTAATATTTTGATGTTATCGGTAACTGCTGCACATGGACGGCAGGATTTATGTCTTTTTCCAACACAATTACCGTATTGATAACACCGTTGTTAGATTGTCTACCTTAGATAGGCAAGAACCTATATTCTCCGGGTTCCTGAGGCTCAAAAGAACTGGTCCCACTTAAACCTATATTTACTAGGGTCCTTATTGTAATTTAATATAACTTGAGGGGGTTTTATGTAAAAATAGTTTGATATATTTTAAAAATACACCTCAAGTATTTAATTATAGTCTTTAGGATTTTCATAGATGTATATTTTATAAAAGTGAAATTTTCTAGTGAGTAGAACCTAGTTTTCATTGTATATCGTATTTTAATGAAATACTGGAATTTGTATTGAATTGTAATGGTAGTTTCATGAACTTGTGATTCTTTTGCTTTAGAAAACATGGAATATTCATATATTATATTTAAAATAGATATTTTGATAATAGTTATATATATATATATATATTTAATAAAAATAAAGTTTATTTATTTTGTAGAAATCTCATTTTCTTAAAAATTGCATCAAAATTCCATCGAGATCGAATGCTCCTTGCGGAGGTCTGCATCTCGCTCTACTAGGCTCAAGGATGTGCGATAACCCACACCATCCCGGTCGGGGTTTCCTAAAATGGGTTGTAGAGACGCAATTGCACGGAATAAAAGAACACACTTTGTAAAGAAAACGGTTTTTGAATATTTAAGGTATTTATTCGTAAAATCGTATTTTCCATTAAACTAGAGTCCCAAAATTCATCGTGCTATGTCAAAAATGTGAGTTGTGAGGAGGCAGGTCATTACCTCGTGAGTTATTTAAAGGTAATACGGTTAAATTGAACAATTATAAGTTGTATGTAACATGATGGTATTTTACTGTAAAAGTGAAATAAAATTTGCAACATGAATTATTTTTAGATGAAACTTGTTCTAATATGTTTATCTATGTTTGTTAAAAATTATGAGAGGGTATGATATTTTATTATTTTAGAAAAATGGAGTTTTTAAAGAAAAACGAATCAGAAGTCGGAATAACTCCGCTTCCGACGAGTTTTAAAAAAAAAAGTTTTAGAATAGAGATGGAGGAGGGAATGGGGACTTACTGGCTATAAAGAAAGAGGGGAGATGGAGGAAGCTTTCGGAACCATCGGGACGTCGTTTCGTTGCCGGAATTTTCTTGAAACTTCGACCTTTGCTAACTCCACTTGCACAACTTGGGACTTGGAAATTTTAGAGAGTTTTTGTAATGATATTCTGAGTGAGGAGGGGTGAAATATGGTGTGGTATTTATAGGAAAATTAATGTTTAGGATAATGAAGAATAGAATTAAAATTTGCATTAAAAATGAATTAAACAGAGGAATTATCACTCTCTGAATATATTTAAAGTAAACAAACAATATGGAGATAGTGGGGTACGCGAAGAGGTGCTAGGGGAAAAAATTAGGGAGCATTCCCTGCGGGGGGCCTGGCAGTGCCGGTCTCCAAGCTAATCTCACCGGTCCAATACAGGTGAGGGGGCTTGGGATCCTTCGCCACGTGTTGGTATCGTTTGGTATAACTCAGTGCACATGTTTATTTAATCTGTGACTCTTCATTTTACGTGTAGTGCACGTGTAAACCTTTGGGCTTCTAAAGAATTAAAAGAAAAATCAACAAAAAGATAATGTGGCTGAGAGGATTTGAATATAGGGGTTATGTTACAGTAGTGCAAGGCTTTACCAATGAGCTACAAGTATTTTCTTATTGTTCAAAAGTAAATCAAACACTTATAGTATACACAGCATTTCAAATATTCTATTTGTACATTAATTTTTAAAAAAAATTCTGTACACTGAAAACAGAGATGTTACACTATATTTCATATATCTGCTTCTGCTGTTCTATAATGTGATGTGATGTGATCATATAACTGCGTGAGACAAATGCTACTTATATATATGATATATTAGTATACACTATATAGGTTTTGCATCCGCGTTAGTCCTGACCCCGGCCTACTGTAAGTTAAGTAACCTTACAGTGAAAATCCGGGTCCCTGTGGCAAATGCAGATGGCATATATATGTGTTTTATTTTCATTTCTTTTGTGATGTTTAGGAAACATAATTGATGGGAAGTCATTAATAAGATTAATGAAAAGAAAAGAAACCTAAAAGATATTGTAGAATCAAATTTTTCAAAAAGATAGCTCTAGCTTTTGCTTTGTATAGCGGTGTTCTGTTATGAATATCCAGCACCTCATTCGATGGGGAAAGAGCCTAGATCCCTTCACCGGGAATGACCTCTTTAGCAAAACTAGCATTTGCTACAGCCCACTCGGTTTTTTTTGAAAACTAATCGATTTTTAAAGCGGAGCTTAAACCACTCATTTTAAATCACTAGATTATACAACGATATCAAGTTCATTACATTAAAGATTTTCTTCAAAACCAGTCATAGCCCTCCGTTATTTCAGATGGGTATTGTTTAGTATTTGTGTTGCGTTTGTCGACCTTGTCGAGGCGTAGTGTTCGGTAGCTGATTAGTGCATTTCTGCTGCATGGTGATGCGATTGGTTAGGGCAGTCGTACGGCTTTGTTAACCTTGTCAAGGGTCGTGCGGGTGCATCTAAATCAGTCACGAAATGACGGGTTGAACTTGACTTGCGGTTTATGGTTTGTTGACTTTGTCAAGGTCATAAACCGTATGGGGTAAAAACGGATATCAGGAATTTCAAGTGTTGAAATTTGCAATGAGATTGCATACTTTCTATGTGATAGTTGGATCCCGATACCCACTGCGAGTAAGTGTTACTCCTGAGAATGTTTTCCACTTTACAATTAGCTAATACAGTAGGTGTCTAAGAAAGGTGTTAACAGGGTTATGCCCATACGGAAACGAGATTATTTAATTAGTTCCATGCGAAAACACGGGGAGACTCCCTCTGAGTACCAACACCTGCCTGGCTGACCGATTAGCGAACTTGTAGGGTGTAATTAATCCTGGCTAATCTTACCTTTTAGGGTTTGAAGGATGATTTGATAAAAACAGTGAGAGCCATCCTGATTAGATAAGATAATAATCAATCTAATCTTACAAGAGTGCATACTAAATTATTTTCTTCTCTCTCTCCAGGTAGCGACCATGTCACGCCTTAATCAAGATAATAACATGGATGTATTGACCGAACCCGCTTATTATACTAGGCTGGGGAACATTGGTTCCGCCCTATCTTATGACAATTGTCATAATTCTGGGCAAGGGATTGGAGAATGCAAGGATTTTCACACAAACCGAATGAAGAAAGAGCATTCTGATGCATATTCTTCAGGTATGTTAGTTATTAAGAATTGTTTCTCAATCTGCTCTACGTCATGGGTATTAGATACCGGATCAGGATCCCATATTTGTAATCAGTTACTAGTGTTAAGAAAAAGTAGAGAACTGGGAAAGCGTGATATGTTTCTCAGAGTAGGGAATGGAGCAATTGTTGTTGCCGAAACTGTCGGCGAATATCACCTAGTATTGCCAAATGGTAATACATTGATTTTGAATGAATGTTATTTCGTACCGTCGATGATGTGCAATATAATATCCGTTTCTTTATTAGATAAAGATGGATATAATTTTTCATTAGAGAAAAATGTTATGAACATTTTACTAAATCAAGTGTTGATTGGATTTGGTACGTTATGTAATGGTATATATGTTCTAAATCAAAATACAGTTCTGAACATACAGAACACATACAAGAGGAAAAGTTCAGAAACGAACGAAGCCATCGTATGGTATTGTAGACTTGGTCATATCATGCGACCAGACTAGCTAAGTTGCATAAAGATGGATATTTGAATCCGTTCGAATTTACATCTTATGAAACTTGTCAGTCATGTCTTAAAGGTAAAATGACCAAAACTCCGTTTACGGGACACGGAGAAAGAGCTACTAAACTCTTGGGACTGATACATAGTGATGTATGAGGTCCTATGTCTACACATGCCAGAAATGGTTTCTCGTACTTCATTATATTCACCGATGATCTCTCAAGGTTCGGACATGTGTTCTTGTTGAAACATAAATCTGAAGTTTTTGAGAAATTCAAGGAATATAAGAGCGAAGTAGAGAACCAGACGAGTAAAAATATTAAAATCCTTCGATCTGATCGAGGAGGCGAATACTTAAGCACGAAATTCTGAGATTATCTAAAAGAGATTGGGATTCTCTCTCTGCTTACTCCTCCGTATACACCATAGCACAACGGTGTATCGGAGCGAAGGAATCGTATCCTATTAGATATGGTGCGCTCTATGATGAGTATTGCCGAGTTATCTATTTCCTTTTGAAGTTATGCACTTGAGATAGCTGCATACCTATTGAATCAAGTTCCATCAAAATTTGTGCCTAAAACACCATATGAGATATGGAGTGGAAAGATACCATATCTTAAACGAGTTAAGATATAGGGTTTTCCGGCCTATGTTAAAAAATAGAATCCGGACAAACTCGAAACATGATCGGTTCTTTGCAATTTTTTAGGATATCCAAAGAATTCACATGAATATCTATTTTACCACATTGAGGAACAAAAGGTATTTGTTGCTCAACACGCCACCTTTTTAGAAAAGGAATTTCTTGTAAAAGAAATTAGTGGTAATGAGGTAGAGCTGGAAGAAGTTTCAGATACACAAACTACAAATGAAGATTTGGTAGAACCGGAGGATTTAATAGTCCCAGACGAATCTCAGCCACTCCGTAGATCTAGTAGGGTTTCTCACCAACCTGAGAGATACTATGTTTTTCTCATAGACGGTGAGAGCGAGGATTCTACTATGGAAGATGATGACCCGACTAGTTTCAAGCAGGACATCATAAGTGGGGACTCTGTGAAATGGCTAGATGCTATGCGATCTAAGATGGAATCCATGTACACCAACAAAGTATAGACTTTAGAAGTTGGTCCTGAAGGGGTAAAACCCATTGGGAGCAAGTGGATCTTCAAGAAGAAAATTGGTGTAGATGGAAAGGTTGAGTCCTTCAAAACTAGACTTGTAGCAAAAGGTTTTCGTCAACGATCAGTTGTCGATTATGATGAGACATTTTCTCCAATGGCTATACTTAAATCCATCAGGATCCTACTTGATATTGATGCATACCATGACTATGAAATCTGAAAGATGGACGTCAAGACCGCTTTTCTAAATGTGATTTAGAAAAGAGCGTGTATATGACACAGCCAGAGAGCTTCGCAGACAGTGGGAGAAACAGAATGGTGTGCAAGCTGCTTAAATCAATTTACGGATTAAAACAGACGTCGCGGAGTTGGAACATCTGTTTTGATATAGCAGTCAAAGAGTTTGACTTCATCAAAAACGTAGATGAACTATGTATATATAAAAATGTTGTAGAGAGTAAGGTTGTCTTCCACGTACTGTACGTGGATGACATACTCTTGATAGGAAATGATGTTCCTATGCTGCACTCGGTCAAACTCTTCCCATCACAAAAGTTCTCTATGAAAGATATGGGTGAAGCTTCCTACATCCTGGGGATAATGATCTATAGAGATAGAGCTAAAAGGATATTGGGATTGTCCCAATCTAGGTACATAGACACCATACTAAAGAGGTTTAGTATGGAAAATTCGAAGCGTGGTAATTTACCCGCCTGTTCAGGAATCACTCTCTCCAAAGAGATATCTCCCAAGACTGATTTGGAGAGGGCTCGTATGAACATGATACCTTATACTTCTGCAGTTGGGTCTATCATATACGCGATGTTATGCACCAAACTGGATGTAGCTTATGCACTTAGTGTGGTGAGTAGGTATCAATCAGACCTAAAGGAGAAGCACTGGATAGCTGTGAAGAATATTTCTAAGTACTTGAGAATGACTAAAGAGATGTTCTTGATGTATGGTAACGGAGAACTCCAAGTGGAGTCCTTTACCGATTCTAGCTTCTAGAGCGATAATGATGAAAACAAGTCTGTCTCGGGCTTTGTCTTCACCCTCAATAGAGGGGCGGTATGTTGGAAGAGTTCCAAGCAAGATACCATTGCAGACTTGACGATGGAGGCTGAATACATCGCTGCCAACGATGCTGCCAAAGAGGTTGTCTGGATGAATAAGTTCATTATTGAACTTGGGGTGGTTCCATCCATTATGGATCCAATACCTTTGTATTGTGATAACAATAGAGTTGTGGCTTTAGCCAATAAACCATGGTCCCATCAGCGATCCAAATATATTCTGAGGCAGTATCACCTGATTCGGGAGATAATTGATCGTCGCAAGATCGAGGTCAGGAGAGTAGACACGAAAGATAACACGGCGGATCCACTCATGAAGGCCCTTCCCCAGACACAATTCGAGAGACTTTTTGGATGTTGGGTATGCGATATTACAACAACTGGCCTTAGTGCAAGTGGGAGATTGTTAAGAATATGTATGCCCTAGAGGCCATTATTGTATATTATAGTAGATACTTGGACATATATATAGAGAACTTTCTTGCTTGACATGATAGTATGCTATTTGGTTGCTCTTTATCTTAAACATGTGCACTTTTTTTAAGTTTACTGTCTTTCCGATACATGTTGATAAAGCCCTAAGGATGTCGGCTTGACTACCAAGATTATGATGCAGATCATAGTGGTAGGGCTTGTATAGTCAACAAGCACATCCTTAATAGTTCCTAATCAAGGGAATAGATATTCTAGAGTAAACTAGTGTGTACGTTTCTTGAACCTGTATGGGGCGATGGTTGATCCCAAAACCATTGGTGTTTGACATCAAAGATTGTATACAGGTGCTCATTGGAGAATGAGTACACCGAACAGGACTCGCCGAGAACTCCTAAATGGTACCATACCTATCGTCAGATACCAGTTCTCCAGTGACACTTGTACAGGTTAGTCTGTAGACCCGAGAACATCATAGTATCTTGTGTGTTTCCCACTGTGCTTTGATTTCCTTCCTACCACGGCTGAAATGAGTCGTGCAAATAGGTGGTTTTTGGGTACAGTCCCGAGTCACATGGAGGCAGTGAGAGACAGGAGGGGTTTCGTCTCTCCCGATATTGGGAATTGATGTTGCGCTATGCTCAATTAGCTATAACAGCAAGTCCCTTGTCAGGGCTGATGAGATTTACTGATAAGTGTTATCAGTAGTTTCTCGAAAGGTTATAAGCCACACATCGGCATGACTTATCGATTTAGTGGGGTCTGACGATTCCATCCCTCAGACTCGATATGCGACATATCAGACGAAGAGAGCGGACTGTATGGTAAGTGTTGCTTATAGGCTCTACGGGAATTTAGACAAATTTGCTTTTTGATCATCTATTTGTTCAATACCTAGGTAGCCTTTACGTCCAGCTAGTACCGCTGACAGCTTATGGGTATCTGATATGATCATTACCCATTGCTGGCGTATTGATGAGTATTTAGAGTCCCACATAGAGGTTTTCTAGCTCAAGCGAAACGAAGTAGGGCACGTATGGAGAAATGTGTAGGAGCTTGATTAAATACAAGTATATGATACCGTATTCTAATCTAGAATTTTTGGATATCAGCCGGGTTATATATTATATAACCGGATTATTGAATTAATTATTGATTCAATGATTTGATTTATATATATGTTTATATATTTGATATTAGCCGGATTATATATGATATAACCAGATTATTGAATCAAGTGTTGATTTAATAATTTGATATATATATATATGTATATATGTATATGTGTGTGTGTGTGTGTGTGTGTGTATATAAACTAATATTAAATATTAGCCGGTTATATGTGATATAACCGGATTATTGAATCAAGTGTTGATTTAATAATTTGATATACATATATATATTTGATATTAGTCGGGTTATATATGATATAGCTGGGTTATATATGATATAAGCAGATTATTGAATCAAGTGTTGATTTAATAATTTGATATATTTATATGTATGTATGTATGTATTTATATTGTATCATGGTTGATGATACATGGAACTAGGATGCATGAGAATCACAAAAGAGGTGAAGATGAGAAGATAATGCTTAATATATATGAATTAAAGAAAAGAGAAATGAGTCATTGTTTCATGGATGGTTTGAGAAGCCATGACTCATCCTTTTTCTTGTTTTATTCATAGATATTTTCTCATTCTCAATCTCATCTAATCTTATCCTAATGGTTCACACTCATCCAAGTTCATCTTCTATCTTCATCTCCACACTAGTTTTCTAGGGTTGAGAAAAAGAAAGGAGAAAAAAATTTGGTGAGAAAAATTCCTACTTCACCAACTTACACTATTCTAACCCATTAGTATAGGTTGTTAACTTCACTAATACCTTGATTAGTGAAGTGTGAGTTTGAGTAAGAGTTGCCTCAAGGTAGATTATTTTCGACGACGAAAACTATAAGCAAGCTCGTTCCACTCTTCAAGTGTAGTCAAAGAAGAGTTCTAGGGACTACTATTTGGAGCTTTAGAAGTGAAAGACTAGACTACAAAGGTTGTAGACTCTCTTCACTTAGTTTAGAACTTGTATGCTTAACTATATAACCCTAATTCTCTAGTTCGATTATTGTTTAGTTTACTTAGACCTCTAAATTTTTAAAATTGCCAACTTGATGCTCATTGAAACCTAGTATAAGCGCTAAGATATCTTTCACATAGAACTTAAAAGTTTATATCCCATTACCTCCCGGTACCATGGACGCAAGGTATATCCCGTTATCCCTTAGGAGCACTAATGCAAGATATATAAATCAAGAATGATTTTGTTCCGTTAACCCCCGGAAATATGTAATATCCTTTTGAGTTACACTTCAGTTACACTTTTGATTTTCCCTTTTTCCCAGATTTCGTTTTCCAAGTCAGGTATGAATATAATATCTACCTAATGCCAACAGGGACAAGCAAGTACATGTTATGTCTATCAAGACAACGGGTTATGTCCATCAGGACAACAAGTTAGGATTGTTGACATCAGTAGGTACTACAGGTAAATAGGTACTAATATGGTAGCAATAAAAATAAAAAAAGATAGCGGTTTACAAACATGTCAGGGATAATATACTAAATTAGGTGTCGTGTTTATTTCATAATAATATCGTGTAAACAAGTCATGATGAATATAGTTGTAACCGTTATCTAGGTGCGATGTACGATGTAAAGAAATAACCATATCAATTCTTACAGGTTCAATTTATCAATTTGACCATATTGGAATAATTGTTATAATTATTATGTAACGTTATTTAGATATATTTGTGTAAAACATTATAAACTAAAATTGTAAAATTTTTATTAATGTTAAACTATCTAACGGTAAAAGAATTATATATATATATATATAATAGTATAATAATAATATTACGACAATAAATATATATATATATGTATGTATGTATGTATGTATGTATATTGCGTAAACTATAGCATGTACCAAGTTAGAAAGTTGCCTCGGTCTCAACGAATGCAGACATGAAACGGAGCAAGATCAAGACTTGATTTCATCAAACAAACACGGCTTGAGTAGGGTTCGAGTTAGCTCGGTCTGTTCTTAAAGCGTTGTTGCAACGATGTTGCTACGCGAAAGGTTCTCACCGTCGAGGGTCTTAGTGTAGGAAATGGTGGCACTGTGGGTTGCGCGAGCTAGGGTTTAAGTTGGTTTTGGATATGAAGAAGAAGCTGGAGTTGGGTCTCGGGTTTGGGTTTGTGGTGATTAGACGAGGCGAGGGTGGGGACGGTCACAAGGCGAGGGTGGGCGATGTTGATATGGTGTTCTTAGGTATTGGAGGAAGGCGGTGAAGATGATGGGTGTGGCTGCGACAATGGTGCTCGGCTTAGAGGAGAAAGGTTTGACAATGGTGCCGAGTTCTTGGTTAGCAGAGGGCAGCGTTGGGGATTCGAAGTAGAGGAGGAGGCGACGATCAAGTCTTTAGGTGAGGAGGTAGACGGTGGCAATGGGTTTGGCCGGATGAAGAGGTGGTTCTCGGTAAAGGTGAGGGCTTTGGTGTCGAGGTCGCAGGGGAGATGGTGATGGGTTTCTACTGGGTTGTCGGAGGAGAGTGCTGGGGTACTCGGCGGCAATAGGAGAGAGAGATAAGGGTGAGCATGGGTTTGGAGAATGAAGAGAGAGAGGGGGGGAGATGTGTTTATTAATTTTTTTATTATATTAATTTTAAAGTATAGGTATAATATATATATATATATATATATATATATATATATATATATATATCATTTAACTAAACAATATTGTATAAGGATATTATAACTCCCATCATCTCTACGAATATATATATATATATATATATATATATATATATATCATTTAATTAAACAATATTGTATAAGGATATTATAACTCCCATCATCTCTACGAAATCTCAAAATATATTCAGAACTTATCCATACACACACGTATATATTATCTTAACAACCCACTTAAACTATAATATAATGGCTATAAAACTATTCTAATCTAATATTTCATGAAAGTATGTCTTAACACCTCTACTAGGTTTCAACAAGTATCAAGTATGCAATTTAAAAAAATCTAGAGGTCTAAAGCATACAAATTTAGAATCGAACTAGAGAATTAAGGTTTTAGTGTAAGCAAACAAGTTCTACACTAAGTGAAAAGAGCATACAACCTTTGTAGACCGGTCCTTCACTTCTAAAGCTCCAAGTAGTAGTCCCTAAAACTCTTCTTTGACTCCACTTGAGAAAGGAACGAGCTTGCTTGTAGTCTTCGAGGCCGAAATTGATCCACCTTGAAGTCACTTTCACTCAATCTCACTCTTCACTAATTAAGGTATTACTGAAGCAAACAACCTAAACTAATAAGCTAGAAAAGTGTAGGTTGATGAAGTAGGAATTTTGCTATCTATTTTTTCTTCTTTTTCTTTTATTTCCTCACCTCAAGAAAATCTTAGAGAGGAAGAAGAAGGAAATGAACTTGGAATGAATAAGATAGAACCATGAGGTGAGTGATAAGATGAGTTAGGAAGTATCTATGAATAAAACAAAGAAATAGTGGTGAGTCATGGCTTCTCAAGGCTTCCACAAGCATCTAAGAAAAATGACTCATTTCCTATTTTCTTTAATTCATAAATAAAACCATTATCATCTCAATTCCTGTGTGATTCTCATACATCCTAGTTCTATGTATCATCAACCATGATACAATATAAATCCATATATATATATATATATATATATATCACATATATAAAAATATATATCAATAGAAGAAAATATTAAGTGAGCACAATATTAGTTAATATATGTATATATCAAATATATAAATATATTAAATTATTAAATCAACTCTTGATTCAATAATCTGGTTATATCATATATAACCGACTAATATCATATATATATGTATATCAAATTATTTAATCAACACATGATTCAATAATCCGGTCATATCACATACAACCGGCTAATATTCAATATTTGTTAATATATATAACATATACATATATCATTGAATCAATACTTGATTCAATAATCTGGTTATATCACATATAACCTGAATGATATCAAATATCACTAGATTAGAATATGATATCACATACTCGTATTTAATCAAGCTCCCGCACATATCTTCATATGTGCCCTACTTCATTTCGCTTGAGCTAGGAAAGCTCTGTATGGGACTCTAAAGACTCGTCAATATACCAGCAGTAGGTAATGATCACATCAGATACCTATAAGCCGTCAACAGTACTAGCTGGACGTAACGGCTACCCATGTATTGAACGAATAGAAGATCAACAAGCAAACTTGTCCAATACTCCTGTAAAGCCTATAAGCAACATTTACCATACAGTCTGGTGTCTTTATCTGATATGTCGCATATCGAGTCTGGGGGTGGAATCGTCAGACCCCAGTAATTTGATAAGTTATGCCGATGTGTGGCCTATAACCTTTCGAGAAACCACTGATAACACTTACCCGCAAATCTCATCAGCCCTAGCCAGGGACTTGCTGTTATAGCTAATCAAGCATAGCGCAACATCAACTCCCAATAATGGGAGAGACGAAACCCCTCCTATTGCTCACTGCCTCCATGTGACTCAGGACTGTACCCAAAATCCACCTGTTTGGATGACTCTTTTGAACCATAGTAGGGAGGAAATCAAAGCACGGTGGGAAACACTCAAGACACTATGACGATCTCGGATCTAAAGACTAACCTGTATAAGTGTCACCATAGAACTGCTATCTGACGATAGATATGGTACCATCTAGGAGTTCTCGGCAAGTCCTGTTCGGTGTACCCATTCTGTAATGAGCACCTGTGTACAATCTTTGATCTCAAACACCAATGGTTATGGAATCAACCATCGCCCCATATAGGGTTAAGAAACATACACACTAGTCTACAATGGAATGCCCTGTCTCGATATTCCCTCGACTAGGAACTGTTATAGGATGTGCTTGCAGACTACACAAGCCCCATTAGTATGATCTGCATCATAGTCCTGATAGTCAAGCCTACATCCTAAGGTCTTTATCAACATGTATCTGAGAGACAGTGTAATAATATAAGTGTACATGTTAAGATAAAAAGCAACTAAATAGCATATTATCATGTCGAGCAAGAAACTCCTCTATATATATGTCCAAGCATCCACTATATCATACAATAATGGCCTCTAGGGCATACATATTCCTAACAATCTCCCACTTGCACTAAGGCCAGTTGTTGTAGTATCGCATACCCAATATCCTAAAAAGTCTCTCAAACTACGTCTGGGGGAGGGCCTTCATGAGTGCATCCACCGTTTTGTCCTTCATATCTACTCTCCTGACCTCAATCTCCCGGCGATCAATTATCTCCCGGATCAGGTGATATCGCCTCAGAATATGTCTGGATCACTAATGGGACCGGGATTTATTGACCAAAGCCACAGCTCCATTGTTATCATAATACAATGGCATCGGATCCTCAATGGATGGAACCACACCAAGTTCAATAATGAACTTCTTCATCCAGACAGCTTCTTTGGCAGCGATGTATTTAGCCTCCATCGTCGAGTCTGCTACGGTATCTTGCTTGGAACTCTTCCAACATACCACCCCTCCATTGAGGATGAAGACAAAACCATAAATAGACTTGTTGTCGTCCTTATCACTCTGGAAGCTCGAATCGGTAAAGGACTCCACTTGGAGTTCTCCGTTACCATACACCAAGAACATATCTTTAGATCTTCTCAAGTACTTAAGAATATTCTTCACAGCTGTCCGGTGCTACTCCCCTGGGTCTGATTGATACCTACTTACCACACTAAGTGCGTAAGCTACATCCGGTCTGGTGCATAACATCGCGTACATGATAGACCCAACTGCAGAAGCATAGGGTATCATTTGCAAGCGAGCCCTCTCTAAATCAATCTTAGGATACATCTCTTTGGAGAGAGTGATTCCTGAATAAGCAGGTAAATTACCACGATTAGAATTTTCCATACTAAACTTCTATAGTATGGTGTCTATATATCTGGATTGGGAAAATCCCAACATCCTTTTAGATTTATCTCTATAAATCTTTATCCCCAGGATGTTGGAAGCATCACCTAGATCTTTCATGGAGAACTTTTGTGATAAGAAGAGTTTGACTGAATGCAGCATAGTAATATCATTTCCTATCAAGAGTATGTCATCCACGTACAATACGAAGAAAACAACCTTACTTCTAAAACCTATATATAGTTCATCTACGTTTTTGATGAAGTCAAACTCTTTGACTGCCACATCAAAACAGATGTTCCAGCTCCGCGATACCTGCTTTAATCTGTAGATTGATTTAAAAAGCTTGCACACCTTTCCACTCCTCCCACTGTCTACGAAACCCGCCGGTTGTGTCATATACACGCTTTCTTCTAAATCACTATTTAAAAAAGCGGTCTTGACGTCCATCTGCCAGATTTCATAGTCATGGGATGCAGCAATAGCAATTAGGATCCTGATGGACTTAAGCATAGCCACTGGAGAAAAGGTTTTATCATAATCGATTGACGAAAACCTTTTGCTACAAGTTTAGTTTTGAAGGTCTCAACCTTACCATTTACACCAATTTTCTTCTTAAAAATCCACTTGCTCCCAATGGTTTTTACCCATTCAAGAGCAACATCCAAAGTCCATACTTTTTTGGTGTACATGGATTCCATCTCAGATCGCATAGCATCCAGCCATTTCAAAGAGTCCCTACTCGTGATGGCCTACTCAAAACTAGTTGGGTCATCATCTTCCATGATGCAATCCTCGCTCCCACTATCTGTTAGTTATATGTATGCCCTAGAGGCCATTACTATACATGTGATGTATATTGTAGTGGATGCTTGGACATATATAGGGAGGACTTTCTTGCTCGACATGATAGTATGCTATCTGGTTGCTCTTTATCTTAACATGTATACTTGTCTCTTTATACTGTCTTATAGTTACATGTTGGTAAAGCCTTTAGGATGTGTACTTGACTACCTGGACTATGATGCGGATCATACTGGTGGGGACACGATAGTCCATAAGTACATCCTTCAAGGTTCCTAGTCGTGGGTGTATCGAGATGGGGCATCGATATACCAGAGTAGACTAGCGTATACCTTCTTGACCCATATAGATGGGCGATGGATGATCCCATATCCATTGGTGTTTGACATCAGAGATGATATACGGATGCTCAGTAGAGACTGGGTACACTGGACGGACTCGCCGAGAACTCCCAGATGGTATTATACCTTATGTCAGATGGCAGTTCTCTGGTGACACTGGTACGGGTTAGTCTGTAGACCCGAGATCGTCATAGAGTCTTGTGTGATTCCCACTGTGCTTTGATTTCCATCTTACCACGTCCAAGAGGGCGTGCAAAACGGTGGTTTTTGGGTACAGTCCCGAGTCACATGGAGGCAATGAGCGATAGGAGGGGTTTCGTCTCTCCCGGTATTCGGGGTTGATGTTGCGCTATGCTCGATTGGCCGTAACAGGGAAGTCCCTGGCGAGGGCTGATTTAGAGATTTACTGGTAAGCGTTACCAGTAGTTTCTTGACCCGTTATGAGCCTCATATCGGCATGACTTATCGGTTATTGGGGTCTGACATTTACCACCCCTAGACTTGATATGCGACATATCAGACGAGGAGACCGGACTGTACGGGAAGTGTTGCCAGCAGGCTTTTACAGGAGTTGGAGCGGGCTTGCTTGCTGATCTTCTGATCGCTCAATACCCGGTAAGCCATTACGTCCAGCTAGTACCGCTGACGGCTTGTGGGTGCGTGATGTGATCATCACCTACTGTCGGTGTATTGACGAGTCTTTAGAGTCCTATATAGAAGTTTACTGGCTCAGGCAAAACGAAATAGGAGCACGTATGTGATATGTGCGGGACCGAGAATAATGCGTGTATGTGATACCGTATTCTATTCTCGTGACTTTTTGTATCGGTCGGTTATATATGATATAGCCGGGTTATCGAATCAAGTGTTGATTCGATAAGTCGATACATTGGATGTTAGTCGGTTATATGTGATATGACCGGATTATTAAGTCAAGTGTTGATTTAATAATTTATTGTATAATTGTATATTTGATATACTAGTTTACATTAACTAACACTTGTTCACTTTAGGGTTTTTCTCATATGAACACAACTTTAATATATATATGATATATATTAAAATGTATTTTTCTTTTTGTATCATGGTTGATGATACACATGACTTGGGTGTATGAGACTTACACCATGCTATCTATTATGTTGGGTTTTTTATATTTTAAGTAATTACAAAATTAATGTAGGATTAGATCAATGCATGAAACTTGTAGAAGCTTGTGGATGCATTGACTAAGTCCACTTGAGTTTGTTTTTACTATGGATATTTGTTAACCCAACCATAAGGATTAGCCATGGGTTAAGTCTCTACAAGAGTTAGTATATGATACTCACTCACCATGGTTAGCTCACTCACTTGATAATTATCCTCATCTCTTTCTTTTGTTCTTCTTCTGCATTGCTAAAAAGAAAAAGCTTGCTAGGGTTTGATCCAAAGTGAGAAAGATTGTGAGAAATAAAATTCTAAAGAGAACCCGCTTCCTATTTCTCCATTCTCTACAAGACTAGCACTTTAGTTTAGGGTGTTTGCTTCACTAATTCTCAAGTTAGTGAAGTAGAAGCTTGAGTTGGCATCCCCTCGACGTAGATCATTTTCGGCCTCGAAGACTTCAAGCAAGGACGCGTCTTTCGCCTCGTGAAGCCATGCAAGAGACCGGGAGAACCACGATCGCAGCGAAGGGACTTCAACAAGGAGCTAAAGAAGTGAAGGACCGATCTACAAAGGTTGTATTTCGTATTCACTTAGTCGTAAACGTAGTTTACTAGCTTATGAAACCCTAATTTTCTAGCAACGATCTTGTTTAGGGTTATTCGGCACGGCTAAAATTTGAAACGGGTATGATTGATGCATTGTAGAACCTTATTAGAGTGCCTAGAAACCCTACAGTGGTATCAGAGCCTAGCTAGAGCATTAGGCGATGTGTTAACGAAGTTAAAACCCCGATCGAACCCGGAAACTATGAAATAACCCCCTCTCTGTACATTTTTTAAAAACTGGGTTTTTTCTGAATTAAAAATACTTAAAAAATTCAGCAGGATTTTCTAAGAATTACAGTGAAAAACGAACACATAATACGTCTGAACCGCCGCGGAACAGCGGCCGTACCGTGCTTGGGCCGCGGATCCGCGGCAGTACAGGGGACATATGTACTCGTTTTTACACTGTAATTTCTATTTCTGTGATTTATACTTTCTGGGTATTTTTAAACTGACTCAAGTGTTGAGTATTTTGGGGTTTATTTTGTAATCGTCGATTCGATCGGAGAATTTAATTTTGTTTTGTTATTCCGGATAATTTAGAAAGTATTAAAATGTTCGAACGGATATCATTAACTCAATTTTTCCCGGCACGAAAAACATTCAAGTGTTGAATTTTTCTCGGGTTTAAATCTTTCAGAAAAACGTACATGTGATGCGATGGACCCTCTAGAAGACAACAAACCTTAACTCGATTATGTGACCGTCTTGAACTGCCTTTTGAACCTTAGGGTTTAGGGCAGTACGGCGTGCCACATGTGAGGCGTTGGCTTGACCCTTCTACGGCTGGACCGTTGCTACTGTGACGTATTCTGGAATTTTTGAACTCCGCTCAAGTGTTGAGCTATTTAGGAAATCTTGGGTATTTGATTATTCGATCGGAAAGTTTAATACTGTCTATTTATCTGGAATGTGATACAATATGTGGAATTCATAAAGTTAGGCATGAAATGCGAAATATGTGATATTTCGAATTTACGATGTCTAAAGAGATTGTGGATTCCAAATGTTGTAGTTTTAAACTTTCTTTTCTGCGACCGTAAGTGTAATATGTGATATCGCCGGTTTCGTTGCTATATGTCAACGACAATTGGGATGCGCATATTTACTTACGTTGATGACATGTGATGTTATGTGTTGCTGGATATGTTATATTGGATCGTCGCGTTCTGAATAGCCAGGGGGGTTTTATGTGAGATAAGTGTTTTTATTTTCATTCATGTAAAATTAAATGTATGTAATATTCTTTTATTGGGGCACTTCCGGGATGAGGTCGATGTCACCATTTGTATATTATTTACTTTTCCGCACTAGGATAGACCCAAGGAGGAGAGCACAAGTAACCAGGTTCTGGAGTCCAGTGGGAGACCAACTCGAGGAGTCGAGTCCGGGTCTCCTAACTCTAGAATTGGAAGGGTTGCTTGCCACTCTTGTAGGGGTCTAGGGGTGTCGGTTTGGCTACTCATCGCGACCGTGGAATCCGTGTTTCATAGAGGCTCAAAATAAAACACATACGTCCTAGTATATCCAATGTTTCATATGTTTCTTCTGCTGCGATATCTGTGATGTGATCATTTGATGTTCTGTGATAAATACTGTATATAGTATATATGATATATTATATAGACGTTACTTATGTTTTACACCCGCGCTAGCCCTGCCCTGCTCTGCCGTTAGTTACCTAATCTAACGGTACACGAGGGGACTGTAAGTCCATATTGCGACCCCCGGTTCTTACGGGGAGGCGGAAACGGTATAAAATCAAAATTTTTATCGCAAGAGGCAACATGGACTAACTTATGGTCGGGATCGTTACCTAAACTAAAACTAGCAAACTAAGCTAAAGATGTTTAGCTACTCGGATGAAGATGGTTATACCTAAACTTGAACTCCTTCTCTTCAAGCTCCGGTGGTGGTCCGATGGCTCCTTCTCGTCGTCTCCGTACGCCGAAGATAGATCCACTTGAAAGCTCCAACCTTTAGCTCCTTCTTCGGTCTTTGAAGAAACTAGTTCACTTGGTTTGCCAAACCTAGTGAACTAGAATGAGTAGAGAGGAAGTAGAATGGGATTTTATCTATGGTTCTTGATTCTCAACTCATGAGACAAGAGAACCATAGATCAAGAGAGGGAGCAAGAGGTTGAGGGTGAGAGCAAGGGGAGAGCTCAAGAACAAGAGAGAGAATGAGCAAGAAAGAATGAGGCTCTCTTTTCTCTCTCACCCTCTCATAATCCAAAGTGATCATAACTCATCATATCAAAAAAGTCTTTTGGTGATGGTTAGAAGCAACCATAAGGTTATCATATCATGCACTCATTTTACTCAAAAAACAAGCAAGAAAAAAGTCTTTGGCATGAAATGATAACCATGGTTATCATGATGGTCAACTAGTCAAGCCTAGTCAACCGGTCAACAAGTCAACAAAAGTCAACAAGTCACCAAAATCAACAAGTCAACAAAAGTCAACAAGTCAACAACCATATCACCATAATACTTAATTAATATAATAGTTAATCACATATCATATTCTCATTAGGGTTGAGCAAAAAGTCAAAAGTCAACGGTCAACTGTCAACAACCCTAATGAGAATCCACTGCCTCTGCCTCCCTGTCAACTGTGCATACACACCCGCATCCGCGTTCCGAGGAACACGAATGCAAACTGGATAAATCCAATCCCATAAGGTATACTAGGATCCGGCTTAAACCAAAGCCCGCTAGTGTAAACTGTCCGGACACTGTACGTGCACAAGTGCACGGATGTGACCGAACCCTGTCGCAAAACCATGCGACCTGTCGCAATACCATGCGACCTCTACTCTTTTGCCTAAAGGCGAAAAGCTTTCTGTGTGGGACTCTAAAGACTCGACACTACGCTGGCAGTGGGTTTAACCACAGACCGCAAGCGGCACTAGCTGTGCGTAACGGTCCCCAGGTAATGCCGACAAGAAGACCGACGAGGCGAAACCCATCTGAACTCCTACCGAGCCTGAGCGTGACATTCTCCGTACAGTCCGGTCTGTTCGTCTGATACATCGCATGGCGGGCCTAGGGGGCGGTAAACGTCAGTCCCCCAATAGCGGTACAAGTCGTGCCGGAGTGAAGCCCAATACACCCTGAGATAACACTGGAAACCTACCAGTATATCTCGTTTGCCCTGGCCAGGGACTACTCGTGTAATGGCTCTCCTAGACACAGCGCGATGTCAACCCCCAATACCGGGAGAGACGAATCCTGTCTAACCGTCACTGCCTCCAAGTGCTTCGGGACTGCACCCAACCACCACCTGTTTGCACGACTCCTTTGAGCCGTGGTAGGGTAGTGATCAAAGTACAGTGGGAACACACTCGAGGCGGAGTGACAGTGTCAAGTCAGCGGACTAAGCTGTACTCATGTCACCTGGGAACTGATAACTGACGATAGGTATAATACCAACTAGTCAGTTCCCGACGAGTCCTGTCCAGTGTACCCGTAACCTAACGAGCACCCGCATACTATCTCAAGTACGACGTACTGACGGCTGTGGGACAGACCGTCTCCCACACTGGGATGAGAAGCGCATGCGCTGGTCTACTCCGGAGTATCGATGCCCTGTCTCGATAGTCCTGCGACCAGGGACCTGAATAAGGATGTGCTTATAGATTACCCAGCCCCCACTAGTGTGACTGCCATCACAACGCTGGTAATCAAGCAAAGATCCTAAGGGCTCCACTAATGCGTATAAGTGATATACTGAAATAAACACAAGTACACATTGAAGTAGAAACAAACCAAGTAGCATACTACTATTTTGAGCAAGATTGTATATACAAGGTGAATATCCCAAGCATCCATTAAGTAATATACAAACTAGTATGATACAGTAATGGCCTCTAGGGCATATACACTAACAATCTCCCACTTGCACTAAGGCCATGTACTGGCGTATCGAAGACCTATCATCTCGATCAGCCGCTCGAACTGAGTCTGGGGCAAGGCCTTGGTGAATGGATCTGCAGTGTTATCTTCTGAAGCGACTCTCCGAACCTCGATCTCCTTGCGATCCACGATCTCCCTGATCAGGTGATACCGCCTCAAGATGTGCCTGGATCTCTGATGGGACCTGGGTTCCTTCGCTAAAGCTATAGCCCCGTTGTTGTCGCAATACAGAGGTATTGGATCAACAATGGACGGAACCACCTGAAGTTCTTTCAAGAACTTCCTCATCCAGACAGCTTCTTTTGCGGCATCAGATGCAGCGATGTATTCCGCTTCCATCGTCGAGTCTGCAACGGTTTCCTGTTTGGAACTCTTCCAACACACCGCCCCTCCATTGAGGGTAAAGACAAAACCCGACATGGACTTGGAATCATCCTTGTCACTCTGGAAGCTGGAGTCAGCAAAGGCCTCGATCTGGAGGTCTTTTCCGCCATACACCAAGAACATCTCCTTAGTCCTTCTCAGGTACTTGAGAATGTTCTTTACCGCTATCCAGTGTTTCTCCCCAGGGTTTGACTGATACCGGCTTACCACACTCAGTGCATAAGCTACATCCGGTCTGGTACACAACATCGCATACATTATAGAGCCTACCGCAGAAGCGTAGGGTATAATAGACATGCGATCCCTCTCCAAATCAGTCTTGGGAGACATCTCTTTAGAGAGGGTGATCCCGTGACAAGCTGGTAGGTTACCACGCTTGGAATCTTCCATACTGAATCTTTTCAGTACGGTGTCGATGTACCTGGACTGAGAAAGTCCCAATATCCTCTTGGATCTATCACGATGGATCCGGATCCCCAGGATGTATGAGGCATCACCCAGGTCTTTCATGGAGAACCTTTGTGACAAGAACCCCTTGACAGATTGTAGCATAGGAATATCATTTCCTATTAAGAGAATGTCATCCACGTATAAAACGAGGAATACTACAGTTCTCGCTACAAATCTACTATAGATGCATGGTTCATCTGGATTTTTGATAAAGCCAAATTCTTTGACCGTCTCATCAAAGCAGATGTTCCAACTCCGCGATGCCTGCTTTAGTCCATAGATGGACTTAAGCAACTTGCACACCTTTCCGCTGCTCCCACTCTGAATGAAACCCTCTGGCTGGTCCATATAGACACACTCCTCTAAATTTCCATTTAGAAAAGCTGTCTTTACGTCCATTTGCCAGATCTCATAATCGTGGAAGGCAGCAATGGCAAGAAGGATCCGAATGGATTTCAGCATGGCTACTGGAGAAAAGGTTTCGTCGTAGTCCAAGCCAGGTCTTTGACGAAAACCCTTTGCTACCAGCCTAGCTTTATAGGTCTCAACCTGTCCATCTACACCAATCTTCCTTTTGAAGATCCACTTGCATCCTACGGGTTTTACCCCGTCTGGAGCAATGTCCAACGTCCATACCTTGTTGGTGTACATGGACTCCATTTCGGTCCGCATTGCATCCAGCCATTTCACTGAGTCAACGCTCTGAACGGCCTGTTGGAAGCTAGTAGGCTCATCATAATCTATGATGCAATCCTCTCTATCCCCGTCTATGAGAAAACCGCAGTATCTCTCGGGCGGATGAGACTGCCTACTACTCCTGCGGAGCGGCGTAGGAATGTCCTGTTCTGTTGAACCCTCTGGTTCCATCAAGCTTTCAGTAACAGTCTGTGGTTCTGGAATTTCTTCCAGTTCTACTGCGCTCCCACTTATTTCTTTTTCTATGAACTGGTGTTCTAGAAAGTGGGCATGTCGAGAAATAAGAACTTTTTGTTCCTCTTCACAGTAGAAGAAATATCCCTTGGAATTCTTTGGATATCCCACAAACTTGCACAGTACTGAGCGTGCCTCGAGCTTGTCCGTATGCTGCTTTTTGACAAAAGCTGGACTTCCCCATATCTTAATGTGATTAAGATGGGGTCTCTTCCCACACCACATCTCAAATGGCGTGGTAGGCACAGTCTTAGTGGGAACTCGGTTCAAAAGGTATGCGGCTGATTCTAGCGCATACCCCCAGAATGATCGCGGTAACTCAGCGTTACTCATCATGGACCGCACCATATCCAATAGGGTGCGGTTCCGTCTCTCCGATACACCGTTATGTTGCGGGGTGTATGGAGGAGTAAGCTGAGAGAGAATTCCGTTCTCTTTTAAATAGTCCAGGAACTCGGCACTTAAGTATTCTCCACCTCGATCCGATCTTAGAATCTTAATACTTTTGCCGGTCTGTTTCTCTACTTCATTCTTATACTCCTGGAATTTTCCAAAGGCCTCGGACTTATGTTTCATTAAGAAGACATAACCGTACCTTGAGAAGTCATCCGTAAAAGTAATGAAGTAAGAATGTCCGCTTCGGGCATGTGTAGACATTGGACCGCACACGTCACTGTGTACGAGTCCCAAGAGCTCGCTCGCTCTTACTCCATGTCCAGTAAACGGAGTCTTTGTCATCTTTCCTTTGAGACAAGATTGACAAGTGGCATACGATTGATATTCGAACGCATTCAAATATCCTTCTGTATGTAACTTAGTCAACCTTCTCTCATTGATGTGACCCAATCTACAATGCCATAAGAAAGTCTGATTTATTTCCGGAGACTTTCTTTTGTGTGTATTCTGGACATTAAAAATCTGTGGTTGGTTTAACACGTATATACCATTACTCAGAGTACCTGACCCAATCAATACTTGATTAAGGTGAATGTTTACAACATTACTTACAAACGCAAATTCATAACCTTCTTTAGAAACTAAAGATACAGAAATGATATTACAAGTTGCGTTGGGTACAAAAAAGCAATTACGCAAAACCAAAACATGTCCATCTGACATTCCCAGGTGATAGTCCCCCACGGCTTTAGCATCCATGCTAGCTCCGTTCGCAACTTTGAGGGTCATGTCACCTGCCTTCAAAACCCTACGGTTTCTCAACGCCTGCAAAGAATTACAGATATGAGATCCTGATCCGGTATCCAATACCCAGGAAGTAGAGTTTATTGAAAGACAGTTTTCAATAACATACACACCTGAAGCTGAAGCTGCAACCTGCTTCAATTCCTGTGTTCTGGCCTTCCAGGCCCTGCAATCATTCTTCCAGTGTCCTTTCTTATGACAATAGAAGCATTCTTCTTTATCCACAAGCTTCCCCGCTATCTTTGTTGCTTTGCCTTTTCCCTTCGTATCCACTTTACCAACACCGCCCCTTGGTTTGGCGGGGGCCTTCTTCTTCTTTCCCTTGGCTTTCGCCTTGGACCTAGAAGAAGATGATCCTCCTACAAACAAAGTGGATGTTTCCCTACCTTTCTGTAGGGTGCCCTCTGCGCTCCTCAGCATGTTGAGGAGCTCTGATAGTTCAACCTCTTTTTCTTGTAGGTTGAAGTTCAGTATAAACTGGGCGTAAGTGGAAGGAAGGGACTGGAGAACTATATCCGTATATAGCTCACTCTCCAATGTGATCCCTAGGTCAGCGAGCTCCTCAATGAAGCCGATCATTTTTAGCACATGCTCGGCTACTGATGATCCGACGGCCATTCTTGTCGAAAACAACTTTTTCGACGCTTCGTATCTTGCGATACGTGATTGCTCTCCATACAGTTCTTTTGTATGGAGCAATATGGACTCCATGTCCATATTCTCATGCCTCCTCTGATGTTCGTTGTCCATCGAGGCAAGCAGGAGGCATTTGGCCTTCGCGCTATCAATCTCCCAAGTCTTGCGGATTTCCTTATCCGCGACACTGGAAGTTGGACCAGGGACAGGGGGAGCTTTGGTGGTAAGAAGATACCCCAGCTTGTCATAAGTGATTGCTATCGTGACATTCCTGAGCCAATCTTTGTAGTTTGGCCCTGTCAGTTTGTTTTTATCTAGGAGTAACTTAAGTCCAGTCATGTTGATTGGTCGCTGCAATTAGGAGAGAGAAGAAGAAACACTCAGCATGATGCTCTTGCAAGTTTAGAGTGGTTTTTAGTTTGTCTAAACAGGATGGCTCCCACTGTTTCTCGAATCCCTCCTCAAACCATAAAGGAAGAATTAGCCGGGATCAATCCCACCGTACAATACTTGCTTAACCGTTCAGCCAGGCCGGTGTCGGTACTTCGAGGGAGGTTTTCCAACGCTTTCGCGAAGTTCCTTAATTAAATAACCTCTTTTCCCTGGGGGCGTAACCCCGCTAACACCTTTCTAGGCACCTACTAGGTTTATAGCATTGATCGTTTAGTGAGAAATTTCCCGAGGAGTAGCATATACTCACAGTAGGATCGGGATCCAAATATCATCGCGTGACGAAACTGAAGGAATCCTACCAGAATCACCACACTCCAAATGGTATGCAAATCTAGCAAGTTTCAGTACTTATGAAACTCCCGATGTGGATTTTTGCCCCATGCTCTTATGACCTTGACTTTGGCCAAAATATCATAAGTCACATGTCAAGTTCTGCCCGTCACTATCCAGGTTAATTTGGATCCATTCGTACCTACCCTTGACTTTGGCCAAAATGGCAGCACGACTGTCCCAAACCAACGCATCTATCTATGCTACACATGAACACCCAATAGCTACCAATCACTATGCCTTGACTTTGGCCAAAATACATAGCTTGAATACTATTGCCTATTCATGCGAAGCGACGGAGGGCTACGAATGGTTTTGGCGAAACCGTGAACGTAGTGAACTTGATTTAATCGATGGAACGAGATAGCTTTTAGAAGGAGTGGCTCAAGCTCCGCATTTAAAAGTTATTTTTGAAAAGAACCGAGTGGTTTTTCAAAAGTGTTCCAACGACTTTAACTTGGTTTATTATCTTGCATTAGTTCTTTTAATGCGTGATATTCTTGCATTAGTACTTTTAATGCGTCCCATCATTTAATCCTACCATTGCAGAAAACAACCAAAATATGACGTACGCTTATGCCATTCGCATTCGCCACTGGGCCCCGTCATTACCCGTTAGGTTACTTAACTAACGACAGAGCGGGGGCTGGGCTAGCGCGTCTGTAAAACATAAGCAACGCCTAAATAATATCTTATATAGATATACTGCAATGATAAACATTTCAGATCACAGATAAATACATTGGATATACTAGTAATCTGTAATTTGTACGAGCCTGTAACAAAAACAGATAACACGGTCGCGGTGAATAGCCAAAACCCCACCCAAGACCCCTACGGGTACGGCAAACTACCCGCCAAGTACCCGAAGCGTAGCAACCTCCCTCATCTCCATGAGTAGGCCACTCGACACTTCGGCATACCCGGTAGTTTGTGCACCCCTCCACGGGTCTATCCTAGGAGCAAAAACAGTAAAAAGAAATTATACAATGACGGCTACAACCCCGACCCGGTTGTGCGGCCAAACAAATAATTATTACATCAATTTACAAATTTACATGAATTGCAAGAAAAGTAAACTCTCGTCTCACAACCCCCGGCTATTCACCCGCGACAATCCAACATATTTATATACACATTCTAGCACATTACAGATCATGTATAACCCCGACTAATCGACTTATAGCGATTAGCCGACGTTCAATACATGCAAACATCACAGATATAACCATCATAGTCAAAGTGCAATGAAGTTCGGAAAAATACGGAATTATAGGACCCCAAAAGGAAATTTCTTTTCTGTAAAATCTGGGCACATATAATATATCTCAAAAATCCCAAAACCAACACAGACACACACTGCACGAAAAACGACGCACTAAAGACAACAAACCGCGGCGCTTCCGCGGCGGCCAAGAAGGGTCACGCGGCGGAAGCGCGGCGGTTTAGAGGAATTGGTGAATCGTTTTTCATGGGTGTTCTAACAAAACCCTGAGACGAATTTAGGAGTATGAAGTTTTTCATTTTGACCAGAAAAAATTTCAACAGAAACTCAGTTTTTGTAGTTTTCCGGTTTTGTGATTTTTTTTTCGGTTCCGAACTTCGTTACACTTTACTACCTAGCTAGTTTAAGTTTAGTTAGGCTCTGATACCACTGTAAGTCCATATTGCGACCCCCGGTTCTTACGGGGAGGCGGAAACGGTATAAAATCAAAATTTTTATCGCAAGAGGCAACATGGACTAACTTATGGTCGGGATCGTTACCTAAACTAAAACTAGCAAACTAAGCTAAAGATGTTTAGCTACTCGGATGAAGATGGTTATACCTAAACTTGAACTCCTTCTCTTCAAGCTCCGGTGGTGGTCCGATGGCTCCTTCTCGTCGTCTCCGTACGCCGAAGATAGATCCACTTGAAAGCTCCAACCTTTAGCTCCTTCTTCGGTCTTTGAAGAAACTAGTTCACTTGGTTTGCCAAACCTAGTGAACTAGAATGAGTAGAGAGGAAGTAGAATGGGATTTTATCTATGGTTCTTGATTCTCAACTCATGAGACAAGAGAACCATAGATCAAGAGAGGGAGCAAGAGGTTGAGGGTGAGAGCAAGGGGAGAGCTCAAGAACAAGAGAGAGAATGAGCAAGAAAGAATGAGGCTCTCTTTTCTCTCTCACCCTCTCATAATCCAAAGTGATCATAACTCATCATATCAAAAAAGTCTTTTGGTGATGGTTAGAAGCAACCATAAGGTTATCATATCATGCACTCATTTTACTCAAAAAACAAGCAAGAAAAAAGTCTTTGGCATGAAATGATAACCATGGTTATCATGATGGTCAACTAGTCAAGCCTAGTCAACCGGTCAACAAGTCAACAAAAGTCAACAAGTCACCAAAATCAACAAGTCAACAAAAGTCAACAAGTCAACAACCATATCACCATAATACTTAATTAATATAATAGTTAATCACATATCATATTCTCATTAGGGTTGAGCAAAAAGTCAAAAGTCAACGGTCAACTGTCAACAACCCTAATGAGAATCCACTGCCTCTGCCTCCCTGTCAACTGTGCATACACACCCGCATCCGCGTTCCGAGGAACACGAATGCAAACTGGATAAATCCAATCCCATAAGGTACACTAGGATCCGGCTTAAACCAAAGCCCGCTAGTGTAAACTGTCCGGACACTGTACGTGCACAAGTGCACGGATGTGACCGAACCCTGTCGCAAAACCATGCGACCTGTCGCAATACCATGCGACCTCTACTCTTTTGCCTAAAGGCGAAAAGCTTTCTGTGTGGGACTCTAAAGACTCGACACTACGCTGGCAGTGGGTTTAACCACAGACCGCAAGCGGCACTAGCTGTGCGTAACGGTCCCCAGGTAATGCCGACAAGAAGACCGACGAGGCGAAACCCATCTGAACTCCTACCGAGCCTGAGCGTGACATTCTCCGTACAGTCCGGTCTGTTCGTCTGATACATCGCATGGCGGGCCTAGGGGGCGGTAAACGTCAGTCCCCCAATAGCGGTACAAGTCGTGCCGGAGTGAAGCCCAATACACCCTGAGATAACACTGGAAACCTACCAGTATATCTCGTTTGCCCTGGCCAGGGACTACTCGTGTAATGGCTCTCCTAGACACAGCGCGATGTCAACCCCCAATACCGGGAGAGACGAATCCTGTCTAACCGTCACTGCCTCCAAGTGCTTCGGGACTGCACCCAACCACCACCTGTTTGCACGACTCCTTTGAGCCGTGGTAGGGTAGTGATCAAAGTACAGTGGGAACACACTCGAGGCGGAGTGACAGTGTCAAGTCAGCGGACTAAGCTGTACTCATGTCACCTGGGAACTGATAACTGACGATAGGTATAATACCAACTAGTCAGTTCCCGACGAGTCCTGTCCAGTGTACCCGTAACCTAACGAGCACCCGCATACTATCTCAAGTACGACGTACTGACGGCTGTGGGACAGACCGTCTCCCACACTGGGATGAGAAGCGCATGCGCTGGTCTACTCCGGAGTATCGATGCCCTGTCTCGATAGTCCTGCGACCAGGGACCTGAATAAGGATGTGCTTATAGATTACCCAGCCCCCACTAGTGTGACTGCCATCACAACGCTGGTAATCAAGCAAAGATCCTAAGGGCTCCACTAATGCGTATAAGTGATATACTGAAATAAACACAAGTACACATTGAAGTAGAAACAAACCAAGTAGCATACTACTATTTTGAGCAAGATTGTATATACAAGGTGAATATCCCAAGCATCCATTAAGTAATATACAAACTAGTATGATACAGTAATGGCCTCTAGGGCATATACACTAACAGGGACATCGAGGCGAATGCGGATGGCATAAGTGTACGTTGTATTTATCTGTGATGTTTAGGTGACTTAAATGATGGGACTTCATTAATATGATTAATGAAAGAAAAGAAACTTAAAATATGTTATGGAATCGAATTTTCAAAAACAGGTAACTACAGTTTTGCTTTGCATAGCGATATATATGATATATCCTGCACCTTATTCGATGAGGAAAGAGCCGAGATCCCTTCACCGGGAGTGACCTCTTTAGCAAAACTGGCAGATGCTACAACACTCGGTTTGCTTTTGATTGCTTTTGGAGTTTTGCTTTGCATAGTGATATATATGATATATCCCGCACCTTATTCGATGAGGAAAGAGCCGAGATCCCTTCACCTGGAGTGACCTCTTTAGCAAAACTAATGAAAGCCTCAAAATCACTCCATTTCAAAATTCACTTGATTCTATAACAATATCAAGTTCATTACGCAATAGGTTTTCAGAAAAACCTGTCGTAGCCCTCCGTCATTTTAGATAAGTCCTACTTAGTATTCATGCTACGTTTGTTGGCCTGCGTCAAGGCGTAGTGTGCGGTAGCTAACTAGTATTTATCTGTTTATGCATATGATGCAGATTGGATTAGGGTAGTCGTGCGACTTTGATGGCCTGCGTCAAGGGTCGTACGGGTGGGTTTAATTCAATCAAGAAATGACGGGTTGAACTTGACTAGCGCACTATGGTTTGTTGGCCTGCGTCAAGATCATGGGACGCTAGGGGCAAAATATTATCGGGAATTTCAAGTGTTGAAATTTGCAATGAGATTGCATACCTTCTATGAGATAGTTGGATCCCGATACCCACTGTGAGTAATTGTTACTCCCGGGAGAGTTTTATACAGGACAATTAGCCGATCAAGTAGGTGTCTAGAAAGGTGTCAACGGGGTTACGCCTCTGGGAAAATGAGGTTTACTTTAATTAGGTCCGTGCGAAAGTACGGGGAACCTCCCTCAAAATACCGACACTGGCCTGGATGAAAAATTGGTGAAGTTGTAGGGTGTAATTAATCTCGGCTAGTCTTTCCTTTTAGGGTTTGAAGGAAGATTTGATAAAAACGGTGGGAGCCATCCTGATTAGATAAAATAATAACCAATCTGATCTTGCAAGAGCGCACGCAGAGTGTTTTCTTCTCTCTCTCTCCAGATAGCGACCATGTCACGCCTTAATCAAGATAATAATATGGATGTATTGACCGAACCCGCTTGTTATACTGAGCTAGGGGAACGTTGGTCCCGCTCCAACTTATAAATGTTATAAGACAGAGCAGGAAAATAGGGGATTACCAGAATTCCCGTGCCACCCAAACGAAGAAAGTGCATGATGATGCATCATCTTCGGGTGTGTTCATTACAGAGAACTGTTTCTCAGTATCCTTTACGTCTTGGGTATTAGATACCGGATCAGGATCCCGCATATGTAATTTGTTACATGGGCTACAGATAGGTAGAGAACTGAGAACGGGTGATAAGTTTCATGAGATAGAAAACGGTGCAAGTGTTGCAGCCAAGTCTGTTGGTCACTATCACCCTGTATTACCAGAATACATTGATTCTGAATGAATGTTATTAGATACCGAACCTGATATACAAAATTATATCAGTCTTTTTATTAGTAAAGAAAGGATGTAATTTTGTATTGTTGGATAATGTTTTGAACATTTCCTATATCAAGAGTTGATCGGTTCAGGCACGTTATCTAAAAGCATTGACGTTCTAAATCAAACTACAGTTCTTAGTATACAAAACACATAAAAGAGGAAGAGTTCAGAAATGAACAAATCCTTCTTGAGGTATTGTAGACAAGGTCATATCAATGCGACCCGACTAGCTGAAGTTACATAAAGATGCATATTTAAATTAGTTTGAATTTACATCTTGTGAAATTTGCTGGTCATGTCACAGAGATAAGATGACCACAGCTCCGTTTATTGGAAACAGAGAAAGAGTTAGTGAACTCTTGGGATGATACATGTTGATGTATGAAAGTCCCCTATCTACACATGCCAAGACCGGTTCTTTGTATTTCATTACATTCTCTGTTGATCTCTCAAGATTCAGACATATGTTCCTGTTGAAACATAAGTCAGAAGCTTTTGAGATATTCACAGAATATAAGTTAGAAAGAAGAGAACCAAAACGGGAATAAGTATTATGTCCTTTGATGTGATCAAGGAGGAGAATACTTGAGCACGGAATTCCTGGACTATTCTAAAGGAGAATGAGATTCTCTCTCAGCATTACTCCTCCGTATACACCACAGCACGTCGGTGTATCGGGGCGAAGCTATTACACCCTATGTGATAAGGTGTGCTCTATGATGAGTACTACTGAGTTACCTATTTCCTTATGGGGGTTATGCACTTATGAAGTTGCATACCTATTGAATAACGTTCCAACCAAATCAGTTGCCTACCACTTCATATGTGATATGGTAAGGGAAGAGCCCATCTCTTAAGTTAGTTAAGATTTGGAGTTGTCCGGCCTATGTCTAAAAGCAAAATCCGGACAAACTCGAGGCAAGGTCAGTTCTGTGGAAGTTTGTTGGATATCCCAAACATTCGTAAAGGAATATCTTATACCGCACCAAGGAACAAAAGATGTTTTTGTTTCTCGGCATGCCACCTTTTTAGGAAAAGGAATTTATTTTGGAAAGAAATTAGTGGTCATGTGGTAGAACTGGAAGGAGTTCCAGCTATACAAACTACAGTTGACGATTTGGTAGAACCGAAGGATTCAATAGCTCCCAAAGAACCTCAGCCTCTCCGCCGATCTAGTAGGGTTCCTCACCCATCTGAGAGAGATACTTTGGTTTCTCTATGACAGTGGAAGCGAGGATTGCATCATAAGATGATGACCCAACTAGTTTCGAGCAGGCCATCAGGAGTAGGACTCTGTAAAAATGGCTGGATGCTTAACGATCTGAGATGGAATCCTTATACACCAACAAAGTATGGACTTTGGTTGCCTTATTTGAAGGGTTAAATCCCCATCAGGAGCAAGTATATCTTGAGAAGATTACTTGGTGTACATGGAAAAGTTGAGACTTTCAAAGCTAGACTTGTTAAAGGTTTGCATCATTGACCAGGTATGGATTATGATGAAACATTTTCTAAGTAGCTATGTTTAAGTCCATCCAGATCCTACTTGCCACGGCTACATACCATGACTACGATATCTGGCGGTTGGGTGTCATGACTGCTTTTCTAAATGATGTTTTAGAAGAGAGAGTCTATAAGTACACAGTCAGAGGGCTTCGTAGACAGCGGGAGCAGCGGAAACGTATGCAAGATGTTTTATGTGATAAAGCAGGCATCACAGAGTTGGAACGTCTGTTTTGATGTGTTAGTCAAAGAGTTTGACTTCATCAAAATGGTAGATGAACCTTGTATATACAAAAGGGTAGTAGGGAGTATGTGGGTGATCCTCGTAAAGTACGTGGATGACATATTCTTGATAGGGAAGGAGTTTCCTATGCTACGCTCGATCAATCTCCGCTTATCACAATGATTCTCCATATAGGATCAAAGTGATACCTCCTAAATTCTGAGATTTAATCAATGAGATAGATGTAATTGGATGTTAGAATACTCACTAGTTGTAGTGAGATGGTATCAATTGATCCGGGGGAGAATCACTGGAAGGGTTCCAGAATGATAAGGACGACTGAAAGTCAGTCACAGGCATTGTCTTTACCCTCAGTGAAGGGACGGTATGTTGGAAGAGTTCTAAGCTAGATACCGTGGCATACTAGACGATAAATACTGGATACATCGCTACCAAAGATACTACCAAAGAGGCAGTCTGGGTGTATACTAGTTCATGAGATGAACTTCGTTCCTACCATTGTGTGACAATGGAGTTGTGGCTTATGCCTAGGAACGCCCGTCCCATCAGTGATCCAGACATATTCTAAGGCAGTGTCACCTGATCATGGAGATGGTTGATCTCCAGGGGATCGAGGTCAGGAGAGTAGACTCAGAGGACAATACGGCGGATCCACTCACAAAGGCCTTTTCCCAGAGAGAGACTTTTATGGGATGGTTGAGTATGAGATACTTCAACCACTGTTATCAGATGGCCCTAGTGCAAGTGGGAGATTGTTAGTTATATGTATTCCCTAGAGGCCATTACTATACATGTAATGTATATTGTAGTGGATGCTTGGACATATATAGGGAGGACTTTCTTGCTCGACATGATAGTATGCTATCTGGTTGCTCTTTATCTTAACATGTATACTTGTCTCTTTATACTGTCTTATAGTTACATGTTGGTAAAGCCCTTAGGATGTGAACTTGACTACCTAGACTATGATGCGGATCATACTAGTGGGGACACGGTAGTCCATAAGTACATCCTTCAAGGTCCCTAGTTGTGGGTGTATCGAGAAGTGGCATCGATATACCAGAGTAGACTAGAGTATACCTTCTCGACCCATATAGATGGGCGATGGATGATCCCATATCCATTGGTGTTTGACATCAGAGATGATATACGGGTGCTCAGTGGAGACTGGGTACACTGGACGGACTCGCCGAGAACTCCCAGATGGTATTATACCTTACGTCAGATGGCAGTTCTCTGGTGACACTGGTACAGGTTAGTCTGTAGACCCGAGATTGTCATAGAGTCTTATGTGATTCCCACTGTGCTTTGATTTCCATCTTACCATGTCCAAGAGGGCGTGCAAAACGGTGGTTTTTGGGTACAGTCCCGAGTCACATGGAGGCAATGAGCGATAGGAGGGGTTTCGTCTCTCCCGGTATTGGGGGTTGATATTGCGCTATGCTCGATTGGCCGTAACAGGGAAGCCCCTGGCCAGGGCTGATTTAAAGATTTACTGGTAAGTGTTATCAGTAGTTTCTCGACCCGTTATGAGCCTCATATCGGCATGACTTATCGGTTATTGGGGTCTGACGTTTACCACCCCTAGACTTGATATGTGACATATCAGACGAGAAAACCGGACTGTACGGGAAGTGTTGCCAGCAGGCTTTTACAGGAGTTGGACCGGGCTTGCTTGCTGATCTTCTGATCGCTCAATACCCGGATAGCCGTTACGTCCAGCTAGTATCGCTGACGGCTTGTGGGTGCGTGATGTGATCATCATCTACTGCCGGCGTATTGACGAGTCTTTAGAGTCCTACATAGAAGTTTTACTGGCTCAGGTAAAACGAAATAGGAGCACGTATGTGATATGTGCGGGACCGAGAATAATACATGTATGTGATACCGTATTCTATTCTCGTGACTTTTTGTATCGGTCGGTTATATATGATATAGCCGGGTTATCGAATCAAGTGTTGATTCGATAAGTCGATACATTGGATGTTAGTCGGTTATATGTGATATGACCGGATTATTAAGTCAGGTGTTGATTTAATAATTTATTGTATAATTGTATATTTGATATACTAGTTTACATTAACTAACACTTGTTCACTTTAGGGTTTTTCTCACATGAACACAACTTTAATATATATGTGATATATATTAAAATGTGTTTTTCTTTTTGTATCATGGTTGATGATACACATGACTTGGGTGTATGAGACTTACACCATGCTATCTATTATGTTGGGTTTTTTATATTTTAAGTAATTACAAAATTAGTGGAGGATTAGATCAATGCATGAAGCTTGTAGAAGCTTGTGGATGCATTGATTAAGTCCACTTGAGTTTGTTTTTACTATGGATATTTGTTAACCCAACCATAAGGATTGGCCATAGGTTAAGTCTCTACAAGAGTTAGTATATGATACTCACTCACCATGGTTAGCTCACTCAATTGATAATTATCCTCATCTCTTTCTTTTGTTCTTCTTCTTCATTGCTAAAAAGAAAAAGCTTGCTAGGGTTTGATCCAAAGTGAGAAAGATTGTGAGAAATAAAATTCTAAAGAGAACCCACTTCCTATTTCTCCATCCTCTACTAGACTAGCACTTAAGCTTAGGGTGTTTTCTTCACTAATTCTCAAGTTAGTGAAGTAGAAGCTTGAGTTGGCATCCCCTCGACGTAGATCATCTTCGGCCTCGAAGACTTCAAGCAAGGACGCGTCTTTCGCCTCGTGAAGCCATGCAAGAGACCGGGATAACCACGATCGCAGTGAAGGGACTTCAACAAGGAGCTAAAGAAGTGAAGGACCGATCTACAAAGGTTGTATTTCGTATTCACTTAGTCGTAAACGTAGTTTACTAGCTTATGAAACCCTAATTTTCTAGCAACGATCTTGTTTAGGGTTATTCGGCACGGCTAAAATTTGAAACGGGCATGATTGATGCATTGTAGAACCTTATTAGAGTGCCTAGTAACCCTACACTATCTACGAGAAAACCGTAGTATCTTTTAGGTGGATGATGAACCCTACTAGATCTACGGAGTGGCTAGGGTCCGTCCGGGACTATCGAATCCTCCGGTTCTACCAAATCATTAGTTGTAGTTTGTGTAGCCGGAACTTCTTCCAGTTCTACCTCATTACCACTAATTTCTTTCACAAGAAATTCCTTTTCTAAAAGGGTGGCATATTGAGAAACAAACACTTTTTGTTCCTCAGTGTGGTAGAAGATATATCCATATGAATTCTTTGGATATCCCACAAACTTGCAAAGAACTGATCGTGCTTCGTGTTTGTTCGGATTCTATTTTTTAACATAGGCCAGATAACCCCATATCTTAACTCTTTTAAGAGATGGTCTCTTCCCATACCATTTTTCATATAGAGTGGTAGGCACGAATTTGGTCGGAACCCTATTCAATAGGTATGCAGTTGTCTCAAGTGCATAACCCAAAAAGAAAATAGGTAACTCAGCAATACTCATCATAGAGCGCACCATATCTAATACGGTGTGATTTCTCTGCTCCAATACTCCATTGTTTTGTGGTGTATACAAAGGAGTAAGCTGAGAGAAAATCCCATTCTCTTTTAGATAATCTCGGAATTCCGTTCTTAAGTATTCTCCTCCTCGATCAGATTGAAGGATTTTAATACTTTTACCCGTCTGATTCTCTACTTCGTACTTATATTCCTTGAATTTCTCAAAAGTTTTAGATTTGTGTTTCAACAGGAACACATGTCCGAATCTTGATAGATCATCGGTGAATGTAATGAAGTATGAGAAACCATCCCTGGCATGTGTAGACATAGGACCGCATACATCACTATGTATCAGTCCCAAGAGTTCAGTAGCTCTTTCTCCGTGTCCAGTAAACGGAGTTTTGGTCATCTTGCCTTCGAGACATGACTGGCAAGTTTCATAAGATGTAAATTCAAACGGATTCAAATATCCATCTTTATGTAACTTAGCTAGTCTGGTCGCATTGATATGACCAAGTCTACAATGCCACAAGAAGGCTTCGTTCATTTCTGAACTTTTTTCTTGTGTGTGTTCTGTATATTTAGAACTGTGTTTTGATTTAGAACGTATATACCATTACACAATGTACCAAACCTAATCAACACATAATTTAGGAAAATGTTCATAACATTTTTCGCTAATGAAAAGTTATATCCTTCTTTATCTAATAAAGAAACGGATATTATATTGCACATCATCGACGGTACATAATAACAGTCATTCAAAATTAATATATCGCTATTTGGTAATAATAGATGATATTCGCCGACAGCTTCGGCAACAACAATTGCTCCGTTCCCTACTTTGAGAGACATATCACCCTTTTTCAGTTCTCTATTTCTCTTTAACCCTTGTAACTGATTACAAATATGGGATCCTGATCCGGTATCTAATACCAAGGACGTAAAGCAGACTGAGAAATAGTTCTCAATAACTAACACACCCGAAAAAGATGCATCATTATGCTCTTTCTTCGTTCGAGTTGCATGGGAATCCTTGCATTCCCCTATCCCTTGCTTAGACTTATGACAGTCATAAGATAGAGCGGAACCAACGTTCCTCAGCCCGGTATAATAAGCAGGTTCAGTCAATACATCCATATTATTATTGGAGTGAGAGAGAAGAAAACACTTTAGCGTGCGCTCTTGTAAGATTAGACTAGTTATTATCTCATCTAATCAGGATGGCTCCCACTATTTTTACAAATCTTCCTTCAAACCCTAAAAAGTAAGATTAGCTGAGATTAATTACACCCTACAAGTTCGCCAATCGATCAGCCAGGCAAGGGTTACGACTGGTTTTGAAAAAAACCTTTAACGTAATAAACTTGATATCGTTTTAGAATCTAGTGATTTGAAAAGGAGTAGTTTAAGCTCCGCTTTAAAATCGAGTAGTTTTCAAAACAAACCAAGTGGGCTTTAGCGTTTGTTAGTTTTGCTAAAGAGGTCATTCCCGGTGAATGAATTTAGGCTCTTTCCTCATCGAATGAGGTGCTGGATATTCATAATGGAATACGGCTATGCAAAGCAAAAACTAGAGCTATCTTTTTGAAAAATTTGATTCTACAACATGTTTAAGTTTCTTTTATTTTCATTAATCTCATTAATGGCGTTCCATCATTTATATTTCCTAAACATTATAGAAGAAAAAAAAAATAAAACACACATATATGACATCTGTATTCGCCACAGGGACCGAGGTTTTCACCGTAAGATTACTTAACTTACGGCAGGGCGGGGTCAGGACTAGCACAGATGCAAAACATATATAGTGTCTACTAGTATATCATATCTATAAGTAGCAATCATCTCACGCAGTTATATGATCATATCATATCACAGAATCGGCAGAAGTAGGTATATGAAATATATGATATATTAGGAAGTCCGTGTTTTAGATTAAGCCAGTAATGAAAAACATGGATTTCACGGTCGTGATGAATAGCCAAGCCCACACCCCTAGACCCCTATGAGAGTGGCAAGCAATCCTGCCAATTCTAGAGTTAGGCGACCGGTCTCAACTCCTCAAGATGGCCTCCCACTGGACTCTAAAACCCGGTTACTTGTGCTCCCCGTCTTGGATCTATTCTAATACGGAAAAGTAAATAATATACATCAATGAAGACAACAACCTCAACCCGGAAGTATCCCAATAAAAAAATATTACATACAAATATTACATGAATGAAAATTGAACAACTCTCATCTCACGCAAAACCCTCGGCTATTCAATCATGACGATCCAATATAACATATCAACAGCAACACAATAACATCACATGTCATCAACGTAAGTAAATATGCGTATCCCTAATGTCGTTGACAAATAGCAACGAGATCGGGGATACTGCCATATATTACACTTATGGTTGCAGAAAAGAAATAAAAACTACAATAATTAGAATCCGCATCATCCTTAGACATAATAATCTCGGATTATCATATATTCTGGATTTCATGCCTAACCCTGTAAACCTTGCATTTAAGTCTCGAATTGAAAGCACTTTTCAAAAATAAGTCGGGCAATTCAACAAAATTCTCGATAAAATGATCGAATGCTCGTCGGGAATTTTAATAGATGGCCGCACCCCCGATGCCGTCAACGAAGTGCACTTAAGCGGAACACCGTGGCCGCGAGCACCCGTGTGGATGCTTTTGACCATGGGGTTCTTCTATAGTTACTTGGTTGGGGCATGGGGCGTGGCTGCCTAATAATGTCTTCCGGTGACTATTCACGTACAATACGAGATTGCGACGGAGTTTTGATCCGAATCGAAACTCCGTGGCAATCCACCAAATGAGACTAAAACGTGAGATTTACAAATCGCTAACTAGTTTTCACAAAACCAATCAATGTGGATTCCAAAAATTGTATCACATATCCAAACTATCTAGACGATGTTAAACATTTTGATCGACGTTTCAAACAATACCAAATCAAAGAGACCTCAACAATTTGAGCCTCACTAAAAATACCCAGAAAGTCCAAAAGATCAATTTGAAGCTCCAGGAGAAAAACGATGCAATAACACCCCAAGTTGGTGGCGGAACCGCGGCCAAACCAAGGTTTAGGTAGCGGTTCCGCGACCACTTGAGAGAGTTAAGCTCTTGTACTTTTTCTGGCTCTATAGGATTACCTACATGATTTTCTGAGAATATTTAATGTCAAAAATTTCAATGTTTGAAAAATTGGACAGAAACTCATATAAAACGGGGTTCGAAACTTCGATCGAACACTTTAACGTCGTTTAGACTTCGCCGAGTTCTCTAGCTTGGCTCTGATACCATGAAAGTATGTCTTAGCATCTCACTAGGTTTCAACAAGTATCAAGTATGCAATTTTAAAAAATCTAGAGGTTTAAAGCATACAAACCTAGAATCGAATTAAAGAATTATGGTTTTAGTGTAAGCAAACAAGTTCTACACTAAGTGAAAAGAGCATACAACCTTTGTAGACCGGTCCTTCACTTCTAAATCTCCAAGTAGTAGTCCCTAGAACTCTTCTTTGATTCCACTTGAGGAAGGAACGAGCTTGCTTGTAGTCTTTGTCACGCCCCGCTTCCTAGAAGACGGATATAGTGACGTGGCAGGCCGCAGCGTATTTACTAAGAAATAAATACGTTAAGCGTAATTAAGCAATATATAAAATGTATAAGAATGACAATTGATATAAAATAACAGCAACTTTATTTACATTCATTTTTACATACTACTGTTTGAAAAGAAAGGATACAATGATAATAAGCAATGCATAAACAATGACATATAGGAAAAATAAGTACAAGGAACTAGAAGTCAGGTTGTGCCGCGAGCTGGTCCAAGTCCTCCTGTTTAGGCTTGATCTCCTGAGAGTCCTGTCCTCTTGATGAATATTACAAAGAAAGAAATAGAAAGGAATGTCATTAGCGAACTAGCGCTCAATAAGTCCCAAAAGAAGAAAGAGAATATAAGGAGTAATTTGAAATAAATAGGTGAGTTGTACAGGTATATTATTATTATTCTAACGTGGTTATTTGTAGCTTGATATTGAAGGCATGCATGTATACGAGAGGAGTCCATCTTACTCCGTGGACTATGGTAACATGTAGTACAAAGCCCCATCATAACCCAAGGGACAACGGCATGAATTCATGTAGGTTCTTTTAAGTGACCTCTCGTTCCACGATATACGTTCCGTACCAATCTACCATTTTATCCCCGCTTATTTTATTAAATAGATTATATTTACATGTGTAACAACACTAAACTTTCTGTACATTTTTTTTCAAAAATACAGAAAGGGGTATTTAAGCCTAAGCACAAGTTATAAATTTTTTTTTGCTTTTGAACAGTAAGAAGGATCTTGTAGCTCACTGGTAAGACCTTACACTGCTAAACCAAAGCACCAAAGTTCAAATCCCATCAACCACATTATTTTTTAATTAGTTTTCTTTTAATCTTTTTAGAAGCCCAAAGGGCTACACGTGCATAACATGTAAACTGAAGAGTCACGGCTTAAACAAACGGGTCTGTGAGGTAGACCAAGAGGTAAGGGACACGTGGCATCAAGACCCGGTCTGACTCGGCCGAATCGGGCCGACGGCGTGGCTGACTCGGCCGGTGCCGCCGGGTCAACTCGGCTGAAACCCTAATTTTCTTCTTTTGTCTTGGACTCTTGAACTGGCCCATAACCCCTGTATAGTTTAATTTCCCTGCACATTTACAGAGTAATTTAAATCACATTTAATCTATTTTAATACAATTTTTATCACACACTTTCATCTACCCTAAACCCTAATTTTTCCTTTAAATACCACACCTAAAATCACCCCTCCTCACTTCCAAATCACTGTCCAAACTCTCAAGAAAATTCCTTAGACTTTTTGTGTGCAAGTGGAGTTAGCGAAGGGCGAAGCTCCGGCGAACTTCCGACGACGATCCGAGGAGATTCCGGCGACGAAATGACGCACTGGATTCTTCCACTTCTTCCTTTTCCTCTCCTCTACCCTACAATCCAGCAAGTCCCTTCTCCCCCTTCTCTTTACTATTCTAAAAACTTAGAATTCTAAAACCCGAGGAAGTGGAGTTAATCCGACTTCCGATTCGGTTTTTCCTTAAAATTCATATTTTTCTTAAACAAAATAATACCAAACTCTCACATCAAGATTATTAAATATTAAAAAAACATATTGACAAATTTCATATCAAAAGAATTTATATTTCAATTTTTATAGCACTTTTACAGAAAAATACCATATAGTTTAGTTTCGACATAAAACATTATTACCCCTTACTATACCTTTAAATAGTTCACGAGATAATGACCTGCCTCCTCACAACACTCATATGTAATATAGCACGATGATCTTTAGGAACATAGTTTAGGGAAAATACGATTTTACACAAAATTATCTCAAACTTATAAAAACATTTTTCTACAAGATCTGTATTTTTAACAAATCTTTGCAATGTGCCGCTACAACCAATTTTGGGGAACTCTTTCAGGATGGTGCGGATTATCGCACATTCTCGGGTTTAGTAGTGCGAGATGCAGACCTCCGCAAGGAGCATATGGTCTCGAAAGATTTAAAAATACAATTTTCTTTAGAAAATGTGATTTCTATTACAAGTAAAACTTATTTTTATAAATATATATATATGTAATTAGTATCAAAATATCTATTTTTAATATTTATAATATTCCACACTTCCAAAATTCAAGAAAAACATCTCAATTACAAGAAAATACCATACAATTTCCAATATTACAAATAAATACCATATATTATGAAAAATATGTTTTATTCCTTAGAAATGTCACAATGATAAAATATACATCAATAAAAACTTTAAAGACGATAATAAAATACTTGAGATATATTTTGAATTATACAAAATTATTTTTACATAAAACCCCCACAAGTTATATTAAATTACAATAAGGATCCTAGTAAACATAGGTTTAAGCGGGATCAGTCTCTTGAGCCTCAGGAAGCTGGAGATATGGGTGCTTGCCTATTTAAGGTAGACAACTTAACAATCGGTGTTATCAACACGGTAATCGTCTTTGAAAAGGATACAAATCCTGCCATCCATGTGCAGCGGTTACCGATAACACCAAAACCTAATTCAGGATTCAATTTCTTTTCTAATTGTCTAACTCGGACTGAGTCTCAATATAATCAATCTGACTTGAATGAGATTCAAGTATATATACAACAATTCAATATGGATTCATATATTCAATCTGTTCAATCTACCAATCTATATAACTTGACTGAACTGAACCGTGGATATACTTTTATCTACATGATCTCCAGTTACATCCATTTACTGATATCATGGTTTTGGCAAGTCATCCATCTATACAATTCAAATTACAAGACAATATACAATACAAACAATACAAACAATAAAATCAAGACATCGTGGGGTTTAAGGGATAGATTGGTACGGAAGGTGTTAGAAGTGACACGAGACAACAACCAGTAAGACACCTAACCTGTATTCAATCGCCGTTGTTCCGGTATTATTGATGGAGCCTTGTACTCTATATACTGTATTCTCTGGTCCAGTGAGACTCCTCTCGTATATACTGGCCTCTTCTGTACCAAGCTACAAACAACAGCGTTAACACTAAATATAACATTATAACAATATAAAACAACTTTAAAAGCTACATTCTCTCTCTTTCTATTCTACTTCAACCTTATCTTGGGGACTTACCGAGCGATTGTTCGCTGACGACATTCCTTCTCTTTCTTCTTTGGAATGTTGTCAGGTGGATCAGACCTTCAGGAGATCGAGCCCACCAGCGAGGACTTGGACCAGCTAGCCTTCGACCTGGAGCTCTAGTTATTTATACACATTTACATTCTATATTTCCATTTCTGTTATGCCACTATTTAGGCATTGCTTTTCATTCCCTGTATTTACTTTTCAGATGTATTGTAAAAAGAATGTTAATAAATAAAGTTGTTATTCAATTATATCTATTGTCACTATCTCTTGTGCATTTTACTTATATTGCTTAGATACGCTTAGCGTGTTTACTTCAGAGTAAATACGTAGCAGCCATTCGTGTCCTCTGTCCGTACATTAGTAAGCGGGCCGTGACAGGTTTTGTTGGTGGCCCATGCAGGCCAGAGCTGTATGGAACCCTACCATGCAGTTCCGTTCTGCGTGGACAACCTAAGCAATATAACACAAGAACCAGCAACTGAAAACATTCTTTACAATTCACATTCCTTGAATCTTATCACTTCATATAATTTGAATCTGTCCTAACCCAAAATTTTTCATTCAAGGTTATGGATTCCCCGAACAACACCAGCACCAATGTCAACAACATTCCCTTACTACTACCACTCACACCTACTGTCGCTGCTCCGATCAACGAGCAGACGGTTCTGCTTGAGGCAATCCGCAGCCTCCTGGAAGGACAGCAGCAGCAGACTGCTATTCTAATGAACCGATCAGAGGCAGAAGCGCCTGGGGTGAAGCAATTCAGGGCTTTGCACCCCAAACAATTCTCAGAAAAAGAGAGCCCTCTAGATGCTGAGGAATGGGCTCAGAGTATTGAAAATGATCTAGCAGCGGCACAAGTGCCAGAGATAGCTTGGGTTCGTGTTGCGAAGTTGCAGCTCACGGACAATGCACGGATTTGGTGGAAGGTGGAAGAAAGCTGTCTTGACCAACCTATCGAATGGAAGACTTTCCGTGACATGTTTGATGCAAAGTACTTCCCTGAGACTGCCCGCTTTGATATGGAACAACGGTTCATCCATCTGCAACAAGGTTCAATGTAGACCAAATTTGTAGATGAGTATGATACTGAGTTTACCATGCTCAGTAGGTAAGATATATCTCAATATTCGATTTTATATCACATACTACACAGCTAACACAAGACCGTAACAGGTTTGCAGCCCATCTCATACCGACTGCTGAGATCAGGGCTAGAAGATTTCAGCAAGGGTTAGACCCGGAAATCCAAGCTGCATTAGCTACAGGGGATTTACCAACCCATGATATAGCTTTGAAAGTTGCCCGAACATATAAGGCAGTGGTGAAGAAGAAGGTCGGACCTCCATCTGCCAGAGTGAAGCGTCCTGTCACTCAGATGGTAGGAGGAGCCTCTTCAAGACCAACTGTTGAACCCAGGAGATCAGAAGAAATCAATAACCAGCAGAGTCCAAGTTTTTGCTTCTATTGCAAGAGGAAGGGACACTTGTGGAAGGACTGTAGGCGCGTAAAAAGCCTGTATCTAGTTTGTGGCGCATCCAATCACGGAATTGGAAACTGTCCTTATAGAAGAAACCCATATCACACACCCACCAACTACCCGCAGCGGCCAGCTGTCCAGACTCCTACACCTCGTCTTGCACTCCCTGCTCCACCACCTTCACCGCTTACTCGCCAATTCTAATAGGAACTGAGGAACATGCCTCGAGGTTATAGGAATGTGCCCCCAGTTAGGAGAAACATACCCCGGCGACAGGCTTACACCTTAGTAGCCGTAGAAGCCGAGGCAGTTGACCAAGGTAACACTAATAAGTCTCTTTCACATTTTTAAAATCGTTGTATCACTTTGTTATTTTTCATACACTATCAGTACTTCAGTCACCAAACTTTCCTTGAATCTGTTACACTTTCCTTTTACAAATTTTGAGGACAAAATTTTTATAAGGAGGGTAGAATGTAACAACCCTAAAGTTTCTGTACAAATTTTTTCAAAAATACAGAAAAGGGTATTTAAAGCTGAGCACAAGTTATAAATTTGTTTTTCTTTTGAACAGCAAGAAAGAGCTTGTAGCTCACTGGTAAGACCTTACACTGCTGAACCAAAGCACTAGAGTTCAAATCCCATCAGCCACATTATTTTTTAATTGGTTTTCTTTTAATCTTTTTAGAAGCCCAACGGTCTACACATGCATAACACGTAAACTGAAGAGTCACATCTTAAACAAACGGATCCATGAGGTAGACCAAGAGGCAAGGGACACGTGGCGTCAAGAACCGACCTGACTCGGCCGAATCGGGCCGGCGGCGCGGCTGACTCGGCCGGCGCTGCCGGGTTAACTCGGCCGAAACCCTAATTTTCTTCTTTTCTCTTGGACTCTTGAACTCCCCCATAACCCCTGTATGGTTTAATTTCCCTGCACATTTACAGAGCAATTTAAATCACACATTTAATCCATTTTAATACAATTTTTATTACACACTTTCATATACCCTAAACCCTAATTTTTCCTATAAATACCACACCTAAAATAACCCCTCCTCACTTCCAAATCTCTGTCCAAACTCTCAAGAAAATTCCCTAGACTTTTTGTGTGCAAGTGGAGTTAGCGAAGGGCGAAACTCCGTCGAACTTCCGACGACGATCCGAGGAGATTCCAGGGACGAAACGACGCACCGGCGTCTTCCACATCTTCCTTTTCTTCTCCTCTACCCTACAATCTAGTAAGTCCATTCTCCCCCTTCTCTTTACTATTCTAAAAATGTCATGACCCGAAAAGTACGGAGCATGACTGTCACTTAAATTACGAAACGTCTCGAGACGTATGTAATCTAAGTAAGCCAAAACCCAGAAATCAAAACCAAATAAGCAGTAGAGTGAAGGAAAACCAATTTATTGAAAGCGATTTTAATCAAATAAGTCACATCAAGACTTTTAAAAGCAACATCTATTTTTCCGAAAATTTCGGCAGAGTCTCCTTTGTAAAAACTGGCTCCCAAACGGGTACAAACAGGAATATATATGAATAACATGAAATAAGACATCCCCAAGCGGGAGCTAGCTCTTCTCCCTACGGCGGACTCAAATCCCATGCAACATAAATCATCAATATGCAAAAAAAGCATAAAAAGGCACAAGTAATAAGCAACACATCGGCTCAAGTGAGCGCGACCCAAAGAAACAACATACATGCCCACAATTCTCACTATCTCGTCTCTAAGTTAATATACATCAGTACTGGTAGATGATACAGTAGATGGAGTACATTAGATACAATGAATATACAAAGTGGAAACAAAATAATGACACAACCCACCTACGAGCAAAAGCCTCAAATCCAAGCAAAAGGAAGAAGTACGTCCGCCGGTATAGTGCTGACGGATCGGACCTGCAAAAAGGCTGTGGCACAACGGGGGTGAGTTGCCAACTCGTGAGTAATATGTAACATCTATAAAGACTATCGTAAACATGTATGCAAAGTGTCACAATTCTACAATATTGATATAGTATAATGTACTAGCATGCATGCGACATGAATGTAATTTAACACGTGATCTGAATATGCTGATATGAGGAAATCATTTTTTTCATCTTAGAATACTCTTTTGAAATATTTGAAGTAATATCAATTAAATCAACAGAAATCCGTGTCAAGCATCGACACCTCAAATGAATATCTCAGTGTCCCAAAGTATAGGTATCTCAAAAAGTCTCAGTCTCCGGCAATCCGGACTGGCCCATCTCAAGTATCAATATCTCACGACCACGGTCGGTATCCTCCGGATATCTGCCGTGCCAACAATCACCAGTAGGTAGTCTGCCCCTGTTAGGCTCATCGTCTACTACTCGAACTTCTTGCCCCGGGGTACCTTACCGGGCCTACCATGTATCCGAGACGGTTCATCCTACTCCTCGAAACGGGTCTCGAAAACTAACAGAAAACTCATAGTAGACGACACAAGTATCATATCACGAGAAAACCGCAACTTGCAATTTTTAAAATGGTATCAGTTTTATTAAATCTTTGCGGTTTCTCTAAAATCTCATAAATCTCAAATGCTGAAATCCTCAAGAAAGAAGGTACCATAAGTACACATGTCAATGATGATGAATGTCTATGGTATCAACAATACAAACTGCGATGTATGACTAAAAGACTATGTATGATCGAATGATGTAATGAGATATATACATATGATTAGCAATTCTACATATTCATCTTGCGGAATTTAATATATTAGTACTGGTTTATACGTCTTATATGGTGAAATTATTCTAAATTCCGGATTAAACAAGTTATCTAGTGTTTGTGTCATAGCAATTTCCAAGGCGTGTGTGTCTGCATGAATAGTGCTCGTGCTGCATAAAACCCTGGTAATGGTGCAAGTGTCCTATGAGATGAAGTCGCACAATTATATATAAGGAACTGAGCAAGCCAAATATTACTTGTGTCGCATAACTCATTTTAATGGTTCAATGGTTTCTAAACGATGAATCAACACATATATGGATATAAAAGGTCATGCAATGCAGCAAAATAGATAACTAAGAACTACATGCAACAAAGATGGTATTACTAGGAATTCTAAACTATCGGGCGCCTCACGCCATCCAAACGATTTCCCCCGTAGATGTATACATCTACTCACCAGAAATCCCCAGCTAGCTTGGTCCAATCACCGCTTTCCCTTTTCGTGCTGCGTCCGAAGTCTCCGCGACCGATCCTGGAATTTGAACAACACAAAACATAAGATTACATATTCTGAAATGACGCCAAGTCACAAAATGAAAGGGTCAACGTCTACGAGTTAGGCACATTGTGCACTTGGTGCGCGGAACACACACGACAACCACTATAACCTTAACTAGAATCGTCGTTTCGGAACAACCGCCAAAACTAGACCCGATCAAACCAAATTTCGCATCTCACACTCTAAAAGTCATAGGAGATGCTAATAATATAACCAACATAACAAAATTAATTCACCTCCTAATTGTATCAAAAACCTAGTAAGCCCAAAAATTTGCAATTTGGCATAACTGTCGTAGATTAGCGATAAAATGGCAACAATCTAGCACAATCATCCAACTCAAACCACTAGATGGACACTACACTAAATTTTACCCATTTGCAATGCATCAAACTCCAATTCCAAAATCAACCCTTCTCTTGAATTTCATCAACTATCAATTCCAATCAAATTTCACACTTGAAATAAACTAAATTAGCATAATTTGAAGCCCACTTAAGCAAGTAACCTCTTAGATTAGATTTGTATAAGAATTGGATAACAAAATAAACTTAATTAACCTAGTAATGGTGCTTTAAAACCCTAGTCCTAACTCAAACCACTCTCTTTAAAAACCTAGATTAGAAATTAGCACTATAATTAACACTAAATCAATTTAGCTCAAGGAAATTAACCACAAGTATTAATTGGGTAAAGATTATACCTCAAATTTCTAGAGATCTAGCATGATTTTCCTTCTCAAAAAGGGTCTCCTTGCTCCAAGATTCAAGCAAGCATGGCTAAGGAGAAGGGAAGAAGAAATGGGCTTGAAATTGTGAGGTTAAAATTGGATTTTTGAAGCAATTTGTGATGAATTTTGAAGGAAAAAGAGAAGGGGAAAATGAGGGGGAGGTGGCAGCAGTTTTCGGTTAGAGAAGGGATGGGGAGAAGTGTGGGTGATTTGTGAGGAATTTCCAAAGTCAAACCCCTCTCATATCAAAGTACACCATACCCCAAAATAATATATTTTAAAACATACACTTAATTTCTATTTCCTCACTTAAGAAATGAGTTGAAGGGAAATATTGGGGGGAGGGGGCAGAATTCCTGCAGTGGGCTCGGCCCAAAGGAGGGGTGAGGATATGTGAGAGGTTGCAAAGAAATTTTCATGCAAAAAGACCCCCTCAAGTTACCTAATTGCAAGTTATAGTTTATTTTATTTTAAAATTTAATTTTCCATTGACTAAAATCAACTAGAACTTGGGAATAATATACTAAAAATTTATATTACAAACTAGATTTTAGTTGTCATGGTTCTTAAATATGTAATTAGCTCATTCAAATTTGTATTTATCACTAATTTAATGTATATTTAACAGCTTAAAATAATATTAAAAATAATAAATTAGGGGAAAAATTTAAACAACTAGAAATTTATAAGTGACTCATTAGCTACTAAATACTAGCAATTGCCTATCTAAATTAGGTATAATTAGGCCTATACTGAAAAATAATTATAATTACAATTTATGGAAAAATACCAATTATTTACCGATTATCGGGAAAATACCTAAATGGCTTTCAAGGCGTTGCAAAAAACTTAGAATTCTAAAACCCGACGGAAGTGGAGTTAATCCGACTTCCGATTCGGTTTTTCCTTAAAAATCATATTTTTCTTAAATACAACAAACTCTCACATCATGATCATTAAACATTAAAAAAACATATTGAAAAGTTTCATATCAAAAGAATTTATATTTCAATTTTTATAGCAATTTTACAGAAAAATACTATATAGTATATTTTTGACATAAAACGTTATTACCCCTTGCTATACTTTTAAATAGTTCATGAGGTAATGACCTACCTCCTCACAACACTCATATGTAACATAGCACAATGATATTTGGGAACATAGTTTTGGGAAAATACGATTTTATACAAAACTACTTCAAACTTACAAAAACATTTTTTATAAGATATGTATTTTTAACAAATCTTTGCAATATGCCGCTACAGCCCATTTTGGGAAACCCGTTCAGGATGGTGCAGATTATCGCATATCCTCGAGCTTAATAGTGCGAGATGCAGACCTCCACAAGGAGCATACGGTCTCGAAAGATTTAAAAATACAATTTTCTTTAGAAAATGTGATTTCTATTATAAATAAAACTTATTTTTATAAATAAATATATATGTAATTAATATCAAAATATCTATTTTTAATATTTATAATATTCCACATTTCCAAAATTCAAGAAAAACGTCTCATTTACAAGAAAATACCATACAAATTTCAATATTACAAATAAATACCATATATTATGAAAAATAGGTTTTATTCGCTAGAAATGTCACAATGATAAAATAAATATCAATGAAAACTTTAAAGACGATAATAAAATACTTGAGGTGTATTTTGAAAATTATACAAATTATTTTTACATAAAACCCCCTCAAGTTATATTAAATTACAATAAGGACCCTAGTAAACATAGGTTTAAGCGGGACCAGTCTCTTGAGCCTCAAGGAGCCGGAGATATGGGTGCTTGCCTATTTAAGATAGACAACTTAACAAACGGTGTTATCAACACGGTAATCGTCTTTGAAAAAGACACAAATTCTGTCGTTCATGTGCAGCGGTTACCGATAACACCAAAACCTAATTCATGATTCAAATTCTTTTCTAATTGTCTGACTCAGACCGTGTCTCAATATAATCAATCTGACTTGAATGAGATTCAAGTATATATATAACAATTCAATATGGATCAATATATTCAATCTGTTCAATCTATCAATCTATACAACTTGAATGAACCGAACCATGGATATACTTCCATCTACATGATTCTTCAGTTACATCCATTTACTGATATCATGGTTTCGGCAAGTCATCCATCTATACAATTCAAATTACAAGACAATATACAATACAAACAATACAATCAAGACATCCCGGGGTTTAAGGGGTAGATTGGTGCGGAAGGTGTTAGAAGTGGCACGAGACAACAACCATTAAGACACCTAATCTGAATTCAATCGCTGTTGTTCCGGGTATTATTGACGGAGCCTTGTACTCTATATACCATAGTCTCTGGTCTAGTGAAACTCCTCTCGTATACACTGGCATCTTCTGTACCAAGCTATATACAACAGTATTAATACTAAATACAATACTATAACAATATAATACACCTTTAAAAGCTACATTCTCTCTTTATCTATTTTACCTCTCCCTTATCTTTAGGACTTACCGAGCGATTGTTCGCTGACGACATTCCTTCTCTTTCTTCTTTGGAATGTTGTCAGGTGGATCGGACCTTCAGGAGATCGAGCCCACCATCGAGGACTTGGATCAGCTAGCCTTCGACCCGGAGCTCTAGTTATTTGTACACATTTACATTCTGTATTTCCATTTCTGTTATACCACTGTTTAGACATTGCTTTTCATTCGCTGTATTTACTTTTCAGATGTATTGTAAAAAGAATGTTAATAAATAAAGTTGCTGTTCAATTATATCTATTGTCACTGTCTCTTGTGCATTTTACTTATATTGCTTAGATTCGCTTAGCGTGTTTACTTCAGAGTAAATACGTAGCGGCCAGTAGCATCCTCTGCCCGTACACTGGGAAGCGGGGAAGCGGGGCGTGACAACAAGTCTTTCCGAAACCATGGATATAAGTTGTTCAAGTAGTCATGTTCTGGATATAATCAAGTATTCAAGTCGTCAAGTCAAGTTATAATCATGGTTCAGTCAAGTCAAGTCAAGTATATAGGTTTGATATTGATGTTTGAATTCAAATATTCATGTTCATGTTCAAGTATTCATGTTTGATATTGGATTCAGATTTGAATTAGATTCAGGTTTGAGTTAGACTCAGACTGGGTCAGACACTTGTAAACTGATTTAGATCCTGAATTAGATTCGAGAGTCATCAGTAACTGCAGCACATGGACGACAGGATTTGTGTTTTTTTCCAAGAAAATTACCATTAATAACTCTGTTAAGTTTTTTTACCTTAAATAAGCAAGCACTCACTTTCTCCGGTTCTCTGAGGCTCAAGAGAATTGATCACGTTTAAACTTATATTTACTAAGGTCCTTAAATATTGTTTTTATATAACTCGAGGGGGTTTTATGAATTTTTTTTTAATATAGTTAAAAATAAAACCTTGAGGATGATTAGTATTACTTGTGGTTATCATGAGCATGGATTTTAGGTATTTGGGGTATTTTAGTGATAAGTACTTAGCTTGGAAAGTTCATGGTATTTTACTGTAAAACTTGCCTTTTTGATATCTTGGTTGTATTTTATTGAAATTTGTTAATCTTTTCATTTTAGAAAATAAGTTTATTATATTTTGAAAATAAGGATTTGTAATTTTTATATAATTATTAAAAATTAAATTTCTTTATTTATTTAGAAAATTCGTTTTTCTTAATAACCGTATTTAAAACCTTTCGAGACCGAATGCCGCGTGAGGAAGTCTGCATCTCGCTCTACGAGCCCAAGGATGTGCAATAATCTGCACCAGCCATTAAAGGGTCCCTTAAAAAGGGTTGTAGAGGCATAATCTCAAAGGAATCGAAATACTGTTTTAAAAGAAAACCGATTTTTTAAGTAAATGGTATTTTAATGCAATATTTTCTTCAAACAAAAAAATCATACAAAAAGGTATCGTGCCATGAAACAAGAGTATACGTAAGGGGTAGGTCGTTAGCCCGTGAAGTTTTTCCTAAAAGTATAGTTTTAACAAAACTAAAAGGGATGATATTAAAGTTCATGGTATTTTAATGAAAAAGTGAAATTAAAGTTATTTTTACATGATATTCTTGGTTAAAATTTATTCTAAATATTGGTATTATGATTAAAAGTATTTTGTAAAAATTTGGACGAACAATATATAAGAAAAAAGGGATTTTCTAGGGTTTAGAAAATAGATATCGGTATTAACTCCACTTTTACTGATTTTGATTAAAATGAATTTCAAAGAAGAGAAAGGGAGTTTGGGAGGGACTTAGTGTTTGATTATATTAAGAAGAGGTATAAGAAGATAAGGGTGCCATCGTGGCATCGCGGGAGCTCCGGATGTTGCTTCGATCTTCGTCGGAAGTTGCTTGTTTTCTAACTCCTCTTTACTCCACTTGTATTTAGAAACTTTTTGAGAGAATTTTGGTATAATTTTCAGAATGGTGCTGAGACAAGGTAGGGGATGGTATTTATAGTGGAGAATTAGGGTTTTCGAATTAAAATGGTGGATTAAAAAGCATTAAAATGTGATTTAACCGTGAAATTAAAGGTCTATGTTTGATTGCAGGGAAATCAAACAATGTAGGAGAGTTAAGGGTAGGTGAAGGGTTGTGTGTGCAAAGCCCGGGGCTCTTTGGGCTCAGATCAACAGTCCCCGCCGGCTAAATCATGCTTTCCGCCGGTCGATTTTTTCCATCAGGCATAGAGATTCATGCCAGCAGATAAAATTAAGGTTTATTCCATTTTCCACATGTTTGATTTTTCTGACTTTTCATTTTCCTGTGCATTGCACGTGAAATCTTTTGGGCTTCCAAAAAGTTAAAAATAAAAATCAGAAAAATAATGTGTTTGGTGGGATTCGAACACACAGGCTTCGTCACAGCAGTGCAATGGATTTACGAGTGAGCTACAAGTTGTTTCTTGCTGTTATTTAAAAAAATTGACTTATAACTCAAACTCAGACTGTTAAACTCTTTTCTGTATATTAAAATAGAAAAATTCAGTACAGTAAATTCAGAGTCGTTACATTCTACCCTCTTTATAAAAATTTCATCCTCGAAATTTACAATTATATATGGACTAATTTTCAAAGAGGTAAGGGTATCTTGCACGCATGTCTTCTTCTCGTTCCCATGTTGATTCTCCTGGCGAATCCTTTCTCCACATCACTTGGACCAAGTTTACTTCCTTGTTTTGCAGTGTCTTTACTTTTCGGTCCAGGATCTCCATGGGTTGTTGCTCACAAGTTAGGCCAGTCTGTACTGTGAGCTCGAAATGATCAAGTATGTGGCTTGGGTCGCTCACATATCGTCGTTGCTGGGATATGTGGAACACGTTATGCACTCCTTCCAATGAGGGTAGAAGTGCTAAGTGGTATGCCACTTCTTCAACTCGTTCGAGAAAATCGAACGATCCTATGTATCTCGGACTGAGCTTACCCCTCTTGCTAAAGAGGATCACTCTTCTATTTGGAGAAATCTCTAAGAAAATATGGTCTCCAGGTTGGAACTCCATGTTTTCTTAAAGATTACTCCAAATAGAGGAGTGATCCACTTTGGTAAGAGGGGTAAGCTCAGTCCGAGATACATAGGACCGTTCGATATTCTCAAACGAGTTGGAGAAGTGGCATACCGTTTGGTACTTCCACCCTCATTGGAAGGAGTGCATAGGACCGTTCGATATTCTTGAACGAGTTGGAGAAGTGGCATACCGTTTGGCACTTCCACCCTCATTGGAAGGAGTGCACAGCGTGTTCCATATATTCCAGATTCGAAGATATGTAAGCGACCCCAGCCACATCCTTGATCACTCAAAGCTCACAGTCCAGACTGACCTGACTTGCGAGCAACAACCCGTTGAGATCCAGAACCGAAGGTAAAGACACTGCGGAACAAAGAAATAAATTTAGTCCGAGTGATGTGGAGAAAAGATTCGCCAGGAGAATAAACTTGGAAACTAGAAGAAGACATGCATGCAAAATACCCCTACTTATTTGTAAATTAGTCCTTATGTAAATGTAAATTTCGAAGACGAAATTTTTATAAGGAGGGTAGAATGTAACGACTCTGAATTTACTGTACAAAAATTTTCAGTTTAATGTACAGAAAGGAGTTTACAAGCCTGAGTACAAGTTATAAGTAAATTTTGTTTAGGAACGGCAAGAAAGAACTTGTAGCTCACTGGTAAAACCTTCGCACTGTTGTCAGCGATCGGGTGCGCTTCTTCTTCCTGCTGGTTCAGGGCCCCGTGTTCGAGTCCCATCAGACACATTAATTTTTCTGATTTATTTTTAAATATTTTTGGAAGCCCAAAAGTTTACACGTTTAAAGCACACAAAAATGAAAAGTCAAAAAAAATCAAACATGTGCAAAAAGGTATTAACACTGAGAAGAACATGTGGCAAGAATCCAACGGCCCAACCCCTTCAAACGATTGGCGGATTTTATATTTTGGTTGGTACCGACAGTCGGCCCGACCCCAATAAGGCCCGGGCTTTGCATACTCGACCCTTCCCATACCCCTAACTCCCCTGCACTGTTTGATTGCAGAGACAGAGACCCTTCAATTCTCCATTTATCATCATTTTAATTCACCATTATAATTCCAAAACCCTAATTATACACTATAAATACTATCCCATGCCCCAACCCTTCATCATTCTGAAATTCCTAGCCAAAACTCTCAAAATTTTCTGAGTACAAGTGAAGTACAAGTAGAGTTAGCAGGAGATCAACTTCCGGCGAGGATCGAAGCAAATTCCAGCGACCCCACGATGCCACGACGACAACCCTCTCTTCCTACACCTTTCTTTAAGCCTCCTAAATCGTAAGTCCCTCTCAATCCCTCTTTTTCTTCTTTGAAAATCTTATTTCAAAACATATGTCGGTAAGTGGAGTTAATACCGACATCTTCTTCTAAACTCTAGAAATTCCACTTTTTCTTAAATAGTGTTCAACCATATTCTTACCCAATGCTTGTAATCATAAAACCAATGCTTAGAATCAACTTTTAATCAAAAGTATCATGCAAAATAACTTTAACGTAACTTTTACATTAAAATATCATGAACTTTGTATATCATCTTTTACTGTTTTGCTTAAACATACCTTTAGGAAAATTCATGAGTTAACGACTTACCTCTCACGTGCACGCTTGGTTTTCATAGCACGATACTCTTTGAATTTATTTTTGTTACGATTACAATATTACTTTAAAATACCATTTAATATAAAAACCGGATTTCTTTTAAATTTTATTGTAAATTCCTTTGCAAATATTCCTCTACAACCCTTTTTAGGTGACCCGCTATTCGATGGTGCGGATTATCGCACATTTTTGGGCTAGTAGAGCGAGATGCAGACCTCCTCACGGAGCATTCGGTCTCGAAAGGTTTTTAATACGGATTTTAAAAAAAACGAATTTTTCTACTTAATTAATAATTTAATTTTTTAATAATTATATAAATATTATAAAATCCATATATTTTCAAAATATAATAAACTTATATTTTTAAATGAAAGAATTATAAGTTTTCACCAAAATGCCATCAAGATACCAATAAAAGAGAAGTTTTACAATAAAATACCATGAACTTTCCAGGCTAAGTTATTATCACTATAATACCTAAAATACTTAAAATTCACATTCATGAAAACCCTAAATAATATAAATAACTTCTCGAGATTATTTTGAAACTATATTAAAAATATTTTCATAAAATCCCCTCGAGTTATATAAAACAATATTTAAGGATTTTAATAAATATAGGTTTAAGCGGGATCAATTCTCTTGAGCCCCAGAGAGCCGGAGAAAGTGAGTGCTTGCTTATTTAAGGTAGAAAACTTAACGGAGTTATCAATGGTAATTGTCTTGGAAAAAGACACAAATGCTGTCGTCCATATGCAGTAGTTACCGATAACTTCCGAACATAATTCAGGATCTAAATCAGTTACAAGTGTCTGACTCAAGTCTGAGTCTAAATCAAACTTGAATCCAAACTCAAGTTAGAGTACAATTCAAACATGAATTCAAGGTCTAACATATTATAATACATTAGAATGCGATTTGTGTTAATTAAGCGATATAGTGTGGGTTTTAATAAAATTTAACAAATAATTGTTTTCACATATTTTATTACAATTAATTAATATTTTATTAAATTATTTTTGTGCTTGCACACACATGTGCATGTTAATCCTAGGATTAAGGAGGTGTTAACCATGCTTTACTAGCCATGGCACACTTAACCATTTGTATGTCATATATTTATATATTTAGTTTTTAAATAAACGGGTTTTAATTGTTTTTAAAAATAAAGAAAAAGAGAAGAGTTGAATAAGGGAAGGCATGGAATGAGGAGGCATGAATGGCATGGGAGACAAGGCATGGGGTGCATTTAATGAAGAGAGAGAGAGAGAGTGGGCATGGCTCATTCTCAACCTCTCACTCTCTCATTTCTTCAACTCACTCTCTCATTTCCTCAACACTCACTCTCTCTCTCTCTCTCTCTCTCTCTCTCTCATTTTCTTGTTCTTGTTCTCCTTCACCAAAACTCACCTCTTAATCCCTTTTTCCCACAAACCTTAAGCCTAAAGCTTCATCAAACACAACTAAACCCTTCATAAATCATGCTTAAGCCTCTTGTGATGACTTGGAGCTTAGAAAGCTAGAGTTTTCCCTAAGTTGTGGTGAGGTAATGATCCTTAACTATTAATTAAGCTCTAAGGAAGTTTGTGTGATAATTAGTTTCAGTTTAAAACCTTAAAGTTATAGTTTTGTTCTAAATATCATATTTTGTGTCAAGTTTGTGACTCTAGGAATCTGTTGTTGTTTGGTTGATCTCTAATTAAAACAAACAATACAGTAGATTGGTGATAGAGCCTTGTGTACATACCTGAAACCCGGACCCGATCCCTCACCTTCGGCTCGACGAGATTGGAGTTTTACCCGGCGCCGCCGGTTTTCCTATAGTGTTAGGTGTTGGATTTTTGTGGGTAGCTCTCTGTTGGGTATTTATGGTATTTGTTACACTTTGTTTTTCTTATATTGTCTGTAGGCAAAATATGGAACCGTTTAGCTAATTCTAGCGTTTCGATATAGTGCAATGCGGATTATCCGACTTTGTTTAAGTGTTTCGTGTAGCTTACAGCCGTAGGTTTGGTCTAGGATGCCGCTGCACGCGTTTAGCCGCTAAGCTAACACTTGGTAGCTTGGGGGAGTCGATTCGTTAGTTTGGCATTGTTTCCGTGTGTTATCGAAAATTTTCTAATTTCACTTGTTTTGATTTGTGTGATATTATGATCGATTGCAGGAAGTTCGGACGCTGCTAGAAAATGGAAAGAGGTGATTGGATTTACCTAGCTCGAGATCGTCTGGTGAGTAGATTTAACATCTACGGGGGAATCTTCTGTATGGCATTAAGCGTCGAGGGATAGATTCAGTGATATAATCATATGCTTGTGTGTGTATGTGTATTGATCGTGCTTCAGTACCATTTTGCACATCCTATTACCTGTTGTATATGGACATTGTATTATTGGACACTGCACCATTATTAACGGTTCATGTTCCACAAGCACCGAATTGTATGCCACACACAACCGTTGGTAATTGTCATGACACGCACACTATAGAAATTGCCATGGATAATATGTTGTACTGCTTCCATTATTATTAACAGTTAGACATTGATTCTTGTTCTATTGTGCATATGAATTGCATCATATGTACATATATACATGCATACATACATTGCTATAGTCACATATATACTCTAATATGATGTGGTATTTCGATTTCGTGGATTTGGGAAACCGCAAGATACCTTTGAAACTTGATATATTTAAAAAGAGCTGTTTTCCCTTAATATGCTCACATTACCGTTCTATATTTGCATACATCGTATTTCATGTTTATATGCATTGAGATACTGATTTCATATGATTTCTGGATTTGAGAACCGCGGATATATTTCAAAGGAAATTATACATTGTTTTAAAAACGCAGTTTCTCGTGATGTGATTTCGAGGCGTCCACCATGAGTTTTCTCGGTTCTGAGCTTGTTTTCGAGACCCGATTCGAGGAGTTGGATGAACCGTCTGCGGGTACATGGTGTACCCGGTAAGGTACCCCGGGGCAAGGAGCTCGAGATGTAGACGATGAGCCTGGCAGGAGGAAACACTACCTACCAGTGATTGTATGGAAACTCGACGGATATCTGGAGGATACCTTTTCGGAGTTATGAGATGAGATAGATATGAGGGCCGATCAGAGTATGCGGCGCTTGAGATATGAGTATTTACGTGTCGATACTGGACACAGGTTTCATGATGTTTCGAGTGCCGATGTTGGACACTCAGGTTCCATGATGTGACGGATATAAGGGTCGATCAGAGTGACGGCGCATGAGATATTGGGATTTGGGGTGTCGTTGATAGACACTGGATTTTATGATGAGGATTCATTGATGAGGATTATGTTCTATCCCACACTCAGGATTTATTATGACATGCACTATTTCATGTAGTTGGTGTACCCTGGTGGTGTACCATGATCATGATTTGTTGCATATCTGTATTGTTTTACTTATGCCATCAGATTGCATATTTTAGATTATCGCTTTTCGTGCATGCTTGTGATTATCTGTATGATGTTATTTACTATTCACGAGTTGGCAACTCACCCCCGTTGTGCCACAGTGTTTTGCAGGCTTGACCCTCAGTGTAGTCGCGGTAGGGCTCCTTATTGCATCTACTTCTGCGGATACCGCTATGGTTGGTCATGATTTTGGTGTAGGTGGGTTTTGCGGGTATCCATATGGTTCTATTGTAAATCTTATTTTGTATTTAGTACTCTTCATCTACCACTTACATGTATTTGACTTAGAGACAAGATTGTGAGGATCGATATTGTATTATTTGTGCTTCTGGTGTCGTGCTCGTGTGAGCCGGCTTTTTATTTATGTTGCGACGTTGTTTTACCTCTTATTATGTTGTTTTCACTTCTTAATTGCTTATTGTTTCGCTACGGCGTCGTATATGTACTTGTTGTGGTTTTGTTCCGCCTTTTAGCGTGAGTTGTTCCCGTTTGGGTTATATATATTCTATGCTTATACCCGTTCGGGGCTAGTTTTTACAAAGGAGATGCTGCATAAATTTTTAAGAAAATAAATTTAAGCTGAGATTTTTTAATTTGAGATTTTTAAATGTTTTTAACTACTGTTTTATCACTTTACTTCTTTTCTTGGTATAGATTTCTGGGTTTTTCAGCTTGAATCGCGTTACGCCTTTTGACGTCGTATGATTTAAGTGCCGATCGCTTTCCTAAATTAGGTCGTGACAAAGTTGGTATCAGAGCGCTAGGTTTTGCCTTTCAGAGTGTAGGATGGCCCTTGGTATGATGGAGTAAATAGCTTAAGCAGAGTGACGTAGCGTGTGTATGTTCTGCGGCATACTTACGTCACGGTACTCCGCCTAAGTGACCTTATGACATATTTTCTTTTAATTCCATCCTTGATTTCATATATACTTATGATTTAATTTCTATGTTCTTATCGAATCCTGTTTTCTTATTCTAGCCATTACGCCGCCAAAGAATACGAGGGCACAGAGAGATGACGCCAGAGAAGAGGTCAGGGTAGGCTCGTTTGAGACGAGGACTGATTAGGGCAGTACGCCTATCTTTCAGGAGCAGAATGATCCACCTTCTCTAAGTCATATTGCTAGGCTAGAGGCCGGTATTCAAGATTTGCGTCGGATGGTAGGATCGTTGGTTGAGACTAATCGAGCGCAGAGATCGGAGGTTGTTCCACCTATTACAGGGACCGTGATGGTACCTACTGCTCAGACAGTCGTACATACCGCTACCGAGATTATCGCCGTATCTTTATCGGAATTTATGAGGTTGAAGCCTCCGGTTTTCATTAGCACCGACACAGCTGAGGATCCACAGTCGTTCCTCAATCGGATTGCCAGGATTTGTTGTTCATTGAGATGTTCCGATGCGAGATCGGTAGAGTTTGCTAGTTTTCGTCTGAAGGGTCTTGCCCAGACTTGGTGCGAGTCTTTGGAGAGAAGTTGAGCTGCAGGTCTTCTTCCTATGACCAGGGTTGAGTTCACGATGGTTTTTCTTGTTCATTTTCTCCCGCAGAGCGCCAGAGATGCTCGAGCTCGCAGCTTTGAGTCTTTGCTCCAAATTACTAGTATGACAGTGGCGGAGTATGATATTCAGTTCACCCAGCTATCCGTTTATGCTCCATAATTGGTGGATACTGAAAAGAAGCATGTCAAGAGATTTGTACGAGACTTGGTTACCCAGTTGTTCCTCTCTATTGGCGCCCAGTATTTTGATACGTATGCAGCCGCGACAGACGCAGCCCTTCTGGTAAAGAAGCGTATTTCCGAAGCTTCAGTCGTTTCGGGACCGAAGCGGGTTCGTACTGATGTATCATCCTGAAGGCGGATAGGTGGACGCCGCGACAGATTCTTTCCAGGTGATGGTGGTAGCAGAGGCTTGAGGCGAGGCCAGTTATATGGTTCTTACCCACAGGGTCAGCAGCCGTCGACGGGATGTTTTCGGTGTGGGAGTCAGTATCATCGCATCAGAGATTGTACTGAGGTACGCCAGGGCGAGGTAGCAGTTCCACATGTTACTTTACCACCTTCTCCACCTCAGAGAGCGTTGCTTCTTATGCCTGTTGTTGCTTTACGCCAGACCTATGCTCAGAGCGGTCGTGGTCACGGTGGTTTTGTTCAGAGGGGACATGGTGGAAAAGGCGGAGGACAGCCGGATGCCGGTAGAAGACAGGCCTGAGTTTTTGCGTTGACTCCTCAGGATGCGCAGGCGTCGAATGTAGTGGTGATAGGTACCCTTTCAGTGTGTTCTTTCGATGCGCGTGTTTTTTTGATCCAGGATCTACACACTTGTATGTTTATACACACTTTGTACTAAGGTTGGGCCGAGAGTCGTCTTTATTAAATCGGCCGCTTTTCGTGATTACTCCCGTTGGTGAGTCTTTTGTTGTGCAGCATGTGTTTCAGTCGTATGCCGTTCGTATTGGAGATAGAGATTCGTCCGTCGATTTGATTCTTCTTGATATGTTGGACTTTGACATTCTTCTTGGTATGGACTGGTTAGCTACTTGCTATGCATTTGTGGACTGCCGTGAGAAGGCGGTCAGGTTTTGTTTTCCAGACGAGTCGGTTCTTGTTGTGCAGGGGGGCCATAGTGTCGCCCCTCACAGTTTGGTTTCCGCCCTTTGCACTAGTCGGCTCTTGAGGAAAGGATGTCGGTGATTCTTAATCTTTATTCATGATACTAGAGGCACAGCAGATCCGTTAGACCAGGTTCCTATCATGGGAGAGTCTCCCGACGTATTTCCCTATGAGTTACCCAGATTGCCTCCAGGGCGCGATATCGAGTTTTGCATTGATTTGATTCCTGGAATGAGGCTGATTTTTATACCGCCTTATCGGATAGTCCTGACGGAGCTTAAAGAGCTTAAGGATCAGTTGCAAGATTTTGTTGACAGGGGAATTGTTCGTCCAAGTGTTTCACCTTGGGGACCTCCTGTTCTGTTCGCCAAGAAGAAGGACAGAAGTATGAGGCTGTGCATTGATTATCGTCAATTGAACCAAGTTACGGTGTGGAATATGTATCCTTTACCTCACATTGAAGATTTATTTGATCAGCTCCAGGGTGCGGGACATTTTTCCAAGATTGATTTGAGCTTGGGTTATCATCAGTTGCGGGTTCAGAATTATGACATTCCGAAGACTTCTTTTCATACGCGCTATGGGCATTATGAGTTCTTGGTGATGTCGTTCGGACTCACCAATGCCCCAGCAGTGTTCATGGATTTGATGAACCATTTTTTCAGGCTGTTCCTCGACCATTTCATTATTGTATTTATTGACGACATTCTGGTCTACTCCAGAAGTCGAGAGGAGCATGAGCAGCACTTGATGATTACTTTGCAGACATTGAGAGAGCACCATCTGTTTGCTAAATTTTCGAAGTGTGCATTCTGTCTTGATAATGTTGACTTCTTGGGTCATGTGGTTACGGGAGACGGTATACGAGTAGACCCGAAGAAGATAGAGGACGTACAGCTTTGGCCCAAACCTGTATTAGTGAAAGAGGTCCGCAGCTTCTTGGGCTTAGCCGGTTATTACCACCGTTTCATACAGGATTTCTCGAGTATCGCTGCACCGCTGACCGGACTAACTCGGAAGCGAGTTCCATTTCTTTGGACTGAGGCATGTGAGAAGAGTTTTCAGTAGTTGAAAACTCGTTTGACGACTGCACCAGTTCTATCTTTACCTTCAGGATCAGACGGCTATGTCGTTTATCGTGACGTTTTTCGAGTGGGGCTGGGTTGTGTGTTGATGCAGCATGATAGAGTTATCGCTTATGCTTCTCGGTAGTTGAAGAAGCATGAGCAGAGCTATCCCACTCATGATCTTGAGATGGTCGCGGTGGTCTTTGCGCTCAAGATTTGGAGACACTACTTGTACGGAAAGTCGTGTCAGATCTTCACGGACCATAAGAGCTTGAAGTACATCTTCCGCAGCGGGATCTGAATTTGAGGTGGCGCCGTTGGATGGAGGTTGTGAAGGATTATGATTGTGAAATCCATTATCACCCGGGCAAGATGAATGTGGTAGCTGATGCTTTGAGTCGTAGGCCCGGAGGTAGCTTGTTCCATTTGAGTTCAGTTCAGACACAGTTTTCTACAGATTGGCAGATCTTGTGCGATAATAGAGTACAGTTCGAGTTCACTTCCGCTGGAGGGCAGCTTGCTCATGTCCACGCCCATCCACTTCTACTTGATCGTATCCATGAGGCGCAGCCCAACGATGCTCGTTTGTTTGAGATTTTGGAGCATATTCGATAGGGTAGTGATTCAGAGTTTGTGATTGATGACCAGATTGTGCTACAATTTGAGACTCGTCTGTGTGTGCCACATTTCGAAGGGCTGAGACGCGAGATCCTAGAGCAGGCACATCAGTCAGTATACAGTATTCATCCAGGTTCCACCAAGATGTATCGTGATTTGAGAGATATCTACTGGTGGGAAGGGATGAAGAGAGATGAATCGGACTTCGTTTTGAGGTGCCTGATTTGTCAGCAAGTCAAGGCTGAGTATTAGAGACCGGCAGGAGAGTTGCGGCCTTTGCCCATTCCGGAGTGGAAATGGGAGCAAATCTCCATGGATTTCGTTGTGGGTCTATCCAGATCCAGTTGAGGATATGGCTCCATTTGGGTGATTGTTGACCGGTTGACGAAAGCGGCTCACTTCCTTCCAGTGAAGACCACTTTCAGATTTGCTCAGTATGATCAGCTGTACATTGATGACATTGTGCGTTTGCACGGCGTTCCTACATACATTGTATCCGACAGAGGCACCCAGTTTATCGGTCGTCTTTGGCAGAAACTTCAGGAAGGTTTGGGTACCCGATTGAGTTTTAGCACCGCTTTCCATCCGCAGACCGATGGTCAGTCAGAGCAGACTATACGGACTCTCGAAGATATGCTTCGTGCGTGTGTGCTTGATTTTGGTGGCAGTTGGGATCGTCACTTGCCTTTGATAGAGTTCTCCTACAATAACAGTTTCCAGGAGACGATTCAGATGGTACCTTTTGAGGCTCTGTATGGGTGAAAGTGTCGATCACCAGTCTATTGGACCAAACTCAGCGAGAGCAGGATTTTAGGACAACGGCTAGTTTAAGAGACTACAAAGAAGATCCAGTTGATTTAGGACAGGATGAAAGCAGCCCAATGCAGGCAGAAGTTTTATGCCGACCGTCATCATCGCAGACTTGATTTTGCAGTGGGTGATCATGTATTCCTATGGATTTCTTCGATGAAAGGCGTGATGACATTTTGGAAGAAAGGAAAGCTTATTCCCAGATTTGTCGGTCCTTTAGAGATTCTTGAGCGAGTTGGTACCGTTGCCTATCGTTTGGCACTTCCGCCCAGTTTTCCGGATATTCACCCCGTATTTCATGTATCGATATTTCGCAAGTACCTTCATGACCCTTCTCACTTGATTCAACACCAGACCATCCAGCTGGAGTGTGATCTTTCGTTCACCGAGCAGCCGGTAGTTATATTGGATCGACAGGTGAAGAAACTTTGGTCAAAGGTCTTACCATCAGTGAAATTTCTTTGGCGTGGCCCGAATAGCAAAGAGGTCACATGGAAAGCCGAGAGCGAGATGCAGAAGAAATTCACTCATCTCTTTGAAGGTACGCATAGTAAGATTTTTAAATTCGAGGACCGAATTTCTTTAAGGGGGAAGATTATAACACCTTAGAATGCGATTACTGTTAATTAAGTGATATAGTACAGATTTTAATAAAATTTAACCAATAATTGTTTTCACATATTTTATTATAATTAATTAATATATTATTAAATTAGTTTTGTGCTTGCGCACACATGTGCATATTAATCCTAGGGTTAAGGAGGTGTTAACGATGCTTTACTAGCCATAGCACACTTAACCATTTGTATGTCATGTATTTATATATTTAGTTTTCAAATAAAAGTGTTTTAATTGTTTTGAAAAATAAAGAAAAAGAGAAGAGTTGAATAAGGGAAGGCATGGAATGAGAAGGCATGCATAGCATGGGAGACAAGGCATGTGGTGCATTTAATGAAGAGAGATAGAGAGAGGGCATGGCTCATTCTTACCTCTCACGCTCTCATTTCTTCAACTCACTCTCTCATTTTCTCAACACTCTCTCTCATTTTCTTGTTCTTTTTCTCCTTCACCAAAACACACCTCTTGATCCCTTTTCCCCACAAACCTTAAGCCTAAACCTTCATCAAACACCACTAAACCCTTCACAAATCATGCTTAAACCTCTTGTGATGACTTGGAGCTTGGAACGCTAGGGTTTTTCCTAAGTTGTGGTGAGGTAATGATCCTTAACAGTTAATTAGGCTCTAAGGAAGTTTGTGTGCTAATTAGTTTCAGTTTAAGACCTTAAAGTTATAGTTTTGTGCTAGATATCGTATTTTGTGTTAAGTTTGTAACTCTGTGAATCTGTTGTTGTTTAGTTGATCTCTAATTAAAACAAACAATACATTAGATTAGTGATAGAGCCTTGTGTACATACCTGAAACCCGGACCCCATCCCTCACCTTTGGCTCGGCGAGATTGGAGTTTTACCCGGCGCCGCCAGTTTTCCTGTAGTGTTAGGTGTTAGATTTTTGTGGGTAGCTTTCTGTTGGGTATTTATGATATTTGGTACACTTTGTTTTTCCTATATTGTCTGTAGGAAAAATCTGGAACCGTTTAGCTAATTCTAACTTTTCGATATAGTGCGATGCGGATTATCCGACTTTGTTTAAGTGTTTCGTGTAGCTTACAGTTGTAGGTTTAGTCTAGGATGTCGCTGCACGCGTTTAGCCACTAAGCTAACACTTGGTAGCTTGGGGGTCGATTCGTTAGTTTGGCGTTGTTTCCGTATGTTATCAGAAAGTTGCTAATTTCACTTGTTTTGATTTGTGTGATATTAGGATCAATTGCGAGGACTTCGGACGCTGCTAGGAAAGGGAAAGAAGTGATTGGATTCACCTAGCTCAAGATCGTCCGGTGAATGGATTTAACATCTACGGGGGAATCTCTTGTATGGCGTTAAGCGTCGAGAGCTAGATTCAGTGATATAATCATATGCTTGTGTGTGTGTGTGTGTGTATTGATCGTGCTTCAGTACCATTTTGCACATCCTATTACCTGTTGTATATGGACATAGTATTATTGGACACTGCACCATTATTAACGGTTCATGTTCCACAAGCACCGAATTGTATGCCACACATACACCGTTGGTAATTGCCATGACACGCACACTAAAGAAATTGCCATGGATAATATGTTGTACTGCTTCCATTATTATTAACAGTTAGACATTGATTCTTGTTCTATTGCGCATATGAATTGCATCATATGTACATATATACATGCATACATACATTGCTATAGTCACATATATACTCTAATATGATGTGGTATTTCGATTTCGTGTATTTGGGAAACCGCAAGATACCTTTGAAACTTGACATATTTAAAAAGAGCGGTTTTCCCTTAATATGCTCACATTACTGTTCTATGTTTGCATACATCGTATTTCATGGATATATGCATTGAGATACTGATTTCATATGATTTCTGGATTTGAGAACCACGGATATATTTCAAAAGAAATTATACATTGTTTTAAAAACGCGGTTTCTTGTGATGTGATTTCGAGGCGTCCACTATATGTTTTCTCGTTTCTGAGCTTGTTTTCGAGACCCGATTCGAGGAGTTGGATGAACCTTTTTCGGGTACATGGTGTACCCGGTAAGGTACCCCGGGGCAAGAAGCTCGAGATGTAGACGATGAGCCTGGCAGGAGGAAACACTACCTACCGGTAATTGTATGGAAACTCGACGGATATCCGGAGGATACCGTTTCGGAGTTATGAGATGAGATAGATATGAAAGCCGATCAGAGTATGCGGCGCCTGAGATATGAGTATTTATGTATCAATACTGGACACGGTTTTCATGATGTTTTGAGTGTCGATGTTGGACACTCAAGTTCCATGATGTGACGGATATGAGGGCCGATCAGAATGACGGGGTCTGAGATATTGGAATTTGTGGTGTCGTTGATGGACACCGAATTTTATGATGATGATTCATTGATGATGATTATGTTTTATCCCACGCTTAGGATTTATTACGACATGCACTGTTTCATGTAGTTGTTGTACCTTGGTGTTGTACCTTGATCATGATTTGTTGCATATCCTTATTGTTATACTTATGCTATCAGATTGCATATTTCCGATTATCGCTTTTCGTGCATACTTGTGATTATCTATATGATGTTATTTACTATTCACTAGTTGGCAACTCATCCCCGTTGTGCCATAGTGTTTTGTAGGCTTGACCCTCAGTATAGTCACGGCAGGGCTCTTTATTGCATCTACTTCTGCGTATACCGCTACTGTTAGTCATGATTTTGGTGTAGATGGGTTTTGTGGGTAATCGTATGATTCCATTGTATATCTTATTTTGTATCTAGTACTCTCCATCTACCACTTACATGTTTTTGACTTAGAGACGAGATTGTGAGGATCGATATTGTATTATTTGTTCTTCTGGTATCGTGCTCGTGTGAGCCGTCTTTTTATTTATGTTGCGACATTGTTTTACCTCTTATTATGCTGTTTTCACTTCTTAATTTCTTATTTCTTCACTACGGCGTCGTATATATACCTGTTACGGTTGTGTTCCGCCTTTTGGCGTGAGTTGCTCCCGTTTGGGGATGTCTTTTATATATATTCTATGCTTGTACCCGTTCGGGGCTAGTTTTTACAAAAGAGATGTTGCCGAAATTTTTAAGAAAATAAATTTAAGTTGAGATTTTTAAATGTTTCTAATTATTGTTTTATCACTTTACTTCTTTTCTTGGTTTAGATTTCTGGGTTTTTCGGCTTACTTGAATTGTATTACGCCTTTTGACGTCGCGTGATTTAAGTGTCGGTCGCGTTCCTAAATTGGATCGTGACACATACATACTTGAACATGAATCTGAACACTTGAATTCAAACATCAATATCAAACCTGAATACATGACTTGACTTGACCGAACTATGATTATAACTTGACATGACTATAAGATTACATCCTAAACCTGACTACTTAAACAACTTGTATCCATGATTTCAGCAAGACTTGTAATATAATCTATACAATACATTACGCGGGGATAACGAGGTAGATTGGTAGGGAACTTATTAACGTGGCACGAGATGGTCACTTAAAAGACACCTACATGAACTCTCGTGCCGTTATCCTGTGGGTTTTGACGGGGCCTTGTACTATATATTACCATAGTCCACGGGGTAAGATGGACTCTTCTCGTATACACCAATACCTTCTGTACCAAACTACAAACAACTACGTTAGAATAATAAGCATATACCTATACAACTTACCAGTTCCATTTCACATTACTTGTTCTATTCCATTCTTTCTTTTGGGACTTACCGAACGCTAGTTCGTTGACGATATTCCTGTCTATTTCTTTCTTCGGAATGTTCGTCAGGAGGACCGGACTCTCAGTAGATCGAGCCGAGCCAAGAGTACTTGGACCAGTTCACTGCCCAGCCGGACTTCTAGTTCATCTTGTACTTATTTCAGTTTGTATGTCACTGTTTAGGCATTGCTTTATATCATTGTATCTTTCCTTTTCAAAGCAGTTGTATTGTAAAAATGAATGTTAATAAAAGCTGCTGTTTATTTTATATCTCTTATCATTCTTGTGCATTTTTACATATATTGCTTAATTACGCTTAACGTATTTATTTCTTAGTAAATACGTTGCGAGCTTCCCACGTCTCCTCTTCCATACGCTGGGAAGCGGGGCATGACAGGTTTTGTTGGCGGCCCATGCAGATCAGTTTTGCATGAACTCTTAAGCAATAAATATCACAAGAATTATAAGATTCAGCAACTATACATTCTTTACATTTCAAATTCCTTGAATCTATCCTAACCTTTCTTTTTCTATCAAGGTCATGAATTCTCCCAACAACACGAGCACGAACGTCAATGGCAACACTCCACCTCCTACTCTACCACCACCACCTACCATTGTAGCTCCCATCAATGAGCAAACGGTACTGCTTGAGGCAATCAAGAACCTTATGGAGGGTCAGCAGCAGCAAGTTGCTATCCTTATGCACCGTCCAGAGGTCGAGGCACCTGGAGTCAAGAAATTCCGGGCACTGCATGCAAAGCACTTCTCAGGAAAAAAGAGCCCACTGGAGGCATAAGAATGGGCTAAGTCAATAGAAGATGATCTGGCAGCAGCACAAGTTCCAGAGATTGCTTGGGTGAGAGTTGTGAAGCTGCAACTAACAGATAATACCAGAGTCTGGTGGAAGACTGAAAAAGCCGACTCGCCAAACCGATTGAATGGAAGACATTTCATGATATGTTCGATGCGAAATACTTTCCTGAAACTGCCTGTTTTGACATGGAGCAGCAGTTTATCCACGTACAACAAGGCTCGATGTGGAGCAAGTCCGTGGATGAATACGATGCTAAGTTTACCATGCTTAGCAGGCAAGATATTGTCTCAAATTAAAATTCCCGATATCACATATTTCAATGCTAACATAAGGTCGTAACAGGTTTGCTGCACACCTCATCCCGACTGCTGAGATCCGGGCACGACGATTTCAGCAAGGGTTGGACCCGAAAATCCAAGCTGCACTCGCTACAGGGGATTTCCCAACCCATGTTCTTTCTCTGAAGGCTGCCAGACGCTATGAGTCAGTTGTGAAGAAGAATAGTAGACCTCAGACCGCCGGTGTGAAATGCCTTGCCACTCAGATGGCAGGAGGAGTCTCTTCCAGGCCAACTTTTGCACCAAGGAGATCGAGAGGGTCATTTAACCGACCCAGTCCAGACTTTTACTTCTACTACAAGAGGAATGGACACCTGGCAAACGACTGCATGCGTGAGAATGTCCTGTGCTTGGTTTGTAGCACATCCACTCACGCCATAGGAGAATATCTATATCGAATCAACCCAACTCCAGCACCTTGACCCGCAATCACAGTTCCGCAGCGGCCAGCTATTCAGGCTCCTGCACCTCGCTTAGCCCTACCCGCTCTACCTCCACGTGAACCTCATGCATAGCCCCCTCATCAATTCCATCAGGCATAGAGGAACATGCTTCAAGGGCAGAGAAACGTGCCCCAAGGACAGAGGAATGTGCCTCCAGCAAGGAGGAATGTACCTAGACGTCAGGCTTTCACAATGACAGTTGGGAAAGCCGAAACTACTGGCTAAGTAATCACTGAGAATTCCTAATCCTTTCATATCTTTTCAATCCTTTTATATCGCCATATTTTTTTCCTGTATCTAAAACCAACCTCACACAACTTAGGTACTATACTAGTAGCCACCCCTTCTGCACTCATACTCTTCGATACTGGAACATCACACTGCTTCATGTCCCAACAATTCATGAGAACGCATGCGATTCCCGTGACGCTACTCATTTCCAGCTGGAATTTCAGTTCCGGGAATGGAGTATTGAAGGCAACTATGGATTTGAACAGTTTCCAGTAGTAGTTTGCGGATGAGAATTCTACACGAATTTCAAAGTACTGAACATCCGAAACATCGATGTTGTGTTGGGAATGGACTGGCTGGGAGTTTGCTATGCTACTATTGACTGCCGTAAAAGGAGGGTAGTATTTAAGATACCAGATCACCTAGTCTTTTACTTCAAGAGTGGAGATAGAACTTTGGAGCCAGAAACTTCCATGCTAAGACAAAGAATGCAGAAGTGTTTACTCTACCGGCGGATGAAAAAAAGCAAGAGGTAGTTCGAGAGTTCGAGGATGTGTTCCCTGAAGATATAATAGGTTTGCCTCCTGATCGAGCTCTTGAATTCACCATTGATTTACTACCTGGTGCGCAACCAGTAATCAAAGCTCCGTACCTGTTAAGTCCAGAAGGATTGAAGGAGATCCATTCTCAGTTGGACGAACTCCTGAAGAAAGGTTGGATTCGTCCCAGTACTTAATGTTGGGGATCTACAGTTTTGCTCATGAAGAAGAAAGAAGGTTCTTACAAGATGTGTGTGGATTACCGAGCTCTGAACGAAGTGACGATAAAGAACAAGTATCCACTACCACGCATCGATGATCTTTTCGATCAGCTAAGTGGGTCTTGTGTATTTTCGAAGCTAGATCTTCGTTCGGGTTATCATCAGGTGAAGGTCAAAGAGTCTGATATTCCGAAGACAGCGTTAAGGACTCGATATGGTCATTATGACTATTCGTAATGCCATTTGGAGCGACCAATGCACTTGCTATATTCATGAATCTGATGAACCAAGTTTTTCAAGAGTACTTAAACAGGTTTGTTGTTATTATGATCAACAACATCCTGGTGTATTCGAAGAATCGGAAAGAGCACGCCGAGCACTTACGGATTGTCCTCGAGACATTGCGACAACATCGGCTCTATGCCAAGTACAGTAAGTGTGAATTTTGGCTAGATCAAGTCATATTTCTCGGACATATTGTTTCCGGCGAAGGAATCTCAGTAGATCCAGCAAAGGTGTCAGCTGTCAGCGAATGGCCGACACCAAATGTCACGCCCCGCTTCCCAGAGTGCGCTAAGATAGGCACATGACAGAGCCGGCCATACTACCTGTGGATAGGAAATATCCCTCCACAATCACATTACGGCTATCTAGAGATATCAAGAACAGTAGAAATAAAATAAACTATCTAGTATATGTCCATGAGCCAGAATAAACGAGTCAAGAAATAATATGCGGAAGCAATAAATCCAATAAACAGTAACATCTGAAAAGTACGGAAATAACTAAACTAACTGGATACTAACGGGATCCTCACTGCTCGGCCTGACGGCGAAAATACTCCTGCTCAGCCCGCGACAAAGGTAGAGGATCTGGGCCATGCAAGACCCAGACGTCAGTGCGTCATAATATCAATAATAATATAATCAGAGGGTAGCAATACATGCAGGCATGAGTATGAACAGTAATAAAAGTAGAACAGTAACAAGTCATAAGTAAACCGTAACATGAATATAGATCGGTGGACAGGATATAAACAGGTGAAGTGCGGTGAGTAGTCTAAACTGTGCTACTGGGTTATCTATTCTAAAGTCTTCGAAATCAATTAATGTAATCATCATCGTAACTCATCGGTCTATGCTCCGTTCATTCCCCATGGGACCACGGTAAAATGATGTAATAGACTGTGAGTCTATGCCCCGTTCATTCCCTACGGGACCACGGTAAAATGATATAATAGCCCTTTGAGTTACGTTCAGCTACATTCTTGATTTCCCCATACCCCCAAGTTATGTGTGTAAGTCAGGTATTGATAAATCTGGAGCTAATGCCAACACGGGATCAAACAGGTACAGATTTTTCTATATAGACAACAGGAAATGTCCGTAGGGACAACAAGTCAAAATTTGTCGGCATTAGTAACAAGATCAGGTATCAAGTCAAGTAGTGATATATCAGGTCATGTCAGGTTGTGTTCATGTATCAAGTTATGTCAAGTAGTGGTGTATCAGGTCACATAAAGTAGTGTATAGGTATCAAACAGATGCTCATAATAAAACTGTAACAGGTACGGGTGCACAAATAAAGAATGGATACACAAATATTTATCAGGGATTACATCATGACTATGTAGAATACACAAGATCAAGTATGGGATACTAATGTAACAGTAAAATGAGATAATATGGTCTCGACGTGCAACTAGATATGTAATAAACCGTACGGATACTATAAGACTGTAAATCGGTAAAATTTGCTGAATATTAAAACACAAGAACTATTATTTATTAAATAGATATTGATATAATAATATTAATAAGGATAACATATTCAAACCGATTAATAACTATAAAAGTGGTATTGATTAACCATGCACAAGAAAGTTCCGTTCAGAAATTCAGCGTCATCCTGATTTGTAAATTAGTTTAAAAATAACAAACGTTCTCCAAAAGGTACGTGTCTTATATCAAACAAAGATAATTAAATAAGGTTTTCGTTTTTATAAGTATAAGCATCTCAGGTTATTTCTACAATAAGATATGAACATTCGAAATTGAAAGTTTGCTGCTGGAATTTCCCTGGACAGCAGTTTAGAGATATTTTCATTTGCATTTTACGTTATTTAAACAATTTATTTTGCAAGTAAATATTTCATAGAGTTATAGTATTCTGAGTTAGTTTCATAACGAACTAAAGAACGTATACTAATGATTTTTCTATAATTTATAATGAATTTTATAAGGTAAGGTGTACAGTAAATTTCAAATTTGTCGTATCCGCTTTGCAACGACGTTTCATGTGTAAACTATAATATTTTCAAACTATATTTTGTATAACATTATAAAATGCAGATTATAAACTAATTAAAGATAATAATAAGAAATATTACGACGATATATATTTTAAATGATATGGATGGAAACGGGTATCACATAATCGTAAAATGATAAACTAACAAGTGCGGAACATATAACTAAGCAATATGAAATGTAACTATTCAATTTGATGTAGTATATGATAGTATAGTATGTAACAAGATAAGTTTTCATGGCCTAGATCTGAAATGATATAAATGGATGCAAACGGAATATCGAAAAGTTATAAAACTAAACATGGGGTGCATGATTTTAAATACAGGTATTCCATTTGTTAAAATAGATGCGTCTAAAGTAATGTAGTATATAATTAAGATTGGTTTGCATACCCTAGATCTGAAATGCACTATACAAATGTAAACGGAACGTCGAAAGCCTGTAATATGAAACATGGGATACTTGATTTAAAATACAGGTGTGATATTTATTTAAATAGATATATAATGAGTTATATAACATGTAGCAAGATTAACTTGCCTAAACGGAACAAGAACGGATGTGTACGGAACGTGCTTCGTCGGTGAAATATCGCGGTGCGCGCAATGTACACGGAACGGTTCCAAACAACGCACGAAGGTGATCACGCAAGTCAGGTACGTTCACTGGATCACTCGAATCGTCAGCGACGAGCTCGGCTCCGGCGGTGATCACCAGAATCAAGAAACAAGATCAAGAAAAAGAAAGAAGAAAGAAGAAAGATGAAGAAGTAAGAAGAAGAGGCTGTGTATTAAATAAGGAAAGAAAAAATTAAATAAATAAAATATATATATATATATATATACAGAGGAGAGAGAGAGAGAAAGGGGTTGTTAGTTTGTTAGGAAATTAGTTTAGATTTAAATTTAAAAAATCTTTTATTAGTTGACTAAATTTTAATTTGTATCAATTTATAAAATTAATATTATATAAATAAAATTTGATATTCTGTTAAATACAAACATAGTCCAAAATATGCCCGGGTCGGGTCTAAAATTCAGTTTTAAAATATGAAAAATATGCATGTCGACCAAAATAAAAAATGAATGTCCGGATAACAAAAAATGCATACCCCCAAAAACGGATGCACGCACATGAGCGTAGCCATCCAAACAAGTCTGTTTCACTGAACAGGACGAGAACAAGATACGCGGATGCTACCACGGGGCTAGGGGTATCATGCAGGCCATGAAATGTATTTTTAAAATATTTTATGTGACTTAAAATATTATATTGTAAAAATGCAAATGCCAGATAAAATACCAGTATTAAAGATGTATAAATTAAAATGAAAGTGTACGAGTCCATGTAACAGGTCAGGGTAAATCATAAACATGAATCAAGATTAGTTTCAAGCATGCGGGTTGGGTCGAATGCAAATACAAATGTCAAATACACTATTCGCACCCAAAACACAATAAATAAGGAAAATACCATAAATAAAGAAATACATGAACTAGAACTGGTATAAATGAACTAGGGTATTACATTATACCCAACTACAAAAAGAATTTCGTCCTCGAAATTCCCAAGACAAGAAAGGTAAACATCATGAATCTACAGGAATAGGTGTCGAAAGTTCTATCGAATTTCTTCTTCTCGTTCCCAAGTCGATTCTCCATGCAAGCGATTTCCCCAAGAAACAAGTACGAGAGGGATAACCTTGTTATTAAGGACCTTTTCTCTTCGATCAACAATCGACATCGATCGTTCCTCAAAGGTCAAATCCTCTCTTATAGTCAGCTCCGAATGATCTAGAATGTGTGCTTCATCTCAAACATACTTACGGAGTTGAGATACATGAAACATGTCATGAACATTCGCCAAAGATTGTGGTAACGCCAATCGATAAGCTACTTCTCCAACACTCTCCAAAATCTCGAAAGGCCCCACGAATCGAGGACTAAGCTTGCCTCGACTCCCAAAACGAATCACTCATCTAGTAGGTGATATCTTCAAGAATACCAGATCACCAACAGCAACCTCTAGAGGTCTTCTCGATGTATCGGCCCAACACTTCTGCCGATCTTGTGCTGCCTTCATATAATTCCGGATAGTATTAACTTTCTCCACGGTGTGCACGATCAAATCCAGTCCCAACAATCTTCGTTCTCCAACGTCGTCCCAACAAACATGTGAGCGACACTTGCGACCATACAATATTTCGAATGGAGCTATCTGAATAGTCGCCTGAAAGCTGTTGTTGTACGAAAACTCCACCAAGTGTAGATGACCCTCCCACGAACCCTTGAAGTCCAACATGCAAGCTCTCAACACATCTTCAAGAGTTTGGATTGTTCTCTCCGACTAGCCATCTGTCTGAAGATGATAAGCTGTGCTAAACTTCAATCGCATCCCCAAACTTTCCTGTAAACTCCTCCAGAAGTGTGATAAGAATCGGGTGTCACGGTCGGACACGATGCTCATAGGTACTCCATGCAATCTCACAATCTCCTGCATATACCGTTCTGCTAATGCTTCCGTTGACTGACTGACTCGAAACGGTATGAAGTGAGATGCCTTGGTCAATCGATCAACAATCACCCAAACTGCATTGTTGCCCTTTGGACTCCACGGTAAAGTTGTCATGAAATCCATGGTTATATGTTCTCACTTCCATTGAGGAATTAGAAGTGGTTGCAATAAACCAGCAACCCTTTGATGTTCAGCCTTAACTTGCTGACACACCAAGCACTTTGCTACAAAGCGAGCAATCTCCCTTTTCATGCCTTCCCACCAGAAATGCTGTCGTAGATCATGGTACATCTTCGTGTCTCCTAGATGTACAGAATACGCGGAACTGTGTGCCTCCTTCATAAATTCTTCACGAATATCTCCTTTCGGCACATACAAACGGCTACCATATCGCAATGAACCATCTTCATGAATTAACAAGTCCGTTCAAAGTCCGGCTTCAACCTGTTCTCGAAACCTTTGCAATCTTGGGTCCTTCGACTACGCTGCTTTAATACTCTCGATCAATGCCGACTGTACTTGCAGTTGCATCAACTGTCCTGAAGAATGCGGTAGCACGATCTCCAACTCGAATCTCCGAAAGTCTTCCATAAGCTCCTTCTGTGCAGTCAACATCCGAATTGCTGGCAACTGACTAAGCGCATCCGGCACTACATTAACTTTTCCCGGATGGTACTTGAGATCAAGATCATAGTTGGCCATCAGCTTCAACCATCTACGCTGCCTCATGTTAAGCTCTTTCTGTGTGAACGCATACTTTAGGCTTTTGTGATCGGTGAATACTTCGACCCTTTCGCCCAGTAAGTAGTGTCTCCAAATATTCAAAACGAAAATCACTGCTGCAAGCTCCAAGTCATGAGTTGGATAATTCTTCTCATGGGTCTTCAACTACCTCGATGCGTAAGCTATAACTTTCCCATGCTGCATCAAAACACATCCCAAACCTTTCCCAGATGTGTCGCTGTGAATCACCAATCCTTCGGAACCGTATGGTACGGTCAAAATAGGAGCGGTTATCAATCTTTGCTTCAACGCCTCAAAAGCTGACACACACCTATCCATCCATACAAACGGTACTTCCTTACGTGTAAGTTTGGTTAAAGGCTCATCCAAACGGGCAAAATTCTCCATGAACCTTCTGTAATAGCCGGCAAGTCCAAGAAAACTTCTGATCTCTGCTACGTTCTTCGGAATCAGCCAATTTTGAACTGCTGCAATCTTCTCAGGATCAATGGCGATTCCATCTCCGGATACGACGTGCCCCAAAAACTTCACTTCTTCAAGCCAAAACTTGTACTTCCTCATCTTTGCATATAATCTTTCTTGACTCAATGTCTGCAGTGCGATCTTCAAGTGTTCCGCATGCTCTTCAATGCTTCTCGAGCAGACCAGAATATCATCGATGAACACCTCTATAAATTGGTCCAAGAATGGTGAAAAGATTCGGTTCATCAAGTCCATAAATATCGCCGGTGCATTTGTTACTCCGAAGGGCATCACTAAATACTCGTAATGTCCATACTGAGTTCGGAACGCCGTCTTGCAAATATCTTCTAATTTAACTCGGACCTGATGATATCCGGATCACAAATCCAGCTTCGAGAATACCCTCGCGCCACTAAACTGCTCGAATAATTCGCCAATGCGAGGGATCGGGTACTTGTTCTTAATAGTCACCCGGTTTAATTCTCAATAATCGATGCACATCCTCCTTATGCCATCTTTCTTCTTGACTCGAAGAACTGGAGCTCCCCAAGGTGAATTACTGCTACGAATCCAACCCTTCTCCAGTAATTCAGTAACCTGCTTCATGACTTCTTCCAACTCCACTGGTGCCATTGGATAGTATGCCTTTGAGATTGGCGTTGCACCAGGAACAAAATCGATTGCGAACTCCACATCTCATTTTGGCGGTAAACCCGAGATGTCCTCGAACACGTCCATGAACTCTCGAACTACAGCTTGCGCTTCCTCCTTATCAAGTTCCATCGACGAAAGAACGCTGTTTGTCGGCCTAACCCTAAACTCGACTGGCCCGACAGAACTGCTACCTCCAGCAAAACAACTCCGGATGTCCGGAAATCTGGAAAATCACTTTCTTTGCCCTATAATCAATGTGAGCGTGGAAAGTGAGACTATCAATTTCCAAGACAACTTCATAACTGCCGGTATTGGTCACCAAGAAATCTGCAAAACAAAAACTGGTAAGTAATGAAACGGAGAGAACCAAGGTAATAGAACGACCATGAAACAAGGAAATGAAACAAGACTAGGACTCCAAGTTACTTAAATAGAGTACCGTATTGTAACCATGTTTCAGTTCATAGTTATAATCACATAACTCCGTTCAAGTCGCCCAAATCCTAGTATCAGAATCAAAGGAATAGGACGGAAGAAATAATAGGGAACCAAAAAAATTTCAACTCGAGTTGCAAAGTTGTTTGCATATCGTCAGGACAGGTGTCAAGAGAAAGAAATGATTCAAGAATCATGATAACAATGTGGTAGGACATGTTCCTAATCACGGATTTTATGATTCGTGTATTGGGTCCAATACCTAACTACAAAAAAATAAAACCCGATTAACCTAAATCCTATGGCTCTGTTACCAAACAAACCCTGTCACGCCCCGTTTCCCAGAGTGCGCTAAGATAGGCACGTGACAGAGCCAACCATGCTACCTATGGATAGGAAACATCCCTCCACAGTCACATTACGGCTGTCTAGAGATATCAAGAACAGTAGAAATAAAATAACTATCTAGTACATGTCCATGAGCCAGAATAAACGAGTCAAGAAATAATATGCAGAAGCAATAAATCCAATAAACAGTAACATCTGAAAAGTACGGAAATAACTAAACTAACTGGATACTAACAGGATCCTCACTGCTCGGCCTGACGGCGGAAATACTTCTGCTCAACCCGCGACAAAGGTAGAGGATCTGGGCCATGCAAGACCCAGACGTCAGTGCGTCATAATATCAACAATAATATAATCAGGGGGTAGCAATACATGCAGGCATGAGTATGAACAGTAATAAAAGTAGAACAGTAACAAGTCATAAGTAAATCGTAACATGAATATAGATCAGTGGACAGGATATAAACAGGTGAAGTGCAGTGAGTAGTCTAAACTGTGCTACTGGATTATCTATTCTAAAGTCTTCGAAATCAATTAATGTAATTCTCATCGTAACTCATCGGTCTATGCCCCGTTCATTCCCTACGGGACCACGGTAAAATGATGTGATAGACTGTGAATCTATGCCCCGTTCATTCCCCACGAGACCACGGTAAAATGATATAATAGCCCTTTGAATTACGTTCAGCTACATTCTTGATTTTTCCATACCACCAAGTTATGTGTGTAAGTCAGGTATTGATAAATCTGGAGCTAATGCCAACACAGGATCAAGCGGGTACAGGTTTGTCTGTATAGACAACAGGAAATATCCGTAGGGACAACAGGTCAGGATTTGTCGGCATTAGTAACAAGATCAGGTATCAAGTCAAGTAGTGATATATCAGGTCATGTCAGGTTGTGTACATGTATCAAGTCATGTCAAGTAGTGGTGTATCAGGTCACATCAAGTAGTGTACGGGTATCAAACGGATGCTCATAATAAAACTGTAACAGGTACGGGTGCACAAATAAAGCATGGATGCACAAATATTTATCAGGGATTATATCATGACTATGTAGGATGCACAAGATCAAGTATGGAATACTAATGTAACAGTAAAATGAGATAATATGGTCTCGACGTGCAACTAGATATGTAATAAACCGTACGGATACAGACGGATACTATAAAACTGTAAATCGGTAAAATTTGCTGAATATTAAAACACAAGCACTATTATTTATTAAATAGATATTGATATAATAATATTAATATGGATAACATATTCAAACCGATTAATAACTATAAAAGTGGTATTGATTAACCATGCACAAGAAAGTTCCGTTCAGAAATTCAACGTCACCCTGATTTGTAAAGTAGCTTAAAAATAACAAACGTTCTCCAAAAGGGACGTGTCTTATATCAAACAAAGATAATTCAATAAGGTTTTCATTTTTATAAGTATAAGTATCTCAGGTTGTTCTTACAAAAAGTTATGAACATTCGAAGTTGAAAGTTTGCTGCTGGAATTTTCCTGGACAGCAGTTTAGAGATATTTTCATTTGCAATTTACGTTATTTAAAAAATTTATTTTGCTAGTAAATATTTCATAGAGTTATAGTATTCTGAGTTAGCTTCGTAACGAACTAAAGAACGTATACTAATGATTTTTCTATAATTTATAATGAATTTTATAAGGTAAGATATACAGTAAATTTCAGATTTGTCGTATCCGCTTTGTAACGACGTTTCATCTGTAAACTATAATATTTTCAAACTATATTTTGTATAACATTATAAAATGCAGATTATAAACTAATTAAAGATAATAATAAGAAATATTACGACGATATTATTTTAAATGATATGGATGTAAACGGGTGTCACATAATCGTAAAATGATAAACTAACAAGTGCAGAACATATAACTAAGCAATATGAAACGTAACTATTCAATTTGATGCAGTATATGATAGTATAGTATGTAACAAGATAAGTTTTCATGACCTAGATCTGAAATGATATGAATGGATGCAAATGGAACATCGAAAAGTTATAAAACTAAACATGGGGTGCATGATTTTAAATACAGGTATTCCATTTGTTAAAATAGATGCGTCTAAAATAATGTAGCATGTAATTAAAATTGGTTTGCATGCCCTAGATCTGAAGTGCACTATACAAATGTAAACGGAACGTCGAAAGGCTATAATATGAAATATGGAATGCTTGATTTAAAATACAGGTGTGATATTTATTTAAATAGGTATATAATGAGTTATATAGCATGTAGCAAGATTAACTTGCCTAAACGGAACAAGAACGGATGTGTACGGAATGTCCTTCGTCGGCGAAATGTCGCGACGCGCGCACGGTACATGGAACGGTTCCAAACAACGCACGTGGGTGATCACGCAAGTCAGGTGCGTTCACTGGATCACTCGGATCGTCAGCGACGAGCACGGCTCCGGCGGTGATCACCCGAATCAAGAAACAAGATCAAGAAAAAGAAAGAAGAAAATAAAAGAAGAAGTAAGAAGAAGAGGCTGTGTATTAAATAAGAAAAGAAAAAATTAAATAAATAAAATATTTATAAATATATATATGCAGAGGAGAGAGAGAGAAAGGGGTTGTTAGTTTGTTAAGAAATTAGTTTAGATTTAAATTTAAAAAATCTTTTATTTGTTAACTAAATTTTAATTTGTATCAATTTATAAAATTAATATTATATAAATAAAATTTGATATTCTGGTAAATACAAACATAGTCCAAAACATGCCCGGGTAGGGTCTAAAATTCAGTTTTAAAATACGAAAAATATACATGTCGATCAAAATAAAAAATGGATGTCCGGATAACGAAAAATGCATACCTGCAACAACGGATGCACGCACGTGCGCGTGGCCATCCAAATAAGTCCGTTAAACTGAACGGGACGAGAACAAGATGCGCGGATGCTACCACGGGGTTAGGGATATCATGCAGGCCATGCAATGTATTTTAAAATATTTTATGTGACTTAAAATGTTATATTGTAAAAATGCAAATGCCAAATAAAATGCCAGTATTTAAGATATATAAATTAAAATGAAAGTGCACGAGTCTATGTAACATGTCAGGATAAATCATAAACATGAATCAAGACTGGTTTCAAGCATGCGGGTCGAGTCGAATGCAAATACAAATGTCAAATACACTATTCGCACCCAAAACACAATAAATCAGGAAAATACCATAAATAAAGAAATACATGAACTAGAATTGGTATAAATGAACTAGGCTATTACACCAAAGATGGTGAAAAATATACGAAGTTTTTTGGGATTAGCAGGATACTACCGAAAATTCATTGAAGGTTTTTCGAAAATTGCAACACCCCTGGCCAAGCTCACACGTAAAGATAAAGCATTCGTGTGGTCAAAAGCATGTGAATAACCTTTTTTAGAACTCAAATCAAGACTAACTTCAGCCCCTATCCTTGTAATACCGGATCAATCTGGAGGATTCGTCGTACATTGTGATGGGTCCGATAAGGAATTAGGATGTGTTCTACACCAGCATGGAAAAATTGTAACTTTTGCATCAAGACTGCTGAAGGTTCATGAGCGCAACTATCCAACCATGATCTAGAGTTGGCAGCAGTTATCTTTACACTTAAGATTTGGCGCCACTATCTTTTAGGAGAAAGTGTGGATATATACACTAACCACAAAAGTCTGAAATATGTATTACTCAGAAAGAACTAAACATGCGACAGAGAAGATGGCTAAAACTCATGGCGGGCTTCGATATCAACCTACATTATCATCCCGGGAAGGTGAATGTAGTTCCTGATGCACTTAGCCGCCAGCCATTAGTAATGAATCTCACTGCTCAGTGGAAACTACAGCAGGAATTGCACAGATTCGAGATCGAAGTAGTTATGTCAGGTAACGCTTCGTATTTGATAAACATACAAGTCCAGTCTACTATTGTCAATCAGATCAAAACAGCTCAAGCAAATGATGCCAAGCTACAAAAGATCATAGAATAAGTAGAAAGCGGACTTCAAACTGATTTCATTATCCATGAAGATGGATCCTTACGATATGGAAGTAGATTGTGTGTACCAAATGGCCCAATTCGAGAAGAGTTGATGAAAGAAGCTCACAGCTCTCCTTATTCTGTACACCCCAGTGGTACAAAAATGTATAAAGATCTCGGCAACACTACTGGTTGCATGGAATGAAGCGTTAAGTAGCCAGAAGTATAGCCAAGTGTTTGGTATGTCAACAAGTAAAGGCTGAACATCACAGAACTGCTGGTCTACTTCAGCCGTTACCAATCCCAGAATAGAAATGGCAGCACATTACCCTGGACTTCGTGATTGCCCTTCCTCGCAGCACGAAGGGTAACGATGCAGTATGGGTTATTATGGATCGACTCACAAAGTCGGCTCATTTTATTCCCTTTCGAGTTGGCCAATCTACTGAGACGTTAGCAAAGAAGTACATAGAGGTAAGCATGAATCTAAATTATGATTTAACCTCAAGATGTACTATTTTTGATACTTATGAACTCATGCAGGAGATTGTGAGATTACATAGAGTACCGGTTTGCATCGTCTCCAATCGTAATACCAGATTTCGATCACAGTTTTGGCAGAGTCTGCAAGCTAGCTTGGGAACGAATATAAACTTCTGCACGGCTTACCATCCACAAACGGACGGACAGTCCGAGCGAACAATTCAGATTCTAGAAGACATGCTAAGAGCTTATAAATTATAATTCGGAGGTTCGTGGGAAGATCAACCACACCTTATGGAGTTTTCATACAACAATAGCTACCAAGCAAGTATTGGAATGACACCATTTGCAGCTCTCTACGGAAAGAAGTTTCTTTCACCACTAAGTAGGGACAACATCGGAGATCGTGAACTCCTTGAACCATAGATGATAGTGGCAACTGTGGACATAGTTTGCACGATCAGAGAAAGAATGCGCATAGCCCAAGACCGACATAAACATTGGGCTGATGCAAAACGCCGACACTTGGAGACCATGTTTTCGTAAAGATTTCACCAAACAGAAGAGTGATCCACTTTGGCAAAATGGGTAAGCTCAGTCCGAGATACACAGAACCATTCGACATTTTTGAACGAGTTGGAGAAGTGCCATACCGTTTGGCACTTCCACCCTCATTGGAAGGAGTGCACAACGTGTTTCATATATCCCAGCTTCGAAGATAGGTGAGCGACGCCAGCCACATCCTTGATCACTCAGAGCTCATAGTCCAGACTGACCTGACTTGCGAGCAACAACCCGTTGAGATCCTGGACCGAAAGGCAAAGACACTGCAGAACAAAGAAGTAAATTTAGTCCGAGTGATGTAGAGAAAACATTCGCTAGGAAAATCAACTTGGGAACGAGAAGAAAACATACGTGCAAGATACCCTTACTTATTCATAAATTAGTCCTTATGTAAATGTAAATTTCGAGGACGAAATTTTTATAAGGAGGGTAGAATGTAACGACTCTGAATTTACTGTACAAAATTTTTTAGTTTAATGTACAGAAAGGAGTTTACAAGTATGAGTATAAGTTATAAGTAAATTTTGTTTAAGAATAGTAAGAAACAACTTGTAGCTCACTGGTAAAGCCTTTACGCTGCTGTGACGTACCCCCTGTGTTCGAATCCCATCAGACATATTAATTTTTCTGATTTATTTTTAAATCTTTTTGGAAGACCAAAAGTTTACACGTGCAATGCACACAAAAATGAAAAGTCAGAAAAAATCAAACAAGTACAAAAAGGTGTTAACATTGAGAAGAACATATGGCAAGAATCCAATGCTCCCATCCCTTCAAACGACCAGCGGATATTACATTTTGGCTGGTACCGACGGTCCACCCGATCCCAATAAAGCCCGGGCTTTGCACACTCGACCCTTTTCCTAACCCTAACTCTCTTGCACTATTTGATTGCTCTGCAATCAAACATAGACCCTTCAATTCCCTATTTATTATCATTTTAATGCATTTTAATTCACCGTTATAATTCTACAACTCTAATTCTACACTATAAATACTACCCCATGCCCTAGCCCTACATCATTCTGAAATTCCTAGCCAAAACTCTCAAAAGATTCTAAGTACAAGTGAGGTACAAGTGGAGTTAGCATGAGAAACTTCCAGCGAGGATCGAAGCAAATTCCGGTGATCCCGCGACGCCACAACGACAACCCTCTTCCTATACCTTTCTTTAAGCCTCCTAAATCTTCAGTCCCTCTCAATCCCTCATCTTCTTTCTTGAAAATCTTATTTCAAAACATATGTCGGTAAGTAGAGTTAATACCGACATCTTCTTCTAAACTCTAAAAATTCCACTTTTTCTTAAATTTTGTTCATCCATATTCTTACCCAATGCTTGTAATCATAAAACCAATACTTAAAACCAACTTTTATTCAAAAGTATCATGCAAAATTATTTTAACTTAACTTTTACATTAAAATACTATGAATTTTGTATATCATCTTTTAATGTTTTACTTAAATATATCTTTAGGAAAATTCATGAGGTAATGACCTACCTCTCACGTACACGCTTGGTTTCCATAGCACGATACTCTTTGAATGTATTTTTGTTACGATTAGAATATTACATTAAAATATCATTTACTATAAAAACCGGATTTCTTTTAAATTTTATTTTAAATTCCTTTACAAATATGCCTCTACAACTCTTTTTAGGGGACCCGCTATTAGTTGGTGCGGATTATCGCACATTCTTGGGCTACTACAACGAGATTCAGACCTACTCACGGAGCATTCGATCTCGAAAGGTTTTTAATACGGTTTTTAAGAAAAACGAATTTTTCTACTTAATTAAAAATTTATTTTTTTAATAATTATATAAATATTAAAAAATCCATATATTTTCAAAATATAATAAACTTATATTTTTAAATGAAAGAATTGCAAGTTTTTGCCAAAATACCATCAAGATACCAATAAAAGACAAGTTTTACAATAAAATAGCTTGAACTTTCCAAGCTAAGCTATTATCACTAAAATACCTCAAATCCTTAAAATTCAAGTTCATAGAAACCCTAAATAATATAAATAATTTCTTGAGGTTATTTTGAAACTATATTTAAAATATTTTTCATAAACCCTCTCGAGTTATATAAAACAATATTTAAGGATTTTAGTAAATATAAGTTTAAGCGGGATCAGTTCTCTTGAGCTTCAAGGAGCCGAAGAAATTGAGTGCTTGCCTATTTAAGGTAGAAAACTTAACGGGGTTATCAATGGTAATTGCATTACAAAAATACACAAATCCTGCCGCCCATGTACAACAGTTACCGATAACTCCCGAACCTAATTTAGGATCTAAATCAGTTACAAGTGTCTAACTCAAGTCTGAGTCTAAATCAAACTTGAATCCAAACTCAAATCAGAGTACAATTCAAACATGAATCCAAGGTCTAACATATATACTAGAACATGAATCTGAACACTTAAATTCAAATATCAATATCAAACCTGAATACATGACTTGACTTGACCGAATCATGACTATAACTAGACATGACTACAAGATTACATGCTAAACCTGACTACTTGAATAACTTGTATCCATGATTTCGGAAAGACTTGTAATATAATCTATACAATACATTACGCGGGGATAATAGGGTAGATTGGTATGGAACATATTAACGTGGCACGAGATAGTCACTTAAAAGACATCTACATGAACTCTCGTACCGTTGTCCCGTGGGTTTTGACGAGACCTTGTACTACATATTACCTTAGTCCACAAGGTAAGATGGACTCCTCTCGTATACACAAATACCTTATGTACTAAGTTATAAACAACTACGTTAGAATAATAAGTATATACCTGTACAACTTACCAATTCTATTTCATATTACTTGTTCTGTTCTATTCTTTCTTTTGGGACTTACCGAGCGCTACTTCGCTGACGGCATTCCTGTCTATTTCTTTCTTTGGAATGTTCGTCAGGAAGACCGGACTCTCAGTAGATCGAGCTGAGCCAGAAGGACTTGGACCAATTCACTGCCCAGCTGGACTTCTAGTTCATCTTGTACTTATTTCAGTTTGTATGCTACTGTTTAGGCATTGCTTTATATCATTATATCTTTCATTTTCAAAGCAGTTGTATTGTAAAGATGAATGTTAATAAAAGTTATTGTTTATTTTATATCTCTTGTCATTCTTGTGCATTTTTACATATATTGCTTAATTACGCTTGACGTATTTATTTCTTAGTAAATACGTTGCGGGCTTACCACGTCTCCGTATCCGTACACTAGGAAGCGGGGCGTAACAATAGAACACTGGATGATCTGGTATTTCAAACACTACCCTCCTTTAGCGACAGCCAATGGTAGAGAAGAAAGTTCCCAGTCAGTCCATTCCCAAGACTACATCGAAGTTCGGTATGTCCAGCACCTTGAAGTCCGCATAAAATTCTCTGCTGTATACAACCGGTGGATATAGATTGTATCCCAAAGTTGCTTTTAGAACGTCGTTCCCTGAACTGATTGCAGCTGGATAAGAGCGGTTTGACTGGAATCGCATGTGTTCGGATGAACCGTTGCAATATAAAGCAATGTGATGTTCCAGTGTCGAAAAGTGCTAGAGCAGGTAGGGAGGCTACTAAGATTGTACCTAAGTTGTGTGGGATAGGTTTAGGTATAGAAAAAGTATAATGATATATAACGATTGAAAAGGTTTGAAAGGATTGGGAGTTACCGGTAATGACTTGGCATGTGGCTTCGGCCTCCTCAACTATCATTGTGAAAGCCTGACGTCGTGGTACGTTCCTCTTTGCTGGAGACACATTCCTCTGTCCTTGAGGCATGTTTCTCTGCCCTTGAAGTATGTTCCTGTGTACCTGATGGAATTGACGTTGAGGCTGTGCAGGAGGTCCACGTGGAGCGGGTGCAGGGAGAGCTAAGCGAGGTGTAGGAGCCTGAATGGCAGGCTGCTGCTGAACTGTAATAGCTGGTCAGGGGGATGGAGCTGTATTGAAACGGTATGGACTTGCTCCTATGGTGTGAGTGGATGCACCACAAACCAAACACAAGCCATTTGCACGCCTGCAATCCTTTGCCAGATATCCTGTCCTCTTGCAGTAGAAGCAAAAGTCTGGACTGGGCGGGTTAAATGTTCTTCCCTGTCTCCTAGGTGCAAATGTCAGCCTAGAAGAGCTCCTCCTATCATCTGGGTGGCAGGGCGTTTCACACCGGCAGTCTACCCTTCTTCTTCACAACTGCCTCATAATGTCGGGCAACCTTCAAAGCAAGATCATGGGTTGGAAAATCCCCTATAGCAAGTGATTTCCGGATCCAACCCTTGCTGAAATCATCGTGTCCGGATCTCAGCAGTAGGAATCAGGTGTGCTGCGAACCTGTTACGACCTTGTGTTAGCAGTGTAAAGAGTGGAATCAGGAATTTGAATATTTAGACAATATCTTACCTGCTAAGCATGGTAAACTCGGCATCGTATTCATCCACAGACTTGACCCATATCGAGCCTTGTTGTAGATGAATGAACTGCTACTCCATGTCGAAATGGACAGTCTCAGGGAAGTACTTCGCATCGAACAGATTGCAAAATGTCTTCCACTCGATCGGTTGGGTGAGACGGCTTTCTTCAGCCTTCCACCAGATTCCGGCGTTGTCTGTCAGTTGCAGCTTCACAACTCTCACCCAGGAAATTTCTGGCACTTGTGTTGCTGTCAGATCATCTTCAATCGATTGAGCCCATTCTTTCGCCTCCAGTGGGCTCTCTTTCCCAGAGAAATGTTTTGGGTGCACTGCCCTGAATTGCTTGACTCCGGGTGCCTCAGTTTCTGGGCGGTGCATGAGGATAGCAGTTTGCTGATGTTGACCCTTCAGGAGACTCTTGATTGCCTCAAGCAGTACCATTTGCTCATTGATGGGAACTGCAACGGTAGGTGGTGGTGGTAAAGGCGGCGGTAGGGTGTTGCCATTGACGTTTGTGCAGGTGTTCGGTGAATCCATGATCTTGATAGAAAAAGGAACGTTAGGATAGATTCAAGAAATCATAAATGTAAAAAAGGTATAGTTGTTGATTCTTATTATTCTTATGATATATTGCTTAAGACTTCATGCAGAACTGACCTACATGGGCCACCAACAAAACCTGTCACGCCTCGCTTCCCAGAAGACGGATACGGTGACGTGGCAGGACGTAACGTATTTACCAAGAAATAAATACGTTAAGCGTAATTAAGCAATATATAAAATGTACAAGAATGACAAGTGATATAAAATAACAGCTATTTTATTTACATTCATCTTTAAATACAAATGTTTGAAAAGAAAATATATAATGATAATAAGCAGTGCCTAAACAATGGCATATAGGAAAAATAAGTACAAGGAACTAAAAGTTAGGATGTGCCGTGAGCTGGTCCAAGTCCTCCTAGCTAGGCTCGATCTCCTGAGAGTCCTGTCCTTCTAATGAACATTTCAGAGAAAGAAATAAAAAGGAATGTCGTCAGAGAACTAGCGCTCAGTAAGTCCTAAAAGAATAAATAGAATATAAGGAGTAATGTGAAATAAACAGGTGAGTTGTACAGGTATATGATTATTATTCTAACGTGGTTGTTTGTAGCTTGATACAGAAGGCATTCATGTATACGAGAGGAGTCAATCTTACCCCGTGGACTATCGTAACATGTAGTACAACACCCCGTCATAACCCATGAGACAACGGTATGAGAATTCATATAAGTGTCTTTTAAGTGACCTCTCGTACCACCATATACGTTTCATACCAATCTACCCCTTTATCCTCGCGTATTGTATTGAATAGATTATATTTAAAAGTCTTGCCGAAACCATGGAGACAAGTTGTTCAAGTAGTCATATTTAGGATGTAATCAAGTAGTCAAGTCAAGTTATAACCATGGTTCGATCATGTCAAGTCAAGTATACAGGTTTGATATTGATGTTTGAATTCAAATATTCATGTTCATATTCAAGTATTCATGTTTGATATTGGATTCAGATTTGAATTACATTCAGGTTTGAGTTAGACTCAGACTAAGTCAGACATTTGTAAACTGATTTAGATCCTGAATTAGGTTCGAGAGTCATCGGTAACTGCTGCACATGGACGGCAGGATTTGTGTCTTTTTTTATGAACCATTGATAACCCCGTTAAGTTTTCTATCTTAAATAGGCAAGCACTCACTTTCTCCGGCTCCTTGGGGCTCAAGAGAATTGATCCCGCTTAAACCTATATTTACTAATGTCCTTAAATATTGTTTTTATATAACTCGAGGGGGTTTTATGAAAAAATATTTTAATATAGTTAAAAATAAAACCTCGAGAGTGATTAGTATTACTTGCGGTTGTCATGAGCATGGATTTTAGGTATTTAGGGTATTTTAGTGATAAGTACTTAGCTTGGAAAGTTCATGATATTTTACTGTAAAACTTGCCTTTTTGGTATCTTGATGGTAATTTATTGAAATTTGTTAATCTTTTCATTTTAGAAAATAAGTTTATTATATTTTGAAAATAAGGATTTGTAATTTTTATATAATTATTAAAAATTAAATTTCTTTATTTATTTAGAAAATTCGTTTTTCTTAAAACTGTATTTAAAAGCTTTCGAGACGGAATGCTCCGTGAGGAGATCTGCATCTCGCTCTACTAGCCTAAAAATATGCGATAATCTGCAACATCCATTAGCGGGTCTCTTAAAAAGGGTTGTAGAGGTATAATCGCAAAGGAATCGAAATAATGTTGTTCCCCTCCGAATGGCGGCGGAGACGACGTGAGGACGTCTTGCCTGAGATTCGGGGCAGATGCTATATGGTTTTATCCGTCTACCTCTCCAAAGATGCCAAGTTGATTTATGACACTGTGTATCGGAGGTTTAGACGGATGCGGCCGATGTAGCAGACTTCGTCAGATTCCCCCTCGCTAGAAAAGTTTTTGATTATGGAGACGCTCTTCCCTGCAGGCGCAAGACCCTGCAGTTAATTACGCTACCACATCGCGGTAGCCACTTTCTCTTTCTCCAGAATTTCACTTCGTGTCGTGTATGTTTGTTTTGTTTGTGGTTGCCCGTGGATTGTATACGGAGACTGAGTAATGCCGTCGCCTGTAGGACGTGGATTAGTCCAAATCCGTATTTACTTAGATTTGGGTTTGGTGTTTTTAGTTTAAGGATACGTTAGCCGCATTTGAGACTAAGATCAACTTAAACGTTCGTTAAGGATACGTTAGTCTGATTTGAGACTAAGATCAACTTAACGGGATCGTTTAGATCCGACAAAAGAGAATTTGGAGGCTCTATTGTTCCAGTTTAGGAACGTGGTGGTCCGTGATCCAGTTTAGGGACGTGGTGGTCCATCGCCAGTTTAAGGACGTGGTGGTCCATCATTAGTTTAAGGACGTTTCGGTCCATCGTTAGTTTAAGGACATTTCGGTCCATCATTAGTTTAAGGACGTTTCGGTCCATCATTCCCATTTTGGGATGAATATTAGTTTAAGGACGTTTCGGTCCACGAGTTTGAGGACCCAGCAGTCCATATCGATGTGTGGTCGTCGGGACCCATCACCTCTCTGACGTCGTTGAAGGATTACAACGATAGGTGTCAGAGGAGTTCAGAGATGTACCCTCGAACCGGTTGTAAATTGATTTAAGAGAGCAATCTTGCTCACTCAATTTAATTTGAGGACTTACGGCCAAAATTGAGCTAAGTCCAGTTGGAAATGCTCAACATTTATTTGCTTTTGATTTGCATCTCTTTTTATTTTTATTTGGGCTTTACCCATGAAGGATGCAAAGCATCAATTTATCTTGGGCTTTGCTCATTTATGAATGATACAGGGCACCAATTTTATTCGGGCTCTGCCCTTTTATTGCTTTGCAATTTATTTAGGCCTATTAGGTCTTTTTGATTTGGGCCTGGCCCTTTAAGAAATGCATTGCATTTGTCAGACGCTTCGGCCAATCAGGGAGCGCAAGCGCTTGTGATGACGACACGTGTCATGCAAGCGCAGTGCGCTGCGCTAGTGCGCTACGCTTGCGCTGCTGACACGTGGCGTACCTTGATGAGTTGCGCCAATTCCAGAGAGCAAAGCTCTATTTCAAGAGCACGTAGCGCAAGTTGTTCTGTAGCTGACACGTGGCGCTCTCCCAAGAGCGCAACAGTGCAGTTTGGAAGTGCAAAGCACTAAGAATCTTTTAGATTCAAGAACAGAAGTGCAAAGCACTATTTGATTTCTTGATCTAATTTAGATCAAAGAAAAGATAAGTTTTTCTTGTTTTTCTTATCTCAAAGAACCAAAGGTTCATAAAAGTGCAAAGCACTATTTTATTATTATTTTTTTTATTAAAGATCATTGATCTTGTTTTTAGATCTATGATCTGTTCATGAGAGAACTTTCTCTTTCTTCTAAAGGTTTTTACCTTTTTGTTCTTGAGAAATTCTTCAGAGTTCTCTTTCCCTTCTTCTTTTTTTTTAGAAAATATTGATACCTTTGAATTGAGGCCTAGGGTCCTTTTTATAGTGCCCATAAATTAGTTAATTTTGTTAAAGAGATCTTTCTCTGAGTGATTTGGGGAATTCCCCCCCCCCCCCCGTTGGATTTTTGATCCAAGAGTTTCTGTTTTACAGATGAAAATCTTCTTGTTTTAACAAGAACAGAAAGATTTCTTTAAAATCTTTATTCTGTTTGGCGTAAATTCCCCAGCGCGTGACACGTGTCGCGCAACGCAACTGCGCTAGCGCATCTGCGCTGACACGTGTCGCGCAGCGCACGGCGCAGCGCAACTGCGCTAGCGCATCTGCGCTGACACGTGTCACGCAGCGTAATACTTGCACAACTGAAGCGTTGCTTCCTTTAATTTTGCTTAAAATAGAGCTTTGCTCTGATTGGGCGCGCCTTCTTGGGCGTTGTGCTGACATATCAGTGACTGACGCGTGGCGCGTTGCGTCCGGGATTTGAAGCGTTGCTTCAAAATTTGAATTTTGAATTTCCAGCAGAGCTTTGCTCTGATTGGGGGAAACAAATGCCCCCCCCACCATTGCGTTCACGTGGCGCACACGTGAGTGCAGCGGTGGCAAACTCCTGATCGTTGGATCAAGGGGTGAGCTGAAGGGGCGCAAACGCCTTATAAATAGGACCTATGGCCCTTAGAAAAATCTTCACCATCTTCAAGATTTTAATTACCAGAGCTTTGCTCTTGCTTGAGAATTTCAGAGCTTTGCTCATTTCCAAAGTTAGAAACTTTAGGTAAAATTAATTCAAATCAAATTAACTTAAATTAATTTTAACTAAAGAGCTTTGCTCTTACAGATCTTTTGATCTAAAGAGATCCCCATTGGGGTTTCATAAACAGAGCTTTGCTCTCAAAAACTTATAGATCTGCAGAGATCTTGTTCATGGGTTCTAACCCATGGACAGAGCTTTGCTCTTTGAATCATCTGTAGATCTTTTAGATCTGAAAAATGAAGAAATTTTCATAAGTTTTTCATGGATTTTTCAAGATTCCAAAAATTTTAATTCTTTTAGGTGTAAACATTTTCCGATGGACCTTCCTATTATTACCATAGAGCTATGCTCTTTGAAGGAATCTTATTTCCCTGGAACCAGAGTTTGACAAGTGTCACTCTGTGACAGAGCTTTGCTCTGACAGAGGAGATTTTCTCCTTGTCTCTAGGGATTCTTCCCCCTTTTTTTATAAATGGGAATGTTTTCCTGGGGACCAACTGACAATCTCATCTAATGATGAGGTTGTCTTATTAACTGACGTATTGTCATCCAGATTTTGTGGGTCTCCCTCCGGTCTCCTACCCACTGCACTGCTGTATGGTGTAATTAATTAATTTTAATTAAATTAATTTTTAATTTAATTGATTAATTAATGCATTTTTTTCTTTCTTAAACGCTAAGCGTTGGAATTGCAACACTAACAGCTAATTTCTGTTCACTTGCAGTGATCATGTCTCTCGACACCTCATTCCCGTTTGCTCGTTCAGAGGAGGGATTTCCCAAAGCGCCCTTGGATTGTGAAGTCCTGGCCATGATTAGAGAATACGACCCGAAGTACAAGAGTCTCCACCTTTGGAGGTCGTGGTATAACCAGATCATTATGGGTCGACGCAGCTTCACATGCGCAGTACCGTCCGAGCCCATCACGGCGATTCACTATGCTACCCCACCCTCGGTGCAGTATGCCGTGGAGTTGGTGGATTGGACATCGAAGGTTTTTTTACATCCCGCCATAGATGCGATACCGGTTCAGCGTCCGATGGTTTTGGACATCCTAGGACGCCGTATCTGTCAAGGTGAAGCATGACCTTGGGGGCAATCATATAACCTTGGTCTGATCCCCCGCCACCCGATTGGCTATCTGCCGTGGGCCCGGTACATCCTGTCGACGAAGAAGTCGCAGTTGATAAGATTAGGACTATACACCGCGGTCTACGTCTCTCTCTTCCAGTATCCCACGCTCCTCACCTGGTGGTTCAAGGCTTTCTTAGAGCAATGGAATATTCCTACCCACACTTTCCTTGCCATGGATCGGGAAGTGTCAATCTCCTTGGAGGAGTTCGCGGAGGTATCCGTCTTACCAATGATGGGGGAATATTATGAGGAGTTGCTTCTGACAGATGAGTACGTCTTTGGTGCTAAGCCGATGGTAAGGGGGCTCACGCCGGAGAAAGCTGTTTAGCACCAGTTCCCAAACTTGATTAAAGTGTTGAACATATATGAGTCCCTCTTCGTCGAACATGGGAGTCGGGGAGTTAACTTTGAGGACTTCATTGCTCGTTTCCTTCGCCCAAGCATCATTTCATCAGAAGCTGCCAAGTTTGCCACCCTGGATGACCCTTTCGGTCTAGGTTTGGATAACCTGCCGGTGAAGGGGATAGACCAAAAGGGTTTTTTTCTTCTGGACTTCCCGACTATATCTTTTGCAGCAATTGCGGCCCCCGGGATGGACGAGGAGGCCTTTTTCCTAGGATTTCTCGGATTATGGCTGAGTTGGTTTGTGATCCCAATGCACTCTCATCGTATGCGGCCCTCTGTTTTTTACCCAGCCCACCGGATGGCCATCGGGGTAAAGGTGGCTGTGGGGATCGCCGGCTTGGCGCACTTATACCATGGCCTCAGTCGGGCAGCGGATGCTAATGAGCCCGGGGTACTGCACGTGGTCTTCCCGATGCACTACTTTGCATCGTGGCTCGAGTTACACACGGCGGGTGTCTTCGGCATGCATAAAAGGCTCTCGTTCTTTGACAAGTGCGGTTTTCCTCGCATTATACAGCTGATCGGCGCATCAATTGTAACCCCATCACCGCGGAACGCCAGGGGTTTACTCCTCCGCCCTCATACCGTTGGAGCCGGGATGTCCTTTGTCGATAAGGTATTGACCATTGGAAAGGTGTCTACCACTGCGACGCGGCCATTACAAGATGTCTTTAAGGATGGAGCCTCAGTTTTGACGGCTCGGGAGACCCTTCACTTATATTCCATTAGACCGGGTTTCCTAGTTTTTAGGCAGAATGGTGTGGCAATTTTTATGAGGTACAACCCGCATCGTTTTGCTCAACAACTGGGCTACGATCAAGGGGTCCCCTTGGAAGCCTTCTTGCTGGAACCCGCTGCCACTGAAGAAGGGATGGAGAACGCGCTGCACCATTTCATGCACCTGAATACGAGCTCTCATTTTTTTATCAATGCGCCGGCTTACGCTCTATGACTCTTCAATATGTACAAAGACTGGTACAATCATGCAACAGGAGCAGTTATAAAGGAGGAAAGGCGACTGCTGGTCGATCGTAAGGGTGTGCCTCCAGGTACCGATCGCAACGCTCCTTTGGTTCCTAGGACTCCAGTAGTCGCTCCTCTAAAAGAGGTTAGAATCGGGCCACCGCGTGCGCAAAGTCCTCCACGTGGATTGTCGCTCCCTGATATCACAGATGCACCTGCAGCGTCCTGTGCTCCAGTGGAAACAGTGGTTGTAGTTTCGCCAGAGTCTGGAGTGGGTGCGGACATCGGAACCCGCCGTCCCAAGGTGGCTGCTAAGCGTAAGTCAATCCCACGTGAGCCTAGGGTCGGAGGGCAGAAGAAAAAGAAATCGCTCTTCGCTGCAGATGTCGTATTCGGTCAGGAACCCCATGCTCCCTACTCCGAGGGCCTAATCGAATATGGGACTAACAAGGGATTAGTCATGCCGCCGCCGGATGACACAGACTTGGAAGCCGCTCTCGAAACTTCAGCGTGGTTGGCAAAGCGTGACGCGTGGCTGGCTAAGCTTGCGCAATCAGGTAACTACTAGTCGCATTTTCTTTATTGCATCATATTCTTCTCATTGCCTTTGACTAACGTTTTTCTTTCTTTTCTTCCAACAGGCATCACTGATGAGGAAGCCATGCCGCTTCACTCAAGACCTTCCAGGAGGAGGAACGCCTTAGAGCGTCTTTATGCCTCAGTAAGTTTCGATTCATCAAGTTTTCATTTCCCTTGTGTTATGGTCGATCTAACTTTCCTTTTTTATCACAGGAACCTCAGTGCCGCTCCCGCCAAGTGATGCAGATGTTCCTATAGCTGCCGATGTTCCCGCTTCCTCTGGGCCACCGCAGGAGGTTCGTCTTGAAGAGCCGATGAAAGATGCCTTAAAGGCTCCGGAGGCATCCCTGAACGAGGATGACGACGCCTTGATGGAAGCGTCACAGAGGTCCATCGTGACAGCCCGGGAGGAAAGGAAGCGGCTGAGGCGTGAGGCGAAGGCGCGCAGGGCTGCCTTGGCTATGGGAGCGAGCCCCAGCACCGCCCTCGTGCTGATACTCCATCCGAAGAGGCCCCGGTTGCCCTATCCACTGCTCACAGAGAAGTGGCGCGTGCAGTTCGGAGCGCAAACGGTAAATCCACTTCAGGTAATATTTCTCTCAGAGTTCTTGTTTTAGGAGTTTTGATGCCATCGGTCCTTATATATCTTATCCTGTAAGGCCAAGTCTGACTGAGGGGGAGACGGAGACCGTTGAACCCAAGGAAACAGAGGAGGTGGCTCCTACCGAACCTGAGCCGACGGTGGGCGACGTCGCTGAGGCTTCAGGGCCCGAGATAAAGGTTGAGGGGTCTGCAACCGAGAAGGTCATTGATGCCTAGTCTGAAGTGGCGGCAGATGAAATGATCGTCGTAACTGAGCCCAGGCTAGTGGCGGACGAGGCGCTTGAGGCCGGCGATCTCGTGGTGACAGCGGATGAGCCAATGGAGATAGCGGAGCCCGAAGAAGTGGCGGGTGAGATGGGTACGACTCCTGGGGAAGAGTTGGCCGCTCCCTCCCTAGAGTCCGGCAACACTCCAATCGTTGCCCTCCCTGTGTATGATCTTCCGCCGTCTCCAGGTCTTGCGAGCACGATAACGGTCCCTATCGAGTCAGATGATGAGGCTACGGGCGGTGGCCTCATGACAATAGAGGAGGGAGTCACCTCCGTTTCAGCCGGGAGCTCCTCAGGTAAACCCCAAGTTGCTGTTTTTTTTCTTTACTTTACAATCCTTTCTGACAAGTTCACCTTTCTTGTAACGCAGGTGCAACTAGCGCCGATGCCCCACTGCTTGAGGGAGCGTCTTCAACGAATGCCTTGGCGGTGATCACCTCTCAACCCTCTCTCATACTATCTAAGATGTTGGAAGATATGGGTTTGCAATTTATTAATCTTATCTTCCAGACGCATAATTTGTGTACTAAAGTCACACTGTTGTGTCTTTCAGGAGTGCTTTTTGACCATCTCTACCAAGTGTTGCTCCCACACTTCTCCTTCCCATCTGAATTCGCCTCTCCCTCTGGTGGCGCTGGTGAGTACCGTTCCCGATTGATATCTTTGTTTTTCAGTGGTAGAATTATTTCTAACTCTCTCTTGTCCTGACTGCAGTGTTACAAATCGAAGGGGGAGAAGAAAGATCGGTTGCGCCACCGGCCCTTCCAGCCTTGCCACCTGCTTCAAACGGTATAGTAAACTATCTTATCAATGACTTTCTCCATATCTATTGAATCATCATCTAATCGCATTTTGTCTTCTTCAGCTGTCGTTCCAGTCTCGGTGCCTTTTGAGTCTCATATTACAATACCGGGCGGCCCTTCCCAGAGATGTCCGTCCTCAAAAGGTGCAGCGAATAGTCTGTGCATGTTGAGCGACTACATCGAGAAACTCGACATCGAGACTCCTACATCTGCTGAGGACTTCGCTACGACGGTTAACCCGATGTTAGTGATATTTGCCACCTTCCATGACGAGGGCATTGTCGCCTCTTGGGTTAACCATTGTCGGGAGATTGAGGCCCTCCTTCATCAACTGGAGTCGATGCATCTATCCCCCGAGACTTTGGCCGTGAGCACTCAACGGGGAGCATGGCTCGAGCAAAGCACTTCTCATTTCCGTCATTTAGAACAAGAAGCAGCTTTGAGGCTGAAGGAGTGCCAGGAGTCTTCAAGCGAAACGGCTCGCCTGCGTGCTGAAGTTGAGGCGAACGCCGCTGAGGTAAAGGCCGTCTTCGAGGGCCTTCTGGAGCGCATCTCAAATGGGCTGAAACTGAAGCGGGCACTTGATGTCGCCAAGCATGACACTCCAGGCCGTGAAGCTGCTCATCAGGCCGTCAGGGATCAGCTTGCATCTGTCGCGCAGCAACGGGCCCAAGGGGAGGCAGAGTTGGCAGTGGTGGCCAATCAGGAGAAAGTGGGGAAGGAAGTGCGCGAACAATTGCTAGAGCTATGCAGGACGCTTCCTTCTCAGTAACTCTCCTTATATCGTTTGTACTTATAAATAAAAAATGTATATATATATTTTTCATCCTTTAGCACAATGTATCCTATACTCAATCAAGTTCATGAATAAAAAATACACATTTTCTGTAAAGTCTTGTGTCATTTTTCCGCCTTTTCTTTATTTTACTGTCAGCATGCCACCTTAGTAAACATGGCCAACAGATAATAGAGCACGCATCTTGACTTTCTTAAAAAAAAGTGATAGCTTAGGCCGCAGGTTCAGATCTGCTGCCTAAGACTTTTCAACTCTATGAGCTATGAGGGTCTCGTAGAGATTTTTTCTCCCTACGGATCGAGAGGATCTCGTAGGTGGGTTTTTCTCCTTAGGAGTCGTGAGGATTCCTAAGTGTGTTTTCTCTTATAGGTCGTAAGGATCCTATAAGAGAATTTTTCCCTCTTACAAGTCGAGAGGGCCCGTAAGTGGTTGTTTCCCTCCTTGTCAAGATTCGACTTTGGAGAGTGAGACCCGTGAATAGTATGCAAGAGACCTTTTTGGATCGACTTGCAGGGTCCCATTGTTCAGGAAGCAAGTTTTTTTTTAGTCCCTGCTGCCTGAGGCTTCATCTTGCAAGTTGAGACGAATCGGGAATTTCCCGCGGAGACACTGGTTTCTCTGCGAGCCGACGCGAATCAGGAGGCTCTCGTCAAGGAGTGTTTGTATCCGTGAGTCAAGGAATTTGCTAGGGATTATTTGTTTCCCAAACGCCAAGGATTATTTGTTTCCTTGGGATTTGAAACGAGTCGAGAATTTCCACGGAGGCACTGGTGGCTCTGCGAGTCGACGCGGATCAGGAAGCTCTCGTCAAGGAATGTTTGTATCCGTGAGTCGAGGAATTTGCTAGGGATTATTTGTTTCCCTAGCGCCAAGGATTATTTGTTTCCTTGGGATTTGAAACGAGTCGAGAATTTCCCACGGAGGCACTGGTGGCTCTGCGAGTCGACGCGGATCAGGAGGCTCTCGTCAAGGAGTGTTTGTATCCGTGAGTCGAGGAATTTGCTAAGGATTATTTGTTTCCCTAGTGCCAATGATTATTTATTTCCTTGGGGTTTGATACGAGTCGAGAATTTCTCACGGAAGCACTGGTGGCTCTGCGAGTCGACGCGGATCAGGAGGCTCTCGTCAAGGAGTGTTTGTATCCGTGAGTCGAGGAATTTGCTAAGGATTATTTGTTTCCTTAGCGCCAAGGATTATTTGTTTCCTTGGGGTCTGAAAAGAGTCGAGAATTTCCCCACGGAGGCACTGGTTGCTCTGCGAGTCGACGCGGATCAGGAGGCTCTCGTCAAGGAGTGTTTGTATCCGTGAGTCGAGGAATTTGCTAAGGATTATTTGTTTCCCTAGCGCCAAGAATTATTTGTTTCCTTGGGGTTTGAAACGAGTCGAGAATTTCCCACGGAGGCACTGGTTGCTCTGCGAGTCGACGCAGATCAGGAGGCTCTCGTCAAGTAGTGTTTGTATCCGTGAGTCGAGGAATTTGTTAGGGATTATTTGTTTCCCTAGCGCCAAGGATTATTTGTTTCCTTGGGGTTTGAAACGAGTCGAGAATTTCCCACGGAGGCACTGGTTGCTCTGCGAGTCGACGCGGATCAGGAGGCTCTTGTCAAGAAGTGTTTGTATCCGTGAGTCGAGGAATTTGCTAAGGATTATTTGTTTCCTTAGCGCCAAGGATTATTTGTTCCCTTAGGGTTTGAAACGAGTCGAGAATTTCCCATGGAGGCACTGGTTGCTCTGCGAGTCGACGCGAATCGGGAGGCTCTCGTCAAGGAGTGTTTGTATCCGTGAGTTGAGGAATTTGGTGAAGACACTGGTTTCTTCGGAGTTGGATTGAACCATCAAGATTTGGCTTCGTCTTCTGGCGGAGCCTGTTGGGAAAGTATGGTTTCCTCTTTGTTTACGCCCTTGGATTGTATACAGGGATCGATGTGATCTTAACTGTAGGGCCAAAGTTTTATCATCATTTTTTTTTGTTTCATCTCCGCGATGCTCTATCATTTCAGCTTTTATATCGCGAAGGTCGTGATTGCCCAATCATTTCGGCTATTTTTCGCGATGCCCTATCATTTCGGCTATTTATTTTATTTTTACTCGCTGCTTTTTATTGCAAGTTGCCCAATCATTTCGGCTATTTTTTATTTTTACTCGCTGCTTTTTATTGCGAGTTGCCCAATCATTTCGGCTATTTATTTTATTTTTACTCGCTGCTTTTTATTGCGAGTTGCCCAATCATTTCGGCTATTTTTTATTTTTACTCGCTGCTTTTTATTGCGAGTTGCCCAATCATTTCGGCTATTTTTCATGCATACATTTTCACTTGCTGCTTTTTATTGCAAGTTGCCCCATCATTTCGGCTATTTCATATGCATGTGCGGCCTACTGGCTTTTCGCCGTAGACCTGAAATTAGACGCCGATCTCGGCATCAGCACCGCTACAACTGGGATATTGCCAGGAGTGAATCATCATCTGCTTCTGTCGATGTTGAACAAGGGTGGCTTAGCGAACAGGGTTAAGGTCCTGTCGACTAAGGCTTTTGACTTCATGAGCCGTAAGGGTCTCACAAAGGTATTTCTCCCTACAAGTCGTGAGGATCTTGTAGGTGTATTTTCTCCTTAGGAATCGTGAGGATTCCTAAGTGTATGTTCCTCTGTAAGTCGTAAGGATCCTACAGAAGGATTTTCTCCTTGTAAGTCGAGAGGACTTATAAGGGTTGTTCGTCATGCGAACATATCCCCAGTCTCGGATAGGACTTGGTCAGGGAAATGCTTATTCGCGCCTGTGGATTGTATACAAGAGTCAGTATTGGACCATTTGTAGGGCAATATCGGAAGTTGTGGGGGTTGCTTAAGCACAGGTTTAGGTCTCTGTAACTTAAGACTTTCAACTCCTATGAGCCGTGAGGGTCCCATAAGAGAGTTCTCCCTACGAGTCGTGAGGATCTCGCAAGTGTATTTTCTCCTTAGGAATCGTGGGTATCCCTAAGTGTGTTGCTCCCTTGTGAGTCGTAAGGATCTCACGCGGGTGGTTTCTCCTTACAAGGTCGAGAGGACCCTATAAGTGTCCTTTAACGAGGTTGTGCCCTTTCAGGTTTTCACAAACACTCGCCGGTAGCCCTGCTGTTTTTACTCACGGAGCCCTTTCGGGTTTTCATCCGTGCCCATTTTGCTTATGGACATACCGTTTTTTTTTATTCTTTTTATTTTTATATATTATTATTTTTTTTTACGAGGTCGCGCCTTTTCAGGTTTTCACGAACACTCGTCGGTAGCCCTGCTGTTTTTACTCACGGAGCCCTTTCGGGTTTTCATCCGTGCCCTTTTTGCTTATGGACATACCGGTTTTTTTATTTTTTTATTTTTTTTTGTTTTTTTTATATCTTGTTAGCCTAAAGATGCTGCGGTAGTAGTTTAGAGACGTTTCGGTCTGCTATTAGTTTAAGGATATTTCGGTCCGACTTTGAGAAGGCTGGTTACTGCTGATAGTGTTTGAGCTTAGGAAGATAGCGAGCGGACATAGTCGTCGTCGTCTATCATTGACCTAGGCTGTGGCTCATTAAGCGTAGTATCTCTTTAGGAAACGACCGTTTATTGGCCTGAAAGGCCTTTCACCGTGCATGTCCATGAGTAGATAGGCCCCACCCTGGTAGACCTTATCTACGATGTACGGGCCTTCGTAATTTGGCTCGAATTTTCCCCGCTTGGCGCGATTGGGGATCATAGGCGTTTTAACCAATAGCACAAGTTCGCCTTGGCGGAATGTCCTCAGTCGGGTTAATCTTTCATATGAGCGCGTCATCTTTGCTTTATAAGCTTCCAGATTTTGTTGCGCTATGAGCCGGGTTTCATCAAGGGCGTCAAGCTCCTCAAGTCGAAGGTGAGCATTTTCTTCATCCGTCAGCTCGTAGTGGACTGCCACTTGTAGAGAGGGTTACTCTATCTCAAGGGGGAGCACTGCTTCCGTACCGAATACCAACGCATATGGCGTTGCGTTCGTTGCCGTTTTAAACGTAGTTCGATACGCCCAAAGAGCCTCTTGCAGTCTCTCGTGCCAGTCTCTCTTATTTCGGGACACCATTTTCTTTATGATCTTCATCAAGGTCTTGTTGAAGGTCTCAGCTAGACCGTTATCTCACGGATTATAAACCGAGGAATATCTCCAGTCTATATTGTGCTGCTGCGCAAAGCGACTGATCTTGTGGCTTCTGTAAGCTGGCCCGTTATCGGAGATGATCCGTCGCGGAGTTCCAAACCGATATATGACATGCGTCTTGAAGAAATGGAGGATATTCTCCGTCTTAAGCTCTCTTAACGGTACTGCTTCTGCCCATTTAGAGAAGTAGTCAGTCGTCGTCAGGATGAAACGATGCCCCCTAGACGATGCTGGTTCGATAGGGCCGACTATGTCAGTTCCCCACATCTCGAACGGCCAGCTAGCCACCGTCGGATGTAATGGATTTGGATGCTGATGGATGAAATCCCCATGAATTTGACATGAGTGACACTGCTTCGCATATTCGAAGCAGTCCTGAATCATCGTGGGCCAGTAGTAGCCCATCCGTTTGATCTTCAACTTCATCTTTGGGCCCGCTTGGTGAGAACCGCAGAGTCCGTCGTGAACTTCCTGGACGACTCTTTTCGCTTCGTCAGGTCCTAAGCATCTCAGCCACAGAGAATCAAACGACCTCTTGTACAGAGTATCATTGACAAAGGCGAAAGACAGAGCTCGTTTCATGAGCCGATGTCTTGTGGATGCTTCTTCAGGCATTCGGTGGGATTTAAAGTAGTCTATGAAGACTTCTCTCCAATCCTCGGTATTTTCCCGATCTTTTACTTGCAGGGTCGTCTGCTCGCTCGCTCCTTTTTCTTCGGATAATTCCAGAGATATTTCTGCTGGGGTAAGCACTCGACGGCTTTGTACCATGATTCTGACGTCATCGAGGTTCTCGTCAGCCAGCTCTTTAGCAAGTTTGGCCAACGCGTCTGCTTTGCTGTTTTCCGCGCGCGGTATGTTCTCCAAAGTATAGGAGGGAATTTGGGTCAAGAGTTGTTGCACATTTTCCCCGTACTTCACCAACTCCGGTTTGCACGTTTGGTAGTCGCCGTTTACTTGACTAACGACCAGTTGAGAATCTCCGTATATGAGGAGGTTTTCAATTCCCATGTCGATGGCGATCTCAAGACCTGCTATCAAGGCTTCATATTCGGCTTCGTTATTAGTCCTCGGCTCTGTTAAGGAGAAAGCGAAACGCATTATCCCTCCTTGTGGAGTCACGAAGATGAGGCCTACCCCCGATTTGATTATAGGGGTACTTTGTTTGTGCTTCTTCATGGAAGACGCTCCATCGAAAAAGAGCTCCTATTGGGTATCACCACTGTCGATCGCGTCAAACGCATGTTCGTCTGGCAAATCGCAATTTAGAGGAGAATTGGCGGCGATCGGATGCTTAGCGAGGAAATCGGCGATGGCCTGGCCTTTCACTGCCTTGAGAGGTTGATAGGTTATCGAAAACTCCATCAAGAGCAGGGCCCATTTAGCGAGTCATCCCGTCAATATGGCCTTCGACATTAAATATTTAAGAGGGTCCACCTTCGAAATGAGACGGACCTCATACGCCAACGCATAGTGCCTGAGCTTTGTTATCGCGAAGATCAACGCCAGGCAGTGTTTTTCAATGGGGGAGTAGTTGCTTTCTGCCCCCAGCAGAACTCGACTAAAGTAGTAGAGTGCTCTTTCTTTCCCTTGATCGTTCTCTTGTGCCCATAATGCGCCTAAGGAACTTTCGAGGGCGGTTGTATAAAGAATGAGGGGTTTTCCCTTGACCGGAGCAGCCAACACCGGCGGGTTCTGCAGGTACTGTTTAATTTCGTCCAGCGCGTCTTGGCATTTTTGATCCTAGACGAATGGAGTTCCCTTCTTCATCAGGTGACTGTAAGGGCGGCACTTGCCAGAGAGGTTGGCTATAAATCGCCGAATATATGCGAGCTTTCCTTGGAGAGACCGCAACTGTATGAGAGTCCTTGGCGGAGGCATTTGTAGGGTTACTAGGCACACACTAGAGGTTCCACAAGGAATCAACCATGCCAAATTCAAATTTTTCCGGTACCGAGAAACCCTAATGCGATCGTTAACTAGAGTTTAGGCGAAACAAAAGAAAAGTAAATCACATTTACACTAAGTGAACGGAAAATACAACCTTTGTAGATCCGATCCTCCACTTCCTTAGCTCCATGATGATGTCCCTCCACTGCGATCATCGGATCCCGGACTCTAGCGATGGTTTCGTCGAAGAAATGATCGGGCTAGGTCGTCGACTTCGATGCCGAAGATGATCTACGTCGAGGCAACTCAAGATCAAGCTCCAACTTCACCAAGTCATGAAACTTGTGAAGAAAACACCCTATACTACATGGCAAGTGGTAGAGGATGAAGAAATAGGAAGTGGGTTCACTTTGGATTTGGATTTCTCACTTGGAATCATCACTTAGACATTTTCAAGAAAAGGTTTTTTCTTTCTTCTTGAAGAAGAAGAAGCAAAAAAAATGAATTAATTCCAAAAAGAAAATGAAGTGATGGTTATCATTTTGCAACCATGGTTAAGTGTAGAGAATAAACTAGGGTTTAGTTAAATGGTTGGGTTAAGGAAAGAAACAAAATGGTTATCACTTTCAAAGCTTCATGAAGCTTCAAGTGAAGTCCAAATAAAGCCACCATTTTATTTCTTGCCTAAATGAATAAATAAATAAATGAATAAGTAAATAAAGCAAATGAAACCCTAACCATTAACTAAACATGGTTTAAAACAAACACATACCCAAGTTTGCATGTATCATCAAACATGATACAATCTTGTACACAAAAATATATCACATATACAATATGCACAATCAAGTGAGAAAAACATCTTAAGTGAACCAGTATTAGTTAATGTAAAGTAATATATCAAATATATAATTATACATTAAATCATTAAATCAACACTTGACTTAATGATCCGGTCATATTGCATATAACCGACTAATATCAATAGTAACAAATTATCAAATCAACACTTGATCCGATAACCCGGCTATATCGCATATAACCGATCAATGTCACATATCACGAGAATAGAATACAGTATCACATACTGGTATTATCCTCGGTCCCGCACATATCTCATATGCGCTCCTATTTCGTTTCGCTTGAGCCAAGAAACCTCTGTGTAGAACTCTAAAGACTCGTCAATACGCCGGCAGCAGGTGATGATCATATCAAACACCCACAAGCCGCAAGCGGTCTGCTAAACGTAACGGCCACCCGGGTATTGAGCGATCAGAAGATCAACGAGCAAGCCCGCTCACACTCCTATGAATCCAACGAGCAACACTTACTGTACAGTCCGGTCTCGTCGTCTGATATATCGCATATCTCGCCTAGGGGTGGTAAACGTCAGACCCCAATAGCTCAATAAATCGTGTCGATATGAGGTCTATAACAGTTCGAGAAACTACTGGTAACAAATCTCAGCAACCGTGGCCAAGGATTTCTGGTTATAGCCAATCGAACACAGTGCAACATCAACTCCCTATACCGGGAGAGACGAATCCCCTCCTATCGCTCATTGCCTCCATGTGATTCAGGACTGTACCCAAAAACCACCGTTTTGCACGCCATCTTAGACGTGGTAAGGTGGAAATCAAAGCACGGTGGGAATCACACAAGACTCTATGACGATCTCGGGTCTATAGACTAACCTGTACCAGTGTCACCAGAGAACTGCCATTTGACGTAAGGTATAATACCATCTTGGAGTTCTCGGCGAGTCCGTCCAGTGTACCCAGTCTCCACTGAGAACCCGTATATCATCTCTAATGTCAAACACCAATGGATATGGGATCATCCATCGCCCATCTGTATGGGTCGAGAAGGTATACGCTAGTCTACACTGGTATATCGATGCCCTGTCTCGATACACCCACGACTAGGGACCTTGAAGGATGTACTTATAGACTACCATGTCCCCACTAGTATGATCCGCATCATAGTCCAGGTAGTCAAGTACACATCCTAAGGGCTTTACCAACATGTAACAGAGAGACAATCAGTGTACACGTTAAGGTAAAGAGCAACCAGATAGCATACTATCATGTCGAGCAAGAAAGTCCTCCCTATATATGTCCAAGCATCCACTACAATATACATCCTATGTATAGTAATGGCCTCTAGGGCATACATATAACTAACAATCTCCCACTTGCACTAGGGCCATCTGATAGCAGTGGTTGCAGTATCTCATACTCAACCATCCCATAAAAGTCTCTCTCTGGGAAAAGGCCTTTGTGAGTGGATCCGCCGTGTTGTCCTCTGAGTCTACTCTCCTAACCTCGATCACCCTGGAGATCAACTATCTCCATGATCAGGTGATGCTTCCTCAGAATACGCCTGGGTCACTGATGGGACCGGGGTTCCTTGGCATAAGCCATAACTCCATTGTCACACAATGGGAGGAACTAAGTTCATCTCATGAACTAATATACACCCAGACAGCCTCTTTGGTAGTATCTTAAGTAGCGATGTATCTTGCCTTTAATCGTCCAGTATGTCACGGTATCTAGCTTGGAACTCTTCCAACATACCGTCCCTCCATAGAGGGTAAAGACAATGCTTGTGACTGACATTCAGTCGTCCTAATTACCCTGGAACACTTCCAGTGATTCTCCCCAGGATCTATTGATACCATCTCACTACATCTAGTGAGAATCCTAACATCCATTTAGATCTATCTCATAGATCAAAAACCCAGGATTTAGTAGGTATCACTTTGATCCTATGTGGAGAATCATTGTGATAAGCGGAGATTGATCGAGTGTAGCATAGGAAACTCCTTCCCTATCAAGAGTATGTCATCCACGTACTCTACGAGGATCGTCACCATACTCCCTACTACCTTTTTGTTTATACAAGGTTCATCTACCATTTTGATGATGTCAAACTCTTTGACTATTACATCAAAACAGACGTTCCAACTCCGTGATGCCTGCTTTATCCTATAAAGCATCTTGTACACGTTTCCGCTGCTCCCACTGTTTACGAAGCCCTCTGGCTGTGTACTTACAGACGCTCTCTTGTAAAACATCATTTTAGAAAAGCAGTCATGACACCCAACCGCCAGATATCGTAGTCATGGTATGTAGCCGTGGCAAGTAGGATCCGGATGGACTTAAGCATAGCCACTGGAAAAGGTTTCATCATTATCCACGCCTGGTCGATAATGAAAACCTTTAACAAGTTTAGTTTTGAAAGTCTCAACTTTTCCATCTACACCAAGTAATCTTCTCAAGATATACTTGCTCCTGATGGGGATTTAACCCTTCAGATATAGCAACCAAAGTCCATACTTTGTTGGTGTATAAGGATTCCATCTCAGATCGCTAAGCATCCAGCCATTCTTATAGAGTCCCACTCCTGATGAGCTCGAAACTAGTTGGGTCATCATCTCATGATGCAATCCTCGCTCCCACTGTCATAGAGAAACTGAAGTATCTCTCAGGTGGGTGAGAAACCCTACTAGATCGGCGGAGAGGCTGAGGTTCGTTGGTATGTACTGAATCCTTTGGTTCTACCAAATCATCAGTTGCAGTTTATATAGCTGGAACTTTTCCAGTTCTACATAACTGACCTTGCCTCGAGCTTGTCCGGATTTTGCTTTTAGACATAGGTCTGACAACCCTAAATCTTAACAAACTTAAGATATAGACTCTTCCCTTTCTATATCACATATGAAGTGGTAGGCAAATGATTTGATTGGAACCCTATTCAATAGGTATGCAGCTTCTCAAGCGCATAACTCCCAAAAGGAAATAGGAAACTCAGTAGTACTCATCAAAGAGCACACCATATCATATAGGGTGCTATTGCTCCGCCCCGATATACTATCGTGCTATGGTGTATTCGGAGGAGTAATGCGGAGAGAGAATCTCATTCTCCTTTAGAATATTCCAAGATTTTCGTGCTTAAGTATTCTCCTCCCTGATCACATCAAAGGACATAATACTTATACCCTTATTTTGGTTCTCTACTTCTAACTTATATTCTGTGAATATCTCAAAAGTTTCGGACTTGTGTTTCAAGAGGAAAATATGTCTGAATCTAAAGAGATCATCAGAGAATGTAATGAAGTACAAAGAACCGGTCCTGGTATGTGTAGACAGGGGACCTTTATACATTAACATGTATCATCCCAAGAGTTCACTAACTCTTTCTCTGTTTCCAATAAACAGAGCTGAGGTCATTATATCTTTGTGACATGACTCGCAAGTTTCATAAGATGTAAATTCAAACTGATTTAAATATGCATCTACTATGTAACTTAAGCCAGTCGGGTCACATTGATATGACCTAGTCTACAAAACCTCAAGAATGATTCATTCATTTCTGAACTCTTCCTCTTGTGTGTGTTTTATATACTAAGAATTGCGGTTTGATTTAGAACATTAATACTTTTAGATAACGTGCCTGAACCGATCAACTCTTGATATAGGAAATGTTCAAAACATTATCCAACTGTACAAAATTATATCATTTCTTTACTAATAAAGAGACTGATATGATTTTGTATATCAGGTTCGATATCTAATAACATTCGTTCAGAATCAATGTATTGGTAATACAGGGTGACAGTGACCAACAGACTTGGCTGCAACACTTGCCCCGTTTTCTGTCTCATAAAACATATCACCCGTTCTCAGTTCTCTACCTTTCTGTAGCCCTATGTAATAGATTACATATCTGGAATCCTGATCCGGTATCAAATACCCAGGACGCAGAGGATACTGAGAAACAGTTCTGTATAATGAACACACCCGAAGATGATGCATCAGCATGCACTCTCTTCGTTTGGGCGGCACGGGAATTCTGGTAATCCCCAATTTCCTGCTCTGCCTTATAACAATTATAAGTTTGAGCGGGACCAACGATCCCCAGCTCAGTATAACAAGCGGGTTCGGTCAAAAATCCGTATTATTATCTTGATTAAGGCGTGATATGGTCGCTACCTGGAGAGAGAGAGAAGAAAACACTCTGCGTGCGCTCTTGCAAGAATAGATTGGTTATTATTTTATCTAATCAGGATGGCTCCCACTGTTTTAATCAAATCTTCCTTCAAACCCTAAAAGGAAAGACTAGCCGGGACTAATTACACACTACAAGTTCGCCAATCTTTCAGCCAGGCCAGTGTCGGTACTTTGAGGGAGGTCCCCCGTGCTTTCGCACGAACCTAATTAATGTAAACGTCGTTTTCCCAGAGGCGTAACCTCGTTAACACCTTTCTAGACACCTACTTGATCGGCTAATTGTAATATGTAAAACTCTCCCAGGAGTAACTCTTACTCGCAGCAGGTATCAGGATCCAACTATCTCATAGAAGGTATGCAATCTCATTGCAAATTTCAACACTTTAAATTCCCGATAATTTTGCCCCTAGCGTCCTATGACCTTGATGCAGGCCAACAAACCATAGTGCGCTAGTCAAGTTCAACCCGTCATTTCCTGATTGAATTAAACCCACCCGCACGACCCTTGACGCAGGCCAACAAAGTCGCACGACTATCCTAATCCAATCTGCATCATATGCATAAGCAGATAAATACTAGTCAGCTACCGCACACTACGCCTTGACGCAGGCCAACAAACGTAGCACGAATACTAACTACTACTTATCTGAAATGACGGAGGGCTACGACAGGTTTTTCTGAAAACCTATTGCGTAATGAACTTGATATCGTTGTAGAATCAAATGATTTTAAAATGGAGTGTTTTTAGGCTTTTCTAGTTTTGCTAAATGGGTCACTCCCGGTGAAGGGATCGTCGGCCCTTTCCTCGTTGAATGAGATGCGGGATATATCATATATATCACTGTGCAAAGCAAGAACTATAGAAGCAATCAAAAAACAAACCGAGGGGTGTAGCATCTGCCAGTTATTGCTAAAGGGGTCACTCCCGATGAAGGGATCGTCGGCCCTTTCCTCATCGAATAAGGTGCAGGATATATCATATATACCGCTGTGCAAAGCAAGAACTGTAGCTACCTGTTTTATTTTTGAAATTCAATTCTACAACATTTTTAGGTTTCTTTTACTTTCATTAATCTTATTAATGAAGTCCCATCATTTAAGTTACCTAAACATCACAGATAAATACGACGTACACTTATGCCATCCGCTTTCGCCTCGATGTCCCCTCGTGTACCGTTAGGTTAGGTAACTAACGGCAGAGGGAGGCAGGGCTAGCGCGGGTGTAAAACATAAGCAACGTCTATATAATATATCATATATACTATATACAGTATTTATCACAGAACATCACATGATCACATCACAGATATCGCAGCAGAAGAATCATATGAAATATTGGATATACTAGGACGTCCGTGTTTTCAATACGAGCCAGTATAAAACACGGATTCCACGGTCGCGATGAATAGCCAATCCCACACCCCCAGACCCCTACGAGAGCGGCAAGCAACCCTACCAATTCTAGAGTTAGGAGACCCGGACTCGACTCCTCGAGTTGGTCTCCCACTGGACTCCAGAACCCGGTTACTTGTGCTCTCCTTCTTGGGTCTATCCTAGTGCGGAAAAGTAAATAATATACAAAAGGTGACATCTTCTGCAACCTGGAAGTGCCCCAATAAAAGAATATTACATACAAGTTTTTACATGAATGAAAATGAAAAACACTCATCTCACAGAAAAAAACCCCGGCTATTCAAACACGACGATCCAATATAACATATCCAGCAACACATAACATCACATGTCATCAACGTAAGTAAATATGAACATCCCAATTGTCGTTGACATATGGCAACGAAACCGGCGATATCACATATTACACTTACGGTCACAGAAAAGAAAGTATAAAACTACAACAGTTGGAATCCGCAACCTGCATAGACATCGCATGCCTAATCAAATGAATTCCTTAGACATCGCATGCCTAACAATTATAAACCCCGCATTTTAGTCTCATTTATCGAAAACTCTTTTCAATATCAAGTCGGGCAATTCAACAAGATTCCCGACATCCTGATCGAATGCTCGTCGCAAATTTTAGTAGACGGCCGCACCCCCGATGCCGTCGACGAAGTGCACCAAGGCGTAACACCGCTGCCGCGAGCACCCGAACGGATGCTTTCGACGACGGGGTTCTCCTACAGTCACTTGGTCGGGGCTTTGGGGTGTGGCTGTCTATTAAGTTTACCCGACGAGTATCCGCGTACGCTACGTGATTGCGACGGACTTTTGATCACATCAAAATTCCATGGCAACCAATCAAGTGAGATTAAACTGCTATGTTTATAACATTCAATTCAGTTATCTCATAACTACTTGTGGATTCCAAATATTGTATCACATTCCGGATAAATAGAAAATGTTAAACTTTCCGATCGAACAATCAAACACCCAAGTTTTCCCAAAACAGCTCAACACTTGAAATAAGTTCAAAAACATCCACTTCATGCCTCAGTACCAACGGTCCAGCCGTAGAAGAGTCAAGCCAACGCCTCACATGTGGCACGCCGTACTGCCCCAAACCCTAAGGTTCAAAGGGCAGTTCAAGACGGCCACATAATCGGGTTAAGGTTTGTTGTCTTCTAGAGGGTCCATCGCGTTACTTGCACTACTTAGAACATTCTTAAACTACGGAAAAATCCAACACTTGGAAATTTCCCGGCAGGGGAAAAAGTGGCTATTTATATCCGGTCGAACTTTTTAACAGTTTCTAAAATATCCGGAAAAACATAAACGAAGTTAAATTATCCGATCAAATTAACGAGTCCCCAATAAAACCCTAGAAAACTTAACACTTGAGTGGAATTAAAAAATTCCCATAAAAAATTGCCAAGAAAGGACCTAAGAATAAATATATGAAATTTCAGGGACTAAGTGCAAATTTAGGCCGCGAAACCGCCGCCTAACCCATGATTTCGCCGCGGTTCCGCGGTCAAATTATTGAATTAGTGAACCGTACTTCACAGTAATTCTTAGTTTTTCCTGATTGTTTTTCTTAGAATTTTTAATTCACAAAAATCCACTGTTTTGAAAAATGTACAGAGAAGGGTTTTGTCGGGGTTTACGGGTTCGATCGGACTTCTAACTTCGTCTACACTTCGCCTAAAGCTCTAGCTAGGCTCTGATACCACTGTAGGGTTACTAGGCACACACTAGAGGTTCCACAAGGCATCAACCATGCCAAATTCAAATTTTTCCGGTGCCGAAAAACCCTAATGCGATCGTTAACTAGAGTTTAGGCGAAACAAAAGAAAAGTAAATCACATTTACACTAAGTGAACGGAAAATACAACCTTTGTAGATCCGGTCCTCCACTTTATCAGCTCCATGATGATATCCCTCCGCTGCGATCATCGGATCCCGGACTCTAGCGATGGTTTCGTCGAAGAAATGATTGGGCTAGGTCGTCGACTTCGATGCCGAAGATGATCTACGTCGAGGCAACTCAAGATCAAGCTCCAACTTCACCAAGTCATGAAACTTGTGAAGAAAACACCCTATACTATATGGCAAGTGGTAGAGGATGAAGAAATAGGAAGTGGGTTCACTTTGGATTTGGATTTCTCACTTGGAATCATCACTTAGACATTTTCAAGAAAAGGTTTTTTCTTTCTTCTTGAAGAAGAAGAAGAAGAAGAAAAAAAAAATGAATTAATTCCAAAAAGAAAATGAAGTGATGGTTATCATTTTGCAACCATGGTTAAGTGTAGAGAATAAACTAGGGTTTAGTTAAATGGTTGGGTTAAGGAAAGAAACAAAATGGTTATCACTTTCAAAGCTTCATGAAGCTTCAAGTGAAGTCCAAATAAAGCCACCATTTTATTTCTTGCCTAAATGAATAAATAAATAAATGAATAAGTAAATAAAGCAAATGAAACCCTAACCATTAACTAAACATGGTTTAAAACAAACACATACCCAAGTTTGCATGTATCATCAAACATGATACAATCTTGTACACAAAAATATATCACATATACAATGTGCACAATCAAGTGAGAAAAACATCTTAAGTGAACCAGTATTAGTTAATGTAAAGTAACATATCAAATATATAATTATACATTAAATCATTAAATCAACACTTGACTTAATGATCCGGTCATATTGCATATAACCGACTAATATCAATAGTAACAAATTATCGAATCAACACTTGATCCGATAACCCGGCTATATCGCATATAACCGATCAATGTCACATATCACGAGAATAGAATACAATATCACATACTGGTATTATTCTCGGTCCCGCACATATCTCATATGCGCTCCTATTTCGTTTCGCTTGAGCCAGGAAACCTCTGTGTTGGACTCTAAAGACTCGTCAATACGCCGGCAGCAGGTGATGATCATATCAAACACCCACAAGCCGCAAGCGGTCTGCTAAACGTAACGGCCACCCGGGTATTGAGAGATCAGAAGATCAATGAGCAAGCCCGCTCACACTGCTGTGAATCCAACGAGCAACACTTACGTACAGTCCGGTCTCGTCGTCTGATATGTCGCATATCTCGTCTAGGGGTAGTAAACGTCAGACCCTAATAGCTCGATAAGACGTGTCGATATGAGGTCTATAACAATTCGAGAAACTACTGGTAACACTTACCAGTAAATCTCAGCAACCCTGGCCAGGGATTTCCGGTTATAGCCAATCGAACACAGTGCAACATCAACTCCCTATACCGGGAGAGACGAATCCCCTCCTATCGCTCATTACCTCCATGTAATTCGGGACTGTACCCAAAAACCACCGTTTTGCACGCCCTCTTGGACGTGGTAAGGTGGAAATCAAAGCACAGTGGGAATCACTCAAGACTCTATGACGATCTCGAGTCTACAGACTAACCTGTACCAGTGTCACCAGAGAACAGCCATCTGACGTAAGGTATAATACCATCTGGGAGTTCTCGGCGAGTCCGTCCAGTGTACCCAGTCTCCACTGAGAACCCGTATATCATCTCTGATGTCAAACACCAATGGATATAGGATCATCCATCGCCCATCTTTATGGGTCGAGAAGATATACGCTAGTCTACACTGGTATATCGATGCCCTGTCTCGATACACCCACTACTAGGGACCTTGAAGGATGTACTTATGGACTACCATGTCCCCACTAGTATGATCCGCATCATAGTCCAGGTAGTCAAGTACACATCCTAAGGGCTTTACCAACATGTAACAGAGAGACAATCAGTGTACACGTTAAGGTAAAGAGCAACCAGATAGCATACTATCATGTCGAGCAAGAAAGTCCTCCCTATATATGTCCAACCATCCACTACAATATACATCCTATGTATAGTAATGGCCTCTAGGGCATACATATAACTAACAGAATTTCCATGATCGCCTTGATCTTGGACGGATCTATTTCGATACCCCGGTGTCGGACGACGAATCCTAAGAATTTTCCCGAGGAAACTCCGAATGCACACTTAAGAGGGTTCATCTTCAAGCTGTATTGTCGAAGGCGTTGAAACACAGTCTTTAGATGCTCAAGATGTTCCTCGTATGATTTGCTCTTAATCACGAGGTCGTCGATATAGCACTCGACGATTTCATGTATAAGGTCATCGAAGATCTTCGTCATGGCCCTTTGGTAAGTGGCACCGGCGTTCTTTAATCCGAAGGGCATCACTTTATAACAGAATATTCCCAAAGGGGTCCTGAAGGCTGTGTGCTTCTGGTCTTCGGGATGCATTTTTATCTGATTATAACCTGACAAGCCATCCATGAAGGAGAAAACCCCATTAGTGGACGTGTTGTCTATCATCAGTTCGGTGACTGGCACTGGGAAATCGTCTTTCGGGCAGGCTTTATTGAGATCCCGGAAGTCCACGCATATACGCACTGTCCCATTTTTCTTCATCACTGGGACAATGTTGGCGATCCATTCCGGATATTGAACCTCCTGAATAAAGCCAGAGTCGATCAGCTTCTTAACCTCGGCGTTGATGCTCATCTCAAGCTCGAGCCGCATTTTTCTCAGCGCCTGTTTGACTAGCTTGACGTCCGGGGATATCGCCAATTTATGCACAGCAATTTCTGGATCTAGTCCCGGCATTTCGGAATAGTTCCATGCGAAGCAATCTCTGTGCTGCATAAGCAGGTCTTTTAATAAAGCCACCTTCTCTCAGATAGCAGCTCGCTGATGAATGTCGGTCGCGGGTCATTCGCTGTTCCCAACTCAATTTTCTTAAGGTTATCTGCAGTGGTATGAATTCCATCTTCCAGCTCTTTTGGCGCTGGTGGAAATTCTGAGATTACCTCATCGTTGCTGTTTTCGAAGCACCAGGGAAAGTCATCCATGTTCTCGGGCTCTTCTTTTAATATTGTTATCATGTGACAAGTGTGAATCCGCTTCCAATCCCAATGTGGAGTTGGTTCTGTTCTTGTGGCTTTGGGTTCATGCTTCTGTGACGGCGTTACCCTCCAGTTGTCGGACAGAGCGAATTTGCCGAGCTGATACTGATCTTCGACCCAATTCATAAAGGTGAAGCAGTCTTCAAGGGGGTGCCCTATTACTCGATGGTAAGAGCAATAATTTGAGTCAGAGACTTCACCTGCTCGTTCGGGGGTTTTGGACTCCGGCAGTGTAAGCATTTGATGTTTTAGAGCAAGATCGAGTATCTTCTTCGTCTTGTCCCGAGGAAACGAGTATGCTCGACCCATTTTCTTCATGAGGGACAGATCAATAACGCTCGACTCCCGCTTGCGTGGCTTCTTAGCCCCGCTTTCTTGCTGTTGAGAGTCTTTTTGGCCTTTCAACTCGTTTCTGCCTCTGCGCCGAGCCTTCTTTATAACGGGTTGACAAGGAGCGGCATTTTCATCTTTCACGGCCTGTTGAAGGAGACGTTGCGTTCTGGCTATCTCGTAGATGGTCATTTCGCGATTGTGATCATCTTGGACCTTTTGACCAGCTTCCCTTATAAGCCTGTCCATTTGTTCTTCAAACGACGGACCGGGCACTTTTGCATCAGGAACTTTTACTGTCTCAGGATCAGCGTTGTTCCATTGAGCATCTGCTTCTTTATTGAAGTTGTGCACGACGTAACAGTCGCGGAGCAATTCTCGTTTCTTGGGGCGAATGTATCCGAGCCCAATCGTCGCCATCCTCCCATTAGGCAGCTTGCGTTGAGTCCCAGGATCGTTCCAGACCCTGTTATAGAATTTGGCCTTTCTAACAGTCTGTTTGAAGGGTATCCCTTGGCGCTTCAACAGCTTCTTCAAGCCTTCTGTATAATATCTGGGTAGACGGATGGATTGAAGTCCGTCCGGCGTAGGATCTGCCCCGTGCCAGATTTCTTTCTCCACTTTGTTTTCTTCAGAGCAGTAGAATAGAATTGCCTTCTCGCCTGGGAGGGATATAGAACGTTTGCAGCTCTTCTGCATTGTAAATATTAAGTGCATCCAGCTCTTTATGGTGTTTAAGCGGCACCATGGCGACTTGTAGACTTTGTTCTTCGTCGGCGAACTTTCGTATTGAAGGTCGAGCAGAGAATACAGCATGGACCTCATCTTCCGAGTCGCTACCAAAGATCAACGTAGGAGTGGACGGTCCTGGCTTGTTGTGTTGGGGCGGACCCGAATACACTATCTCCTCTTCCTCCTCGGTATCACTGCCGAAGACAAGGATGGTGGCATTAGCTTTATTCTCCGGCTTGTGACACTTCTCCGTATCTTCGAAATCCGGTAAGAAGTATTTGGCATCTTCGTATTTGCGGACCTCGTTCACGGAGAACGGGTTCAGTTCTCCCGTCATGGTATACTCGAAACCATCCTTAAGATACTTCATACACTGATGTTGTGTAGAAGGGATGATGTTGTACTCGTGTAACCATGTTCGGTCGAGCAAAGCGTTGTAGCATATCTTGGCGTCTATGACGTGGAACTTAATGTCCGTGACGAGTAGCCCGTAGCGTAGCGTCAGTATCACAGACCCAAGAGTTCTTGATGACTGGGAGTCAAACCCGGAGATGGTGATCTTGTCACGAGCAAGGTGCTGGACGCTCATGCAGATTTCTTTTAACACCCGCACATTGAGGAGATTAACGGAGGATCCATTGTCGATCAGGATTTTGCCTATCTTAATATCGTGGCAGTATCCTGAGACATAGAGGGGGCGATTGTGTTCGCACGTCCCAAGGAGAAGGTCCTCGTCGCCGAAAGTGATATCAGCCGTGTGCACTTCCTCCAATTCATCCTTCATCTTTTCCTCGCCAGGCATGCTTGGAATTGTTCTGGATCTTGGAGTGCCCTAATTAACGAATCTCTCGCCTCTTTTGATAGCAAAAGGGCGTCAAGAATGTTGAGTTGCGAGGGTAGCTTCCTCAGATGTGCTAATACGTTGTAATCCACCTTATTCTTTTTCGGCGGGTCTTTGGCCGTTAGCTCTTCCATGACTTGGTCATCTAAGACGATATCTTCAGAGACCTTTTCTTTCCCTTTGTCTCTTTTGTTTGGGGGTCCGAGATTTTTTTCGGGCAACATGCGATTACGCAGCCGGATATTTTCACAAATCTTCGGCTCTTCTTCTTTTCCCAAAGTGGACTTTTTGAAGAGAGGGGAAAGCTCCAGCTCCTCATCAAAATTGCTCCCGAACGTGAGCACTTGTGATCTCCCGGTGTTGACCATGCGACAATTGCCGGTGGTTCTGTTAAGCCCTTCGATCGTATCGTTCCGTTCTCGGCGAGTCTTGCGCTTTTCCCGCTTAAAATGCTGCCGGTGAGCAACATATCCTTGCCACTATCTATCGAAAGCTTTGCACTCTTCAGTGGGGTGCGAAATCTTCCGATGATACAAGCAATAGGAGGGGTGCATTTCCGCTTCACCAGTAATTTTTCCTTCGGAGGATGGTAGCTTCATGCCCATTGATATGGCCTTAGCAAATCTTTTCCTTATCTTGAATTTGCTTTTGTCCGTAGTGGGTGTACTTTGTTCCGGCGGGAGTATCTCAATTCTTTCGTCAAGGCGCTGGCGTTTGGCCCTTTCGAATATAACCTCCTCGCGCTCCCGATCAGCTTTGCTTTTTAAGAGAGCTTCATTGAGGAATGCATCGATTACTTCATCCGATGGCTCTAGAATTTTTGGTTCGGGATCTGCCCCCAGCATTTCAGTACAAGAAGTCTCCTCATCGTCTATGAACGAGTGGGAAATCACATGACAGCTCGCCACGCATTCCTTAGAATCATCAGATGAACTTTCTCCCTCATCTTCCTCTTGAAAGACGTGATTGAGGAATTATTAGAATGTAATGGGAGCCCGTGCCTTCTGGTTGTATTCCTCCAGCGCGTCAATTTGTTTTTGCAAGTCCGCATGCTTGTCGCCAGGTTTCACGGGCTTTTTTGACTTCTTTTTCTTCTTCTTCGAGGATTTTGACGGCTGGTTGCGAGTGCTTGAGCCACCACCATCGGTCTTTGGGGTTGGGCGTGGCTTCAACATCCCTTCAATGACCTGCGGTTCCAACGGGTTCTTCTATTTGATCGCTGGGCATGTCTGAAGATCGTTTAGCATCCTCTTTGTCTTGGCTGATAATACAACCTCCCAAGGAGCTTCTTCAAAGACGGAGCATATTGCCCCGGCGTATTAGTCCCCTTAGAGGTGTGGGGCTGCGGGGGATTCACCTTCCAATTGTCAGATAACACGAACTTGCCCTGTCGGTACTGGTTTTCAAGCCAATTTTTGAAAACGTAGCAATCTTCGATCGGATGGCCTAGTACTCAATGATAAGGACAGTAGTTGGACTCGTTGACGTCACTTGGTTGCAACGGACGTTTTGGATCCGGCAGATTTATGAGTCTGTTGCATAATGCCAGCTCGAATAACCTTCTCGTTTTATCGCGTGGAAACGAGTAAGGACGCCTTAGTCTCTCCTCAAGGTCTACGTACGGGCACATATTATTTTGACGCACGACCGGTTTCGAGTTGCTCGGTTGTTGTTGAGTATTAGCGATGACGATCGCTTTTCCCTTCCCTTTGTCATTTCGGGAGTCCGGCTTTAGAAGAGGAGGTTTATGGCCCATCTGATCCATCTGTGCTAGCTTGTCAATCAAGGCCTGGAAGGTAGTCGGCTTGAAAAACATCATAAACTGCGAGATGGTTGCTTGTGGATCGAGGGTTCCCACAAACATACCCACTGCGGGAGCTTCTTCAATGCGCTGCTCGCACTTCGACCATAAGTTCCGCCATCGTATAGCGTACTGAACCCACGTCTCGCCTGGCTTTACCCTGGCGTTAATTAGTGCCGTCATCGAGGTACGTTCACTGGCGCTTGCAAAACGCTGAGTAAACAACAGCTCTATTTCCGCGAAGGTTTTGATAGAGTCGTTCGGGAGCTCAGAGTACCACTCGAACGCCGTATCCGATAAACTTCCAACAAACTGGCGAAGTAAAAGCTTGTCATCACCACCGATGTTGCCGCAGAGTGCCCTGAACTGGGCAACATGTTGGTGAGGATTGCCCGTCCCCTTGTAGACATGGAACTTGGGAATTGTGTAACCGGGTGGGTACTTGATTTGATCGTACCAACTTGGATATGGCCGTCCTATTTTTACGACCTGGCCAGCTGCTTCGGTCGCATGATGAACCCGTATTGGTTGGGCGATGTACTCGTCCAAATCAGCTTTGGAGATTGCATCCCCTTTAGCCGTCGACAGAGCTGGTGGAGGATTTGATGTCTCTCCCCTATCATCTCCAAGGACGATCGGGGGCTCTTCGGTCGGAGGATCTTGCTGTATCATCATCCCTATCATGTCTTGGAAAAGGAGGCCCATACGCTGTATGTTGGCTGCTTGTTCAGCAGCCTCTTTGTCCTTCTTCTCCAATATCCGACGAAGGAATTCGGCGTCGGTTTCTTCCTCTTGGCGTTCATCCGAGGACGTTTCAGGGTTTTCTTTTGGCCCTATAAGTGCGGCCATAGCGTTCATCATTTCTTGGAGCTTCTACTGCTGCTCCTGAGCCTTGGTCACTGACCTCGTGTGCGTTCTATGACCTGTTGATATGCGGCTATCCTCCTTTCCCGATGCCACATAAACTGTATGAACTATCATGCCCCCGGACTTAGGGCATTTAGGCTCACCACCTTTGGCATTTGCCGCGGGCGCGGGGGTTTTCTCTGGCCTTCTTCTTTTGTGGGCCGTTGAAGTGGAGGGGGCCGTTGCAGTGGGCATCTTGGTGATTGTTGTCCTCTGTTGTTTAATAGGACGGTCCTTTTCTTTTTGCACCTTCACCTTCTTCTGTTGACGAGAATAACCTAGGTCAATCACGGAGTCTTGAACCCTACGCCAAACCTTGTATATTTTTTAGGACAGCCGTTGAGGGGGCTGTTTTTGCTTCGTTTCCGGAACTCTCTCCGCAGGTGGAGGATATCTTTTCAGTGTAGCGGTTGGAGAGTTCTTACGTACCCTCCTCAGCAGTTCAAACCTGTTCCCAGTTGGAACAGCAGCGTTGACTTCCACCTCTGGAGCTGGTGGAGTTAGCCCTGAGTGGGAGTTGCCCCCTGCCTTCCTCACTCGTCACCAATGGCGACGTCGAGCATGACGAGCCGTTGGGACTGGCTCGGAGATAGAGACAGCTTCTTTTTGCCCCCTGTCTGAATGAGGCGCCGCTGGTGTTAACCTCTCAAAGACTGAGGTTGTCCTTTGAGGGATGATATTTAACCTGTCGAAGACAGATCCTCGGGAAGGGGCAGGAGTAGGAATCGTCAGTCTTGAAAAGACTGACTCTTTGACAGGGGAAGCCGCCTTGACGACTTCTGGAGCAGCAGTTATTGCTTTCCTTGGGACAGCCAATTTAGAGCTCTGATTTAGCCTGGTGAAAACAGAGGCTGTCGGTTTGGTAGTGGACGACCCGTTGACAGGGGTCGTCGTAGCAGTGAGCCGGTCGAAGACTGACTTCTTGTTCACTTCCGGTGAAGGTATTGGCTCAGAGAAGCTTGTAGGTGGGATCATGGTCCCGAAGAACAGGCCAGTGGTGGCTTGGGTCACCTGGTCTACCGGCAGAGCGAGGAAGGAAGCCACTTGGGGCCTATATGCTACACCTCCTGGTGAGGTGGAGCGTCCGTTGCAGTGGCATTTCGAGCAGTTGGTGCAGTTAAATGCCATTGAATCTTGAGTTCTGCGCCAGGCAAAAGACCAAATCTTAGTAACTTGAAATCCAAAGGCAACCGTTAATAAATCGCGATTGGTTCGCGAAGACGACACACGAAGTGTGGAGTGGAAAAAGGAAAAGGTCCCACCGGGCGTGCCAGAATCTGTTCCCCTCCGAATGGCGGCGGAGACGACGTGAGGACGTCTTGCCTGAGATTCGGGGAAGATGCTATATGGTTTTATCCGTCTACCTCTCCAAAGATGCCAAGTTGATTTATGACACCGTGTATCGAAGGTTTAGACGGATGCGGCCGATGTAGCAGACTTCGTCAGATTCCCCCTCGCTAGAGAGGTTTTTGATTATGGGGACGCTCTTCCCTGCAGGCGCAAGCCCCTGCAGTTAATTATGCTACCGCATCGCGGTAGCCACTTTCTCCTTCTCTAGAATTTCACTTCGTGTCGTGTATGTTTGTTTTGTTTGTGGTTACCCGTGGATTGTATACGGAGACTGAGTAATGCCGTCGCCCGTAGGACGTGGATTAGTCCAATTCCGTATTTACTTAGATTTGGGTTTGGTGTTTTTAGTTTAAGGATACGTTAGCCGCATTTGAGACTAAGATCAACTTAAACGTTCATTAAGGATACGTTAGTCTGATTTGAGACTAAGATCAACTTAACGGGATCGTTTAGATCCGACAAAAGAGCATTTGGAGGCTCTATTGTTCCAGTTTAGGGACGTAGTGGTCCGTGTTCCAGTTTAGGGACGTGGTGGTCCATCGCCAGTTTAAGGACGTGGTGGTCCATGATTAGTTTAAGGATGTTTCGGTCCATCGTTAGTTTAAGAACATTTCGGACCATCATTAGTTTAAGGACGTTTCGGTCCATCATTAGTTTAAGGACATTTCGGTCCAACATTCCCATTTTGGGATGAATATTAGTTTAAGGACGTTTCGGTCCACGAGTTTGAGGACCCCACGGTCCATATCGATGTGTGGTCGTCGGGACCCGTCACCTCTCTGACGTCGTTGAAGGATTACAACGATAGGTGTCAGAGGAGTTCAGAGATGTACCCTCGAACCGGTTGTAAATTGATTTAAGAGAGCAATATTGCTCACTCGATTTAATTTGAGGACTTACGGCCAAAATTGGGCTAAGTCCAGTTGGAAATGCTCAACATTTATTTGCTTTTGATTTGCATCTCTTTTTATTTTTATTTTGGCTTTACCAATGAAGGATGCAAAGCATCAATTTATCTTGGGCTTTACTCATTTATGAATGATGCAGGGCACCAATTTTATTCGGGCTCTGCCCTTTTATTGCTTTGCAATTTATTTAGGCCTATTAGGTATATTTGATTTGGGCCTGGCCCTTTAAGAAATGCATTGCATTTGTCAGACGCTTTGCGCCAATCAGGGAGCGCAAGCGCTTGTGATGACAACAATGTCATGCAAGCGCAATGCGCTGCGCTAGTGCGCTGTGCTTGCGCTGCTGACACTTGGCGTACCTTGATGAGTTGCACCAATTTCAGAGAGCAAAACTCTATTTCAAGAGCGCGTAGCGCAAGTTGTTCTGTAGCTGAACGTGGCGCTCTCCCAAGAGCGCAACAGCACAGTTTGGAAGTGCAAAACACTAAGAATCTTTTAGATTCAAGAACAGAAGTGTAAAGCACTATTTGATTTCTTGATCTAATTTAGATCAAAGAAAAGATAAGTTTTTCTTGTTTTTCTTATCTCAAAGAACCAAAGGTTCATAAAAGTGCAAAGCACTATTTTATTATTATTTTTTTTATTAAAGATCATTGATCTTGTTTTTAGATCTATGATCTGTTCATGAGAGAACTTTCTCTTTCTTCTAAAGGTTTTTAACTTTTTGTTCTTGAGGAATTCTTCAGAGTTCTCTTTCCCTTCTTCTTTTTTTTTAGAAAATGTTGATACCTTTGAATTGAGGCCTAGGGTCCTTTTTATAGTGCCCATAAATTAGTTAATTTTGTTAAAGAGATATTTTTCTGAGTGATTTGGGGAATTTTCCCCACCGTTGGATCTTTGATCCAAGGGCTTCTGTTTTACAGAAGAAAATCTTCTTGTTTTAACAAGAACAGAAAGATTTCTTTAAAATCTTTATTCTGTTTGGCGCAAATGCCCCAGCGCGTGACATGTGTCACGCAGCGCACGGCGCAGCGCAACTGCGCTGACACGTGTCTTGCAGCGCAGTGCTTGCACAACTGAAGCGTTGCTTCCTTTAATTTTGCTTAAAATAGAGCTTTGCTCTGATTGGGCGCGCCTTCTTGGGCGCTGTGCTGACGTATCAGTGCCTGACGTGTGGCGCGTTGCGTCCGGGATTTGAAGCGTTACTTCAAATTTTGAATTTTGAATTTCCAGCAGAGCTTTGCTCTGCTTGGGGGAAACAAATGTTTTAAAAGAAAACCGGTTTTTAAAGTAAGTGGTATTTTAATATAATATTTTCTTCGTACGAAAAAATCTTACAAAAAGGTATCGTGCTATGAAACAAGAGTGTACGTGAGGGATAGGTCGTTACCCCGTGAAGTTTTACCTAAAGGTTTAGTTTTAATAAAACTAAAAGGGATGATATTAAAGTTCATGGTATTTTAATGAAAAAGTGAAATTAAACTTATTTTACATGATATTCTTGGTTAAAATTTATTCTAAATATTGGTATTATGATTACAAGTATTGTGTAACAATTTGGATGAACAATATATAAGAAAAAAGGGAGTTTCTAGGATTTAGAAAATAGATATAGGTATTAACTCCACTTTTACCGATTTTGATTAAAAAGAATCTCAAAGAAGAGAAAGGGAGTTTAGGAAGGACTTAATTTTTTATTATGTTAAGAAGAGGTAGAAGAAGATAAGGGTGTCTTCATGGCATCGCGAGAGCTCCGGATGTTGCTTCGATCTTCGCCGGAAGTTGCTTTCTTACTAACTCCTCTTTACTCCACTTGTACTTAGGAACTTTTTGAGAGAATTTTGCTATAATTTTCAGAATGGTGTTGAGCCAAGATAGGAGATGGTATTTATAGTGGAGAATTAGGATTTTATAATTAAAATAGTGGATTAAAAATCATTAAAATGTGATTTAATTGTGAAATGAAAAGTCTCTGTTTAATTGCAGGGAAATCAAATAGTGCAGGAGAGTTAGGGGTAGGTGAAGGGTTGTGTGTGCAAAGCGCAGGACTCTTTGGGCTCAGATCAACCTTCCCCACCGGCCAAATCATGCTTTCCGCCGGTCGATTTTTGCCATATGACATCGAAATTCGTGCCAGCAAATAAAATTAGGGTTTACTTCATTTTCCACATGTTTGATTTTTTTGACTTTTCATTTTCCTGTGCATTGCACGTGAAATCTTTTGGGCTTCTAAAATGTTAAAAATAAAAATCAGAAAAATAATGTGTCTGGTGGGATTCGAACACACAGGCTATGTCAGAGCAGTGCAATGGCTTTACCAGTGAGCTATAAGTTGCTTCTTACTGTTATTTAACAAAATTAACTTATAACTCAAATTCAGGCTGTAAAACTCTTTTCTGTACATTAAAATAGAAAAATTCAGTACAGTAAATTTAGAGTTGTTACAGTATTCGAGGCCGAAGATGATCCACCTTGAAGTCTCTCTCACTCAAGCTCACTCTTCACTAATCAAGGTATTAGTGAAGCAAACAACCTAAACTAATGGGCTAGAAAAGTATAAGTTTATATAGTAGGAATTTTACTCACTATTTTTTCTTCTTTTTCTTTTGTTTTCTCACCTCAAGAAAATCCTGAAGAGGAAAAAGAAGGAGATGAACTTAGAATGAATGAGAGAGAACCATGAGGCGAGTGATGAGATGAGTTAAGAAATATCTATGAATAAAACAAAGAAATAGTGGTGAGTCATGACTTTTCAAGACTTCCACATGCATCTAAGAAAAATGACTCATTGCCTATTTTCTTTAATTCATAAATAAAACCATTATCATCTAATCTCATGATTCTCATACATCCTAATTTTATCTATCATCAACCATGATACAAAATAAATCCATATATATATATATCAATAGAAGAAAATCTTAAGTGAGCACAATATTAGTTAATATATGTATATATCAAATATATAAATATATTAAAATATTAAATCAACTCTTGATTCAATAATCCGGTTATATTATATGTAACCGACTAATATCATATATATGTATATCAAATTATTAAATCAATACTTGATTCAATAATCCGGTCATATCACATACAACCGGCTAATATTCAATATTAGTTAATATATATATATATATATATATATATATCATTGAATCAACACTTGATTCAATAATCCGGTTACATCACATATAACCTGAATGATATCAAATATCACTAGATTAGAATACGGTATCACATACTCGTATTTAATCAAGTTCCAGCACATATCTCCATATGTGCCCTACTTCGTTTCGCTTGAGCTAGGAAACCTCTGTGTGGGACTCTAAAAACTCATCAATCCACCAGGAGTAGGTAATGATCACATCAAATACCCATAAGCCGTCGGCGATACTAGCTGGAGATAACGGCTACCCATGTATTGAACGAATAGAAAATCAACAAGCAAACTTGTCCAAAACTCCTGTAAAGCCTATAAGCAACACTTACCGTACAGTCCGGTCTCTTCGTCAGATATGTTACATATCGAATCTGGGGTTGGAATCGTCAGACCCCAGCAACTTGATAAGTCATGCCGATGTGTGTCCTATAACCTTTCAAGAAACAACTGATAACACTTACCAGTAAATCTCATCAGCCCTGGCCGGGGACTTACTATTATAGCCAATCGAGCATAGCGCAATATCAACTCCCAATACCGGGAAATACGAAACCCCTCCTATCGCTCACTGTAACAACCCTAAACTTTCTATACAACTTTCTATACAATTTTCAAAAAAATACAAAAAGAGGTACTTTTTCTTGAGCACAAGTTATAACTTTGTTTTGCTTTTTAATAGCAAGAAGGAGCTTGTAGCTCATTGGTAAGACCATGCACTGCTGAACCAAAGCACTAGAGTTTAAATCTCATCCCCCACATTATTTTTAATATTGTTTTCTTTTTAAATTTTTAGAAGTCCAAGGGTCTACACGTGCATAACTCGTAAAAACCTTACTTCACATATAAAACAAACTGTCCCAGGGGGTAGACGACTCGTCATGGGACACATGGCGACGGCGACCCGGCCCGACTCGGGCCGGCTGTCATGACCCGAAATGGCACGTGACTGGCACTTGAATCATATGAAGTCTATAGGACCCCATCTAATTCAAGTAAGCCAAAAAATCCCAGAAATCTAAACCATTTTAAATGAGAAGTGAAGAAAACTTATTTAAAAACAAGTGGTTTTAATAACAGAAGCCGAAGTATTGCATTTTTAAAATCTCAAGTTTTTTCTGAAAATTTCGGCAGAGTTTCCTTTGTAAATACTGGCCCCAAAAGGGTATAACTTGCATAATATGAATAAAGACATCCCCAAGCGGGAGCTAGCTCTTCGTCAATTGACGGTTACAACCACGCAAGCAATATAATATACAACGCCAAGGGCGAGAATCAAAACTCAACAGGAAACTCAAAAACATCAAGAAAACCATAATAATGCAACGTGCGACTCTAAGGTCGAAATAGTATACAACTGGTTTTTTAAGTCTGAAATAGATATACAAGTCTGGTTGATGGAGTTTCTAGATACAACAGAGTACAAATATAGTACAATAGTGGTCACGAAGCAAGTGAACCCACCTACCAAAGCAACCACCCGAAATGGAAGCAGTGTGCCAGAAAGCCGCAATGAACCTGTACGACAAAACCTGCAAGAAACTGTGGCACAACGGGGGTGAGTTACCAACTCGTGAGTAGAAAACATCACAGAGCAGAAATCGTATGTATGACTCAAACCTAGGTCAAAACGATCAGTAATATATATCCTCAATATAATAAAATCTGAAGCATGATAAGGTGGCAAAGGTAAACATCTATACATAAGTGTAATACCAAGTGCTCGTGTCAGTGCCTCAGGTAGCAACATATCATAAATATGAAGTATGATCAATATAATCAATATGAAATCAGTGTCAACTATATACTCAAGTCTATAAGTATGTGGATATCATCCAACTATGTAATCAATGCATGTATTCATGTGGATCTCGTCCACGTGTCAACCAATGACACAACAACATCATTCATGTAAATGTCATAAAAGTATATGCATGAAAGAATGAGTATATAAATCAACGTGTGTCCCTCACGGCACACAAAAATCATGGAACCTGAGTGTCCAGCATCAACACTCAAAATATCATGAAACCCATGTCCAGTATCGACACGTAAATCCTCATATATCTCAGGCTCCGTCAGTCCGGATCAGTCCACGGGCTCCATCTGAGGGATCGGCCCTCGGGCTCCGGCAGAATGGGTCGGCCCAATATCCATCTCTCGACTCCGTTCGGTATCCTCCGGATAACCGCCAGGCCCAACCAATCACCAGTAAGTAGTGGTCCTTCTGCCAGGCTCACCATATAACGCACAGCAAATCCGTTCTCACTCCGGAGTACCATACCGGGTCCACCATGTACCCGTAATCGGCCTCATCCAGCTCCTCGAATCGGGTATCACTGTCACACGTCTCAGAACCGAGAAAACGCATGGTGGACACACTGAAATATCATATCAAGAGAAACCGGGTTTTTAAAATAGTACATACTTTATTTTGAAATACCCACGGTTCTCAAATCTAGAAATTTCATGGAAACAGCATATCTCAAAGCGTATAATCATAAAGCATGATGTATGCGACATATAATAGAAATATAAGTATATCCGTATATCATGCAACGTAAAACGGTAATATGCACATATCGAGGGAAAACCTCTCTTTTAAATGAATCCAGTTTTTAAAATATATCATGCGGTTCCCAAATCTCCAAAACCAAGCCAGCATCATCTATATATGTGCAAACATGTATGTACGCAGGTATGGGTGTACAATATGTATGTACGCAAGTATAGGTGTACAATAAGTATGTACGCAAGTATGTCATGCAAGGAGTCATATCCTGATGCAACAATTCTACTGTGTAGTGACATGGCAATTATCGATGATGAAGTGTGTGAGCCGGTAAACAGGTGTGCGTGGAGCATACGCATCATCGGTAATGGTGCTGGTATCCTGACAGCATAGGTTTAATATAACATAAATCAATAGTATATAAGCATGCAATGCGCTAATAACAACATGAATATATGGAAATGGAAGGTACATTCAACAATAAGAAATCTACATTAGTTATACGAGTCATACAGTTTGTCATTTGAAATAACACGAATCGTAGTGTTTGGAAAATAGGGGCTACGGTGTTTTTAAGAAAAGAGGTACGTCCTTTGAAATATCCGTGGAATCCCTTGGCCTGTCTTTAAAATACTCACGATTCGTTAGTTTTGGAAATAGGTATGACTCGAATCTAGTCTAACATCTACAAGTAAACTACAGGACTGAACGAACAGACTAATCGAAAGGGTAAGGGAAAACCACCTAAGTCTGAGTCGATATATATAAATATAATAGTCGGTGATCCCGCCTCAATAAAATTACGTACGATACAATATATGGCATGACATCCTCGAGTCAAGAGTGCGGATCTATCATCAATATAAACCTCGTATGGTAAATCCATTCGTACGGCATCCCAATCTGGGTACGGGTCGAATCTCACCTTTATCTCATCATTTATCTGGTATCCTTATCATCATATCCTGTATTAGGGGTACTGATCTAAGTCTAATACAAACTGATACCATCTGCAAATATATGCGTCTATGAAAACACACGCCTAAAGGCCCGCTATAATCTCATGTTGTATATCATAATACGAATCAAAACATATCACCGATCTCATGGCATCATGCCTAAACTTATCGACTCATCTCCAAGTACCATGTACAATCCTCATCATCCATGTATAAGTATACGTATATATATATACATAGTCCCATACCTACGTGTGTATATATATACATATCCTCATATACGCACAAGTAAAACAAAGTAAGTATGTGTGTGCGTGTGGGTGTGAACCTTATTCTAAGGCTCGCGACTAAACTAACTAGCGACACTATCATCCAATTATACCAAAATTATCCATAACTCCCAAAGTCTATCTAAATAATCATAATCTCAAAATAAACATGTAAATATATCCATATAATATGTACCATACACTACACTACGAACTGTGGGGGTGCTATACGCCATCCACCCGACTTCCCCCGTAGATATATATCAACTCACCTTGATCTTTGCTTGCTGGAGTCGATGACGCCACGCTCATCCTCGTCATCTCGAAATCCATGTGGGAGTACCTACATATAACACATAGTGTCGTAAAATGAAATCGCGAAAGAAAACCAAAACGATACACGAAACGTACATAGGTTAAAACCTAGGGTCTAAGCATGCACGAATAACCAACAACTCTCGACGATTGACGTATAAACGCGAATCGACCGAGATAAAACACAAATACCAAATTCCAATTCATTAAAATCCGCAAAACGAATTCAGAAACTTCGTAAAACACTTCCATATTTTACCCTAGGTGAAATTATCCAATTTTGCATATGTGGAGGGGCCATTTACTGGACAAAGGAGCTATGAACCAAACACGAAGCACCTAGGTCAAGTCCTGGCCGCAATTTGCGGCCAGGGGGAATTTATTTGCGGCTTAGTATAGGGGTTTGGGTCTCAGGTCTTGGGAAATGCTTCAAGATTGCCTGCATGTATCACTGTGTTCGCTAAATAATTTTCAGGTCACCCGGGTTACAGCAGATACAATATATCATCACAACAGTTTACAAAATACGATATCGGGGTTTCTAAGTTTGGGAATTGGGGGTTTACTCTATGATTTCAGTCCAATATACAATCCCTACAAGGGTTTAAGGTCACTAATAAGCCTCAATTTCACCTTTAGATTCAAAATAAACCCTAACCTCTTCTAGAGATTTTTAAAGTTCACAAAACTACACCATATCGATTTTAAACTTACATAGATGTTAAAGGAAATGAAATACTAATCTAATGGTGCAAGAATTACCTTATTTGGCAACTCAAGAATTTTCTTGAGTTGCCCCAAGTCTTCAAAATCCGATTTTTCTTGGTCCAAAGTGTTTTAGAGGAGCTTGTGCATATTTTTAATGAAATGGAGACGGACTTTTAATAGGTTTTTGGGTGTGTTGTGATGAGGTAGAGGGGGATGGAGGAGAGGGCTGCCATGGTGAGATGAGGGAGGGAAAGAATGATGAAGATGATGAAGGGGACAATGTGATATAGTCCAAAGTTGACCCCTCACCCCTCTCTCTCTCTCTTGTCCATACTCTATATGTTAACCTTTTCTTTTTCCTTTCTTTTCTTATCTTCCCTTCTTATTTAAAATTAAAACCATGCAAGATACAAGAAAAGACCATGTTGGAAAATGTAACAAAGTGTAAAATGACATGGTGCATGTCATGTGCACAAAACAAGCTTAATGCACGATTAGCGATATTTAATCGCGATTAGAATTAAAAGTGAATATAATTAATTTTAAAAATTCATAATTTGCCTAAATCACATAAAACACCCTCATTTCAGAAATTCCTATAATTTTCCAAATATTTCCCAATTTATTAGAAATTAATTATACCGCATTATTAAATATTCATAATATTCATTATTTAATTATAAAAATTTCCAAAAATATTATTTTATTTTTCTGAAATGTTACAATCTTCCCCCCTTAAAGAAATTCGGTCCCAAAATTTAAATTTAAACTCCCCCAATTTCTAAAACAGTTCAGTAAAAGATCAAGTCGTCGGGATCCCAAAATCATAAATACCTAATACATATCATAGCACAATGCATGCGCATGAAAAAGCATATAACTCAAACTCAAAACTTTTTCAAGCATCCCGCAATCATCGGAGTAATGGCGAAGACGCCAGTGGCAAAGCCCAATACAAAAACCAACATGACATACATCAAACTATACATGTAAACATCATTAAAAACATCAGAAAGAAATGCATGCCAAACCTTTTCAAGTCACTGTGCGATGCGCGTATCACTGCACAGTGGCGGACGTCTGTTATAAGAAAATAACTATATATATACATACCCTCTGTTTAACATATACGTCCCGCCGTTTTGAAAATAATTTAGAAGGGTTTCCTTTATAAAATGTTTCGTGTCATCTCGGACACGTAGGTAAATACTGAGACTATAGCTCTTTCTTTGGAAATCCCTTCGATAACTATCAATGCATGCAAGAATATGTTCAGGTATTGTTTTCGGACTAGTCCTGCTCTGCTACTATACCAAATAGTACATATCATAAAATATACTGCTCCAAAAGAAATCAATCCCCAAAATGTGTATATGAATACCACGTGCGTCTGGTACGCACGGAAATCGAAATCCATGAATGTGCTATACATTTACACATAAAAAAATCTAAGTGCAACGGGTGTGCACGAAACACCTGTCAAAGGCAACGGGTGTGCCTGACAGTAATATCAAGTGCATCTGGTATGCATGAAGAATCTCGATTTAGTGCATCTGGCGTGCACCAAAATTGCATCAAGCGCCCAAGTATGCGCAAGAATCCAAGTCAAGTGCATATGGCGCACGAAAACAACTATCGAATATCACAATCGAAATCGAAGGTATACAACACATTTCAATCCAAATCCAAATCAGGTATACTGTGGTATATAATCTCACAATTATGTGCATCAGCGTGCACAAAATCAAATCAAAATACTAAAAGTGCATGAAAACTATGCCGAAAGCATAAATCAAATCACATGCATACCATAGGCATGGAATCAAAATCAATATCTCAAATGACATCAAACTGAAGTCAAGTGCAACTGTGGTGTACAAAATCTCAATCATGCAAATAAATCGCCCAAAATATCAGGCATGAAATCAAAATCAACGTCTCGAATAATATCAAATCGAAGTCAGGTGCAACTGTGGTGCACAAAATCTCAATCATGCAAATAAATCACCCAAATTACCAAAATCAAAGACAGCGGAAATAGTCCCGCTCTAGCACATCCTTTATAGATCTCTGGCCAACTGTCATGGTCACTCATAACATGTCTCGTCGACGATACCGAACTCTGGCCTGCTGGGTGTGCACAATATGACCGATCCTGGCTCCAAATCTTCTCGTATAGTATTCCAGAAAGGTTCTGTTGAAATCTCCCCCAAATCTCATTTCTGCCGAACTGCCCGGACGTTATCATCCTTTACCAAATCTATTTCTTGTTCCGGAACGGCTGCATACTCATCACGACTCCTTCTGGAAGGTATTTCCATATACAACGCCTCTACATACGTATCACATCTCTGATGTCAGCGGAATGGAACGTCATCTCATCAAGATCTCGTACGAACTTCTTACTCCACTTTTCTCTAATGTCGACTGATTCGGACTCGTCTCTTCGTGGCTGTATGGACTGCGCTCCAACGGCTATACTCGTATCTGGAGTCTCCCAAGCGATGTATCCCATCACATGATATCCGAATGACGTCGAACCTTTCAATCGATTCGTCAAGGTTCCATAATCCCCCAAGAGCTCAACATCTTGAGTACAGCTTAATAGTATTCCAGTACATGCCACAGTACATATGGACCAGCCGTAGAAGGGCAAACCCAAGCCTCATCAATGGCACCGCTGAACTACTGTAAACCCTAAGGTTTTAGAGCGTTCTCTTGGTCATTATATCAAGTTAGGGTTTCATTCTTCTAGAGGGTCCACGGAATTACTTGCATGTTTTTCCAAATACTTTAAACTTGGGAAATGGGTTTCTGACATTCGATCGTCTCCTTCGACTCCCAACGTACCTGCGTGAAGTCGTCTTTCGCTGGAATCAATCAATCTGATGACCTTGCATCGGGGTAGACAATGAATCACATGTCCTAGTCATTCCTCCTTGGGTGACTAGAGATCTTTTGTCACATCTCTAAGTACAACTCGTGCGACAATAGCTCCAACATCTGGGGCGATGTCTCATCATTCACAACAACATCTGGCTCATTCGTCCGCACGCTGAATAGTGCCTCAATCATCAAATAATCGGTGTATCGATGGTCATCACATTCTGGCTGGCCTCTAGCAGTGGCCCAATCCTCTGGTGCTGATCTGCACGTCCGAGAAATCTCATAAAAGCAATCCATCAAACACTCATGGCGCGAAAACACAATAACATGACACATCTATACACTCGTGTGTCCTTGGAATCACGCCCTGGTCAGTCCTCGTCCGTGACGAGCTCATGCTGACGCAACTCTAGCCTTAGCTCTCTCTGCCCGTGTAATCGTGGCAGCAAAAACCATAAACCGATATCAATGAGGATAGATCATAGGAATGAATGTAATATTATGCAAGGAAATGTACATCCTAAGGCTCCTTAAGCGGAGTAGCGTATCCTAAGTATGCCACGGAACACACACACGGTATAACACTCTCCTTAAGTCACCTACTCCATCAACCAAGGTCAACCTACGCGACGAAAGTTCGAGTCTAATACTCCCTCGACCAAGTCTAAGTTCCGTAAGGTCAAGCCTAGATTCCGTATATATACAAACGCCCTAAGCTCCGCATAGTCAAACATAGACTCGAACCAAGGTTAATCTAGCGCTCTGATACCAATTTTGTCAAGACCTGAAATGGCACGTAACTGGCACTTGAATCATATGAAGTCTATAGGACCACATCTAATTCAAGTAAGCCAAAAAATCCCAGAAATTTAAACTATTTTAAATGAGAAGTGAAGAAAACTTATTTAAAAACAAGTAGTTTTAATAACATAAGCCAAAAATATTGCATTTTTAAAATCTCAAGTCTTTTCCAAAAATTTCGGCAGAGTTTCTTTTGTAAATACTGGTCCCAAAAGGGTACAACATGCATAATATGAATAAAGGCATCCCCAAGCGGGAGCTAGCTCTTCGTCAATTGACGGTCACAACCACGCAAGCAATATAATATACAACGACAAGGGCGAGGATCAAAACTCAACAGGAAACTCAAAAATATCAAGAAAACCATAATAATGCAACGCGCGACTCTAAGGTCGAAATAGTATACAACTGGTTTTCTAAGTCTGAAATAGATATACAAGTCTGGTTGATGGAGTTTCTAGTTTCTAAGACTGAAATAGATATATAAGTCTGGTTTATGGAGTTTCTAGATACAACAGAGTAAAAATATAGTACAATGGTGGTCACGAAGCAAGTGAATCCAACTACCAAAGCAACCACCCGGAATGAAAGCAGTGTGCTAGAAAGCCGCAACGAACCTGTACGGAAAAACTTGTATGAAACTGTGGCACAACGGGGGTGGGTTGCCAACTCGTGAGTAGAAAACATCACAGAGCAGAAATCGTATATATGACTCAAACCTAGGTCAAAACGATCAGTAATATATATCCTCAATATGATAAAGTCTGAAGCATGATAAGATGGTAAGGGCAAACATCTATACATAAGTGTAATACCAAGTGCTCGTGTCAGTGCCTCAGGTAGCAACATATTATAAATATGAGGTATGATCAATGTAATCAACATGAAATCAGTGTTAACTATATACTCAAGTTTATAAGTATGTGGATATCATCCAACTATGTAATCAATGCCTGTATGCATGTGGATCTCGTCCACATGTCAACCAATGACACAACAATATCATGCATGTAAATGTCATAAAAGCATATGTATGAAAGTATGAGGATATAAATCAACGTGTGTCTCTCACGACACATCAAAATCATGGAACCTGAGTGTCCAGCATCGACACTCAAAACATCATGAAACCCGTGTCTAGCATCGACACGTAAATTCTCATATATCTCAGGCTCCGTCAGTCTGGATCAGCCCACGGGCTCCGTCTGCGGGATCAGCCCTCAGGCTCCGGCAGAACGGGTCGGCCCAATATCCATCTCTCGACTCCGGTCGGTATCCTCCGGATAACCGCCAGGCCCAACCAATCACCGGTAGGTAGTGATCCCTCTGCCAGGCTTACCATGTAATGCACAGCAAATCCATTCTCGCCCCGGGATACCATACCGGGTCCACCATGTACCCATAATCGGCCTCATCCAGCTCCTCGAATCGGGTATCACTGTCACACGTCTCATACCGAGAAAACGCATAGTGGACGTACTGAAATATCATATCAAGAGAAATTAGGTTTTTAAAACAGTACATACTTTCTTTTGAAATACCCACGATTATCAAATCCAGAAATCTCATGGAAACAGCATATCTCAAAGCGTATAATCATAAAGCATGATGTATGCAACATATAATAGAAATGTAAGCATATCCGTATATCATGTAACGTAAAACAGTATTATGCATATATCGAGGGAAAACCGCTCTTTAAAATGAATCCAGTTTTTAAAATATACCATGCGGTTCCCAAATCTCCAAAACCAAGCCAGCATCATCTATGGGTGTACAATATATATGTACGTAAGTATGGGTGTACAATATGTATGTACGCAAGTATGTGTACAATATGTATGTACGAAAGTATTTCATGCAAGGAGTCATATCCTGATGCAACAATCCTACTGTGTAGTGACATAGAAATTATCGATGATGAAATATGTGAGCCGGCAAACAGGTGTACGTGGAGCATACGCATCATCAGTAATGGTACTGGTGTCCTGACAGCATGTGTTTAATATAACATAAATCATAAGTATATAAGTATGCAATGTGCTAATAACAACATGAATATATGGAAATGGAAGGTAAATGCAACAATAAGGAATCTACATTAGTTATACGAGTCATACAGTTTGTCATTTGAAATCACACGAATCGTAGTGTTTGGAAAATAGGGGCTACGGTGTTTTTAAGAAAAGAGGTACGTCCTTTGAAATATCCGTAGAATCCCTTGGCCTGTCTTTAAAATACTCACGATTCGTTAGTTTTGGAAATAGGTATGACTCGAGTCTAGTCTAACATCTACAAGTAAACTACAGGACTAAACGAACAGACTAATCGAAAGGGTAAGAGAAAACCACCTATATCTGAGTCGATATATATAAATATAATAGTCGGTGATCCCGCCTCAATAGTATCACGTACGATACAATATATGGCATGACATCCTCGAGTCAAGAGTGCGGATCTATCATCAATATACAGCTCGTACGGTAAATCCATTCGTACGGCATCCTAATCTGGGTACGGGTCAAATCTCACATTTATCTCATCATTTATCAGGTATCCTTATCATCATATCCTGTATTAGGGGTACCGATCTAAGTCTAGTACAAACTGATACCATCTGCAAATATATGCGTGTATAAAAACACACGCCTAAAGGCCCGCTATAATCTCATGTCGTATATCATAATATGAATCAAAACATATCACAGATCTCATGGCATCATGCTTAAGCTCATCGACTCATCTCCAAGTACCATGTATAATCCTCATCATCTATGTATAAGTGTGTGTGTGTGTGTGTGTGTGTATACATACATATATACAGTCCCATACCTATGTGTGTGTGTATATATATATACATATCCCCATATACGCACAAGTAAAACAAAGTAAGCATGTATGTGCGTGTGGGTGTGAACCTTATTCTAGGGCTCGCGACTAAACTAACAAGCGACACTATCATCCAATTATACCAAAATTATCCATGACTCCCAAAGTCTATCTAGATAATCATAATCTCAAAATAAACATGTAAATATATCCATATAATATGTACCATACACTACACTACGAACTGCGGGGGTGCTATATGTCATCCACCTGACCTCCCCCGTAGATATATATCTACTCACCTTGATCTTCGCTTGCTGGAGTCGATGACGCCACGCTTATCCTCGTCGTCTCGTAGTCCACATGGGAGTACCTACATATAACACATAGTGTCGTAAACTGAAATCGCGAACGAAAACCAAAATGATACACGAAACGTACATAGGTTAAAACCGATGGTCTAAGCATGCACGAATAACCAACAACTCTCGACGATTGACGTATAAACACGAATCGACCGAGATAAAACAAAAATACCAAATTCCAATTCATTAAAAGCTGCAAAATGAATTCAGAAACTTCGTAAAACACTTCCAGATTTTACCCTAGGTGAAATTATCCAATTTTGCATATGCGGAGGGGCTATTTACTAGACAAAGGAGCTATGAACCAAACACGAAGCACCCAGGTCAAGTCCTGGCCGCAATTTGCGGCCAGGGGGCATTTATTTGCAGCCTAATATAGGGGTTTGGGTATCAGGTCTTGGGAAATGCTTCAAGGTTGCCTGCATGTATCACTGTGTTCACTAAATAATTTTCAGTTCACCCGGGTTACAGCAGATATCAATATACTGTTGGACATAGTGCCCTCAGAGTCAATTATTGGATCACAGGCACGTGATTGCAATGATTGAGGGAGGACATATTCTGATTGGACAGTCTTACTCAAGATGATAGTATGCTATCTGGTTTATCTTTATCATCGTGTACTGCTTTAGGTGACCTTACAGGTCGCTATTACACGTTGATGGAACCCCTAGGATTCTTGCTTGAAGGCCAGCAGTATGAGGGCGATCATATACGTGGGAGCTGGTGGTCTATAAGCACATCCTTAAAAGGTCCCTAGTCGTGGGAGTTTCGAGACAGGGCATCGATACTCCAGAGTAGATTAGTGTATACAGTCGAGACCCCGACGAGGGGCAGTGGCCGGTCTCACAAGCCACTGGTGTCAGTTGGTTCACCTAAGATGTATATAGGTGCTCATTGGGTTATGAGTACACTGGACAGGACTCACCGGGAACTTACTAGTTGGTCTTATACCAGACGTCAGATAGCAGTTCCCTGGTGACATGTGTACAGGTTAGTTCATCGACCTGAGGATCGTCATTTGTCTCGTGTGAGTTCCCACTGTACTTTGATTACTACCCTACCGCGCTCAAAGGAGACGTGCAAACAGGTTTTAGTTGGGTACAGTCCCGAGCCACATGGAGGCAGTGAGCGGATCTTCAGGGGTTCGTCTCTCCCGGTATTGGGGGTGAGGTCGCGCTGTGTCTAGGAGAGCCATTACACAAAGCCCTCGGCTGAGGCAGAAGATTTACTGGTAGGTATTCCAGTAGTATCTCAGGGTGTTCTGGGCTACACTCCGACACGACTTGTACCGATTTTGGGGGTCTGACTTTTACCAACCCTCTAAGCCCGCCATGCGATGCTCATAGACGAACGGACCGGACTGTACGGATATTGTCACTGACAGGCTCAGTAGGGTGTCAGGATGAGTTCGCTCACAGACATCCCTTTTAGTCAATACCTGGTAGCCCGTTACGTATGGCTAATACTTCTGACGTGCTAGTGGTTAAATCCACAACCAAGGTGTTGACGAGTCTTTAGAGTCCCCCACAAACAATTGCTCAAGTTTCGGGCGAAACGCTGTAGAGGCCGTATGGAGATATGGCAGGGTTCGATCAGATACGTGCGGTATTGCACGGATCATGATCGGACGGATAATACTAGCGGGCTTTGGTTTAAGCCGGATCCTAGTATTGTACAGTGTAGATTTTGTCTCATTGAATTTGTATTCGGTCGGAATACAAATGCAGGTATGTATATACTGTAGCGGGGTTTTTCTGTAATTTATTACGGGATCGGTTTTCTGAAGTTGCCAGTTTGTTTTCCATTTCGGCCATTTTTCTTTGTATCTTTCATTGGCTGAAGTTTGGTGGAGGAGGGCTTATTTGCATTTGTGCAAATTAGCAATTTGGAGGGTTGTCTTTGCATATTATTGCTTCATGATGGTTGCACCCTCATTTGACTTTCCTTGGATAATCATTGCTTGACTTTCTTATTCTTCATGGTTTACTTTCGGAGTCATCATGCTTGATGATGATGTTTGGTGATGATGGAGGGTTATGGTTGATGGAGTGTTTGGATTAGTTTGTGATCATTTCTTTTGTTAATGATAACCCTTTCTCTCTCTTGATTATTGGAGACACCCATATTCATTTGGCCACTCACACTCCTTTCACTCTCTCCTTGCTATGGCCGTCCATTCCCTAGTAAGGGCTGTCCAAAATTTGAGTGGGGAATTTTTGTTCTTTTCATGCTACAAAAATTCCTAAGTTCATCTCCAAAAAGGTTTAGATCGTTTCCTCTACCAAATGGCAACTTCCACAACCCCAAAGAGACATAGAGTTCTACAGTTAACCTACAGCATTCTTGGGCACGTCGACTCGCCAACTTCGTGCCCGAGTTGCCTCGGTCAAGAGGTGGGAGCCCGTAAAAGAAGCCGGTGACGTGGTGCCCTTCCGGCGAGGAGGTGAAGACCGAAGATTCCGCGGGGAGATCGGGACGACGGCGAGAAGACCGAAGGACATGGATCGCTCGGTATATCTCTCTACCCGTTCTTTAGTTAGCTAGAATTAGATTAATGGCCCGATCCGGGATTTTTGTGCGCGGTGGTGCCGGTTTAACAGTTAAAGAAATTTATCGCTTCCGCATTTTGGCCTCGGAAAGACGGCCGGGGCGCCGCCGTGCACTTACCCTGGTATCAGAGCCACGCCATTAACCTAGTCTAGCTTGCACTAGTATATTTAAAGCTTCGATCGAACAAATATTCCAAAACCGTATTTTTCAGTGCATCAGTTCTCTGTCGAAATTTTTTTGGCTCGAAAATTTTTTCAGTGTGTTGCAGAAGTATGTGCAGGGAATTGTGAGCATACTGTAAAAATTCGATACATTGATTCCTTAGAAGGACCACGGAACCACGGCCAAACCCCTGTTTGGGCCGCGGTTCCGCGGCAAGAAGATGGAATCATTGTACCAAATTTCCACAGTGGCTTTCTGAATTGAAAATGGGGTTTCTGGAATGTTATTTTTGGGCCCAGAATTTCTTTAAATGCTACAGTAATGCTTGGGGCCCACTTGGTAAAATTTGATCGATCGAAAATTTTAAACACATTAGTTCACAGTATTTACATTATATCTGCGACCGTGAATGTCACTTGATCGGTAAATCCTGTCTAACTGCTATAGCCCGGTTAGACGGATTTGCGAACGTGACATTCACGTTGATATTCTGTGTTGTGCTGTGATGTTGCGGATTGTCGTGGTGGATAGCCTGGATGCAATGTTAGTACAGTTGTGGTATTATTATGTACATTTGATATTGCGGGGCGAGCGTCCGACATGTGGACTGCCGTCACTGCCTGTCTGTATATTATTCTTTTGGGGCACGACCGGGGTGAGGTCGATGTACCCGTTGTATGTATATTTTACTTTCTGTACTAGGATTACCCCGCGGAGGGGTGCACGGGTAGCCGGGTTCCAAAGGGCAACGGGCCCGCATCTCATGGCGTTGAGACGAAGGGGGCTTTACTCTAGAATTGGCAGGCTATTCGCCGCACTCGTAGGGGGTACAGGTTGACCCAGGAGGGGCGCCCAAGTTACCGGATTCCGTGAAGTGCTGGGTGGTCCATTCACGTTGCTGAAAGGGGATGCCTCGCTTCAGGTTTTGGCGGGTAGCTTGCCGCGCCCGTAGGGGTCTAGGATTTCATTGCACAGGCTATCCACACGACCAGAGAAACGTCGGGTTTCAGTAGCGGCTCTATGAAACCCGGGGATCCCAGATATCTGTATTGTTCTGTGATACTTATTACATTTCTGTGATGTTGCATTTTTATCACGCCTTGAGCGAAAATTATATATTATATATATACTAGTAGATGTTGTATATGTTTTTCATCCGCGCTAGTCCAGTCCCCGCTCTGTCGTTAGTTAACTAACCTAACGGGTAATGACAGGACCCAGTGGCGAATGCGGATGGCATATACGTACATCATTATTTTCGTTCTTTATTGTGTGATCAATTGATAGGACTGCATTGATTCGGATCAATGCAAGTTAAAAACAAACCTATTCTGATGTTGTTGGAACAATTTTTCAAAAAACTGTTATTGCAAGGGAATTCTCTTTTGTTTTGCACAGTGGTATTCGATTATGAATATCCAGCACCTCAGTCGACGAGGCAAGGGCCGAGATCCCTTCACCGGGAGTGACCCCTTGGACAGAAGTTTGCGTCGGGGCAATAACTTCACTATAGTCGTTTACTTTTGCTTTGCATCGTGGTATTCAGTTGGAATATCCTGCACCTCATTCTACGGGGAAAGAGCCAAGATCCCTTCACCGGGAGTGACCTCTTTAGCAAAGGTTTTCGTTACTATATTTTTCTATAAAGCTATCCGTTCCTTCAACGATATCAAGTTCATTACGTTAAAGGTTTTCGCCAGAAACCATTCGTAGCCCTCCGTCGTTTCATATGGATAGTCAATAGTATTCAAGCTATGTTTGTTGGCCAAAGTCAAGGCACAGTGTTTGATAGCTATTGGGTATTCATATGCAGCATAAATAGATGCGTTGGTTTGGGACAGTCGTATAGCCTTGTTGGCCAAAGTCAAGGGCTTGTGCGGGTGGGTTCAAATCAACCTGGAGAATGACGGGTAGAACTTGATATGTAACTTATGATTTGTTGGCCAAAATCAAGGTCATAAGAGCATGGGGTAAAAACCACATCGGGAGTTTCTAAAGAAACTGAAACTTGCCAGATATGCGCATACCTTCTGGAGTGTGATAACGTGAGCGAAGTCCATCACGTTATCATGCGATGATAGTTGGATCCCAATTCCCACTGATGAGTTGGTTTATTTCTCGGGTGATCCCGACTAATTCTTCTTTTAGGTTTGGAGGAGAATTTGACGGTACAGTGGGAGGTTTCCAGATTAGATAAATTGGTAACCATTCTGATCTAGGTTAGAGTGCACGCTGAGTGTTTCTTTTCTCTCTCTCTCTTTGGCAGCGACCATGACCCGACCCTAGACTATGACTCAGTGATCAAAATTAACCGAACCTTCTTAAAGACTGGCTTTTGGATTGTCAGAGTTGCAAACCTCATTACCACTCCTACTTTTACCCTTTTCTCCAGGACACCCCGTATTACTACGAACGTCCACTTCCATTGGACAAAACCATCGTATGGTTATATACGAACTCGAAGGAATTTATTCGATGATGGTTTCCGGTTCTGGAGAAAAAGAATAGGACTATTCAGTTGTCTTTTCTTTTTACCTTCTCTCAGGTTGCGAGTACTCCTTAGTTTAGGAGATAGTACACCTATTACGCAAATTGGATAGTCTTATTCCAAACCTTAGGCTGGTGCCGAACGGTAGGGAATGAAGAAAACCAATTAGCATAACGATGGTGTACAGAAGGTATTAAGTAAAGACATATCAAGGGATTAGTAAGAGGGCAAAGTAAATTGCGACTGCTATTCACAACCAAACCAAGTATTTCATTACCACTCCCATTTCACCTTTGTATTTCTCCAGGACACTCCGTATCACTACGAATATCCACAGTTATTTGGATACTCCATCGTATGGTTATATACAAACTCGAAAGGAACTTGTTCCGGTTCGGGGATGGATTCTGGTTCAGGAGAAATAGGAATAAGATTTATTCGGTTGTCTTTTATCTTCACCTTCTCTCGTATTGCGAGTGCTCCTAGGATAAGGACAGTACACCCATTATGCTTATTGGATAGTCTTCTTCCAAACCTTAGGCTGGTGGCGAACGGTAGGGAAGAAAGAATACCATTTGGCCTAATGGGGTGTGCAGAAGGTAATGACTAAAGACATATAAAGGGATTTGGAGAGGTGGCAAAGAAATATACAGTTATAGTTGTGAATCTGGATGATGGAAGAGGCATTACTATGAATACCAGGATACCCCATCGAAACATCTCAATGTTTCAGTTTCACTGTGTACTGTTAATAGAAAACTGATTTCTCAATTGGACACTTGCTCCAGGGTATGTATTTACCAGGTATGATTCTCACATCTATATGGTTTTACAGATGATGAGTGGGAGTAAGTTATTGGGAATTGGGTGATTATCCTCATTATATCGAGATTCGTTGTAATTGGTGATATTTGAGGAAATCACCTGGGTTGCTTGCCGGACGGCAAATATTTGGTTTTGAATATCCGTTGTTATGCACCAATTTCAAATTGATATATCTGTACGTCTATTTTCATAGAGTGAGATATAACTTTTTGAAATTATGTCTATGACATTTACCTTATCAGTGGATGATTAGGTAAGGATCATTAAACAGCGGTGTAATTCTTCTTAACCATAAATACAGTTTTCAACCTACGACACACAGGGAATGAGTTATTAGACTCAAGGGACTTATATATAGAGTATTGTATATTGTCCAGTTTCCATTAGGACAGAGGGGTTGGTCCTCGTACTATTTTCAGTTTACTTATGACTTCTCTAGTTCTTAGACACGTGTTTCGTAGAAACACAGGGTCTGAGTTTTGAGGAGTTATAGGTATAAGAATAAAGTGGAGAACTAGGTGTTGCAAGTATCGGGATTCTTCAAGGTGATCGAAGATATAGATGCTTGTGTATGGTATTCAGTTAATAGTAATGATTAAGAGAACTTGCTTCTCTTTCAGTGTCACGACCCGAAAGTACGGAACGTGACCGGCACTTAGATTACGAAGCGTCTAGAGGCGCCACGTGACCTAAGTAAGCCGAAGCCCAGAAATCTAAACCATAAAAGAAGAAAAAGAAGAAAAGAAAAGAAAACAAGTATAAACACATCAGCAAATTTCCCAAAAATTTCGGCAGAGTCTCCTCTGTAAAAACTGGCCCCCAAACGGGTACAACAAGTATAATATACATAAACAATAAAAAGCATCCCCAAACGGGAGCTAGCATCAACGCCAACAGGCGGAAACAACCACAGCAAGCACAATAATATACAACGCCAATAGGCGAGGCTCAAAACTCAAAAGAAAACAAAACCACCAGATCTGAATAACACATGCGCGACTCTAAGGTCGAAATAAACAACTGGTCCAATAAACTTATCAAGTAATACAAATATGGTTGATGGAGCTTTCTATATACAAATGAAATAATAAAAATACAACGGCGGTTCAGATACAAATGAACCAACCTACCGTGCAAATCGCCCTGAAGAAAAGATGTGCCAACAAGCTGCCACGGGAAACCTGTACATCGAACCTGTAAAGAATTTGGCACAACGGGGGTGAGTTGCCAACTCGTGAGTAGAAGACATCTACGAAAAGAAATTGAATGCACGACGCTATCCTAGGTCATAATAATACACTACTATAATATCCCAATCATCTAGTAATAGCAGGGTAATACTACGTGTAAGTGCAAATACTCCGTATCGTGTCAGTGCCTCATATAATACTATGTCATATGAATGAAATGCATGCACCATGAAGGTAAAGTAACAAATCCTGAAATCCAGATATATATGTATAAGAAATCTTTAGCTATTATCATAGTAGAATGTGTATAAGAATCTGAAATCTGAATAATGAAACCCATGGAAATCCGTGTCAAACATCGACACAACACATGTAATCTCAAGTCTCAATATCTCGGGCTCCGTCAGTCCGGATCGGCCCATATCATCAAATCTCACGACAACGGTCGGTATCCTCCGGATATCCGCCGCGCCAGACATCACCGGTAGGTAGCCTTCCCCTGACAGGCTCATCGTCTACAACTCGATCTTCTTGCCCCGGGGTACCATACCGGGCCCACCATGTACCCGAGACGGTTCATCCACTCCTCGAATCGGGTCTCGAAATCCAACAGAAAACATGAAATACTCATGGTGGACGACTCATACATCACGAGAAAACCACATCTTATTTAAAAAGAGAAGAGGAGAGAGAGAGAAGTTTTTATATATTTTTGCGGTTTTCCCCAAAAATCCAGAAATCTCATAGAAATCCAAATCTCAAAATCATGAGTAAGTATATGATAAGTGTCAGCATATGCCCATACTACTGTGCGATAACATGAAATATGAATGCATCAATGTCTAAGTAATAAATATCATGTCTTATACTAATGTCAGAAAATAATCACAATATTATATATGTCTAGTTGCTAACTGATTCTATCCATAAAAGACAATATGATCTAAAGTGTACGTGACATAGCAATTACCGATGATGATGTGTGTGAGCCGGCAAATAAGTGTGCGTGGAACATGCGCATCATCGGTAATAGTGCTGGTGTCCTAACAGGTAAAGTTTATACTGATTATAGCAACATATAAAAGAACATGCACCATGATGATTACAGTATGAATGTAAATACAGATGTGCATTATCCACTCCTCTGCGAGATACGAGTACAACTACCACTATGTGAGTCGAACCTAAACCAGTGTCCATCTAACATCCTAAGGAATTAAACCTAATAGACTAGTCAGTAAGAAACTAGAGTCTACCTAAGGTCTTAATCAATATCTCTAATAGTCGGCGATCCCGCCTCAATAGCGTCACGTACGTAGTACGGCTTCCTCGAATCAAGAGTGCGGATCAATCATCAAATCTAAGCCTCGTACGGTAAAATCCATCGTACGGCATCCCAATATCGGGGTACGGTCAAGTATCTCCTAGGTGTCTCCTCATTCGTGTAATGTCATCATCGGCACATCTCATGATCAAGGTGTTAAACTGTGATCGCATACATCAATCATATGTCATTGCCATCATGATAAGCATCATTAGTTTATCCTCAGAAATATCATGTCGTAATCAAGTTATACATATATCATATTGTGATCAGTCACCAGTTACAGTCCGGGTACTATTCTAGCGTCCCATGTACATCAATATCACCACCACTCTTTATAATTTATATATGCATGTTCATTATCTCATTCTCTAATGATCCGCTAACACTTTATTACGACTGTATAGTCAAGAATCACGGCATCAAGCCCAGTTATACTGTTTCATCATACCTCGGATATCATATCACATCAATGAATCCCATATACGTGTGGTGTATATATATACACCTATACCTAGTTTTATATATATACACACATATACGTATACGCCAAGTCAAGTTTTAGTGTGTGCGTGTATGTTTCTATCAGAAACCTACGAACCTTTCCCAAAGTATTCATCCTCAGGTATGGTTTTCCTAAATCAGTCTAGTCCCGCCTAGGGTCATTACTAGGGTCCTGCTCGGTAAGAATCTAGGGTCACATCGGGTTTCCTAATGTCACTAAGTACTATTCCTATTCTACGTTGCGGGGGTGCTAAACGCCATCCACCCGACTTCCCCCCGTAGATATACATCTACTCACCTGGTCCATGTCTGCCGAAGACAGTGTCGCCATCCTCCTCTTCATCGCCCGCAGTCCACGTGAGGGGTACCTAGACGCAAACATTTAAATAGCATCGTAAACTGAATCACATACAAAAGTCAAACGATACAAAGAACAAGCATAGGTTAAAACCTATGTCCCGTCCACGTAAAAGAACCAAATACCGCTCGATATCGGCGTACAAACTCCGATGGATCGAGATAACATCATCAAACAACTTGTAGTTTAAAAACACATTACTTATACCATAAAACACGATTAAATCCATCGAAACCCTAAAATCTATCAAACTGTCCAATTTCGCAAAAACCCGAAAATGCCAATATACCGTTTTTCATCAAAACTTGACATTTAAATGAAACTAATGGTCATAAAACTCATTAAATAGCATTACTAGACTATACAAACCATTACTATATTTTTATTACACAAATTTATATAAATTTGAAATTTCTAGTTTACAACATTTAACAATTTTCAACATTTTCCAAGCAAAATACCACAATTCCACCTCATAACATGATTTTGCATAAATTAATGACTTAAACCACAATTTATGATGATAATGATATAATGAAACCAATATTATATTTTAAATCCCTTTTATTTAGAATTTTCCAAAATCTAGTTAACAAAATAATAGCATTTTATTACTATTTTCCAATTATCAATTGAATCTAGTGATCAAACTAAGTTTTTCTTTCCATTAACATGTTAATATGCTCACTAAAACTACAATCTAATGATAGAAATCTTAATTGGAATTTTATATTACCCATAAACATATTTTATAAAAAACTAGTTAGCTAAAAAGTATAATTAAATCAATTTTAGGTTAACAATTTACAACATATCATCCCTATAAGAATTTCCACTTCTAAATATGTTAAACTAGTGATTATAACCCTCATTAATTAATAAAAATCACAACTTGATTTTTCAAACCCTAACTTGAATTTTAAAAGTAGTAAATAGAATTAATAGATTAAATCTAATTAAACTTTAAAAGAAATATCTAATAGAAATAAAATAAAAGAGAAGGATTTATACCTCCACAACCTCATGTCCAAACTTGAAAATGAGCCTCAAAAATACATGCTTTCCCACTCCAAATTCCATATAAAGAAGAGTAGAGAATAAAGGGTATGAAAATATATATGATTTTGTGGAATTTTAATTGAATTTTTGATGTATTTTTGATGATTTTTGAATAAAAATGAGGTGGAAAATGGGGGGGGCTGCCATGGATGAGTTGTGGCCGGCCATGGGGAGGGAGAAAGAGAAAAGAGTGAAGAAAAGTGTGGAAGTTTCAAGAAAGAATCATCATTTAAAGTCTTTTCATGGTTTAATTAATTATTTATTTATTTATTTACTATAGCAACTCAAGAAAGCTCTAGAAATTAGGAAAAATTTGCAAATAATTTTTGCATGATACACACTAAATTCTAATATGCCATGGTTCATTTTTACAAATTAAAACCATTTAAATTTGTAATTTACACTAATTTAGTGTAAAAATAAAGCTTATGTTAATATTTAAAATAATTAATTTAAGAAATTTTTTTAATTAAACTAAAAATTTATAAGTGGCTAAATAAACACTATTTACTAGTAATTACATAATTAAATAGGTATTTTTGAATTTATAATGAAAAACAATCACGGTTTGGTTTTACGAAAAATACGTTTTATTTTACCGAAAATCCTAAAATTCACTTAAACACTTTTATTCATTTAATTATTTATTTAATTATTTTTAAAACGTTACAATCTTCCCCCCTTTAAGAAATTCGGTCCCCGAATTCAAGTTAAAACTCCCCCTCCAAATACTAAAACATTTAGCAAAACACTCAAATCATCGGGGCTCCGAAATCATCAATACATAACAAAAATCAACTCCGTCAAGCATAACGAAATCATCGGAGTTATGGCGAGAATAAAATATCAAAACCCAATATAAAAACCAACATAATATACATCAATCTATAACTTATATATAGTGTGCATCATAGTGAAACTGTACAAATATCTGGATAAGGAAATATACAAAAACCCCTTTTGAAAATTGCCGTGTGATGCACGTGTCACGGCATAAGTAGCGGACGTTTATTTTAAAAAAAAATAACTATATATATATATATATATATCATTTATTTAACATACACGTCCCGCCTGGTTACTAAATCAATAATAATAATTAGGAAAACATACTGCTCAAACTAAAATCAATCCCAATCACATCAATAAAATGTCATGTGCGTCCGGTGCGCACTGAAATCGAAACCAATTACAGATACCATGAATACCTACAAAACAAAACTAAGTGCAACAGGTGTGCACCAAAAATATCTGTCAAGTGCAACGGGCGTGCACGACACAATATCAGGTGCATCTAATCTGCACAAAACCCCGATTTAGTGCATCTGGTGTGCACAAAATCGCATCAAGTGCGCCAAGTATGCGCAAGAATCCTAATCAGGTGCACATGGTGCACGAAAACATACATCGAATATCAAAATTGAAATCACAGCACAAAAATGCATAAAAACTAGGTCGAAACATATGTCAAAATCACGTGTAACCCCTATGCACGAAATCAAATCAAAAATCCCAAATATATAAAACCAAATTAAGTGTACTGGTTGTGTACTAAACAACATCAATACAACTGATATATGAAACACAAATAGAATGAAGGTACACACATGAAATACCAATCGTAGAACAAAGTCCTCAAAATACCAAAATCCAATTAATGAAAATATGAAATTCAAATCACTAAATCACAATCGTAAACACTATCGTCAATGTGCGCCTCTTTCCTCTGATGTCGGCTGCTTTAAACTCGCCTCTTCGTAGCTATGCAGACTGCGCTACCAACGGCAACACTCATATCTAGAGTCTCCCATGTAATCGATCCCTTCACCTGATATCCGGACTACATTAAACTTTTCGATCGATCCATCAAAATCCCATAATTCCCCGAGAGCTCAACACTCAAGTACAGTTTAAAAATATCCGGTACATACCCCAGCATCGATGATCCAGCTGTAGAAGGGTATACCCAAGCCTCACTAATGGCACAGCGGAACTGCCGTAAACCCTAAGGTTCAAGGGCATTCTCGTGGTCATTATGTCGAGTTAGGGTTTCATTCTTCTAGAGGGTCCATCGAAATACCTGCATGTTCTTCCGAATACTTTAAACTTAGGAAAATGGTTTTCTGATAATCGTTCGAACCCTTTAACTTCATCCGGACAGCATGTGAATACCCTTCATCCGCACGCTAAGCAATACTTCAATCCTCAAGAATAACCAATACTCTAATGGTTATCGCATTCGAGCCGCAGCTCCCTCTGCCCGTGGTAACAGAAACCACCATCCGACATCGATGAAGATAGATCAAAGGAACGAATGAAATACGGTGCAAACAATGTACATCATAAGGCTCCTTAAGCAGAGTAGCGTATCGTAAGTATGCCGCGGACCATACCCACGGTACGTTACTCTACCTAAATCGCCTACTCCATCAACCAAGGGTCACCTAGACTTATACAGGGTTAAACCTAGCGCTCTGATACCAACTTTGTCACGATCCGAAAGTACGGAACGTGACCGGCACTTAGATTACGAAGCGTCTAGAGGCGCCACGTGACCTAAGTAAGCCGAAGCCCAGAAATCTAAACCATAAAAGAAGAAAAAGAAGAAAAGAAAAGAAAACAAGTATAAACACATCAGCAAATTTCCCAAAAATTTCGGCAGAGTCTCCTCTGTAAAAACTGGCCCCCAAACGGGTACAACAAGTATAATATACATAAACAATAAAAAGCATCCCCAAACGGGAGCTAGCATCAACGCCAACAGGCGGAAACAACCACAGCAAGCACAATAATATACAACGCCAATAGGCGAGGCTCAAAACTCAAAAGAAAACAAAACCACCAGATCTGAATAACACATGCGCGACTCTAAGGTCGAAATAAACAACTGGTCCAATAAACTTATCAAGTAATACAAATATGGTTGATGGAGCTTTCTAGATACAAATGAAATAATAAAAATACAACGGCGGTTCAGATACAAATGAACCAACATACCGTGCAAATCGCCCTGAAGAAAAGATGTGCCAACAAGCTGCCACGGGAAACCTGTACATCGAACCTGTAAAGAATTTGGCACAACGGGGGTGAGTTGCCGACTCGTGAGTAGAAGACATCTACGAAAAGAAATCGAATGCACGACGCTATCCTAGGTCATAATAATACACTACTATAATATCCCAATCATCTAGTAATAGCAGGGTAATACTACGTGTAAGTGCAAATACTCCGTGTCGTGTCAGTGCCTCATGTAATACTATGTCATATGAATGAAATGCATGCACCATGAAGGTAAAGTAACAAATCCTGAAATCCAGATATATATGTATAAGAAATCTTTAGCTATTATCATAGTAGAATGTGTATAAGAATCTGAAATCTGAATAATGAAACCCATGGAAATCCGTGTCAAACATCGACACAACACATGTAATCTCAAGTCTCAATATCTCGGGCTCCGTCAGTCCGGATCGGCCCATATCATCAAATCTCACGACAACGGTCGGTATCCTCCGGATATCCGCCGCGCCAGACATCACCGGTAGGTAGCCTTCCCCTGACAGGCTCATCGTCTACAACTCGATCTTCTTGCCCCGGGGTACCATACCGGGCCCACCATGTACCCGAGACGGTTCATCCACTCCTCGAATCGGGTCTCGAAATCCAACAGAAAACATGAAATACTCATGGTGGATGACTCATACATCACGAGAAAACCACATCTTATTTAAAAAGAGAAGAGGAGAGAGAGAGAAGTTTTTATATATTTTTGCGGTTTTCCCCAAAAATCCAGAAATCTCATAGAAATCCAAAACTCAAAATCATGAGTAAGTATATGATAAGTGTCAGCATATGCCCATACTACTGTGCGATAACATGAAATATGAATGCATCAATGTCTAAGTAATAAATATCATGTCTTATACTAATGTCAGAAAATAATCACAATATTATATATGTCTAGTTGCTAACTGATTCTATCCATAAAAGACAATATGATCTAAAGTGTACGTGACATAGCAATTACCGATGATGATGTGTGTGAGCCGGCAAATAAGTGTGCGTGGAACATGCACATCATCGGTAATAGTGCTGGTGTCCTAACAGGTAAAGTTTATACTGATTATAGCAACATATAAAAGAACATGCACCATGATGATTACAGTATGAATGTAAATACAGATGTGCATTATCCACTCCTCTGCGAGATACGAGTACAACTACCACTATGTGAGTCGAACCTAAACCAGTGTCCATCTAACATCCTAAGGAATTAAACCTAATAGACTAGTCAGTAAGAAACTAGAGTCTACCTAAGGTCTTAATCAATATCTCTAATAGTCGGCGATCCCGCCTCAATAGCGTCACGTACGTAGTACGGCTTCCTCGAATCAAGAGTGCGGATCAATCATCAAATCTAAGCCTCGTACGGTAAAATCCATCGTACGGCATCCCAATATCGGGGTACGGTCAAGTATCTCCTAGGTGTCTCCTCATTCGTGTAATGTCATCATCGGCACATCTCATGATCAAGGTGTTAAACTGTGATCGCATACATCAATCATATATCATTGCCATCATGATAAGCATCATTAGTTTATCCTCAGAAATATCATGTCGTAATCAAGTTATACATATATCATATTGTGATCAGTCACCAGTTACAGTCCGGGTACTATTCTAGCGTCCCATGTACATCAATATCACCACCACTCTTTATAATTTATATATGCATGTTCATTATCTCATTCTCTAATGATCCGCTAACACTTTATTACGACTGTATAGTCAAGAATCACGGCATCAAGCCCAGTTATACTGTTTCATCATACCTCGGATATCATATCACATCAATGAATCCCATATACGTGTGGTGTATATATATACACCTATACCTAGTTTTATATATATACACACATATACGTATACGCCAAGTCAAGTTTTAGTGTGTGCGTGTATGTTTCTATCAGAAACCTACGAACCTTTCCCAAAGTATTCATCCTCAGGTATGGTTTTCCTAAATCAGTCTAGTCCCGCCTAGGGTCATTACTAGGGTCCTGCTCGGTAAGAATCTAGGGTCACATCGGGTTTCCTAATGTCACTAAGTACTATTCCTATTCTACGTTGCGGGGGTGCTAAACGCCATCCACCCGACTTCCCCCCGTAGATATACATCTACTCACCTGGTCCATGTCTGCCGAAGACAGTGTCGCCATCCTCCTCTTCATCGCCCGCAGTCCACGTGAGGGGTACCTAGACGCAAACATTTAAATAGCATCGTAAACTGAATCACATACAAAAGTCAAACGATACAAAGAACAAGCATAGGTTAAAACCTATGTCCCGTCCACGTAAAAGAACCAAATACCGCTCGATATCGGCGTACAAACTCCGATGGATCGAGATAACATCATCAAACAACTTGTAGTTTAAAAACACATTACTTATACCATAAAACACGATTAAATCCATCGAAACCCTAAAATCTATCAAACTGTCCAATTTCGCAAAAACCCGAAAATGCCAATATACCGTTTTTCATCAAAACTTGACATTTAAATGAAACTAATGGTCATAAAACTCATTAAATAGCATTACTAGACTATACAAACCATTACTATATTTTTATTACACAAATTTATATAAATTTGAAATTTCTAGTTTACAACATTTAACAATTTTCAACATTTTCCAAGCAAAATACCACAATTCCACCTCATAACATGATTTTGCATAAATTAATGACTTAAACCACAATTTATGATGATAATGATATAATGAAACCAATATTATATTTTAAATCCCTTTTATTTAGAATTTTCCAAAATCTAGTTAACAAAATAATAGCATTTTATTACTATTTTCCAATTATCAATTGAATCTAGTGATCAAACTAAGTTTTTCTTTCCATTAACATGTTAATATGCTCACTAAAACTACAATCTAATGATAGAAATCTTAATTGGAATTTTATATTACCCATAAACATATTTTATAAAAAACTAGTTAGCTAAAAAGTATAATTAAATCAATTTTAGGTTAACAATTTACAACATATCATCCCTATAAGAATTTCCACTTCTAAATATGTTAAACTAGTGATTATAACCCTCATTAATTAATAAAAATCACAACTTGATTTTTCAAACCCTAACTTGAATTTTAAAAGTAGTAAATAGAATTAATAGATTAAATCTAATTAAACTTTAAAAGAAATATCTAATAGAAATAAAATAAAAGAGAAGGATTTATACCTCCACAACCTCATGTCCAAACTTGAAAATGAGCCTCAAAAATACATGCTTTCCCACTCCAAATTCCATATAAAGAAGAGTAGAGAATAAAGGGTATGAAAATATATATGATTTTGTGGAATTTTAATTGAATTTTTGATGTATTTTTGATGATTTTTGAATAAAAATGAGGTGGAAAATGGGGGGGGCTGCCATGGATGAGTTGTGGCCGGCCATGGGGAGGGAGAAAGAGAAAAGAGTGAAGAAAAGTGTGGAAGTTTCAAGAAAGAATCATCATTTAAAGTCTTTTCATGGTTTAATTAATTATTTATTTATTTATTTACTATAGCAACTCAAGAAAGCTCTAGAAATTAGGAAAAATTTGCAAATAATTTTTGCATGATACACACTAAATTCTAATATGCCATGGTTCATTTTTACAAATTAAAACCATTTAAATTTGTAATTTACACTAATTTAGTGTAAAAATAAAGCTTATGTTAATATTTAAAATAATTAATTTAAGAAATTTTTTTAATTAAACTAAAAATTTATAAGTGGCTAAATAAACACTATTTACTAGTAATTACATAATTAAATAGGTATTTTTGAATTTATAATGAAAAACAATCACGGTTTGGTTTTACGAAAAATACGTTTTATTTTACCGAAAATCCTAAAATTCACTTAAACACTTTTATTCATTTAATTATTTATTTAATTATTTTTAAAACGTTACAATCTTCCCCCCTTTAAGAAATTCGGTCCCCGAATTCAAGTTAAAACTCCCCCTCCAAATACTAAAACATTTAGCAAAACACTCAAATCATCGGGGCTCCGAAATCATCAATACATAACAAAAATCAACTCCGTCAAGCATAACGAAATCATCGGAGTTATGGCGAGAATAAAATATCAAAACCCAATATAAAAACCAACATAATATACATCAATCTATAACTTATATATAGTGTGCATCATAGTGAAACTGTACAAATATCTGGATAAGGAAATATACAAAAACCCCTTTTGAAAATTGCCGTGTGATGCACGTGTCACGGCATAAGTAGCGGACGTTTATTTTAAAAAAAAATAACTATATATATATATATATATATCATTTATTTAACATACACGTCCCGCCTGGTTACTAAATCAATAATAATAATTAGGAAAACATACTGCTCAAACTAAAATCAATCCCAATCACATCAATAAAATGTCATGTGCGTCCGGTGCGCACTGAAATCGAAACCAATTACAGATACCATGAATACCTACAAAACAAAACTAAGTGCAACAGGTGTGCACCAAAAATATCTGTCAAGTGCAACGGGCGTGCACGACACAATATCAGGTGCATCTAATCTGCACAAAACCCCGATTTAGTGCATCTGGTGTGCACAAAATCGCATCAAGTGCGCCAAGTATGCGCAAGAATCCTAATCAGGTGCACATGGTGCACGAAAACATACATCGAATATCAAAATTGAAATCACAGCACAAAAATGCATAAAAACTAGGTCGAAACATATGTCAAAATCACGTGTAACCCCTATGCACGAAATCAAATCAAAAATCCCAAATATATAAAACCAAATTAAGTGTACTGGTTGTGTACTAAACAACATCAATACAACTGATATATGAAACACAAATAGAATGAAGGTACACACATGAAATACCAATCGTAGAACAAAGTCCTCAAAATACCAAAATCCAATTAATGAAAATATGAAATTCAAATCACTAAATCACAATCGTAAACACTATCGTCAATGTGCGCCTCTTTCCTCTGATGTCGGCTGCTTTAAACTCGCCTCTTCGTAGCTATGCAGACTGCGCTACCAACGGCAACACTCATATCTAGAGTCTCCCATGTAATCGATCCCTTCACCTGATATCCGGACTACATTAAACTTTTCGATCGATCCATCAAAATCCCATAATTCCCCGAGAGCTCAACACTCAAGTACAGTTTAAAAATATCCGGTACATACCCCAGCATCGATGATCCAGCTGTAGAAGGGTATACCCAAGCCTCACTAATGGCACAGCGGAACTGCCGTAAACCCTAAGGTTCAAGGGCATTCTCGTGGTCATTATGTCGAGTTAGGGTTTCATTCTTCTAGAGGGTCCATCGAAATACCTGCATGTTCTTCCGAATACTTTAAACTTAGGAAAATGGTTTTCTGATAATCGTTCGAACCCTTTAACTTCATCCGGACAGCATGTGAATACCCTTCATCCGCACGCTAAGCAATACTTCAATCCTCAAGAATAACCAATACTCTAATGGTTATCGCATTCGAGCCGCAGCTCCCTCTGCCCGTGGTAACAGAAACCACCATCCGACATCGATGAAGATAGATCAAAGGAACGAATGAAATACGGTGCAAACAATGTACATCATAAGGCTCCTTAAGCAGAGTAGCGTATCGTAAGTATGCCGCGGACCATACCCACGGTACGTTACTCTACCTAAATCGCCTACTCCATCAACCAAGGGTCACCTAGACTTATACAGGGTTAAACCTAGCGCTCTGATACCAACTTTGTCACGATCCGAAAGTACGGAACGTGACCGGCACTTAGATTACGAAGCGTCTAGAGGCGCCACGTGACCTAAGTAAGCCGAAGCCCAGAAATCTAAACCATAAAAGAAGAAAAAGAAGAAAAGAAAAGAAAACAAGTATAAACACATCAGCAAATTTCCCAAAAATTTCGGCAGAGTCTCCTCTGTAAAAACTGGCCCCCAAACGGGTACAACAAGTATAATATACATAAACAATAAAAAGCATCCCCAAACGGGAGCTAGCATCAACGCCAACAGGCGGAAACAACCACAGCAAGCACAATAATATACAACGCCAATAGGCGAGGCTCAAAACTCAAAAGAAAACAAAACCACCAGATCTGAATAACACATGCGCGACTCTAAGGTCGAAATAAACAACTGGTCCAATAAACTTATCAAGTAATACAAATATGGTTGATGGAGCTTTCTAGATACAAATGAAATAATAAAAATACAACGGCGGTTCAGATACAAATGAACCAACATACCGTGCAAATCGCCCTGAAGAAAAGATGTGCCAACAAGCTGCCACGGGAAACCTGTACATCGAACCTGTAAAGAATTTGGCACAACGGGGGTGAGTTGCCGACTCGTGAGTAGAAGACATCTACGAAAAGAAATCGAATGCACGACGCTATCCTAGGTCATAATAATACACTACTATAATATCCCAATCATCTAGTAATAGCAGGGTAATACTACGTGTAAGTGCAAATACTCCGTGTCGTGTCAGTGCCTCATGTAATACTATGTCATATGAATGAAATGCATGCACCATGAAGGTAAAGTAACAAATCCTGAAATCCAGATATATATGTATAAGAAATCTTTAGCTATTATCATAGTAGAATGTGTATAAGAATCTGAAATCTGAATAATGAAACCCATGGAAATCCGTGTCAAACATCGACACAACACATGTAATCTCAAGTCTCAATATCTCGGGCTCCGTCAGTCCGGATCGGCCCATATCATCAAATCTCACGACAACGGTCGGTATCCTCCGGATATCCGCCGCGCCAGACATCACCGGTAGGTAGCCTTCCCCTGACAGGCTCATCGTCTACAACTCGATCTTCTTGCCCCGGGGTACCATACCGGGCCCACCATGTACCCGAGACGGTTCATCCACTCCTCGAATCGGGTCTCGAAATCCAACAGAAAACATGAAATACTCATGGTGGATGACTCATACATCACGAGAAAACCACATCTTATTTAAAAAGAGAAGAGGAGAGAGAGAGAAGTTTTTATATATTTTTGCGGTTTTCCCCAAAAATCCAGAAATCTCATAGAAATCCAAAACTCAAAATCATGAGTAAGTATATGATAAGTGTCAGCATATGCCCATACTACTGTGCGATAACATGAAATATGAATGCATCAATGTCTAAGTAATAAATATCATGTCTTATACTAATGTCAGAAAATAATCACAATATTATATATGTCTAGTTGCTAACTGATTCTATCCATAAAAGACAATATGATCTAAAGTGTACGTGACATAGCAATTACCGATGATGATGTGTGTGAGCCGGCAAATAAGTGTGCGTGGAACATGCACATCATCGGTAATAGTGCTGGTGTCCTAACAGGTAAAGTTTATACTGATTATAGCAACATATAAAAGAACATGCACCATGATGATTACAGTATGAATGTAAATACAGATGTGCATTATCCACTCCTCTGCGAGATACGAGTACAACTACCACTATGTGAGTCGAACCTAAACCAGTGTCCATCTAACATCCTAAGGAATTAAACCTAATAGACTAGTCAGTAAGAAACTAGAGTCTACCTAAGGTCTTAATCAATATCTCTAATAGTCGGCGATCCCGCCTCAATAGCGTCACGTACGTAGTACGGCTTCCTCGAATCAAGAGTGCGGATCAATCATCAAATCTAAGCCTCGTACGGTAAAATCCATCGTACGGCATCCCAATATCGGGGTACGGTCAAGTATCTCCTAGGTGTCTCCTCATTCGTGTAATGTCATCATCGGCACATCTCATGATCAAGGTGTTAAACTGTGATCGCATACATCAATCATATATCATTGCCATCATGATAAGCATCATTAGTTTATCCTCAGAAATATCATGTCGTAATCAAGTTATACATATATCATATTGTGATCAGTCACCAGTTACAGTCCGGGTACTATTCTAGCGTCCCATGTACATCAATATCACCACCACTCTTTATAATTTATATATGCATGTTCATTATCTCATTCTCTAATGATCCGCTAACACTTTATTACGACTGTATAGTCAAGAATCACGGCATCAAGCCCAGTTATACTGTTTCATCATACCTCGGATATCATATCACATCAATGAATCCCATATACGTGTGGTGTATATATATACACCTATACCTAGTTTTATATATATACACACATATACGTATACGCCAAGTCAAGTTTTAGTGTGTGCGTGTATGTTTCTATCAGAAACCTACGAACCTTTCCCAAAGTATTCATCCTCAGGTATGGTTTTCCTAAATCAGTCTAGTCCCGCCTAGGGTCATTACTAGGGTCCTGCTCGGTAAGAATCTAGGGTCACATCGGGTTTCCTAATGTCACTAAGTACTATTCCTATTCTACGTTGCGGGGGTGCTAAACGCCATCCACCCGACTTCCCCCCGTAGATATACATCTACTCACCTGGTCCATGTCTGCGGAAGACAGTGTCGCCATCCTCCTCTTCATCGCCCGCAGTCCACGTGAGGGGTACCTAGACGCAAACATTTAAATAGCATCGTAAACTGAATCACATACAAAAGTCAAACGATACAAAGAACAAGCATAGGTTAAAACCTATGTCCCGTCCACGCAAAAGAACCAAATACCGCTCGATATCGACGTACAAACTCCGATGGATCGAGATAACATCATCAAACAACTTGTAGTTTAAAAACACATTACTTATACCATAAAACACGATTAAATCCATCGAAACCCTAAAATCTATCAAACTGTCCAATTTCGCAAAAACCCGAAAATGCCAATATACCGTTTTTCATCAAAACTTGACATTTAAATGAAACTAATGGTCATAAAACTCATTAAATAGCATTACTAGACTATACAAACCATTACTATATTTTTATTACACAAATTTATATAAATTTGAAATTTCTAGTTTACAACATTTAACAATTTTCAACATTTTCCAAGCAAAATACCACAATTCCACCTCAAAACATGATTTTGCATAAATTAATGACTTAAACCACAATTTATGATGATAATGATATAATGAAACCAATATTATATTTCAAATCCCTTTTATTTAGAATTTTCCAAAATCTAGTTAACAAAATAATAGCATTTTATTACTATTTTCCAATTATCAATTGAATCTAGTGATCAAACTAAGTTTTTCTTTCCATTAACATGTTAATATGCTCACTAAAACTACAATCTAATGATAGAAATCTTAATTGGAATTTTATATTACCCATAAACATATTTTATAAAAAAACTAGTTAGCTAAAAAGTATAATTAAATCAATTTTAGGTTAACAATTTACAACATATCATCCCTATAAGAATTTCCACTTCTAAATATGTTAAACTAGTGATTATAACCCTCATTAATTAATAAAAATCACAACTTGATTTTTCAAACCCTAACTTGAATTTTAAAAGTAGTAAATAGAATTAATAGATTAAATCTAATTAAACTTTAAAAGAAATATCTAATAGAAATAAAATAAAAGAGAAGGATTTATACCTCCACAACCTCATGTCCAAACTTGAAAATGAGCCTCAAAAATACATGCTTTCCCACTCCAAATTCCATGTAAAGAAGAGTAGAGAATAAAGGGTATGAAAATATATATGATTTTGTGGAATTTTAATTGAATTTTTGATGTATTTTTGATGATTTTTGAATAAAAATGAGGTGGAAAATGGGGGGGGCTGCCATGGATGAGTTGTGGCCGGCCATGGGGAGGGAGAAAGAGAAAAGAGTGAAGAAAAGTGTGGAAGTTTCAAGAAAGAATCATCATTTAAAGTCTTTTCATGGTTTAATTAATTATTTATTTATTTATTTACTATAGCAACTCAAGAAAGCTCTAGAAATTAGGAAAAATTTGCAAATAATTTTTGCATGATACACACTAAATTCTAATATGCCATGGTTCATTTTTACAAATTAAAACCATTTAAATTTGTAATTTACACTAATTTAGTGTAAAAATAAAGCTTCTGTTAATATTTAAAATAATTAATTTAGGAAATTTTTTTAATTAAACTAAAAATTTATAAGTGGCTAAATAAACACTATTTACTAGTAATTACATAATTAAATAGGTATTTTTGAATTTATAATGAAAAACAATCACGGTTTGGTTTTACGAAAAATACGTTTTACTTTACCGAAAATCCTAAAATTCACTTAAACACTTTTATTCATTTAATTATTTATTTAATTATTTTTAAAACGTTACATTCAGGTTACTCATAATTGGAAGTACTCCTAAGTTGAGTAATGTTGATCGGCCTCTTTCCATTTAGTTAACATGCACTGGAGACAGTTGCATGATTTGAATCTGGTTCAATTAAATCAGTGCTTCTATTTCTGTATTGGATATAGAACAGTTCATATCTTAACGATGTTAAGGTACGGGGAGTTGTCCGGCTTATGCTTAAAACCAGATTTCGGATAACTCAAGGCACGTTTCTGTAATGGCTGTTTATGGGTTGACCCAGGCTATGACGAGGGTTGACTTTCTACCATCTGGAAGATCAATAGTGATATTGTTCTTGACTCGCCACAGTTTTAAAAGAAATAGATTTTTTCAGAAAACAGTAGTGGGAGTATGGTAGAACTGGAAGTGTTTCCAGAACCGCAAACAATTACGGAAAATTTGATAAGAACCTAAAGATTCAATCTGATTTGACATTCCATTGGCCACTCCGCAGATATGGTGGGTAACCTCAGGCACCCGAGAGGTACTCCGGTAGCCTAAAGGACTGTGACAGGGAGGTTTTTGTTTACCCAGACTTTCCATTGCTGTTGTTCCAGACTGTGAGACCCGGTAGGAGGATGAATATAGCGTCGTTCTAAACAGGCTTTAGAAATGCACGTCTATATGACTCTGCCAGAGGGTTGTCGTAGTCAATGGGAGCAACGGAAGCATTGGTGGACAAGTAACTTATATCTATGGACTAAAGCAGATATAGCGGAGATAGATCATCTATTTCTGATGTGACAGTCATAGGTTTGACTTCATCGGAATAAGGGATGGATCTGTTGAGAAGGTAGTAGGGTGTGATGTCCTGCTATTTGGATGACACACACAGAGTAGGAAGTAATATTCCTATACTACGATCGGTTGTACTTGGTCGTCACACAGTGGTTTCTCCACAAAGGATATAAATATAATATCAGACATTCTGGTTACTAGATCTATGGTTTTAGATCTAGATTTGGGTACTTTCCCAATCTGGGTACTTAGACAGCATTCTAAAGGTATTTTAGAATGGACGACTCCTAGCACGGTAGTGTGCCTGCAGGTGATGGAGTCACCCTCTCTAAAGGTGTCTCACAGACTAAAGGGGAGAGGGATGTGCATGATTGGCAGATCACTTGCTTAGGCAACTGAGTCGATCATGAGATGTCAAGTACCACACCAGATGTTGTTTTTGCAGTAGATGCAATAAGATGATATTAATCCTATCCTGGAGAAACGGTCGGAAGCAGTTTTAGAACATAAGTGGATGTTCTAGGGATTTGATAATGGCAGCCTCTTTTAGGAGACAGTTATCATTCCAGGCTTCCAAGGTGACCTGGACAACAGAGAGGTTGTCAGAGTTATAGTTTTCCTTCTGATGAGGGGCAGTATTTTGGACAGGTGGTCTAAGGGGATACTGAGGGAGGCATGACGCAGGATACTGATTAAGTTCAGTTGACGATACAGTCTAAGAAGTTTGGATTTGGAGTTCATTTATGAGTTAGGTCCCATCAGATATCCAGACATATTCGAAGACAGGTATTGCTCATTTCGGGAGATAGGTTTCTCCGCGAACTTGAGATAAAGAGAGACATAGAAAGAAACATTAGAGCGGATCCACTCACTGAGGCTATTCCTCGAACGCAATAATTTCGCAAACGGGTTTTGTGAGACGGATTAGTAGAGGAATTGGGTGTTCGGTATCACACAGGCTGTGAGTATGCGACATCGCAATAATTAGCTTTTGAGTGCAAGTGGGAGATTATTGGAGATAGTGCCCTCAGAGTCAATCATTGGATCACAGGCACGTGATTGCAATGATTGAGGGAGGACCTATTCCGATTGGACAGTCTCACTCAAGATTATAGTATGCTATCTGGTTTATCTTTATCATCATGTACTGCTTTAGGTGACCTTACAGGTCGCTATTACACATTGATGGAGCCCCTAGGATTCTTGCTTGACTGCCAGTAGTATGAGGGCGATCATATACGTGGGAGCTGGTGGTCTATAAGCACATCCTTAAAAGGTCCCTAGTCGTAGGAGTTTCGAGACAGGGCATCGATACTCCAGAGTAGACTAGTGTATACAGTCGAGACCCCACGAGGGGCGATGGCCGGTCTCACAAGCCACTTGTGTCAGTTGGTTCACCTAAGATGTATACAGGTGCTCATTAGGTTATGAGTACACTGGACAGGACTCGCCGGGAACTTGCTAGTTGGTCTTATACCAGATATCAGATAGCAGTTTCCTGGTGACATGTGTACAGGTTAGTTCATCGACCTGAGGATCGTCATTTGCCCCGTGTGAGTTCCCACTGTACTTTGATTACTACCCTACCACGCTCAAAGGAGACGTGCAAACAGGTTTTAGTTGGGTACAGTCCCGAGCCACATGGAGGCAGTGAGCGGATCTTCAGGGGTTCGTCTCTCCCGGTATTGGGGGTGAGGTCGCGCTGTGTCTAGGAGAGCCATTACACAAAGCCCTCGGCCGAGACAGGAGATTTACTGGTAGGTATTCCAGTAGTATCTCAGGGTGTTCTGGGCTACACTCCGACACGACTTGTACCGCTTTTGGGGGTCTGACTTTTACCAATCCCTAGGCCCGCCATGCGATGCTCATAGACGAACGGACCGGACTGTACGGATATTATCACTGACAGGCTCAGTAGGGTGTCAGGATGAGTTCGCTCATAGACATCCCTTTTAGTCAATACCTGGTAGCCCGTTACGTATGGCTAATGCCTCTGACGTGCTAGTGGTTAAATCCACAAGTAAGGTGTTGACGAGTCTTTAGAGTCCCCCACAGACAGTTGCTCAAGTTTCGGGCGAAACGCTGTAGAGGCCGTATGGAGATATGGCAGGGTTCGATCAGATACGTGCGGTATTGCACGGATCATGATCGGACGGATAATACTAGCGGGCTTTGGTTTAAGCCAGATCCTAGTATTGTACAATGTATATTTTGTCTCATTGCATTTGTATTCGGTCGGAATACAAATGCAGGTATGTATATACTGTAGCGGGGTTTTCCTGTAATTTATTACGGGATCAGTTTTCTGAAGTTGCCGGTTTGTTTTCCGTTTCGGCCATTTTTCTTTGTATCTTTCATTGGCTGAAGTTTGGTGGAGGAGGGTTTATTTGCATTTGTGCAAATTAGCAATTTGGAGGGTTGTCTTTGCATATTATTGCTTCATGATGGTTGCACCCTCATTTGACTTTCCTTGGATAATCATTGCTTGACTTTCTTATTCATCATGGTTTACTTTTGGAGTCATCATCCTTGATGATGATGTTTGGTGATGATGGAGGGTTATGGTTGATGGAGTGTTTGGATTAGTTTGTGATCATTTCTTTTGTTAATGATAACCCTTTCTCTCTCTTGATTATTGGAGACACCCATATTCATTTGGCCACTCACACTCCTCTCACTCTCTCCTTGTCATGGCCGGCCATTCCCTAGTAAGGGCTGTCCAAAATTTGAGTGGGGAATTTTTGTTCTTTTCATGCTACAAAAATTCCCAAGTTCATCTCCAAAAAGGTTTAGTTCATTTCCTCTACCAAATGGCAACTTCCACAACCCCAAAGAGATATAGAGTTCTACAGTTAACCTACAGCATCCTTTGGCACGTCAACTCGCCAACTTTGTGCCCGAGTTACCTCGGTCAAGAGGTGGGAGCCCGTAAAAGAAGCCGGTGACGTGGTGCCCTTCCGGCGAGGAGGTGAAGACCGGAGATTCCGCGGGGAGATCGGGACGACGGCGAGAAGATCGAAGGACACGGATCACTCGGTATATCTCTCTACCCGTTCTTTAGTTAGCTAGAATTATATTAATGGCCCAATCCGGAATTTTTGTGCGTGGTGGTGCCGGTTTAACAGTTAAAGAAATTTATCGCTTCCGCATTTTGGCCTCGGAAAGACTGCCGGGGCGCCGCCGTGCACTTACATATACCATCACAACAGTTAACAAAATACAATATCGGGGTTTCTAAGTTTGGGAATTGGGGGTTTACTCTATTGTTTCGGTCCAATATACAATCCCTATAGGGATTTAAGGTCACTATTAAGCCTCAATTTCAGCTTTAAATTCAATACAAACTCTAACCTCTTCTAGAGATTTTTAAAGTTCATAAAACTACACCATATCGATTTTAAACTTACATAGATGTTAAAGGAAATGAAATATTAATCTAATGGTGCAAGAATTATCTCATTTGACAACTCAAGAATTTTCTTGAGTTGCCCCAAGTCTTCAAAATCCGATTTTTCTTGGTCCAAAGTGTTTTAGAGGAGCTTATGCATGTTTTTAACGAAATGGAGATGGACTTTTGATGGGATTTTGGGTGTGTTGTGATGAGGTAGAGGGGGATGGTGGAGAGGGATACCATGGTGAGATGAGGAAGGGAAAGAATGATGAAGATGATGAAGGGGACAATGTGATATGGTCCAAGGTTGACCCCTTACCTCTCTCTCTCTTGCCCATACTCTATATTTTAACCTTTTCTTTTTCCTTTCTTTTCTTATCTTCCCTTTTTATTTAAAATTAAAACCATGCATGATACAAGAAAAGACCATGTAGGAAAATGTAACAAAGTGTAGAATGACATGGTGCATGTCATGTGCACAAAACAAGCTTAATACACGATTAGCGATATTTAATCGTGATTAGCATTAAAAGTGAATATAATTAATTTTAAAAATTTATAATTTGCCTAAATCACATAGAACACCCTCATTTCAGAAATTTCTATAATTTTCCAAATATTTCCCAATTTATTAGAAATTAATTATACCGCATTATCAAATATTCATAATATTCATTATTTAATTATAAAAATTCCCAAAAATATTATTTTATTTTTCTGAAATGTTACACCGGCGGCGCGGTCGACTCGATGGCGCTGCCTGCCGGACCGAGTCGAATCGCCAAACTTTCTTCATGAAAGTTGTGCCTCTTTGTCTTCCTAACTCTCCTGTACACTTTAAAAATCCTGCACATTAACAGAGCCCTTTAAAATCTCAATAAATCCAATTTTTAATACAATTTAATAAAAAAAATTCTTCACACTCTTTCACCTATCTTAACCCTAGTTTTACCCTATAAATACTACCCCTAAACACACACACCTCACTTACAAATTTTGTTCAAACTCTTAAGAAAACTCTCTATACTTTTTGTGTACAAGTGGAGTTAGCAAAGGGAGAAATTCCGACGACGGCCCTAGGAGCTCCCGGGGATGAAACGACGCACCGGTACCTTCTACGTCTTCCTCTCCCTCTTCTCTTGAATCTAAACCCGTATGTCCCACCTCTTTCTTCTCTAATCTATTCTTAAAACTTCTTTTACTAAAACCTAACGGAAGCGGGGTTAAATCCGACTTCCGATTCGGTTTTCTTTATAAAGTTCAATTTTCCTTAACACAACCATATTAAACTCTTACATCTTGACTATTTATCATTAACAAAACATGTTGAACAAGTTTTATAGCAAAATATTTCATTTTGTAACTTTTACCGCTCTTTTTCAGTAAAATACCATGTAGTATAATTCGACTTTAAAACATCATTAATCTTGCTATACCTTTAGATAGATCACGAGATAATGCCCTACCTCTTCACAACACTCATATGCAACATAGCACAATACTTTTTGGGAAATATAGATTCGGGAAATACCGTTTTACACAAAACTAGCTTTAACTTATAAAAACCGTTTTCTACAAGATTACGTATTTTTATAAATCTTTGCAAAGCGCCGCTACAACCCATTTTGGGGAACCCGACTGGGATGGTGCAGATTATCGCATATCTCTGGACTTAGTAGTGCGAGATGCAGACCTTTGCAAGGAGCATTCGGCCTCGAAATATTTGAAATACAAATATCTTAAGAAAATGAGATTTTTAGAAACTAATAAAATTATGTGTGTGTGTGTGTTATCAAAATACCTATTTTTGATATAATATAAATATTCCAACTTTTCTAAATTAAAAGAATCACTTTACATGAAAATACCATGAAATTCCATACAAGTTCAATATTACAATTAAATACCATATATTATGAAAAATAGGTTTATTCACTATAAATGTCACAAATATAAAATCCACAACTATGAAAACTCTTAAGACGATAATTAAATATTTGAGACGTATTTTGTAAATTATACAAAATTATTTTTACATAAAACCCTCTCAAGTTTTATAAATTACAATAAGGACCCTAGTAAATAATGGTTTAAGTGGGACCAATCTCTTGAGTCTCAGGGAGCCGGAGAAGTGGGTGCTTGCCTATTTTAAGTTAGACAACTTAACAAACGGTGTTATCAACACGGTAACCGTTTTTGAAAAAGACACAAATCCTGCCGTCCATGTACAGCGGTTACCGATAAAATCAAAACCTAATTCAGGATTTCAATTTCTTTTCTAATTGTCTGACTCAGACTGAGTCTCATTATAATAATCTGACTTGAATATGATTCAAGTACAATCTACAATACTAAAATTCAATATGAATCCATATATTCAATCTATTCAAACTATTCAATATATATTGACTGAACCGAGCAATGGATATACTTACATCTACATGATTCTCCAGTTACATCCATTTACTGATATCATGGTTTCGGCAAGTCATCCACCTATACAAACAATACAATTTACAATACAATACAAACAATACAATCAAGACATCACGGGGTTTAAGGGGTAGATTGGTACGGAAGGTGTTAGAAATGGCACGAGACTGCAAAATTTAAGACGCCTAACCTGAATTCAATTGCCGTTGTTCCGGGTTGTCTAACGGAGCCTTATACTTCCATTTGCCTTTAGTCTCTGGCATATAGAGACTTCTCTCGTATACACTGGCATTCTTCTGTATCAAGCTACAAATAACAGCGTTAACAATAAATGCAGCATTATAACAATATAATACAACTTTGAAAGTTACACTCTCTCTCTCTATTCTATTTATCCTTATCTTTGGGATTTACCGAGCGATTTGTTCGCTAACGACATTCTCTTTCTTTTTCTTTGAATGTCGTCAGGTGATTCGGACCTTCCAGAGATCAAGCCTAGCACTGAAGATTTGGACCAGTTTATTGAAGATCCCGAACTGTAGTTACACTTGTACATATTTCATTTCAGTACTTTCCATTTCTGTTGTGCCATTGTTTAGGCATTGCTTTCATTCAAATGTATTTACTTTTCCATGCATTGTACAAAAGACTGTTAATAAATAAAGTTGATGTTCAATCATTAAATTTTGTCTCTTATGTATATTTCTTTTATATTGCTTAGATATACTTAGCGTGTTTATTTCAGAGTAAATACATAGCGGCCTCTTCGCGTCCCCATCCCTATACTGGGAAGCGGGGCGTGACAGCTTTTGTTGGTGACCCATACAGGTCAGAGCTGTATGGAACCCTACCATGCAATTCTGTTCTGCGTGAACAACCTAAGCAATATAAAACAAGAACCAACAACTAAAACATTCTTTACAATTCATGGTCCTTGAATTTTATCATTTCATATACTTTGAATCTGTCCTAACCCAAAAATTTTCATTCAAGGTTATGGATTCCCCAAACAACACCAGCACCAATTTCAACAACACTCCACCTCCACTACCAATCACACCTGCCATCCCTGCTCCGCTCAATGAGCAGACAGTTCTGCTTGGGCAATCCGCAGCCTCCTGGAAAGACAGCAGCAGCAGACTGCCTTTTTAATGAACCGTCCAGAGGCAGAAGCACCTGGGGTGAAGCAATTCAGGGCTTTGCACCCCAAACAGTTCTTAGGAAAGGAAAGCCCGCTGGAAGCTGACGAATGGGCTCAGAGTATCGAAGATGATCTAGCAGCGGCATAAGTGCCAGAAATAGTTTGGGTTCGTATTACAAAATTACAGCTCACGGACAATGCATGGGTCTGGGGGAAGGCGGAAAAAAGCCATCTTGATCAACCCATCGAATGGAAGACTTTCCGAGACATGTTTGATGCAAAGTACTTCCCTGAGACTACCAGATTCGACATGGAACAGCAGTTCATCCATCTGCAACATGGTTCAATGTGGACCAAGTCAGTAAATGAATATGATGCTGAGTTCACGATGCTCAGTCGGTTTGCGGCTCATCTCATACCGACGGATGAGATCAGAGTCCGTCGATTTCAACAAGATTTAGATTCAGAGATCCAGGCTGCACTAGCCATAGGAGATTTTCCGACTCATGAATCGGTTCTAAAAGCTGCCCGCCGTTATGAGGCAGTGGTAAAAGTGAGGGGCAGACCTCAATCTGTCGGAGTGAAGCGCCCTTCCAACCAGATGGCAGGAGGAGCCTCTTCAAGGCCAACTGTTGATCCGAGGAGATCGGAAAAATTAATAACCAGCCGAGTCCAGACTTTTGCTACTACTGCCATAGAAAGGGACACTTGTGGAAGGACTGTAGGCGCACAAAATGCCTATATATAGTTTGTGGCGCATCCAATCACGGAATTGAAAACTGTCCTTATAGACGCAACCCAGCTCACACACCTACTAACTACCCGCAGCGGCCAGCTATCCAGGCTCATGCACCTCGTCTAGCACTCCCTGCTCCACCACCTGCACAGCCTACTCGCGAATTCCAACAAGCAATGAGGGACATGCCTCGAGGGCAGAGAAATATTCCCCAAGGACAGAAAGTGCCTCCAGCTAGGAGGAATATACCACGGCTTCAGACTTTTACATTAGCAGCCGTAGAAGACAAGGCTGTAGATCAAGGTAACACTAGTAAATGCCTTTCACATTTTTTTTAAAACCCTTGTATCACTTTATTATTTTTCATAAACTATCAGTACTTCAGTCACCAAACTTTTCTTGAATCTGTTACACTTTCCTTTTACAAATTTCGAGGACAAAATTTTTATAAGGAGGGTAGAATGTAACAACCCTAAACTTTCTGTACAACTTTCTGTACAATTTTTCAAAAAAATACATAATGGGGTACTTTTGCCTGAGCACAAGTTATAAATTTGTTTTGCTTTTTAATTGCAAGAAGGAGCTTATAGCTCATTGGTAATACCTTGCACTGCTGAGCCAAAGCACCAGAGTTCAAATCCTATCCCCCACATTATTTTTAATATTGTTTTCTTTTTAAATTTTTAGAAGTCCAAGGGTCTACACGTGCATAACTCGTAAAAACCCCACTTCACATATAAAACAAACTATCCCAAGGGGTAGACGACTCGTCATGGGACACGTGGCGACGGTGACATGACCCGACTCGGGCCGGCGCCCCCGGCCGGACTGAGTCGGATTGCCAAACTTTCTTCATGAAAGTTGTGCCTCTTTGTCTTCCTAACTCCCCTGTACATTTTAAAAATCCTGCACATTAACAGAGCCCTTTAAAATCTCAATAAATCCAATTTTTAATACAATTTAAAACATTTTTGTCTTCACACCCTTTCACCTACCCTAACTCTAGTTTTACCCTATAAATACCACCCCTAAACACACACCCCTCACTCACAAATTTTGTCCAAACTCTCAAGAAAACTCTCTATACTTTTTGTGTACAAGTGGTGTTAGCAAAGGGCGAAATTCCGACGACGACCCTAGGAGCTCCCGGGGAAGAAACGACGCACCGGCACCTCCTACGTCTTCCTCTCCCTCTTCTCTTGAATCTAAACCCGTAAGTCCCATTGCTCTCTTCTCTAATCTATTCTTAAAACTTCTTTTACTAAAACCCGACGAAAGCGGAGATAAATCCGACTTCCGATTCAGTTTTCTTTATAAAATTCAATTTTCCTTAATACAACCATATTAAACTCTTACATCTTGACTATTAATCATTAACAAAACATGTTGAACAAGTTTCATAGCAAAATATTTCATTTTGTAACTTTTACCGCTCTTTTTCAGTAAAATACCATGTAGTATAGTTCGACTTTAAAATATCATTAATTTTGCTATACCTTTAGATAGATCACGAGATAATGACCTATCTCTTCACAACACTCATATGCAATATAGCACAATACCTTTTGGAAAATATAGATTCGGGAAATACCGTTTTACACAAAACTACTTTTAACTTATGAAAACCGTTTTCTACAAGATTACGTATTTTTACAAATCATTGCAAAGCGCCGCTACAACACATTTTGGGGAACCCGACTGGGATGGTGCGGATTATCGCACATCCCTGGGCTTAGTAGTGCGAGATGCAGACCTCTGCAAGGAGCATTCGGTCTCGAAAGATTTGAAATACAAATATTTTAAGAAAATGAGATTTCTAGAAAATAATAAAATTATATATATATATATATATATATATATATATATATATATATATTATCAAAATACCTATTTTTGATATAATATAAATATTCCAATTTTTCTAAATCAAAAAAATCACTTTACATGAAAATACCATGAAATTTCATTCATGTTAAATATTACAATTAAATACCATATATTATGAAAAATATGTTTATTCACTAAAAATGTCACAAATATAAAATCCACAACTATGAAAACTCTAAAGACGATAATTAAGTACTTGAGGTGCATTTTGTAAATTATATAAAATTATTTTTACATAAAACCCTCTCAATTTTTATAAATTACAATAAGGACCCTAGTAAATAAAAGTTTAAGCAGGACCAATCTCTTGAGCCTCAGGGAGCCGGAGAAGTGGGTGCTTGCATATTTTAAGTTAAACAACTTAACAAACGGTGTTATCAACACGGTAATCGTATTTGAAAAGACACAAATCCTGTCGTCCATGTGCAGCGGTTACCGATAACATCAAAACCTAATTCAGGATTTCAATTTCTTTTCTAATTGTCTGACTCAGACTGGGTCTCATTATAATAATCTGACTTGAATATAATTCAAGTACAATATACAATATTACAATTCAATATGAATCCATGAATCCATATATTCAATCTGTTCAAACTATTCAATCTATTTTGACTGAACCGAACCATGGATATACTTACATCTATATAATTCTCCAGTTACATCCATTTACTGATATCATGGTTTCGGCAAGTCATCCACCTATACAAACAATATAATTTACAATACAATACAGACCATACAATCAAGATATCGCGGGGTTTAACGGGTAGATTGGTACGGAAGGTGTTAGAAGTGGCACCAGACTGCAAGATTTAAGACACCTAATTTGAATTCAATTGTCGTTGTTCCGGGTTGTATAATGGAGCCTTGTACTTCCATTTGCCTTTAGTTTCTGGCATATAGAGACTCCTCTCGTATACACTGGCATTCTTCTGTACCAAGCTACAAATAACAGCGTTAACAATAAATGCAACATTATAACAATATAATACAACTTTAAAAGTTACACACTCTCTCTCTGTCTATTCTATTTCTCTCTTATCTTTGGGACTTACCGAGCGATTTGTTCGCTGACGACATTCTCTTTCTTCTTCTTTGAATGTCGTCAAGTGATTCGGACCTTCCAGAGATCGAGCCTAGCACTGAAGATTTGGACCAGTTTATTAAAGATCCCGAGCTGTAGTCACACTTGTACACATTTCATTTGAGTACTTTCCATTTCTGTTATGCCATTATTTAGGCATCGCTTTCATTCAGATGTATTTACTTTTCCATGCATTGTATAAAAGAATGTTAATAAATAAAATTGCTGTTCAATCATTACATTTTGTCTCTTGTGTATATTTCTTTTATATTGCTTAGATACGCTTAGCGTGTTTACTTCAGAGTAAATACGTGGCGGCCTCGTCGCGTTCTCTGCCCGTATACTGGGAAGCGGGGCGTGACACTCACTGCCTCCATGTGACTCGGGACTGTATCCAAAATCCACCTTTTTGCACGACTCATTTGAGTCGCGGTAGGGAGGAAATCAAAGCATAGTGGGAACCACACAAGATACTATGATGATCTTGGATTTACAGACTAACATGTACAAGTGTCACCAGAGAACTGTTATCTGACAATAGGTATGATACCATCTACGAGTTCTCGGCAAGTTCTCTTCAGTATACCCATTTTCTAATGAGCACATGTGTACAATCTTTGATGTCAAACACCAATGGTTGTGAGATCAAGCTTCGCCCGATACAGGGTCAAGAACGTACACACTAGTCAATTCTGAAATATCGATGCCTTGTCTCGATATTCTCTCTTCTAGGAACTGTTAAAAGATATGCTTGCGGACTACACAAGCCCCGCTAGTATGATCTGCATCATAATTCTGGTAGTCAGGCTTACATCCTAAGGGCTTTATCAACATGTATCTGAGAGACAGTATAATAATACAAGTGTACATGTTAAGATAAAGAGCAACCAGATAGCATACTATCATGTCGAGTAAGAAAGTCCTCTATATATTTATCCAAGTTTCCACTATATCATGCAATAATGGCCTCTATGACATACATATTCCTAACATTTCATACATAATATTTTAGGAAGTATATAAATTTACATACAATAGATAACCATCAATAAAATATCAAAGGAATATTTTAAATAGGATAATAGCACACTAGAAATTAATGGTTAGATATATAATACCAATATAACCATAATGTATGGCTACAAAATATATACCAGTTTAAATATTGTATATCTATTATCTGTGATTCATATAGATTAATATTCTATGGATAAATATCAATAAAAGAAATACTCTATCCAAACATCATCCCATAACAGATTTCATGCAAGCGCGTTGGGTACAAACTTGATAATCATGCGTCCTATCCAAAATACCAATTATAACCCAGATAATAATAATTAAAAGAAACCCAATGTGATAATTAATATCATTAAATATCGTACGATCGTGTTAGGGTGTTACAGAAAGTGTCGTATACCAGATCTGCAAGGTGAAAACCGTCAGACTCCCAATAACCCGATAAGTCGTGCTGATGTCTGACTCATAACCATCTGAGATACAACTGATAATACTTATAATTTTATCTCAACCGCCCTAATCAGGGACTTCTGGTTATAGTCAATCTAACACAGCGCAATATCAACTCTCTATACCGGGAGAGACGAATCTTTTCGATCACTTACTGCCTTCATGTGCTTCGGGATTGTACCCAACTAAAATATATTTGCACAGTTTTTTAAAACCGTTGTAGGTTAGTAATCAAGATACAGTGGAAACACACACATGACACTATGAGAATCTCAGGTCTATAGCCTATCCTGTACTCATTTCACCAGAGAACTGCTATATGATGGTAGCTATAATAGCATTCAGGAGTTCTTGGTGAGTTCGTTCGGTGAAACCCATTCTCCAATGAACACATGTATACAATATTTAGTGTCAAACACTAATGGTTGTAGGAACAACCATCACCCCGATCGGGATCAAGAAACGTATACACTAGTCTAGTCTGGAGTATTGATATCCAGTTTCGATACTTCCACAACTAGAAACATTTAAGGATGTGCTTATATACTATCTAGACCCAACTAGTATGTTCCCTATCATAATCCTGAAGTCAAGAAAAGATTCTATTGGATTCATCTTATGTATTAGCGATACATGATAGCAAGTAAAATGTATACACATGAATAAAGACAAAGCAGATAGTATATTATTATCTCGAGCAAGACTGTTCTATCGTATATGTCCTTCTTCAATTAAATAATTTCCATCTTGCAATTACAATAATTGCCTTGAGGGCACTACATCCAACAAATAGTTAGTTATGTAGTCTTTATAAATGATTTTCAAGATTCATGATTTCTTTAATATTATGAATAATTGGGACTATGCAGATATATTTCAAGTTGTATCCATTATTATATCAAAATAGGTTCAACTAGAAAAGATGGAAACATGTGGGATTTGAACACCATGAAGATATTTCCTCTTCCAGAGAGGTGGATAGTTTCAGCCATTCGAGACTATCCTCTTGGATGTGGGAGGGAAGCGGAGCTGTTTGTAGAAACAGAAGGAGAAACGAATAACAAAAATGCTGTTCAAAAACCAATATTTACTTCAAAAATAATGCGGAAGCCCTTTCCACTAAGGGCAAAACTTTCAATGATATGGATGATGAAACGAAGAAATTGCTTGTTTCATTGCATAAGAAGGCAAGAGATGAAGATAGAAAGAGAAGAGACCAATAAGAAGCTGCTAGCATTGGTTGATGATGACTAAATTAGAAAATAAAATTTATGACATTTTATAAATTTAAATTATCAAGGTGGATAAATTTCATGCGACAAGATCAACTTTTAGCTTTTAGATTTTTCGGTTGTTTGAAACAATTATGTTATTGAATAATAAGGTTATTTTGAGTTATTGTATGCTGTCCATTAAATATTTATATCTTTTTGTTTGAGGTTTTTATAAATTAATGCATTTTTAGGTATTGGACTTGGCATTACTGTCTCTAAAATCAGTTTTCTAAGCTTGAAGAATTAACAATTTGAGTATAGAGGTATTTATTAAATTTTTCTTTCAGCTCATTTATATAATTCATCAAAATATATTTTATACATGTCACTGCTTGAGATAGTTGATTTACCTTAAGTTCTATAACAACTACTGACATATATATAGCACATTATGTTCAAAAATCCTGATAGTTTCACATACATTTTATTATTCTTCCTAATGCAAACAAGCATTAATGGACAGATGTCATTACCTATATATCTTAAGTTTCATGTATTTGTCTAACTATATTTGAGTTATTTTTAATAACATATGTTTATGTCTATATGTGCAAGTTTCTTTCAAATTATATGTTTTGCTTCTAATTTATTCAGGTTGGATATAAAAGAAGTTATACCTAGATTTGTTTTGGAAGAGATTATGTTTTGTTTTTTTTATTTAATTAGAGTTATAAAGAGCCCGCTTATATCATTTTATTGTTGATATTTTTTACAGCAATCTTAATTTTCAGAATTCTTGGATATTTTGAAAATTAAATATTTTAAATTGGTGTGATTGTTATTTATTTTTTAAATTCAGAGTAAACTGTATTAACTAATTGGTATCAAACCTAGTGGGCAGCACACGCAAAAAAAAACAAACAGTATGATTAATACAAGTTATATGTTGATTTCCTATAAATACTCTCATCTATATAATTAATACAAATTATATGGAGATTTCCAATACTCTCAACTTCTTGAACCCTTTTGTACATGTTCAAATTCTAATATGAGGGTAATATGGAAATTTACATTTTTACCATCCTTTCTTATTTCCATAGTCATATAATGCATGAATTATTCGCCGAATTCGTGAATAATTCACGAATTTTTGTTCAGCCGACTTAATCGCCGAATTAATCGACGGGCCGGATAACTCACGAATAATTCATGAATTATTCACGAATAATTCGCGAATTATTCCCGAATTATGTGTAAAAACAGCGAATAATTCAAAAAATAGCAAATAATTCACAAAATAAAAACCTACCGTCTCATATATTAATTTCTTGCTCGAAATCCTTCTCGAACATTTCCCGAACATTTACCGAATCTTTTCCGAATATCTGCCGATTTTTTCTGAATAGTCCTTCGAATCCGAATTTTCGATCTCGCCGAATTATATCTGAACGACGAATTTATGACTATGGCCAGGGTGACAGCCCAAAGAACATTTAATATGAACAGAGAGATTACAAAATATGGAGATAGGGTCAACACGTACGAGTACATCAACTCCTCGAATTTTGATATATATTAATTAATTAATATAGAATTGATAACCTAATTATGAGTAGCCAACTATATCTGACTTAATCGCTGATAATTTTCAATTACTAGTTTATATATCAAACTTAATTAATTACCTTTTCAATTGTATACCCTAAGCATATGTTAATTTATTGTTATTAAGAAAGTGATGGTAGCCGCACAAAAGTTCTTTAAACATGCAAACCTTCCTTGTTGCAATTTGTTTCTTTCAAAAGCTTTCTTTATTAGAGATTGCAATAGTCATTGTTGTAACCAAAAGTCATTAGTTTAATTTTCTAATCGACATAGGAGTAACCTATGTGATGTAATATCGCCAGCTATAGGGAAAAATAAAACTATATATATATATATATATATATATATATATATATATATATATATATATATATATATATATTTCCTTTACTATATTTAAATCACTAGATGCCATATTCATCTGGGTGCTGGCTAAATCCTCTGAGCCAAGCTTGTCATTTTGTATTTACATTTATGGAAGAATAAAATGGATAGGGATTGAGTTTTTCGGAACCACGTTAAAAGCCTGTTATTCTTCTAACCCGTTTCTGGGTTTCTACTATTTTAAATCGCATCGAAATCTAAACATATCCTCAATAACCCACATATCATGAAAATCCTCATATGATTTTGATCGGAAAGCTCGAAAATCACCTTCAAGCTTATTTAACACAAAAACCCGCCCATTAGAAATCATGTATTTGAATTGTCGATTTCATTATGTAATCATTAAATTTACGACCATATGACGAAAATGTAAGAAATATCAAAATGACTTAATTTTTATGTGTGATATGCCTTAACCAAAATTCCCGATGCCAATTATTTTTTAAAAAATAGTCGATTGTTGACTTATTGATTGGAAGAAAAATTATTCCTTCTACCACTGACCCTCATGTTTCTTATATATATCTCACATCTAACATGTGTAAAAATAAGCAAGGCTATTCAAGTTCAAATTGAATCCCACCTAGAGGCCAGATAGAAGGATTCTTAAGGGTTTAATTCGAGGCGTCAAACGTTTCGCGGAAAGCCATTGCAGGTGGCATGCATACAGTGGACGGATGTATGAGTAACCCTTGAATGGATAAACGGGTTAACGAAAAAATTGGTACTTTTTTGTGCTTAAATAGGTTAAATATCATAGCTAAAAAGGATAACTATATTCAAATGTGCTTTCTAAGAATCCTTTACCATTCATGATATAAATTTCACATGAAAAGTTAATTGATGAAGACAAAATCCTAGGACTTTTTTAAAAACGCGAGCCAGTAAAAACACGACCTCATTGGTCAAGTGCGGGCTGGGAAAAACCCACATGGGTCTGATCGATCCAGTGATAGTTTTAAATGGATAGGCCAGATACGGTTAATCATTTAACAGTTTGTAAATTTTTGACCCATGACTGGTGTTTTACTAGTTGATCCCATAACGGGTGTTTTACGAGTTGATCCATGCCGGTAGGGCTTATTCATCCGCCAACAATGGTATCTAAATTCTTTTTAAGTCTGTTTTGGGTTGTACAATACAAATTTTTGCAATCAAGACATGGCTGAAATGAGGAGTAGGATGGTGAGGCTTGATAGTTCACGCTGCAAGCGGGCTCCTTGTATAGTGTGCGACTCCCTTCAAGGAGGTCATAAGAACATGTCTCGGCTGAGACCCTCTCAGCCTGTAGCACTTGTGTCCAGACGTCACATCTTTGGTATAACTCCTATGTGAAGCAAAAAAACGTCTAAATCGGCCTACAAGTCGACCTACCTCATGAATTGGTGCTTGAATGCAAAATTAATAAACCTTTGTAGATGAAGGCTGCCATGAAAATTAAGATGGTTCAACGATTCTCCTGTTTGCTATAGTTAAGAAAACGTGTTGCTTTTGATATTATGTTTTCAGACGCCAGTACTAGTAATCTAGGAAATATTTAGAGCCAACTGAATACGATGAATAATGGGAGTAAAATTGAATTGAATAGACTCTCTCTCTCTTTGAAGAAAAGAGTTGAGCTCCTAAGAGCCCCGAGAAAACGCAATCTTTGTACTACTACTATCTTTCAAATGAAAACAAAAAGTTGAAGTGTGATGACCCAGTCTGTTATTGTCTGAATCTCACATATTAATTCTTATACATGACAAAATACATAGATGACTACACCCAATCCTATCAAGCCACTATACCTTCATCATTTTTACCATGCATGCATGAGTCAACTCTCTTCGCCATTTCCAACAGGCAATGTGGACGTTTCAGCAACTCCCACACATAAACAAATGCACAAACAAACACTATAAAAACTACCCATTCCTCTCCTTTCAAAAAACCATAAAGCTAATTTGGGGAAAATAAAAAGGAAAGGAAAGAAAAAGAAAAGGAAAGAAAACAACCATGTCCTCAGAGAAAAACAGCATGATACTACCAGTCTCCTCAATCCCAGCTCAATCCACCAACAATGAGAAGCTCAAAGACTGGGAACCAACCCCGAAGCCCAACCATCGTCGCCATCGCGTGATCTTCATCAGCCTCTGCGCCTCGATCTTCGCCATCATCGCCGTCACGGTCCTCGTGCTCGCGTTCACGGTATACAAAGTGAGGGAGCCGACAATGAGGCTCAACTCCGTCAACTTTGCCGACCTCGACCTCACCAAGAACCTAACCGTCGTGGCGGACGTCTCCGTAAAGAACCCGAACGCGCTGACGTTCAGGTTCAATTCGAGCAAGACGTCCCTGCTGTACAGGGACAGGGAGGTGGGGATCGCCTACGGACCGCCCGGGACGGTAGGGTCCCACCGGACGCTACGGACCAACGTGTCGGTGGAAGTGATCACGGATCGGCTGGTGAACGACGAGAAGTTTATGGGGGACGTGTCGAACGGGACGCTCGGGCTTCAGACCTGTACTTTCGTGGGCGGGAAGGTGAAGATCTTGGGAGTGTTCAAGCACCACGTCGAGGTCATGATGAACTGCACCGTGAGTGTCGAGATTGCGAGCCAGGCGATCCTCGATCAGCACTGCACGCAGCGCATGTGGATCTGATTCTTAGTGTTTAGCCTAGGAATAGAATTTGAATCAATCATTTTCTTTTGGTTCTAAGCTTTAGTAAGCTACCCTCACCCTGCAGTTATAAAGCACAAGCGATGTTCCGGTTATGTTTAATGGCTTACATATTGCAGCATATTATGGAATGAGAAATCTGTAATTTAAATTTGCGGAATTATGTCGAGACATATGTGTTAATAATTATGGAGGAAACTTCAGTTCAGACGTCACTACTACAGAGTATGGCTTTAGTCACGGTTTTAACCTTGACCAAAGACACGTTTGTCACGGTTAAAACCGTGACACTCCCGTCGCCGAAATCCCGTCATGAGATAGGCACGCCTTTAACCGTGACCATATCTGTTTTTCGTCACGGTTAAGACCATGACCGTATACGTGGCATTACCAAAAACGGTTCAAACAACTCAATGAAATCTGTGTGGGATCCATATATATGGTCACGGTTTAAACCGTGACCATATATCTCCTATGGCCATGATTTAAACCATGACCAAAAAGTTAAACCATAATATAGGATACCTGCAATATAGACCCTATAGTCACGGTTTAAACCATGCCCATAAGAGGAAACCGTAGTGAAGATTACCTGCTACTAGCAGTAACTATATCCTATGGTCATGGTTAAAACCGTGACCATATAATATTTGGTTATGGTTAAAACCGTGACCAAATAAATTATCAATTTTTTTAAACATAAATTTACGTGTCCCACGCGCGCTACTTTCAATTACAATCAGCAATGGATAATAATAATATGATCAAATCTCACACGATTATAAAAATTAAGAAGTAATATGATTAGAATCAAACGCGGTTATAAACAATATATATACATCAAACAGTATAATAAATAAACCAATAAAACAAATGTTTGTAACAACAAATCAAATGTATGTATCAAAAAATCAATAATCTATGGTCGTTGGGACAATCTAGCTTCATCGTCCCGTGATCTGAACATACTTCCAAACTCGTCTCGTATGGTCTCCCTGACGGCCTCCGCGTTCGACCGCCTCAGCTCCTCGATCTACGTCTCAAGCGTATCCACCCGCACATTCCGCTGCTCCACCCGATTTTGGAGCCGACAAATCTCCTCTTATGACGCAGCAGTTGCATCTGTCAGCGTCAGGGTCACAACGTACTCGTGGACAGACGGACGCCTGGAAAAGTGTTGGTGGGCTCCGGAACCAACCCCGCACTCATATCCACCGTGATGTACACCGAATATCAAATTCATAACAGGGACAATGACGGTAATCGAGTCGTTGGGGCCAATTCCTAAGACGTCCATCCTCTCCTGAAACCTATATATATATATGTGTGTGTGTGTGTGTGTGTGTGTGTGTTAATTTAAATACAGTATCGACTTGATTATACGACCATTCCCTAGCAGCAGTGTAGTTGGCGGGGTCTTTCTTTTTCTGCGATAAAATTAGGATTTATTTCAATAAGTAATTTGCGACAAATAAAACATATATTCTTAAACGTCGAGATACTCATGAGCTGGTGCTGAACGCTAGCCTGCGACAGCTTCTCTTGGATCGGGATAACATGTTCTCTGACACCGTTATTCCGATTCTCCCTGTTGCGAACCGACGCCGCCTTGCAAACATAAAGAAGATAATATCATATATCAAAAAATACGATTTCACGTTAAATTATTATAATCTTAAAAATTAAATTTATACCTGAACATCATCGCGCTAGTAATACGCGACCAGCAACGGCCAATCCTCTCTCGGGATATCTGGAAAAATTGCTTCCATCATTGCCTCCCGCTCCTCCTCAGTTGTCACGGCCTAGGAAATGTAATGATACTTCCTTACATCATATCGGCGTCTCCTCTTGATATCCTAATGTGATCCATTCTATAATCCGATGTGCATCGAATGGCGTAGGAACGCCATCCTCGTCGATGACGCCGATAAATCTGTAATGCCCCTGGATTTGAAATTACAAAAATTTAAATAAATAAATAAATATATATATATATATATATATATATATTGTCACGACCCGGAATTGGCACGTGAACGGCACTTGAATCACGTGAAGTCTATAGGACCCCACTGTAACTCAAGTAAGCCGAAAGCCCAGAAATCTAAAACTTTTAGGAAAATAATGGAGGTGAAGTTTTGAAATAAAGGTATAATATAATCAAGTTCTTCCTTAGTTGTATACTATAGTTGAAAACATTTTCGTCATTTGAAATTTGGGTAGCACCTTCTTTGTAAATTTTGATCCAAAACCAATACACAACAATAATATAGGCATCCCCAAGCGCGAGCTAGCTCTTCGCCAATTTGCGTAATCACAACCACGCAAAAAAGAATATACGGCACCCATGACGAAGATCAATCACAGAAAAAAATAGAGAAAACCAAAATACTATCAAATCAAATGTAGGAATATATAGAAGTCTCGACTCAAAATACAAAGAATATACAAACCGGTCTCTAGGTGTACCAAATATATATAGTCTGGTTGATAGAGGTTTTAACTAGATACAAATGAATAATGAATATACAACGGTGGTTACGCTCTGTATTGTAATCCACCTACCAATGCAAATCATCCAGAAAGGAGTAAAGTGCCAGCAAGCTGCTACTGAATCCAAGCGGTTGATCCTGCAAAAAACCTGTGGCACAACATGAGTGAGTTGCTAACTCGTGAGTGGAAGAGATCATCAAGTAGAAATCGAATGTATGCCGATTTTCTAGATCATACAGTAATATAATAATATAATACTGTAGGGTAACAAGGGTGATTGTGTATACATAAGTATAATAATAATAATTATATCGTGCCTGTAGTAATATATGATACTATGTCATCTGTGTCAAATATAAGTGTGTGTGTGTGTGTGTGTGTGTGTGTCATCCAACGTGTGCCCATCAAAGACACATCAAATCATCATAAAACCCGAGTGCCAAGTATCGACACTTGAAATTATAATAAAATCTATGTCCAGCATCGACATGTAAATCCTCATATCTCAGGCGCCGTCTCATCGGATCGGCCCTCATATCCATCTGTCTCATATCATTCTGGTTGGTTCACTCCGGATATCCGCCGAGTCCAATACTGTCACCGGTAGGTAGTGTTCTCCTGCCAGGCTCAACGTCTCTCTATACGATCTTCTTGTCCCGGATTACCGTACCGGGTCCACCATGTACCCGCAGACGGTGCTTCATCTCTCCTCAAATCGGGTATACACATAACTCAGAACCAAGAAAACTTATGGTGGACGCCAAACATCATATCAAGAGAAACCGTGCTTTTAAAACAATCATAAGTTTTCAAAATGTATTTGCGGTTTCTCAAATACAGAAATCTCATGAAAACCGAATCTCATAAACATGTAGCAATAATGAAACAATATGAATAGGCACAAAATAAATCTGTAATGCATAACCAGTGTGTTCATATGAGTGTGGCGTTAAACTAGATAAGAAAATGCAATAACTGAACTAGTAAGTGTGGTCCGGGGTACTAAACAATAACTAAAATGCTACCGGTTATAAGGTGATACGGTGACGTAGCGATTTTTAATGTATACGTGGCGTGGCAATTACCGATGATGAGTGTATGAGCCGGCGAGTATATGTACGTGCAATATGCACATCATCGGTAATGGTGCGTGTGTCCTAGCATACGAAGTTATACAAAGATAAGGACAAGGAACGTAGTATGTATATCGCAAATGAAAATAATACGAGCATATGCATAAATAAGAAATTGTAGCGCGAGCGTAAACAGAATAACGAAAGCGTAAACGCGAACAATATAAAATACGTAACTACATATGAGCTATACAGTTATAGTTTAAAATAGTATGAATAGTTGTTTTTGAAAATAGGGGCTACAGTGTTTTTGAGAAAAAGATACCATTTGAAAATCCGTAGCGTCCCTTGAGATTGTCATTTAAAAGTGCATAACGATTCGTTAGTTTTAAAAATAGGTATGGCTCTAAATATATCCTAATATCTACTTAAGTGATTTAAAATAATATTTTCTCGAGTCGATATATATATATAAGTCAGCGATTCATTCTCATCATATCATGTATGGTATAATCCATCGTACGATATCATCAAATCAATAGTACAGATCTGTAGTCACTCATATCATCATATGTCATATCGTATCATGTCATGCCATTTTATATCATATCATATAACATCGTATCATGTCATCATATCCAATTATATCGACGTGTCTCATCATAATACATCATATCCTCATCTCGTGATGTTGTATCGAAATTATCCTCAAATATATATATATATATATGTGTGTGTGTGTGTGTGTGTGTGTGTGTGTGTGTTTGTGCGCGCGCGTGTATATCTATATCCTCATCTCGTGATGTTGTATCGAAATTATCCTCAAATATATATATGTGTGTGTGTGTGTGTGTTTCCGCGCGCGCGCGCGTGTATATCTATGTGTGTGTGTGTGTGTAAAAGCGCATATACATATGGCTCAAGACTAAGAAAAATTAGAACTAAGAATATTCCTCCTTACGAGTATACTTACTATTCCTTATAGTATTCCAGAACCCTATTAACTAGGTGTATATATATCTAATAATTATATATATAACTATATGCCTAGTATCCTTGTACTACGATGGGGGGTGCTATACGCCATCCACCCGACTTCCCCTATAGATATGCATCTACTTACCTACTACGCCTTACTCAAGTCGATCCCGACAGATGTCTCGCCCTCTTTCATCGTCCAAGAATTCCACGCACTTGTACCTACAAATCAAGTTCATAACTAAAATCTAATGAAAACCCGAATCGAATTCCATAGAAATCCATATCCAAAACCGATACGACAAGCGAAAGGCACATAGGTTAGAACATATGGTCAATACGTACTAAAACAACAAAACAACCTCCAACGTTGACGTTTGAACATCAAATGACCGAGTCAAAACTAAAATATTAAAAACCAAGTTTCAAAAGTCGGAAAACATCGACAGAAAACAAGTAAAATGACTCTAGATTCTACCTAACGTGAAATTAAACTTTTTTTGCATATAGGGTAAGTTTAGTTATCTAATGAGTGGGCTACAGGCCAAGTTTCAGACCCTAACTCCAAAATTGGGCGGAAAATTGCGGCCAAATTGAATAAAACGGCGGCCTCAACATGGGGGTTTGGGCTCGGGTTTCTAGGGTGGCTTTCTATGTGTCTGCACATCTTACTGTATCTGCTAATAAATTTTTAGAGTTCTAGAGTCATCCAAGATTCCATTTGAATATCAAAAGTCAATGAAAAATCAATGTCGGAAAATTCTAAGTTCGACTTTGAACATTCTAAACTCATTTTAATCAAGGCTTCCATCACTACTAGGCCACTAGTCACTCTCTATATTCTCTACTATACCTCCACTACAAGTTTTATCCACCAATTCTTACCCTAGAATTTTCCAAGTTCACTTAACATAACTTATTTAAGTCTAAACTATAAAATAAGGTTAGGAAACTAAATAGTTGAAGAAAGGTGAGTGTTTTACCTCAAAGGAGCAATTCAAGAAAATTCCTAGATGGTCCAAAGTGCTCAAAACAAAAACTTGATACCACCATGGATGTAGGTTGATTTGAGGAACAAATTTTGTGAAGTGTTTGTGATATTTTGAGTTGATTTTGAGAGTGTTTTCAAGACGGTAATGAGGTGGTGGAGGTGAATGAGAAGAGGAAGAAGGAGGTGAAGAAAGAATGAGGGATGAAAAATGAAGGCAAAAAAAAAATGGTTGCCATGGCTTTCTCTCTCTCTCTCTCACCCATACTTTCCCATATTCCTATGTCTCATATTTCTTTTTCTTTTTCTATCTTTTCTTTTCTTTTAAAAAGGGACATGAAACCATAATACATTGCATAAATAACATGTTCCATGTCATGCACAAAAGAAACATGTTTAACAAAACAAATTTAGTTTATTGTATACTTAGTGAAATACTAATTAAGTAGCATTAGTCTTGTATGGAAATAATTATATATTAATTTATAAAAAGCCCAAATCAAATAAATGCTTTCATAGTTAATAATTCATTTTAAATTCCAATTATTTTCCAAAAATATAGGTATATAATTATACCATTCTACTAAAACTCATTTCCATACTTATATAATATTCATAAAATTTATTGTTTTATTATTTAAATTCCAAAAATAATATTTTATATTTTTCTAAAATGTTACAGTCTTCTCCCCTTAAATAAATTCAGTCCACGAATTTAAATTTAAACCTCCCCCAAAATGTTAAAACATTTTGAAAAATAAATCAAATCAATGAGGCTCCGAAATCATGAATATGCAAAAAATAACACAGCGCAACGTGTGCGCATGAAAACGGTGCAAAACTTAATAATTAAACCCCTTCAAATCATTTATATATATGATGATATGCAAGTTTCGAAATCTACTGTTAAAATCAAATATAATATAATCAAGACTATAATATATATAGTACGCATCCTTATGAAATCGTCTAAATAAATGAATAAAAATGCATGCAAAATTATTTTCAAATCGCCGTGTGATGCGTATATTACGGCACAAGTAGAGGACGTTCGTTTGTGAAGAAATAGATATATATCTATATACGTTTTGCTTAAGATATATCTCTCGCCCCTTTTGAAAATGATTTAGAAAGGTTTTCTTTGTAAAAGTTCGTTTCACTCATGGACACGTAGGAAAATAATGAGACTATAGCTCCTTTTTGAAAAGCTCTTCGGTAAATGTCGATACATGCAAAAATACTCAGGTATTGTCCTTAGACCAGTCCTGCTCGGCTACTATATAATATAGTATATATCATAAAAACATGATGCTCGAAAGAAAAAATCAACCTAAATAGGTGCATATGGAAATACCGCGTGCATCTGGTACACACGGAAATCAAAGTCAAATCCAACTGCCACGAATGTGCATGAAAGAAAAAACTAAGTGCAACGGGTGTGCACGAAATTATCTGTCAAGTGCAACGGGTGTGCACAACAACGATACCAAGTACATTTAGAGTGCACGAAAATCTCAACCAAGTGCAACTAATATACACGAAAAATCTCGATTAAGTACATCTCGTATGGACAAAATCACATTAAATGCGCCAAGTGTGCACGAAAATCTAAATCAAGTGCTTCAGGTCCACACAAAAGCATCTAGTGCAGTAGGGTACACGAGAATGAATATCAAGTGCACAAGATGCACGAAAACATAAATCTAGTGCACTAGGGTGCATGAAAACGAATATTAAGTGCACAAGGTGCACGAAAACATAAATCTAGTGCACTAGAATGCACGAAAATGAATATCAAGTGCACAAGGCGTACGAAAACATAAATCTAGTGCACTGGGGTGCACGAAAACGAATATCAAGTATGCTAGGTGCACGGAAACTCATCAATGCATCGAAAGCGCATAGGAACAATATCGAGTGTATGAATCAAAATCCGTGGTATACAACATGTACGAAATAAAAATCGAGTATATCGAAGTGTACGAAATTATAAATATGTGCAACTGCGTACACAAGAAAAAATCAAGTGCAATGAATATGCACAAAAACAAAAGTCAAGTATAACCGGTGTATAAAAATATGAATCAAGTGCAACTATTGTACACAAGGGAAAATATGCTTCTGGTGTAGCTATGGTGCATGAAAATATCAATCATGAAACTCAATCATCAAAATAATGAACTCAAAACGATGAAAACATGATATCCGAATCACTAAAACGCAAATCCCAAGCAAATGACATTGATGTACATCTCTTTCAATGTTGAAAAGTGTCGGTGCACCCAAAGCTGGCAGAGCAAGAATATTTACTTGCCTCTTGCCCACGGTCTGTCATCCTCTGTCCCTGGGTCGTTATTTTCTCTATGGATCACCAATTCCACTATCTCTCGGCTCGACGGCCCGGTTAGGAGTAAGACGGGAACAGTCCCGCTCTGACGCTTCTCTGAACATCCCCTGGCCAATCAACATAGCCACGCGTAATGTAGAACGCGGCCTCTGGCCCTCTGAGTGCATGCCATACAACTGATCCTGGTTCTAAATCATTACCGCTGAAGTACTTCGGAAAGTATCTCCCATGGTCTCTTCCAATATCATCTCTGCATGACTGTCCGAAAGTTGGTACTCTTTACTTAATCCGTTTCTCATTCCGAGACAGCTGCATTCTTATCACGACTTTCCTCTGGAAATGTAGTTGCATCCAATGCCTCTACATACGTAGCAAATCTTTGACATCAACGGAGAGAAACAACAACTCGTTAAAATCTCACACGAACCTCTTACTCCACTCTTCTTCATTATCTTCCTAATCAGAATCATATCTTGATGGATGCGTACTACAATTCATCCTTGGTTACAGTCAAATCCGGAGTTTCTCGCAAGGACTCGAAGCTACGAATTTGGTATCTTTAACACTCTGTGGAATACAGCCGGACAATTATGTCCTCTGGAACTCGTTCAAGTTATCGGAGGAATATGCTTTGCTCGTCCTCTCTTGATCGACATACACCGGGTCTAGGAAAGATCCTTCGAACTGGAGTTATTCAACTTAACTGATCATGCGTCGGGGTACCCGAACAAACGAATCATCTTAGTCACTTTATCCAAGAATGATTAGCGATCTTCTGTCACATCCCTGCCTGTAAACTCATGTAGCTTCAGCTTCATATACTCTGGAGGCGACATCGCTTCAATCTCAGCAATAATTAGCTCATCTGTCTGCACGGTAGACAACACATTGATTTCTGGAGTAGGCTGTACGTCAACAGTCCTCTCACTCTGGCTGGCCTCAAGCAATGGCCCGATCGTCCAATGCAGATCCCGAACGCCTGTCTCAAATGAGAAATCCTACTATACACAATAAATCAATATGTTCCTACGTCACCGGAATACATCCTGCTCAGTCCTTGTTCCTAACGAGCTCGCTCTGACCGCATCTCTAACCGCAGCTCTCTCAGCTCTCGTAGCCATGGTGACAGAAACAACAATCAAACATTGATGAGGATAGATTATAAGAACGAATAGAATAACTGATTAGTTTAAAATATTGCACATTTGTATGGACATTTTCCCTATTATTGTTAAGTGCTAAAATATGTTAATTGTAAATAAAGAACATATGTGGGTTTATTTGTAAAAGTTTATTATCATATATTTCTACATTTATAATTAATATAATTAGGAAAAATATTTGCATATAATATTTAAATGAAATATTAGTAATTAAAATATGCATATCATATCAAATATTTCTAATCAATATTCTTAAGATATTATATCATATAAATGGTTGGAATAATATCTTAAAAATACCAAATGCTACTAACACTTTGACTTGAGATATTGTGCAGATATTAGCTCAGGTCTGAAATCTATATAGAAGATCCAAATCAAATCGGGATATCAAAACCAAATCTGCCAAATTTTAGAAGCAAATCGAGGAATCTAGCAACGGCAGAGACTCGGAGCAATATTTTTAGAATCTACATATCAAGAGGATCTCCAAATATCGAGAAAAAAAGCCAGAAAAAATCCCAGGTCCAAATCCTATTAGGAGATGGCGGATCTACGGTCAAACGTGGCAAAGGGCGGCGGTTCCGCGGTCGTTTGGTAGCCGTTGGATCTGGGATTTTGGGGGCATGATCGTAACTATATCTACTCACAAATGGCATCTAGGGTTTCTAGTTTTAAAGACTGTATAAAGGACCAAGAGCTGTGCATTTGGAAATCATCCAATAATTCATCATCCTACAATACAATCATCTATTCCTCTACCTCTATAAAGAGAGAGAGATCTACGAGCGAAACTAGGGTTCTTATAATTTACTTTCTAAGGAGAAAATGTTGTAATGCAATAGTTGATTGATTAAGCTAGTTTTTGTTTTAATTCTTTTTGCATTTACTTTCTATATTTACTTTACGCATTAATTTTACGCATTACTTTTCTGCACTTTTAATTATGGTTTCATTCATTTTCAACATTTCTTCTAAATCGCTACTAATCATGAGCGAGTAATTTCTTGCTTGATTGGGTTTGTAGGATAGGGTAGAATAATGGATGAAATATCTTTTAACTTCTTTTGACATTTTAATGTTTATAAACTTTAGCAAAATAAATGTTAACTTTCTTATCGGGCACGCTATCAAATTATTGATAGTCATGACCACGATTTGAGATTAGTTAAAATACTTGTTTTGTTAAGAGTTCGAGATTAATAGAGATTAATGGAAGGACAAGGGGTAATAGTGGGAAACCCTAGTTCCCTCCAGGAACCCCTAATCCACATTCATCACTGTCTCTCTACGTTTTAAACTATTAAAAGATCAAAAGAGACATTTCTAAACATTCATCCATTAATTACCAAGTCCTATAAACCCTACAACCCTTTCTATTATAAAATTTTATATCCATATTAAAATAAAACGACAATAAACCATCCTCTCTTTTAACAACTCGTCTAAAGTAAGAAAATAAGTTCACGTTTCCCTGCGGACGACCCGTACTCATCGCGGCTAGCTATTTGCGATACCGTCTTGATTGTGGTTATTTACAAAACAGACAAACACCTTTCGCACGAACAATCAAACGGCGTCGTTGCCGGGAAAACGGTCGTAATTATTTTTCTTGTTATTCGGGTTGATTTCTAATAAAAACCAGCGAACATGAAAAATAAAAATATAAATAAAAATAACTGTATTTTGTATTTTTAACGATTTTTGTGCGAGTTTTGCGAGAAATCTGGAGCACTTGGAGCGAACCATCACAGATTCAGAGACTTTCAAATTGGACCAGAGAAGCAGTTGAGTGGTTAGAAGAAGTTTGGAGGGAAGATCACATCACACGGCGGCGGAACCGCGGCCAAAGTAGACATTGGGCGACGAAACTGCGGCCCTATTGAAGAATTGGGCCTCTAATCTTCTCTGGTATTCTCCTATTGTTTTTCTCTCTCCTCTAAATCTCCAATAAATTGTTTTTACCTGAAGGATTCTTTGTAAACATCGCTGCTAAATTTTTTTTGCGTGTTTTAGATTTTTGTTTGTTTTGCATATTTAAACCGGACATTAAGGGACAATAAACCTAAATTCAGATTAGTTGGGGATTTTATCACTCTTCCAAGGCCCCATAAATCACAAACGGACATACGCATAACCTTACATTAATAAAAAATATCTAGACCTAGCCTCTAAGGACAGTCGTGCTTAATAAGGACAAAGAAGGGTCGTGGGTAATCTATTGCTTATTCGCATTTATTTTGTAGTGTCTAGGAAAGTGTGACTATGGAAAGTGGTTACTTAATTAGGCTCGCTATTTCGGTGATTCGTATAGCGGATACCTCCCACTTACCTGGCCGCAAGATTGATAAGGAGGTGGTAAATGATTGATCACACGTCTTGTCCTTTGAAAGTCTAGGAGCGGTCTAGTGATTTGACCTAGGTGACTCTAGTTCTAGATATTGTTTGTACGCGTTTGTCGAGTCTCTCTTTCAAAGCAAAATAATTTCCAAAATCCAAAAAAAAGAGCTTAAATTATTACCATTTCACCCTCTTTCCTTTTCACTTTCTTATTATGGGTAATCCAAACATACGAACTCTTGCCGAGCTTTGCTATCCAGAACCAGCTATTTCTTGTTTTTGTAATTGCTTTGATACAAATTCTGACTCTACCATTTCTTTAAGGGATAGGATAGAGCGCGCAAAAAATAACAGTTGGACACCTCACTCAAGGTCCTATCAACCGTGTCAAAATTCAACATTTTCTTATGTTAATAATCTTTTTACTGCTAGTGAGGAAACATCTAAATGTATGTCTATCGCTGAGCATATTGCAAAGGCTTGTAACCAAAATTTCATATCTTTCACCAATCCAAAATCGTTAAGACAACAACAACAATCATTTCCATATGAAAATATTGATACTCATTTTAAGGCGAATACGGCAACTTTTACATCTATGACCATTGCTGAACAAATTGCAATTGCTAGTCACCAACTACCCAACCAATATCAATATTCTTCATATCACAATGTTGATTCTAATCCTATTTATGAAACTTAGATACACCCTTCTAATTCATATCTACAGCACCAAACTTTCACACACGCTAATGTTAACACTTCTCTTGAGTCTAATATGGCAATTAGTAAATGCATGTCGATTGTGGAACACATTGAACTCTCCCATAGCCAACAATTAAAACCATCTCATGTTACCACTTCTCTTGAAGCTAATATGGCAAGTGGTAAGCGCATGTCGATTGCGGAACATATTGAACTCGCCCGTAGCCAAAAATTAAATCATTTCCAACCGTACTCACCTTTTTCACCGTATCTGGACAACGCTTATGAACATTAATTAGGGAGTTCCACGGTTCAACGAGAATTCTTCATTGAAACTTCTTCACAAAATATGTCTAGTCTTGAAGTAGAGTTAGAATTGAGAAGAGAGAAAGAACCTGGGATTCCCCCAAGTCAAGCCAAAACCAATTCTTTTAATCTCGACACCGTCCATCCTGCACTCCAACCGAATGTATTTGATGATCAACCGCTTTATACTCAAAGGTATGAGGTGCCCGAGAATAATATATTTGACTTTTCCAATCATGAGTGTGAAAGAGAGTCTTACACCCTTCCAAATCAAACCAATCCTTATTCGACTACACTTGATATTTCAAATCTTCCAATTCCATCAAGTGAATCAAGTGATTCATCGATTGAGGATAGTATAATTGATGAATTTTTAAAGAATTGTTCGTTTGATTTGACTGAAGGTGTCAGTGAGAGCGGTGAGGAGAATATCTTTGAAGATAAACCCACTATGTTGGATGAGTTGGATTTACTGACCCATCATGTCCCTTCTATTGAATACGAACATCTTCTAGTGTATTTAACCGATCCAATTCTTACCACCGACCTATCCGATAAGCAAAACGATATTCAGCCTTCATTTCCCATATCTGGTTCAACAACGCTCGACACCCAAGTTTGTTTACCTATTTTATTACCCACTTTCTTTGGTACTTCTTCTAATCTACTTTTAATTCCACCGAATTTTGATGAACCACACTCTGATATTTCGAGTTCTATGATTCTTGAAAGTCTATTCGATTTAGACTCTTTTAAGAATGAGGGAGACGATCTTTTCGAGTCTCCTACCTCCATGATTTCTGACGAATCGAGTATTTTGAATCTTGGTGCGCAAAAGAATGACCTTGGAACTTTCAACTGTCCTAGTGAATCTATATATTCCACTGATATAGATATCGATTCCTTTCTTTCTGATGAAATTATCACTCAGACCATCGATGAAAGTTTTGAAAATATTTTCTCCGAAGAACTCGCATTCCTTAAAAACTTAAATGTTGTGATGAATCAACCTCCACCCGAAGAAGTTGAACCACCACCCCTTCTTCTAGTCACATACGAGAATGCGAGTATTCTACTTATTCCTTATCTTTCAAATTCTCGTTTTCGTTTATACTCACTTTTTCGTCTCTACCAACCGAGACGTAAAACCGTTCAATTACACCTCTTATCTCATTCCTACTTCTTCACGTCTATCTGTAACATGATTTTATACCAACCATGGTGTTACATTGATAAAATATTTGAATGGTTGGTTTTAACTTTTGGACTTTATAAAACTTTGCATAGACCAATACTATTTATCCCCCTCTTTGATGAAAACACTGTTTTAATTAAATTTGGGGGGGGGGGCGGATATTTTGCCTCTTGAATGAAAAGAATTTTTTTTGCACGATTGTGAGCCAAGAACAAGTTTGGGGAAGGATTTTACGGTTATTAACTATTGTTTCCTTTACTAATTATTGAGAACTTTTCCTCCCAAGTCTACGGGTTTTGAGCTTAAAGGATGACATCAGTGAGGACACTGCTGCAAATAGGTTTGGGGGGAGGTTTGTGCTTATTCATTTTGTATTATACTAAATAAAAGCACTAAAATTTTTAAATTTTTATTTGAAAATAAAAGTTAGAAAGTGAAAAATACATATGAAAGATAGGAAAAAATTTAAGAAATGCAAGAAAATTAGATGTTTTAAAACAAAACTAGTAATAGCTAGTCATGAGCTGTTGTTCCAAGGGTTAGTAAGATGAAAGGAATCACTAATATGAGAACAGAAATAAGTCTGAAAAATAGTCTCTATTCTTGAGTCCAAACTTCTGAACGTTGATACCTTCCTATACGCACTTACACATATCTTGAAATTTGGGATAGTAGAGAATACCTTGAAATGCTCTTATCTAAAAGCCTTAGTATGAAAAAAATATATATAAATCAACAAAATATAAATGACACATAAAATCTAAATGGTGAAGAAAATTGAATACTGGTTTTGTAATTACCTAAGACGGCATAAAAAAAATTATAGCGAGGGTGCCTTATCACCTAGTGCCTTAGACCAACTGGTTTGAGAGCCACTGTTAAGCCTTAGGTGTTGTAAGACTAGGATATTGCTAATTACGCCATAATAAGTGAGCACATTTGGTAATCGGTTGATTAGTACCTCAAGAAGTATTAACTGTCGCATGAAGAATGTGTGAGCAAATCCATATAAAGCACACTGACTAAAAAGTACTAAAGAATGAGGACAAAGGTATGATAGCTTGAATTGAATTCTCTAAATGTAGGAATGTCTTTTACACACACGTAGGAGTATATGATCGATATTTGGAAGAAAGGTAGGGAGGAAGACAAAAGACGATGTTTTATTGAGAGATGATGTGATTTCTGATATCTTTTCAAGACCATTAAGATAGGGTTCATGACAACTAAAATGCTAGCGTAATTTGAAACTCTTATTTTCAAGTTCTTTTTTTATATGTTTCTTATCTTTGTATGTAACTTTCATTTTCTTTCTTTTATTATGTGATTTTGTGGGTGAAATCCGCTGAAAACCCTCAGGAGACAACACTCCTCCTACTAGGGATACCCAGAGGTTTAAAGGCTTGTTGCACGAGCTAAGTGCAATCGTATTGCCTACGAAAGCGTGCTAGGTTTTTAATAAATAGTTTTCTCGGGACGATCAAAGATCAGTTTAGGGGTATTTGATTAGTCTAAAATATTGCACATTTTTATGGATATTTTTCCTATTATTATTAAGTGCTAAAAGGTGTTAATTGTAAATAAAAAACATATGTGGGTTTATTTGTAAAAGTTTATTATCATATGTTTCTACATTTATAATTAATATAATTAGGGAAAATATATGCATATAATATTTAAATGAAATATTAGTAATTAAAATATGCATATCATATCAAATATTCCTAATCAATATTCTTAAGATATTATATCATATAAATGGTTGGAATAATATCTAAAAAATACAAAATACTACTAACACTTAGACTTGAGATATTGTGCAGGTATTAGCTCAGGTCTGAAATCTATATAGGAGATCCAAGTCAAATCAGGATATCGAAACCAAATCTGCCAAATTTTAGAAGTAAATCGAGAAATCTAGCAACGGCAGAGACTCAGAGCAATATTTTCAAAATCTACATATCAAGAGGTTCTCCAAATATCTAGACAAAAAGATAGAAAAAATCCCAGGTCCCAATCCCACTAGGAGGCGGCGGATCTGCGGTCGAACGTGGCAAAGGGCGGCGGTTCCGCAGTCGTTTGGTGGCCGTTGGTTCTGGGATTTTAAAAGCATGATCGTAACTACATCTACTCATATATGGCATCTAGGATTTCTAATTTTAGAGACTATATAAAGAACCGAGAGCTGTGCATTAGGAAATCATCCAATAATTCATCATCCTACAATACAATCATCTATTCATCTACCTCCATAAAGTTAGAGATCTACGAGCGAAATTAGGGTTCTTGTAATCTACTTTCTAAGGAGAAAAGGTTGTAATGAAATAGTTAATTAATAAAGGTTGTTTTTTTAATTCTTTTTGCATTTACTTTCTGCATTTACTTTACGCATTAATTTTATGCATTACTTTTCTGCACTTTTAATTATGGTTTCATTTATCTTCAACCTTTCTTCTAAATCGCTACTAACCATGAGCGGGTAATTTCTCGCTTGTTAGGGTTTGTAGGATAGGGTAGAATAATGGATGAAATATCTTTTTAACTTCTTTTGACATTTTAATGTTTATAAACTTTAGCAAAATAAATGTTAACTCTCTTATCGGGTGCGCTATCAATTTATTGATAGTTACGATCACGATTTGAGATTAGTTAAAACACTTATTTTGTTAAAGGCTTGAGATTAATAGAGATCAATAGAAGGATAAGGGGTAGTAGTGGGAAACCCTAGTTCCCTCCAAGAACCTCTAATCCACATTCATCGCTATCTCTCTAAGTTTTAAACTATTAAAAGATCAAAAGAGACTCTAAACATTTATCCATTAACTACCAAGTCCTATAAACCTTACAAGCCTTTCTATTATAAAATTTTATATCCATATTAAATTAAAATGATAACAAACCATCCTCTCTTTTATCAACTCATCTAAAGTAAGAAAAGAAGTTCACGTTTCTCTGCGGATGACCCGTACTCATCGCGGCTAGCTATTTGCGAAACCGTTTTGATTGCGGTTATTTACAAAACATACAAACACCTTTCACACGAACAATCAATAACGGATCTCAAGAAATGTACAACCTAAGGTTACTTAAGTGGAGCGGCGCATCGTAAGTACGCCGTAGAATATACGCATGGTACGTCACTCTACTTGAGTTACCTACTCTATCAATCAAGGTCAACCTACGTAATGAAAGTTCGAGTCTAATACCCTCTCAGTCAAGTCTAAGTTCCGTAAGGTCAAGTCTAGGTTCCGAAATATATACGCCCTAGACTCCGCATAGTCAAACCTATACTCGATCTAAGGCTAAACCCAACGCTCTGATACCAAATTTGTCACAACCCAGAATTGGCACATGACCGACACTTGAATCACATGAAGTCTATAGGACCCCGCCGTAACCTAAGTAAGCCGAAAGCCCAGAAATCTAAACTTTTTTAGGAAAATAATGGAGGTGAAGTTTTGAAATAAAGGAATAATATGATCAAGTTCTTTCTTAGAAAGTATAAGTAACGTTATATGAAATACAAATGGGTTGTATACTATAGCTGAAAAAAATTTCGTCATTTGAAATTTGGGCAGCACCTCCTTTATAAATTTTGATCCAAAATCGATACATAATAATAATATGGGCATCCCCAAACGGGAGCTAGCTCTTCACCAATTAGCGGAATCACAACCACGGAAATAAGAATATACGATGCCCAAGGCGAAGATCAATCACAGAAAAGAATAGAGAAAACCAAAACACTGTCAAATCAAATGTAGGAATGTATACAAGTCTTGACTCGAAATACAAAGAATATACAAATCGGTCTCTAGGTTTACCAAATATACATAGTCTGGCTGATGGAGCTTTTAACTAGATACAAATGAATAATGAACATACAATGGTGGTTGCGCTCTGTACTGTAACCCACCTACCACTGCAAATCACCCAGAAAGGAGTAATGTGCCGGCAAGCCGCTACTGAATCCGAGCGGTCGATCCTGCAAGAAAACTGTGGCACAACAGGGGTGAGTTGCCAATTCATGAGTAGAAGACATCATCGGGTAGAAATCGAATGTATGACAATCTCCTAAGTCATACAGTAATATAATAATAAAATATCGTGTGGTAACTGTAAGTCTACGCTAGCGCCCCGGCCGTCTACAGACGCCAAATGCAGAACAAAAACTTTTTAACTGGCGCTATCGTATACTTTAACCCGGATCTACCATTATTGCTAAACTAACAAACTATAAAGAGTGTAGAAAGGTTATACAGAACGATCCGAGTCCTTCGTTCTCCAACCATCATCCCACGCTCCGTTGCGGCTGCTCCGATCTCGTCGATGTGGCACCACATCACCGATTCTTTAAACGGGCTCCTGCCTCTGACTTGAGGCAACTCGGTCGTCAAGTTTGCTAGAAGAGACGATCAAGATTGATGTAGAGAATGAGTAGATGACTTTGTCTCACTTCGTCCAAGTCCGTGGACGATCGGTTAATGAAGTTGCCGAAGGAATCGGGTGATGGAATGAAATGGATAATGAAATTTCCATGCACCCTTAACCATAGTCTTTTCTCTCCAAAATGAAATCATTCTCTCTCACTCACAAAGAATGGCCGGCCACTTAATATGAAGGAGGAGGGTGAGTGTAGGAGCAAGTGGTGACCTTAAGAGAATGAAGCTTATCTTGAAGAACAAATATCTTAAGCTTAACAAAAAATGGAGGAAATCAAAGCATGAGTCACTAATACACATCATCAAGCTTTTAATACATCCAATGAAAACTCAACACCAATTAATCCTAGTCACCTCATCTAGAATCTTCTAGAACACTGAGTCACTCTCATCCAAGAAAAGATAAATCCGTCTTTAACCGAATGTTAAAAGACGGCTGATAGAAAACTGAAAACTGGCAACTTCCAAAAGTGATCCTGAAACGACTTTCAGGATAACCCCGTATCTGTATAAATATACCCGCATTTGTATTACGACCGAATACAAATGCAACTGAGACAAAGATATTATACCTACTCAATATAATACTCGGATCCGGCTTAAACCAAAGCCGACCAGTATCATCTGCCCGAAAACTGACACGTGCGTAAACGCACGTGTATTTTCCGAACCCTGCCATAAAACCATACGGCCTCTACAACGTTTCGCCCGAAGTTGGGAAACTCTCTGTGGGGGACTCTAATGACTCGTCAGTACCCTGGCAGTGGGTTTAACCACAAACCGTCAGCGGCACTAGCTATGCGTAACGGTTGCCCACGGACTGACCTCAAGGGTGGCCGATGAGCGAACTCAAGGGAGGCCGATGAGCGCACTCATCCGAAAACCCTACTGAGCCTAACAGTGACAATGTATATACAGTCCGGTCCGTTCGTCAATGAGTATCGCATATCCGCCTAGGGGGCTAGTAACGCCAGACCCCCAATAGCAGTATAAGTCGTGTCGGAGTGTAGCCCAATAACACCCTGAGATACTACTGGAGTACCTACCAGTAAATCTCCTGCCATGGCCATGGACTTTGTGTAATGGCTCTCCTAGACACAGCACGACCTCGCTCCCAATACCGGGAGAGACGAATCCCCTGCCGATCCGCTCACGTGCCTCCATATGGCTCGGGACTGTACCCAAAAGCTACCTGTTTGCACGACTCCTTTGAGCCGTGGTAGGGTAGAAATCAAAGCACAGTGGGAACTCACACGAGACAAATGACGACCTCAGGTCGATGAACTAACCTGTACACATGTCACCAGGGAACTGCTATCTGACGATAGGTATAGTACTAACTAGCAGATTCCCGGCGAGTCCTGTCCGGTGTACTCATAACCCAATGAGCACCTGTATACATCTTAGGTGATCCAACTGACACCAGTGGCTTGTGAGACCGGCCACCGCCCCTCGTCGGGGTCTCGACTGTATACACTAGTCTACTCCGGAGTATCGATGCCCTGTCTCGAAACTCCCACGACTAGGGACCACAATTAAGGATATGCATATAAACTACCCAACTCTCACGTATATGATCGCCATCATACTGTTGGTAGTAAAGCAAGATACTAAGGGCTCTATCAAAGTGTAACATGCAATCAGTCACCTGAACATGTACACGACTGATAAAGGCAAACCAGATAGCATACTATCATCTCGAGTAAGACTGTTTTACCGGGATAGGTCCTCCGCAATCATTGCAATCACGTACCTGCGATCCAATAATTGACTATGAGGGCACTATCTCCATTAATCTCCCACTTGCACTCAAGGCTAATTATTGCGATGTCGACTACTCACAGCCCGTGTGAAACCGAACATCCAACTCCTCTACTAATCAGTTTCACAAAGCCCGTTTGTAAAACTATTGTGTTCGAGAAATAGCCTCAGTGAGTGGATCCGCCTAGAAGTATCTTTCTATATCTCTCTAAATCTCAAGTTCGCGGAGAAAACCATCTCTCGAATTGAGTAATACCCGTCTTAGAATATGTCTGGATACCTGATGGGACCTAGTTCATAAATGAACTCCAAATCCAAACTTCTTAGACTGTATCGATCACTGAACCTAATCAGTATCGTGCACCATGCCACCCACAGTATCCTCTTGGACCACCTGTCCACAATACTGTCCCTCTTCGTCAGAGGGAAAAACTATAACTCTGACAATCACTCTGTCATCCATGTCACCTTTGAAGCCTGGAATGATAATCGTCTCCCGAAGAAGGCTGCCGTTATCAAATCCGTAGAACATGTACTTATGTTTTAAAACTGCTTCCTTATGTTTCTCCAGGATTGGATTAATACAAACTTATTGCATCTAGTGCAAAAACAACATCTGGTGTGGTACTTGACATCTCATGATTGACTCAATTGCCCAAGCAAGTGATCTGCCAATCATGCACTTCCCTCTCCCCTTTAGTCTATACGACACCTTTAGAGAGGGTGACTCCATCACCTGCAGGTACACCACCATGCTAGGAGTCAACTATTCTAAAAATCATTAGAATATCTGTCAAAGTACCCACATTGGGAAACTACCCAAATCCAGATCTAAAACCATAGATCCAGAAACCAGAATGTCAAATATTATATCCATATCCTGTCTGGAGAAACAACTGTGTGACGACAACAGTACAACCGATCGTAGTATAGGAATTTTACTTCCCACTCTGTGTATGTCATCCAGATACCATGACATCACACCCTACTACCTTCTTAACAGATCCATCCCCTATTCTGATTGAAGTCAAACCCATGACTGTCACATCAAAAATAGATGATCTATCTCCGCTATATCTGCTCAAGTCTATAAATAGACATAAGCTACTTGCCCACTAAACTTCCGCTGCTCCCACTGATTACGACAACCCTCCTACCGGGTCTCATATCCTGGAACAACAGTAGTGTCAAGTCTGGGTAGATAATAACCTCCCTGTCACCGTCCTTGAGGCTACCGGAGTACCTCTCGGGTGTCTGAGGTTACCCACCAAATCTGCGGAGTGGCTAATGGAATGTCAAACCTGATTGAATATATAGGTCCTATTAAATTTTCCGTAATCGTTCGCAGTTCTGGAATCACTTCCAGTTCTACCATACTCCCACTACTGTTTTCTGAAAAAGATCCATTTTACTAAAACTGTGGCGAGTCAAGAACAATATCACTATTGATCTTCCAAATGGTAGAATATCAACCCTCGTCATAGCCAGGGTCAACCCACAAACAGCCATTACAGAAACGTGCCCTGAGTTATCCAGAGTCTGGTTTTAAGCATAAGCTGGACAACTCCCCGTACCTTAACATCTTTTAAGGTACGAACCATTCTATATCCAATATAGAAACTTTGGCACTTATTTAATTGGAACCATATTCAAATCATGCAGCTGTCTCCAGTGCATATCACTTTAATGGAAAGAAGCTAATCAGCATTACTCAACTTAGGAATCCATCCATTTATGAGTAACCTGAAAGAGAAACACATTTCTCAAAACCATCACTATCATCTGAATACCAATCACAAGAATCTACATCTTCGATCTCTTTGAAGAATCCCGATACTTGTGACACCTGGTTCTCTACTTTATTCTTATACCCACAACTTCTCAAAACTTAGACCTTGTATTTCTACGAAACACTTGTCTAAATACTAGAGAAGTTATAAGTAAACAGAACATAGTACGAGGACCTACCTCTTTGTCCTGATGGACACTTGGACAACATACAATACTCTGTATAAGTCCGCTGAGTTAAACAACTCAAAACCTGTGCGTCGTAGGTTGAAAACTGTACCCTGGCGATTTCCTCAAATATCACCAATTACAACGAATTCCGATATAATGAGGATAATCACCTAATTCCCAATATCTTACTCCCACTCATCATCTGTAAAAGCATACAGATATGAGAATGGAACCTGGTAAATACATACCCTTGGAGTAAGTATCTAATCGGGAAAACAGTATTTCTTTAACAATGCACTGAAACATGAAAATGTTTCGTAGGGGTATCCTGGTATCCATAGCAATGCCTCTTCCATAATCCAATTCATGACTTCAACCGTATATTTTATTGCCATCTCTCCAAATCCCTTTATTTGTCTTTAGTCGTTACCTTCTGTACACCATCGTTAGGCTAAATGGTTTTCTTCCTTCCCTACCGTTCGGCACCAGCCTATGGTTTGGAAGAAGACTATCCAGTAAGCATAATAGGTGTACCCTCCTAAACCAAGGAGTACTCGCATCTCGAGAGAAGGTGATGATAAAAGACAACTGAATAATACCTCATTCCTTTAAAGGTGAAAATAGGAGTGGCGATGAAGTACGCGGTTTTGGTCGTGAATGATATCAGTCGTAATTTACTTTGCCCTCTTTCTAATCCCTTTATTTTGTCTTTACATATTACCTTCTGCACACCCTACTTAGGCTAATTGGTTTTCTTCATTCCCTACCTTTCGGCACCTGCCTATGGTTTGGAATAAGACTATCCAATAAGCGTAATAGGTGTACTCTCCTAAACTAAGGAGCCCTCGCAACCTGAGAGAAGGTGATAATAAAAGATAACTGAATAAACCAATTCTATTTCTCCTGAACCTTGATCCATCCTCGAAGAAGTCCCTTCGAGTTCGTATATAACCATATGATGGATCTATCCAATGGAAGTGAATATCCGTAGTAATACGGGTGTTCTGAGAAATTCAAAGGGTAAAAGAAGGAGTGGCAATGACTTATGCAACACAGACAATCCAAAAGCCAGTATTTTAAGAAGGTTCGGTCAACCTGATCACTGAGTCATAGTCTAGGGTCGGTCAAAGGTCGCTGCCAAAGAGAGAGAGAGAAAAGAAACACTCTGCGTGCACTCTAACCTAGATCAGAATGGTCATAACTTTATCTAATCCGGAAACCTCCCACTGTCCTGTCAAATTCTCCTCCAAACCTAAAGAAGAATCAATCGGGATCACCCGAAGAGTAAACCAACTCATCAGTGGGAATCGGGATCCAACTCTCATCGCATGATAACGTGATGGAATCCACTCGCGTTATCACACTCCAGAAGGTATGCGCATGCCTGGCAAGTTTCAGTTTCTTCAGAAACTCCCGATCTGATTTTTACCCCATGTTCTTATGACCTTGGCGAATGTCAACAAATCATAAGTCACATGTCAAGTTCTGCCCGTCATTATCTTGTTAATTTGAACCCACCCGTACATACCCTTGACGAAAGCCAACAAGGTAATACGACTGTCCCAAACCAACACATCTATCTATGCAACAAATGAATGCCCCAGCAACTACCAAACACTATGCCTTGACGAAAGCCAACAAACATAGCTTGAATATTACTGACCATCCATAAGAAACGACGGAGGGCTACGGCTGGTTTTTTGGCAAAAAACCTTTAGCGTAATGAACTTGATCTCGTTGAAGGAACCTGATAGCTTTTTAAAATATAGTGGCGAAAACCTTTTGCTAAAGAGGTCACTCCCTGTAAAGGGATCTCGGCTCTTTCCTCGTGGAATGAGGTGCAGGATATTCCACTGAATACCGCGATGCAAAGCAACATGTAATCGATTATAGTGAAGTTATTACCCTGACGCAAACTTCTGCCTAAGGGGTCAGTCCCGGTGAAGGGATATCAGCCCTTGCCCCGTCGAATGAGGTGCAGGATATTCCACTGAATACCACTATGCAAAACAAAAGGAAACGTCTTTGCAATAACACTTTTTAAATTGTTCCAACAACATCAAACAGGTTTGTTTTACTTTGCATTGATTAGAATCAACGCAGTCCCATCAATCAATCACACCAGAAAAGAACGAAAATAAAATGTACGTATATGCCATCCGCATTCGTCACTGGGTCCCGTCATCACCCGTTAGGTTACTTAACTAACGACAGAGCGGGGACTGGACTAGCGCGGGTGTAAAACATATACAACATCTAATAGTATATAAACCAATATACATAATCGCTCCAGGCGTGATAATATGCAACATTACAGAAAAGTAATAAGCATCACAGAACAATACAGATATCTGGGATCCCCGGGTTTCACAGAGCCGCTGCTGAAACCCGACGTTCCCCTGTCGTGTGGATAGCCTGTGCAATGAAACCTAGACCCCTACGGGTGCGGCAAGTTACCCGCCAAAACCTGAAGCGAGGTAGTCCCCACCAGCATAGTGAATGGAACACCCGGCACTTCACGGAATCCGGTAAATTGAGCACCCCTCCTTGGGTCAACCTGTACCCCCTACGAGTGCGGCGAATAGTCAGCCAATTTTAGAGTGGGGCCCCTCTGCCTCTCAAAGCCATGAGATGCGGACCCGTTGCCCTCCAGAACCCGGCTATCCGTGCACTCCGTCGCGGGGTAAAACCTAGTACAGTAATGTAAAATAGTACAACAGGTACATCGACCGCAACCTGGTCGTGCCCCCAAAAGAATATTATACAACAGGCAGTGACGGCAGTCCACATGTTGGACGCTCGCCCCGCAATATCAAATGTACAAATAAACTGAAACTGTACTACCATTGCACACTGCTATCCACCACGACAAATCCGCAACATCACAGCACAACACAGAACATCAACACGAATGTCACGTTCGCAAACCCGTCTAAAAGAACTATAGCAATCGGACGCGGTTTACCGATCAAATGACATTCCCGGTTGGAGATATAATGTAAGCACTGTAAACTAACATGTTTAAATTTCGATCGACCAAATATCAAAAAAAAATGGGCCACACGACTTACTGGTGAACAGTAACAAAACCTGGGCCAAAACGATATTTACCAAAAACCACAAAATCCAGAGTAGAATGCACTGTAGAAAAATGGCAAACTGATTTGACTTTTCTGCGGCGGATCCGCGGCCAAACCCATGCTTGGGCCGCGGATCCGCGCTAGAAAAGTCGAATTACTTCGTCGAATTTCTGCAGTATTTCTAAAAAACCCTGCTTGATTTTCTGGTATGGTCCAAATTTCATTTTGACCAGTTTAAAAATTTACAGAAACTGTCAAGTTGGAATTTTGCAATTTTTGTTTTTCGGTTCGATCGATATTTTAAACGCGTTAGCACAACTTAGCATAGCAAAATGGTGAGGCTCTGATACCACTGTAAGTCTACGCTAGCACCCCGGCCGTCTACAGACGCCAAATGCGGAACAAAAACTTTTTAACTGGCGCTATCGTATACTTTAACCTGGATCTACCATTATTGCTAAACTAACAAACTATAAAGAGTGTAGAAAGGTTATACCGAACGATCCGAGTCCTTCGTTCTTCAACCATCATCCCACGCTCCGTTGCGGCTGCTCCGATCTCGTCGATGTGGCACCACATCACCGATTCTTTAAACGGGCTCCCGCCTCTGACTTGAGGCAACTCGGTCGTCAAGTTTGCTAGAAGAGACGATCAAGATTGATGTAGAGAATGAGTAGATGACTTTGTCTCACTTCGTCCAAGTCCGTGGACGATCGGTTAATGAAGTTGCCGAAGGAATCGGGTGATGGAATGAAATGGATAATGAAATTTCCATGCACCCTTAACCATAGTCTTTTCTCTCCAAAATAAAATCATTCTCTCTCACTCACAAAGAATGGCCGGCCACTTAATATGAAGGAGGAGGGTGAGTGTAGGAGCAAGTGGTGACCTTAAGAGAATGAAGCTTATCTTGAAGAACAAATATCTTAAGCTTAACAAAAAATGGAGGAAATCAAAGCATGAGTCACTAATACACATCATCAAGCTTTTAATGCATCCAATGAAAACTCAACACCAATTAATCCTAGTCACCTCATCTAGAATCTTCTAGAACACTGAGTCACTCTCATCCAAGAAAAGATAAATCCGTCTTTAACCGAATGTTAAAAGACGGCTGATAGAAAACTGAAAACTGACAACTTCCAAAAGTGATCCTGAAACGACTTTCAGGATAACCCCGTATCTGTATAAATATACCCGCATTTGTATTACGACCGAATACAAATGCAACCGAGACAAAGATATTATACATATTCAATATAATACTCGGATCCGGCTTAAACCAAAGCCGACCAGTATCATCTGCCCGAAAACTGACACGTGCGTAAACGCACGTGCATTTTCCGAACCCTGCCATAAAACCATACGGCCTCTACAACGTTTCGCCCGAACTTGGGAAACTGTCTGTGGGGGACTCTAATGACTCGTCAGTACCCTGGCAGTGGGTTTAACCACAAACCATCAGCGGCACTAGCTATGCGTAACGGTTGCCCACGGACTGACCTCAAGGGTGGCCGATGAGCGAACTCAAGGGAGGCCGATGAGCGCACTCATCCGAAAACCCTACTGAGCCTAACAGTGACAATGTATATACAGTCCGGTCCGTTCGTCAATGAGTATCGCATATCCGCCTAGAGGGCTAGTAGCGCCAGACCCCCAATAGCAGTATAAGTCGTGTCGGAGTGTAGCCCAATAACACCCTGAGATACTACTGGAGTACCTACCAGTAAATCTCCTGCCATGGCCATGGACTTTGTGTAATGGCTCTCCTAGACACAGCACGACCTCGCCCCCAATACCGGGAGAGACGAATCCCCTGCCGATCCGCTCACGTGCCTCCATATGGCTCGGGACTGTACCCAAAAGCTACCTGTTTGCACGACTCCTTTGAGCCGTGGTAGGGTAGAAATCAAAGCACAGTGGGAACTCACACGAGACAAATGACGACCTCAGGTCGATGAACTAACCTGTACACATGTCACCAGGGAACTGCTATCTGACGATAGGTATAGTACTAACTAGCAGATTCCCGGCGAGTCCTGTCCGGTGTACTCATAACCAATGAGCACCTGTATACATCTTAGGTGATCCAACTGACACCAGTGGCTTGTGAGACCGGCCACCGCCCCTCGTCGGGGTCTCGACTGTATACACTAGTCTACTCCGGAGTATCGATGCCCTGTCTCGAAACTCCCACGACTAGGGACCACAATTAAGGATATGCATATAAACTACCCAACTCTCACGTATATGATCGCCATCATACTGTTGGTAGTAAAGCAAGATCCTAAGGGCTCTATCAAAGTGTAACATGCAATCAGTCACCTGAACATGTACACGACTGATAAAGGCAAACCAGATAGCATACTATCATCTCGAGTAAGACTGTTTTACCGGGATAGGTCCTCCGCAATCATTGCAATCACGTACCTGCGATCCAATAATTGACTATGAGGGCACTATCTCCAACAGTAACATGGGTGATTGTGTATACATAAGTATAATAATAATAATAATATCGTGCCTGTGGTAATATATGATACTATATCATCTGTGTTATATATAAGTATATATATGTATCATCCAACATGTGCCCATCAACGATACATCAAATCATCATAAAACCCGAGTGCCAAGTATCGACACTCAAAATCATCATAAAACCCGTGTCCAGTATCGAAACGTAAATCATCATATCTTAGGCACCGTCTCATCGAATCGGCCCTCATATTCATCTCTCTCAAATCACTCCGGTCGCTATCCTCCGGATATTCACCGAGTCCAGTACTGTCACCGGTAGGTAGTGTTCCCCTGCCAGGTTCAACGTCTCTCTATACGATCTTCTTGCCCCGGGATACCGTATCGGGTCCACCATGTACCCGCAGACGGTGCCTCCTCTCTCCTCGAATCGGGTATACACATAACTCAGAATCGAGAAAACTCATGGTGGACGCCAAACATCATATCAAGAGAAACCGCGTTTTTAAAAACATCATAAGTTTTCAAAAAGTTTCTGTAGTTTCTCAAATCCAGAAATCTCATAAAAACCGAATCTCATAAGCATGTAGTAATAATGAAACAATATGTACAGGCATAGAACAAATCTGTAATGCATAACCAGTGTGTTTGTATGAGTGTGGCGTTTAACTAGGTAAGAAAATGCAATAATTGAACTAGTAAGTGTGGTCCGGGGTGCTAAACAATAACTAAAATGCTACCGGTTATAAGGTGATACGGTGACGTAGCGATTTCTAATGTGTACGTGGCATGGCAATTACCGATGATGAGTGTGTAAGCCGGCGAGTATGTGTATGTGCAACATGCACATCATCGGTAATGGTGTGTGTGTCCTAACAGACGAAGTCATACAAAGATAAGGACAAGGAACGCAGTATGTATGTCGCAAATGAAAATAATACGAGCGTATCTAGAAATAAGAAATTGTAGCGCGAGCGTAAATAGAATAAATAAAGCGTAAACGCGAACAGTATAAAATATGTAACTACATATGAGTCATACAGTTATAGTTTAAAATAGTACGAATAGTTATTTTTAACAATGGGGGCTATGGTGTTTTTGAGAAAAAGATACCATTTGAAAATCCGTAGCGTCTCTTCAGATTGTCATTTAAAAGTGCATAACGATTTGTTAGTTTTAAAAATATGTATGGCTCTAAATATATCCTAACATCTAATTAAGTGATTTAAAACAATATTTTCTCGAGTCGATATATATATATATATATATATATATATATATATATATATATATATAAGTCGGCGATTCATTCTCATCATATCATGTACGGTATAATCCATCGTATGATATCATTAAATCAATAGTTTGGATCTATAGTCATTTACGTCGTCATCTCATATCATTATATGTCATATCGTATCATGTCATGCCTTTTCATATCATGTCATATAATATCGCCTCATGTCATCATATCCAATCATCTCGACTTGTCTCATCATAACACATCATATCCTCATCTCGTGATGTTGTATCAAAATTATCCTCAAATATATATGTGTGTGTGTGTGTGTCTGTGCACGCGCGCGCGTGTGAATATATGTGTGTGTGTGTGTGTGTGTGTGTGTAAAAGCATATATACATATGGCTCAAGGCTAAGAAAAATTAGAACTAAGGATATTCCTCCCTACGAGTATACTTATTATTTCTTATAGTATCCTAAAACCCTATTAGCCAGGTATATATATCTAATATATATATGAGAATAATGGAGGAAAGAGGCCATAGGAGGGAATTTCCTCCTATGGCGTCGAAAAAATACACCCTCCATCGTGTATTCCGACGATCGGAATCCATCATCTTCATCGTTATCATTTAAGATGTATGTACGCCAAATTTCATGTATTCTACAACTTTTTCACCGTTGATTTAGCAATGTAAAAATTTCTATTGTCTGTAAACCGTTAATTTTGAACCCACTAATTCAAGGGTGAAAAAGTTGTAGAATCATATGAAATTTGCGGTTACTTTATGTGTTTGTCAACACATAAATTGCGGTTACTTTATGTGTTTGACAACACATGAAGATATGTTGAGAGCTTGCATGTTAGACTTCAAGGGTTCATGGGAGGATCATCTACACTTGGTGGAGTTTTCGTACAACAACAGTTTCCAGGCGCTATTCAGATGGCTCCATTCGAAGCTTTATATGGTCGCAAGTGTCGTTCACCTGTTTGTTGGGACGATATTGGAGAATGAAGATTGTTGGGACCGGATTTGATCGTGCAAACAGTTGACAAGGTCAACACTATCCGGAATCATATGAAAGCAGCACAAGACCGACAAAAGAGTTGGGCAGATACATCGAGAAGACCTCTAGAGTTCGCCATTGGTGATTTGGTATTCTTAAAGATATCACCGACTAGAGGGGTGATTCGTTTCGGAAGTCGAGGAAAGCATAGTCCTCGATTTGTTGGACCTTTTGAGATTTTGGAACGTGTTGGAGAAGTGGCGTATCGATTGGCGTTACCGCAATCCTTGGCGAATGTTCATGACGTGATTCACGTATCTCAACTCCGTAAATATGTTCGAAATGAAACACATGTGTTAGATCATTCGGACCTGACTGTACGTGAAGATTTGACTTTTGAGGAGCGACCGATGTCGATTGTGGATCGAAGAGAAAATGTTCTTAAGAACAAGGTTATCCCTCTTGTACTTGTTTCTTGGGAAAACGCTCACATGGAGAATCAACTTGGGAACGAGAAGATGAAATCCGACAGAAGTTTCCACATCTATTCTTGTAGTTTGTTATTTGTTTATCCTTTCTTGTTCTTAGAATTTCGAGGACGAAATTCTTTTTGTAGTTGAGTATAATGTAACAACCTAGCTCATTTATACCAATTCCAGTTCCCGTATTTATTTATCTGTGGTATTTTATTGATTTATCGTGTTTTGGTGCAAATGGTATTTTACATTTTACATTGCATTCGATCCGACCCGCTTGCTTGAACTTGTTTGATTCATATTTATAGATTACCTTGACTTGTTACATAGACACGTGCAATTCATGTATACTGCATACTGGCAATTTATCTAGCATCGCATATTTTACATATAACATTTTAGGTCGTGTAAAATAAATTAAAATTGCATTTCATAGCCTGCATGATACCCCTAACCCCATGGTAGCATCCGCACATCTTGTTCTCGTCCCGTTCAGTGAAACGGACGTGTCTGGATGGCTACGCGTACGTATGTGCATCCGTTCTTGGGGGTATGCATTTTCATTAACTGAACATTCATTTTAAAATTTGGAAGTCGCATATATTTTTCGTATTTTAAATCTGAATTTTTAGACCCGACCCGGGCGCGTTTTGAAATATTTTTGTATCCCGCCAAAATTCAATTTATTTAAATTTTAAAATTTAATTCTAATATTTTTAACAGTTCATAAGATTTCGATAACCAATTTAAATCTTTTAAATTTTTTTAAAATATTATCCCTAACCAATTCCAACTCTCCCTCCTCTGTCTCGCTGGCCGGCCCCACTTTCTCTCTCCCTTTCTTTCTCTTTCTCTTTTTTCTTTACCTCTCTCTCTTACCTCCCCTCTTTCTTTCTCTCTCCCCCCGGATAAAACAAAACTATCTCTCCTCATTGTTCACCACTCCCTTTCTCTATCCTCTCGATCTCCTTTCTCTATCCTCTCGATTCTCTTTCTCCCCTCTCGCTTATTTCTTTCTCTCTCTCTCTCTCTCTATATATATATATATATATATATGTGTATATATATATATATATATATATATATATATATATTTCTTCTTCCTTCTTCTTTTTTCAAAAACCCACGAACCCTAACCCCACCTGCCTCCGCAGCCATCGCCCCCTCGCCTACCTCGTCGCCGTCGCCGTCTCGTTGCCGCCGCCTCACCCTCCTCGACACCTCCACCTTCTCCCTCCTTCCCCGAGCCCTGCACGCACCCGTGAACAAACCCGAGCCCCTGCACACCACTTCACCGCGAGCGACGATCGCCGGAGTGATCTCGTCGTCGCCCCTCGTCCCAAATCCGGTGCAACCCAGTGAGCATTTCTTCTTCCCCATTTCCTTCTTCCTTCTTTCTTTCTTTCTTTCCTTCATTCTGTTTTTCTTAATTATCCGCTGTCTCTGTAGATCGCCTCGCCAGAGCTCCGTCGACATCGTCGACACCCTCACGACCCTCTCTGCAGACCACAGTGAGCTTTCCCCTCTTCTCAGTCTTCTTCTTCCTCCTTCCCTTCTTCTCTTCTTCTTTCTTTTCTATGCTTTTCTTTTCTTTAAATGTTCTCTGTCCTTGTTCAGTTCGCCAGAGACGTAATGACGCCGACGATCCAGACGACCCAGCGGACGTGCCTTGCTTATGTGATCACCTTTATGCGTTGTTTGAATCCGTTCTGTATACCGTGCGCGCGTCGCGACTTTTTGCCGACGTGAGACGTTCCGTACACCCGTTTCTTGATCCGTCTAGGCAAGTTAATCTTGCTACATGCTATTTAAATTATTACATACTTATTTAAATACACATTAAACCTGTTGTTTAAATCTAGTGCCCCATATTCCATTTTAACATTTCGATATTTCGTTTATATCATTTTAGATCTAGAACATGAAAACATATCTCGTTGCATATTAGATTACAATACACTGTACCCATATCCATATTTATATCACATAGTGCTCATTTGTACATCCCATAGTACCATTTTATAGTTTATAACCTTTCGGACACCCGTTTGCATCCATCTCGCCTAATATATATATATATATAATTGCATCCTTAGATCATATTAGTGCATAATAATGTGATATTAATATTCCATGCTTAATAAAGTGCATCCTAATTAATATTGGAACTATAATCTTAACCCTAATGGATAACTGTGCATCCATGTGTTTGAATTTATACCTATTTGCATACCGCATCACACTGTTCCATTTTATTGTTACATTGGTACCCCATACTTGTTTTTGTATACCCATACTTATTATAGTTTGATTATGAGCACCCACGTGACATTTGTGCACCCCTGACATGACTTGATATACTATTACTTGACACGGCTTGATACCGTGCACTACTGGACATGATTGGATCCATATACACTACCTGACTTGATCTGATGTACCACAGCTTGACCTGTTACCTGATCTTGTTACTAATGCCAACAGTCTTGACCTGTTGTCCCTACAGACATTTCCTGTTGTCTATTCAGACAAATCTGTACCTGCTTGATTCTGTGTTGGCATTAGCTCCAGATTTATCAATACCTGACTTGAACACATAACTTGGGGGTATGGGGAAATCAATGATGAAACCGGACTTGTAACTCGACAGTTCGATACCTTTACTGATCAGTCTTACGGGCTAGGCCGGCCCCGGGGTGATGCTGCTGACATCACTCATCGTTACATACTACCTTTTACTGCCTTGCGGCACGTCTCGGATTCAGCCCGAGAATCTTGACCGTGGTCCCGGGCATGCATGGGATACTATTGAGTTATATCGATGATTCATCAAATTGATTTCAAAGACATGAGAGTAGATAACCCGGTAGACTAGTTTAGATACTCACTGCACATCACCTATGCCTTACCCTTCACTGTCACTATTTATATTACTGTTATACCTGTTTTACTGTTTACACTCATACCTGTATGTCTTGCTACCCCTTTTTATATTATTACTTGATATTATGATACACTGACGTCTGGGTTTTGCATGGCCCAGATTCCTTACCTTTGCTGCAGGCCGAGCAGGAGTATTTCAGTCAGCAGGCCGAGCAGTGAGGACTTGCCCGTAATTAGTTTATTTTTCCTTTCAGTATTTTCATTCCTGATGTGAGCCCGCATTATGGGATGTACATTCCAGTTTATTCCTGTATTGGATCTTTTTGCTTCCGCATTATTTTATTCTTGACTCGTTATTCTGGCTTATGGACATATATTAGATAGTTATTATTATTGTTCTTGATATCTCTACAGCCGTAATATGACTGTGGATGGATATTTCATATCCACAGGTAGCATGGTTGGCTCTGTTACGTGCCTACCTTAGCGTACTCTGGGAAGCGGGGCGTGACAATTACATGTTGATAAAGCCCTTAGGATGAGTAATTGACTACCAGGATTATGATACAGATCATACTAGTGGGGCAATGTTAGTCGGTAAGTACATCCTTCAATTGTACCTAGTCGTGGGAGTATCGAGACGATGCATCGATGTTCCAGAGTAGACTAGCGTATACACTTCTTAACCCATATGATGGGCGATGGATGATCCCACATCCATTGGTGTTTGATATCAAAGAAGGTATACGGGTGCTCAGTGGAGACTGGGTACACTGGATGGACTCGCCGAGAACTCCTAGATAGTTTTATTCCTCACGTTAAATAGCAGTTCTCTGGTGACATTGGTACAGCTTAGTCTGTCGACCCGAGATCGTCATAGAGTCTTATGTGATTCCTACTGTGCTTTGATTTCCACCTTACCACATTCAAGAGATCGTGCAAAACGGTGGTTTTTGGGTACAGTCTAGAGTCACATGGAGGCAATGAGCGATAGGAGGGGATTTCGTATCTTCCGGTATTAGTGGCTGATGTTGCGCTATGCTCCATTGGCCATAACAGGAAATCCCTAACCAGGGTTGCTAAGATTTACTGGTAAGTGTTATCAGTAGTTTCTAGAACCGTTATGAGCCTCATATCGGCATGACTTACCAGGCTATTAGGGTCTGATGTTTAACATCCCCAAGCTGAGATATGCCACATATCAGACGAAGAGACCGGACTGTACGGTAGTGTTACTTATTGGATTCGCAGGAGTATGAGCAGACTTGCTTGTTGATCTTCTGATCGCTCAATACCCGTGTAGCCGTTACGTTCAGCTAGTACCGCTGACGGCTTGTGGGTGACTGAGTTGATCATCACCTACCGTCGACGTATTGACGAGTCTTTAGAGTCCTACACAGAGGTTTCCTGGCTCAGGCGAAACAAAGTAGGAGCACATATGTGATATGTGCGGGACCGAGATTAATACGTGTATGTGATACCGTATTCTATTCTCGCAATATGTGATATCGGTCGGTTATATGTGATATAGCCGGATTATCGGATCAAGTGTTGATTCGATAAATTTATACATATGATATTAGTCGATTATATATGATATAGCCGGATTATTAAATCAAGTGTTGATTTAATAATTTAATGTATAATTATATATTTGATATATTAATTTACATTAACTAATATTAGCTCACTTAAGCATTTCTTTTTCTCACTAGTATATACTTAATATATATGTGATATATATTATTCGTATCATGCTTGTTGATACATGCAACATGGGTGTATGAGACTCACACCATGCTTATAAAAATGTAGAGTTTATTTATTTAAAGTAAATCAATATTAGTTGGAAATTAGTCATGGTTGATGCTTAGTGGAAGCTTGTAGAACCCATTGATTTAGTCCACTAATTTTGTCTTACTTGAGATATTTATTAACCCAACCATTATCATTAACCATGGTTTAGTCTCTACATGAGTTAGTATATGATACTAACTCACCCATGCTTGCTATTCTCACTCATTGATTCACTCATTCATTCTCCACTTCATCTTCTACCTCATCTCCAAGAGCTCTCTAGGTTTTTATGAGGCGAGGAAAATTAGTGAGAAAAATATTTCTAAAATGAGCAAAAATCCAACTTCATCATACTCTACTAGACCAGCCATTTAGTTTAGGGTGTTGGCTTCACTAATTCCAAATTAGTGAAGAGGTAGCTTGAGTTGGTGTCTCCTCGACGTAGATCATTTTCGGCCTCGAATACTCAAGCAAGCTTGTTCATTTCATCCTGTGGAGCCTATCTAGAGTCCGAGAGTTCACTACTTGGAGCGGAGGGACTACTACACGGAGTTTTTGAAGTGAAGAACCGGTCTACAAAAGTTGTATTCCTTATTCACTTAGATGTAAAAATATTTACATTCTTATTTCGTCTAATTCTCTAGTTAAGATTCTAGGTTAGGATTCTTTTAGCGCGCCAATTTTTTGAAAACGGCATGGTAGATGCCTCCCGAAACACAGTGGCAATGCTGCGGAACCCAGCACCTAATACATTTATTAGCGACCGTTCGTATTAGAGACCGTTTATTAACGGTCACTAATAGATGTATCAACGACCACCCAATCAGTGACCGTTTAAAATATAAACTGTCGCTAATATACATTAGGAACCGTTCGTTATCTTTTGGAGACTGTTCCATACGGTCTCTAATAGTGACTGTATGTAGTAGCTGAAGGGTCACGGCAGCGTCCCGGACGTCGAAACGCGACCAAAATGCGGAACAAAAATTTCTGAAACCGGCGCTACCGTTACCCGATTTACGGATCGACCTTAAACCCTAAACTAACAAGTTAAACTAAGAGTTGGAAAAGTTATACCGAGCTGATCCGTGCCCTTCGGTCTTCATTCCAAGTTCCTAGTGGTCCTTCGATTATGTTTGGTTGCCGATCTTCCTCCATCTCCGATGATCCACCCGAGGGAAACGGCGCAAGCTCCAACCTCGTCGAACGAGGTAACCGACGCTCCAAAGTCGCTAGCGATGGAGAGTGGGGGTGTATGAAAATGTCACTATGTTATTCTCTCAACATTTATGCTCATGGGAGCAACCATAGAAGAAGATGAAGGAGGTGATCTTTGCATGAGCAAAAATGGCTAAGTGTGCAAGTAATGAGAGTAAGAGAGAGGGCTAGCATAATGATCAATCATCTACCAAAAATAAAAAACCAATCCCTCCCCCTTAGTGGCCGGCCCCCTCTCTCTCCCATCAAAAAGATATCATATTCTAATTTCATTAAACAATGCACCATACTTTGCTACACACCAGAATATTGCATTATTATATTCCCCATTCTTATATATTTTACAAATAAACGGGTGCTTTTGACGCATGCCTGCTACATGTTACAGGTTACAGGTTCTTGGGTCAAAAACAGTGAAAAAGACAGAAGACGATACAAAAAGTGAGACTAAGACCGACAAATGGGAGAACCTTGATCAAACCCACATGAAGATCAGTTCACAAAGTACAAGACAGTGCAAGGTTCAAGACTTCGTCACGAAGCAACGGCAAAAGTTCACTACAATTGTTCACTGGAAATCTGGAACCAACCTAGAAGCTCAAATGGAAAAGAACATATAGAAACAGGAAGACAAAGTCACCAGAAGCCAGTACCAGAAATTACAAATCCCAAGCCTTCAAGTTGGCCGCGGAACCGCGGCCAAACCCTGGCTGCGGCCGCGGTTACGCGGTCGTACTGTGCGATCTCGAGTTGAAAATTTTACATAATTCTTTGGCGGTGTTGACTAGTCAACCTAAGGCTATTTTTGTAAATATAGACATGCGGTTCAAGATGTAACCTAGGGTTTCTATTTCCTATAAATAGAACTCTAAAGCTTGTAATTCTTTATGCCTCCTTTTAATAAAAATTCCAAAGTTCTTTATGGAGAGCATCGGTGCCTTTCTTCAATTCAGAAATTCAGATCTGACAACCCTGCTTTGATGTTTGGAGAGAGCCATCTGTAAGTAATTTAATTTCTTGCCCTAGTGTAGATTTCAATTCCTTGCCCTAGGTAGATTTAATTTCATGCCCTAGGAACTTGTTTACGGTTTAGTTTTGGGGAAGGATTTTGAGAGATGAGATCTCTCATCCTTTTCTTACCCACCAAATATTTACAATAGGACTCCATGCATACATGCACATACCGCTCCCTACGGCACTCTATCCCTCGAGGTAGCGGTGATACCGTAGTATAAAGGCCCGGATGTGATGTTTTCCATGGAGGTTAGGGTAAGGATCTCTAAAGGAAGGACAAGAATCTAGAGGAAGGAACATCTTCCCGAACGGATCTAATCTACTTTATTGATAATTACCATAACTCCTCATAGATCTTCATTCGGGTATTGAAAGCGGTGAGATTTAATTACATTTCCAAACCATCCCTAAACCTAGCCCTAGCAAGAGTAGATCTAGATAATTGCCCTAGGTTAATTAGATTTTTAGATTTAATAATCAACCGAACACCGTTCGGAATTAACTCGTAAGAACGAATCGGAAATTCATAAAATCCCTGTGGACCGACCCGTACTCACCGGCTAGCTTCATGCGACGCCGTTCTTGATTGCGGTTACAAATATTTTTGATCTATCTTTTAGAAAGCGCAAGCACGCTAAATCACTCAAATCAAATGGCGCCGTTGCCGGGGATGGCGTAGAACTTTCCTTTTCGCAATTTCGGGTTAATCAAAATTTAAAAAAATCATAAAAATCTAAAAAAAAAATCCAAAAAATATATAAATATATATAATCTGTTATTTTTGGAAGGGATACTTTGTTGTTTGAATTTTGCAGGATATACGAAAATCGAATCTGGAAATCTACAGAGATCAAAACAGGAAAAAACAGATCGGAACAACAGAAGATCACAACAAACGAGGAATAGAAGAAATTTGGAGGACCGAGTCTACAAGTTAACCGCGGTGATCTGGTCAAAAAGAAAAAAAGAAGGCCGAACCGACCAAAGCGCGGCGGAACCACCGCGCCAGCCCCCTTTTGGCCGCGGAACCGCCGCGGTCTAGTCGAATCAGGGCTTAAAAAAAAGGGACAGAAAAAAAAAACCGTTCCGCCACTGCAAATTTCTGTGAGTTTTCTCTCTCTCCTCCTCTGCAAATCTTGATACATCTTCTGTAAATTTGCCTGCAGGATTTCTTTGCGCTCAAAAATCCTTTCCCTTCCAAATAACAATCTTGTGCAGGATTCTTTGCACCGCGCATAAAATAAAAATCTTTGATTGCAAGTGATTTACTGTTTTGCATATCTTTAATCGGACTTTAAGGGGCTTTTTGACCAATTCAGATTGGGTGGGGATTTCATCACCCTTCTCAGGACCCCAGAAATCACATAAGGCATTTGCATTGACCATATCCTAATTAAAAAAATACTAGACTCAGCCCTAAGGACATCGAGCTCAATAGGAAAAGGACTAGTATAGGCATCGACCGTTTAGCCTAATTGACTTTGCAGTGTCTAGGCTAGTGGTTTTTAATTAGACCCACTACTGTGGTTCCTTCCCACTTACCTGGCCGTACTTGTCGGTGAAGAGACGGTTTGAGGTCCTATTTCTAGCCCTAGTTAGGAGCTGTCTAGCAGACCTAGGTGACCCTAGATCTAGGTCTGATTGCGCATTTCTGGTTGATTACATTTGTGTCTAAGCCCTTTATCAAATTTTTTTTCTGCAAACAGTCTCAAATAAAGAGAAAAAGAAAAAAAGGAAAATATTTTATAGAAACTTGCAAAATTTTTTAGCTGCAAATAAATCCTTGCACCACCCAACCTTCCTTCTTGTCACCTTTCTTCTTACAACATGGGTACCCCACATAATAAATCGTTAGCCGAACTTTGGTATCCCGATCCTAATTTTGCGTCGTACGTTAATTTGTTCGGTCAATTTAAAGACGATCCTTCCTTACCAAAAATATCTTTGAAAGATCAAATAGAGGCGCCTAGGAGAAATAATTTGACTTTTCAACCCACTTTGTGTCAACCAAGTCAACCTTTACCACCTACATATGTTGATACCACTTCTTCAAGTCCTTCTGTCACTCCTAGACGGATGTCCATTGCTGAGCATATTGCTCAATCTCGCAGTCGATCTTTCACCCCTCTCCACTCATCCAGTTCTAGGGATCAACACGACTATTCACCTTTTTATCCATATGTTGACCCTACTCCTGTCCAATCACCCACTTTCTACCAGTCATACCCGACTTTCCCATCTTCACTCGACACTGTTTCTACACAGCCATTAGGGAGTTTCACATATCCAACCAATTTTGAATCTTTTACCGAAATCCCCTCACCACCCAAGTCTAGTTTGGAAGAGTCGTTGGAGGCTTATATTGCTGCAACAAACAAAATGGTGAGGAATGTGGAAACGTCCATGGCCGCCCTTATGCAACCGAGTGAACCGGTAGCTAGTGTCCCGCTAGCTCCAAATTTTTCAATGTTTGAGGCGGCAGTTGGAAAGAGTGCGAATCAAACCTACCCTTACCCAATTGAAGCCCACAATTCCTGTTTTCCATCGATTGCCCTAAATAGTTCACCTGTTGAAAATAAAAACGAGTTGTGTGATTTTGTAGTGTTTGATTTGCCAAATTGTGAGGAACCCCTTTCGAGTGAAACCGCACCTAATCCTTTCGATCTTTACACCTCCCATCTAGAACCTAAATCGATAAATATCCATGCTTTTGATGAGGTGTCTAAGAAAATTCATTTTCACTTGATTGAGGATATAGACGCCGGGAATATTTCGGATGATGAACCTGTCGATTTAATTGAGATTTTATGTTCAAATCATCATCCCGAGTTATTAAAGGTTTCTCCCGAATCTAATATGCGTCTTGAATTTGATGATAATGGCATGGATGAGTTAAATATTAAGGATAGTATTGAGGAGAGTCTTGAGGATAATATTGAGGTTGAATCATTTGATGTGTCTGATTTTCCAATTCATCCTCCTGAACCTTTGACTGCTATATCACCCTCCCTCTTTCCCATCGTTCCGACCCCGCTTGAAGACTGTGAGCTTGAAACCTTTTCCTTTGAATCTGACACAAGTCTCACAGACGATAACACCTATGAGTGTTTCACTTTTTCGGACGATGTTGATGACTCACCGCCCGAATTTGAGTCCTTTACATTTTCAGATGAGCCATCAGACTCGGTTGATTATAGTAGTTTCGAACCATTAATGGAATCTCTGAAGTTCGAAACAGTTTACTACGGTGAGAAAGATACCATCCCTAATTCACTCCCTTTCGTCTTTCCCATTGTTCCGACCGAACAAATGACCGTTACGCTTTCATCTCCTATACCAAGCTCGGCGTACCCATGTTTTGTTGCGAATCTTGAGGGATTTGACCCCATTTCACGACGGGTTGATAGGTTAGCGCAATCGCTTTTAACACATCGGTCGTCACAAATTGCGCTAATTTATTCACTCGATTTACACCCTCAAGATCGCGCGACTCTTCTTTCTCCTTTCCGCCCTTCTTCTCCCCCACCGAGACCATATTCTGCCATTCTTCTTTCCACACGGTCTCGCGTGTTTCTCATTTCTTTCATCTCCATCCCATTCTTGCACCGACTATACCTTTATCATGATAAGATTTTTGAATGGTTGGTGCTAACATTTGGCTTGTGTAAGGCCAAGCTTAAGTTGGGGGGGAATCTTTGTATATATGTATATATATTTTTCTTTTTCTATAAAAAATTAAAAAAAAATTCAAAACATTAAAAATATAAAAAAATTATAAATAAATAAACAGGGAAGTGACGGTATTTTGACCCTCTTGGTTTAGCATGACAGTGAGGACACTGTCAAGTTCAAGTTTGGGGGTATGCTCGGTACGTCTTCTTCCTTCGCATTCATTTGTATATATTTTTGCATTTGCATATTTATTTGAAAACCCATAAAAATTAGAAAAATTTCAAAAATTATAAAAAAATATTGTATTCAATATTGGCTAATTGACTTGAGTTTGACAAATATGTTAACTGGCTAGGAACAACTAGATCTTAGACTTAGTGAATTAAAAACCCTAAAAATAACATTCCTTAAAGTTTAACGGTAGAAAGTATATACTTTGTAGTTTATTTAGAAATAGGCAAATTTTGGGTTCACTTCTTGGGCTAAGTCGAAACGAAGGAAATGTATTGATATTTTTATTAGAGTATAAGTTTGAAAAATAGTTCCTAGCTTAAGTTTAGATTCTGAAAATGTATACCCTACAAATTGCACAATCACGCACCTTGAAACTTGGAATAGTAGAAAAGACCTTGAAATGCTCTTGTCTAAAGTCCTTAGTACAATGAAAATAAAAGGAAAAAAAAAGTGAATAAAGAAAAAAAAATGAACACTGGTTTTTGTGATTACTTAAGGCTGCATTAATGAAAAAAATATTTAGCGAGGGTGCTTCATCACCTAATGCCTTAGACCAACTGGTTTGGGAGTCACTGCTAAAGCCTTGGGTGTTGCAAGACTAGGAATTACGTTTTAATGTGCAAACACATCTTGTAATCGGTCATTGGTACCTCAAGAAGTATTAACGGTCGTATGAAGGATGCGTAAGCAAAAATTCATTTAAATTCACCAACTAAAATGTGCTTTGGACAACGGACAAGAGTATGATTGCCTGATTTGAATTTCCAAGTGTAGGGGTGATATTTACACACACGTGGGGATATGTGATTAGAGTTTAGATGAGAGAAAGGAATGAAGAATAAAACTTGTATCTTTAGTAGGGTTGATAGAAATTCCTGAGTGGAGATGTAACCCTAGAAGGAAGACTTAAGAAATGCCGAAAGCTAAGTAAGTCTACAGGATATATATAATCTTAAGTTAAATGATGAGGAAGTGTGAAGAATATGGGTGGATAATTTACGGGTAAAAGATAATAGAATTTCTTATTAGAAAACCTAATTGGAGAACAAAAGTTAATGGGCCGAATTGATAGGATTTTGTGGGTGTAATCCGCTGAAAACCCTCAGGAGACAACACTCCTCCTACTAGGGACACCTAGAGGTTTAACGGCTTGTTGCACGTGCTCAGTGCAATCGCGTTTCCCTGCGAAAGTGTGGTTAGGATTTTAGTGAATAAAAATAAGTTTGCTCGAGGACGAGCAAAAGATAAGTTTGGGGGTATTTGTTCACACCAGAATATTGCATTATTATATTCCCCATTTTTATATATTTTACAAATAAACGGGTGTTTTTGATGCATGTCTGCTACATGTTACAGGTTACAGGTTCTTGGATCGAAAACAGTGAAAAAGACAGAAGACGATACAAAAAGTGAGACTAAGACCGACAAATGGGAGAACCTTGATCAAACCCACATGAAGATCAGTTCACAAAGTACAAGACAGTGCAAGGTTCAAGACTTCGTCACGAAGCAACGGCAAAAGTTCACTACAATTGTTCACTGGAAATCCGGAACCAACCTAGAAGCTCAAATGGAAAAGAACATATAGAAACAGGAAGACAAAGTCACCAGAAGCCAGTACCAGAAATTACAGATCCCAAGCCTTCAAGTTGGCCGCGGAACCGCGGCCAAACCCTGGCTGCGGCCGCGGTTCCGCCGCCGTACTGCGCGATCTCGAGTTGAAAATTTTACATAATTCTTTGGCGGCGTTGACTAGTCAACCTAGGGCTATTTTTGTAAATATATACATGCGGTTCAAGATGTAACCTAGGGTTTCTATTTCCTATAAATAGAACTCTAAAGCTTGTAATTCTTTATGCCTCCTTTTAATAAAAATTCCAAAGTTCTTTATGGAGAGCATCGGTGCCTTTCTTCAATTCAGAAATTCAGATCTGACAACTCTGCTTTGATGTTTGGAGAGAGCCATCTGTAAGTAATTTAATTTCTTGCCCTAGTGTAGATTTCAATTCCTTACCCTAGGTAGATTTAATTTCATGCCCTAAGAACTTGTTTAGGGTTTAGTTTTGGGGAAGGATTTTTAGAGATGAGATCTCTCATCCTTTTCTTACCCACCAAATATTTACAATAGGACTCCATGCATACATGCACATACCGCTCCCTACGGCACTATATCCCTCGAGGTAGCGGTGATACCGTAGTATAAAGGCCCGGGTGTGATGTTTTCCATGGAGGTTAGGGTAAGGATCTCTAAAGGAAGGACAAGAACCTAGAGGAAGGAACACCTTCCCGAACGGATCTAATCTACTTTATTGATAATTACCATAACTCCTCATAGATCTTCATTCGGGTATTGAAAGCGGTGAGATTTAATTACATTTCCAAACCATCCCTAAACCTAGCCCTAGAAAGAGTAGATCTAGATAATTGCCTTAGTTTAATTAGATTTTTAGATTTAATAATCAACCGAACACCGTTCGGAATTAACTTGTAAGAACGAATCGGAAATTCACAAAATCCCTGTGGACCGACCCGTACTCACCGGCTAGCTTCATGCGACGCCGTTCTTGATTGCAGTTACAAATATTTTTTATCTATCTTTTAGAAAGCGCAAGCACGCTAAATCACTCAAATCAGCCCCCTCTCTCTCCCATCAAAAAGATATCATATTCTAATTTCATTAAACAATGCACCATACTTTGCTACATGCACTTTGACCCGCACCTCCTTTCCACCTCATTTATAAAACAAATGATTTTCTAAAATGGAAAATCATATAAATGAGGTGGCATCTTCTTCTAGAAGCTATTCCGTACAAAATACGGAATACTTCCCGGTACATGTACCGAAATACATATACGCGTAATCGTACCAAAATACGAATAGCCGAGAGAGAAAACGAATAGTGAACAATATTACTAGAATACGTATATACAAATACATATATAAATTATTAAATCAAAACCTGATTTAATAAACTGGCTTAATTCTAAGCCGCTAGTATTATCAACCGTCCAATTAAAGTCTGCGCGGAAAGTGCATATATTTAATCGGACACCTGTATGTATCAACATACCTTATGTACACCATATCGCCTGAACCATGAAAACTCTCTGTGTGGGACTCTAAAGACTCGTCAATACGCTGGCAGTGGGTTTAACCACAAGCACGTCAGCGGCACTAGCTGTACGTAATGGCTACCCAGGTATTGAGCGAAAAGGGAGGCAGATGAGCAAACTCATGCAGAACCCCTACTGAGCCTGACAGTGACAATATCCGTACAGTCCGGTCTGTTCGTCTAAGAGTAATCACATATCGAGTCTAGGGGTGGATAAAGTCAGACCCCTATCAATGCGATATTTAGTGTCGGTATGAAACTCATCACCACCTGAGAAACTATCGATCCTGGATCGATAATTCTCGTCCGCCGTGGCCACGGATTTATGGTGATGGCCATCCGTACACAACGAGACATCAACCCCTAATACCGGGAGAAACAAATCCTCGACGATCCGATCACTGCCTTCATGTGGCTCGGGACTGTACCCAACTAAAACCTGTTTACAAGACTCGTTTGAGCCGTGGTAGGGTAGTAATCAAAGCACAGTGGGAACTCACACGAGACAAATGACGATCTCAGGTCGACAGACTAACCTGTACACATGTCACCAGGGAACTGCTATCTGACAATAGGTATAATACCAACTAGCAGGTTCCCGGCAAGTCCGTCCAGTGTACTCATAACCCAATGAGCACCTGTATACTATCTTAGGTGAACAAACTAACACCAATGACTTGTGAGACCTGGCCACCGTCCCTCGTCGGGGTCTCGATCAGTATACACTAGTCTACACTGGAATATCGATGCCCGGTCTCGATACTCCTACAACTAGGGACATTTAAGGATGTGCTTATAGACCCCAGCTTCCACATATATGATCGCCATCATAATACTGGCAGTCAAGCAAGAATCCTATAGGCTCTATCAACATGTATATAATGATAAAGACAAACCAGATAGCATACTATCATCTTGAGTATGACTGTTTTATCGGTATAGGTCCTCACTCAATCATCATAATCACAAGTCCGCGACTATGATAATTGCCTTGAGGGCACTATAGCCAACAGTAGTATGTTTCTTTCGCTGTGAGTGCTTCTTGATTTCAAGTTAATAGTTAAGCTCCGAGTACTGGTGATTGTCGACGTCTTTGAACTGCAAGGGAAATTAAATATATGGGTTCGGATATCGGATCAAGAGTTTTTTGCTGAAGTAACGATAAAATTAGGTTATTTGCACAAAACTCCCAGGTACACTCAAATTCAATTCTCACAGTGCAAATGCTCGTCTTTCTCTAACTCTAAAACTAGTTTGTTTTTTTTAGAGTAGAATTTGAGGCTTTTGTAAAGGCTTTGATTGATGAATAGAGAGAGTGTTTGCGCTAATTATTCCTAAAAATTATGTAGATCCTAAGTGCTATCAAACGCAAAATACAGAGGAGTTTTGGGCAATTGACCCCAAATTAAAATATATAACTACCTATATGTACCTTGAGATTTCCAGAGCAAATAAGCCAGACGGTGTAGTCTCGGCCTCGAGCGTCTCTTTATAGGGATTGCGGCCAGGAGCAAAGGTACCCTACATTCCCTTAGCTTGATTCATTGAAACGATAATTTTATTACTGTCATAACATATATGTTCTCAAAGTTAAATATTGAATTCGTAGACATCATACAGATGCAACATAAACAAAATCGAAGATACAATTGAATAGCCTACGTAATCCCATTGACACCCATGGAGTTCAAACACATGGTGAAGATATAGTGGCGGAGACAGGATTTTATGTTAGGTAAGGCAACAAGACAATAAGATCAAGAGATTAGTTTCAACAAAAAAAAAATACCTTGAACTTTTGGCAGTTTCAGATAACTAATCTAAAGTTTTTGTTACAACCTCAAATTTAGTAATTGCATATAAAATGTCATGAAACATCCCTTTTTTTTAATATAATTTAAGACCTTACTCATGTCGATTTTAGTGTAATTACTTATAGTTCTTTTTCGTGAGATGACATTACTCTAGGTCTATAAAATAAAAAAACGGACTATTTGGAAACAAAATATGATATTAAATGAAAAAATGTAAAGTATGCATAAACTAATTTGCAATTTATTAAGTTCCTTGCACTTGTTAATAACAATGTTAGAATATATTTTCCTTGACAAGGTTGTAGATTTAAGGCGTTTTTCGCGAAATCTAACCAATTGGGTGACAAAATTGTTAGAGAAAAGTTTCAAATCCTAACCTGCTTGAATTTTTGTTCTATCTTAAGCCTTAAACTATATAGAAGAGTAAACCAAACTATTATTTCACATTTCTTAATTCTTATAAAATATATGAACTTGTTACTCTTATATATATTTTTGAAATAGGATGTGATAGTAATGCTTCATCAATCATTTGTACAACATCTGCATATTCTATTAGATTTTTTATGAAACGGCTTAGAGAATGATGACCGTGCAAAGTAATGAGAAGGATTAGGTGGTAATAATAACCAATTATATATTAAAGTAAATTATTTTTAAAAATGATAATTATGGTATAGAATGAATGGAAATAGCCACAAAAAAGAGAGGTGGAAATCAGAACTTGATTATAATTATGCAAAGCCTGTTGCCTATACAAAGAAACTAATAAAAAGGAGCTTTTGATTTTTGTAATGGTATGTTAGGTTAAATGTAGATTTTGTTAGGTTAGAAGTAGATTTTGTAATGGTATGTTAGGTTAAAGGTAGACAAAACTAATAAGAAAGAACCAATTTAAAACTATAAATAGCTTTAAAAATAAAAGAAAGAATAGGGGGAAGGGGGATTTAAAATTTGCAAAAGTTGATGACAAACAGGATAACTTCGAAAGAGAGAATTTATTTAGGATTTTTTTCTCATTTGTTATATTTACTTCTCTAACCAATTAATCATAATATGATACCCCATTATTATCATCGATCAGATCAATTTTGGATCATGAAATTATATCCGTTTAACAATTGGATTATGCTAAGATCACCCATATTATGGCGGATCTGTAATTAGCTCGAAAAAACCGAACATGGTTGGGTATTGCTAATATCTGATCAAGCTGTCCTTGCTTGATCCAATTGACACCCTTAATTCTAACTTAGTTCTTCCGGTTGGATTGATTCGTTATCATATATGATCATCGACGCCATTGTTAAAACTATGATCCATCTGATTGTTATACTGACATCAAGGAAGAAGAATGGAACAAGAAAACATGAAAACAAGGAAACCTTGAATCTTGTGTTTTCCCGGAGCTCCATCCTTTTTTTTCTTTGATGGGTGATCCATCCACATAGAATTTCTCGATCGGTGCCCTATAACAGAATTTGGGTCCTTCAACATCATATAGGCAAACATAAGATGCACGTCTTATATTTAACACTATTAGGAAATTTCTTGCTCTATTAGACATCTATACTTGTTGACCATTAGTATCATTTCTTAAAAAATAAGTCAAATAGATGCATGCTAAATCTCATATGGCGATCATATTGCACAATTTGCGGCATATGGGATGTGTATTGTAAGTTTTTGTTAGAATATAAAATATATTGCTTCAACCCTCGTCATAATTTTCGAGTTTTTGTGCGATGGAAGGGGCATTGCATATAGTAATAGAGCAATCCAGATTCGATTCCCATACGTGTATTAAATTCGGATTTATTAAATTAAAATACCGTTGCGCAAAAACTCAAGTTTCGGCCCAAAGGGCTTTCCATTTGCAGGAGCGTGTTAAAATATAAAATATATTCTCTTAACCCTCATCATAATTTCAGAGTTTTGGTGCAGTGGCGGGGACATTTCATATGGTATCAGAGTAACCCAGGTTCGATTCTCCCACCATTTTCATATTAAATGTCGACATGCAAGGACGTGCTAGAATATAAAATATATTCTCTCAGCTATAATCGTAATTTTTGGAATTTTGATGCAATGGAAGGGACATTATATACCCCTTTAAAAAACTTTCAAAATTTGAATTTTGTTTTAAGAAGATAGGGATTGAAGCTTTTCCCACCAAGAAATCTTCTGCCACATGATCGAAGGCTTCATTCTTCTCTAACGTCGATTTTGTAAAGCTTTTTTTTTTATGGAGATTAAATGAGAATGAAGAAATAAATGGGATTTTCAGAGAAAGACTTTTAAGAGGGAAGAAGATGAAAGAAAAACCTTCAATCCATCCAAAAACGGGACTCTTGTTGGTTCCACCTAATCTTGACTCAGCTAGTACCAATTTCTTCTTTAACATGAGAGGTCGTGAGTTTGATCCCCGAAAGGGTTGATTTTAAAGAAAGAAAATTCCCCGTGTGCACATTATAAGTATTTTATGTCTAGTAAGTGTCCAATAATCTAATATTTAAATTCGCCCAAAAATAAATGTTCAAGGATAAGGGACCAAATTTTATTTGATGACTTTATCCCATAAAGGCTTATTACCAGTCCCCTAAGAGTTTTTAAGCACAAATACAATAGTCGATGCACATACTGACTGGAAAAGCAAATAATTATATTAAGTACAAGTTAATATTATTGAGCAGGGCCACTGGCTCAAAAAGGCCAACATTTATTTTTGAGATAACATGTGATTTAAACTAACCACCTCCTATCCCACTTCTATCCCAGGCTCGATTTCGGGTGTCTTTAATGGGCTACTTCAAACTCCACCATTATGCTACTCCAAACCCTTAAAGGCCAAAATTTATTGTCGTTTCTTTATTGTCATTTTACAAGTATCAACCATCTTGTTAGTGGCTACATTACATTCACATATTGATCTTGCTACTTGGTAGTCCTGAGGTACACACTCATCAAAATTACATCAATCAAAGGCCGAATTACCTAATTTATCGTATAACATGTCGAGTAAGAGACATCGACCTTTAGGCCGAATCAGTTATTGAGGTTAAAAGTAGGGAGTCACACGACTGAATTGACTCTGAAGCATAATTTATGGAGGTCTGGATCTCCTTCAGTTGTCCTCCGTCGATCTGTCGCGAGCGTTGATGAATGGCTAAGATTGGGTTAAAGGGTTGCCTCCTGAAGCGTGTGGATCTTAGTGGGCTTGATTTGGAATGAAGCCGGGCTACCTGCAAAGAAGTTCCGAGATGGTTGTACCACCGTAGACCCTCCAACGATCAAGTTAGTCGAGGTATTTGAGCAGAGTAGCGGCCTATTGGGGTAAAATTGCCTTACCTGAGTCGTCTGAGAGAGAGGTTTATATAGCAGCTGCCAAGGGCTAGCTGGCGCGAGGTCCTCGCCGGCCGTTATGCCCTTGGCGTTATGCCTGCGTGAATAGCGGGATCCCCCATTAATGATGAGATACGCTCGTTAATGGGGGGATCCGACAACGTGGAATGCAGGATCGTGGGGCGGCGGATATCTCGCGCTTGGTGAGATGCGCGGAGCCGTGGCGGAGGTGCCTGTGACCCGCATTCTAGGTCGCCCGATAGAACCAAAGAGGCCTAGTTCGGCGAGAGGCCTAAAAGAGGGCGGGAGGCCGAGCTAGTTCGGTTCTGTGATAGCTCGGAGGCGAAGGGCCGAGGAGCTCGGCGTGTAAGAGGGATCGGAGGCGAGCCAATGGTCGTTTACAAGGCGAGCGCAGGAACGTTCAGGGCATCCTCGGAGGTCAGGTCCAAGTAGCGGGACGATAGCCCGGGGGAAGCCTCCAATGTGCGGTTCATGCCCTGTTTCCATGTGCCTCGGGACACGTCATTTGCCACGTGTCATGATCTGGGGAGTTCCCGATTATGAGCATCATCATTAGCCCCCCACTCTCGTCCCGATCTATTTATAGGTCGGGGCGAGAGCGGTCTGATCGGTTCCCCGGGCTCAGTTCGTAGTTAAGGACATCGTCAGTGCGGATTTCCGAGGTGGTTAGGCGTATCCCCGATGACGTCAGCGGATCAGAGAGGAGATCGTGCATTAAAGAGGGAGTGCTGATTCGATCGTACGTCCGTTAGGACGCAGGCCACATGTCCAATGCCGATCGGCGGACGTGATGGGTCATCACCGTCTTCTGCGCTTGAAGGGACGTCTCCAATGGTTATACTGACATCAAGGAAGAAGAATGGAACAAGAAAACATGAAAACAAGGAAACCTTGAATCCTGTGTTTTCCCGGAGCTCCATCCTTTTTTTTCTTTGATGGGTGATCCATCCACATAGAATTTCTCGATCGGTGCCCTATAACAGAATTTGGGTCCTTCAACATCATATAGGCAAACATAAGATGCACGTCTTATATTTAACACTATTAGGAAATTTCTTGCTCTATTAGACATCTATACTTGTTGACCATTAGTATCATTTCTTAAAAAATAAGTCAAATAGATGCATGCTAAATCTCATATGGCGATCATATTGCACAATTTGCGGCATATGGGATGTGTATTGTAAGTTTTTGTTAGAATATAAAATATATTGCTTCAACCCTCGTCATAACTTTCGAGTTTTTGTGCGATGGAAGGGGCATTGCATATGGTAATAGAGCAATCCAGGTTCGATTCCCATTAGACGCGTATTAAATTCGGATTTATTAAATTAAAATACCGTTACGCAAAAGCTCAAGTTTCGGCCACTTACGGGAGCGTGTTAGAATGGAAAATATATTCTCTTAACACTCATCATAATTTCAGAGTTTTGGTGCAGTGGTAAGGACATTTCACATGGTATCAGAGTAACCCGGGTTCGATTCCTAGGTTCCAGTCCAAAAGGCTTGCGACATGCGAGGACATGCTAGAATATAAAATATATTCTCTCAACTATAATCGTAACTTTTGGAATTTTGGTACAATGGAAGGGACATTATATACCCCTTTAAAAAACTTTCAAAGTTTGAATTTTGTTTTAAGAAGACAAGGATTGAAGCTTTTTTCCCACCAAGAAATCTTCTGCCACATGATCGAAGGCTTCATTCTTCTCTAACGTCGATTTTGTAAAGCCTTTTTTTTTGTATGGAGATTGAATGAGAATGAAGAAATAAATGGGATTTTCAGAGAGAGACTTTTAAGAGGGAAGAAAATGAAAGAAAAACCTTCAATCCATCCAAAAACAGGACTCTTGTTGGTTCCACCTAACCTTGACTCAGCTGGTACCAATTTCTTCTTTAACATGAGAGGTCGTGAGTTTGATCCCCGAAAGGATTGATTTTAAAAACAGAAAACTCCCCGTGTGCACATTATAAGTATTTTTTGTCTAGTAAGTGTCCAATAATCTAATATTTAAATTCGCCCAAAAATAAATGTTCAAGGATAAGGGACCAAATTTTATTTGATGACTTTATCCCATAAAGGCTTATTACCAGCCCCCTAAGAGTTTTTAAGCACAAATACAATAGTCGATGCACATACCGACTTGAAAAGCAAATAATTATAATAAGTACAAGTTAATATTATTGAGCAGGGCCACTGGCTAAAAAAGGCCAACATTTATTTTTGAGATAACATGTGATTTAAACTAACCACCTCCTATCCCACTCCTATCCCAGGCTCGATTTCGGGTGTCTTTAATGGGCTACTTCAAATTCCACCATTAGGCTACTCCAAACCCTTAAAAGCCAAAATTTATTGTGGTTTCTTTATTGTCATTTTACAAGTATCAACCATCTTGTTTGTGGCTACATTACATTTACATATTGATCTTGCTACTTGGTAGTCCTGAGGTACACACTCATCAAAATTACATCAATCAAAGGCCGAATTATCGTATAACATGTCGAGTAAGAGACATCGACCTTTAGGCCGAATCAGTTATTGAGGCTAAAAGTAGGGAGTCACACGACTGAATTGACTCTGAAGCATAATTTATGGAGGTCTGGATCTCCTTCAGTTGTCCTCCGTCGATCTGTCGCGAGCGTTGATGAATGGCTGAGATTGGGTTAGAGGGTTGCCTCCTGAAGCGTGTGGATCTTAGTGGGCTTGATTTGGAATGAAGCCGGGCTACCTGCAAAGAAGTTCCGAGATGGTTGTACCACCGTAGACCCTCCGACGATCAAGTTAGTTGAGGTATTTGAGCAGAGTAGCGGCGTATTGGGGTAAAATTGCCTTACCTGAGTCTCTGAGAGAGGGGTTTATATAGCAGCTGCCAAGGGCTAGCTGGCGCGAGATCCTCGCCGGCCGTTATGCCCTTGGCGTTATGCCTGCGTGAATAGCGGGATCCCCCATTAATGATGAGATACGCTCGTTAATGGGGGGATCCGACAGCGTGGAATGCAGGATCGTGGGGCGGCGGATATCTCGCGCCTGGTGAGATTAGCGGAGCCGTGGCGGAGGTTCCTGATAGAACCGAAGAGGCCTAGTTCGGCGAGAGGCCTAAAAGAGGGCGGGAGGCCGAGCTAGTTCGATTCTGTGATAGCTCGGAGGCGAAGGGCCGAGAAGCTCGGCGTGTAAGAGGGATCGGAGGCGAGCCAATGGCCGTTTACAAGGCGAGCGCAGGAACGTTCAGGGCATCCTCGGAGGTCAGGTCCAAGTAGCGGGACGATAGCCCGGGAGAAGCCTCCAATATGCGGTTCATGCCCTGTTTCCATGTGCCTCGGGACACGTCATCTGCCACGTGTCATGATCTGGGGAGTTCCCGATTATGAGCATCATCATTAGCCCCCCACTCTCGTCCCGATCTATTTATAGGTCGGGGTGAGAGCGGTCTGATCGGTTCCCCGGGCTCAGTTCGTAGTTAAGGACATCGTCAGTGCGGATTTCCGAGGTGGTTAGGGTATCCCCGATGACGTCAGCGGATCAGAGAGGAGATCATGCATTAAAGAGGGAGTGCCGATTCGATCGTACGTCCGTTAGGGCGCAGGCCACGTGTCCGATGCCGATTGGCGGACGTGATGGGTCATCACCGTCTTCTGGGCTCGAAGAGACGTCTTCAATGGTTGCGCGACACGTGGAGCGTCGACGGCTGGCAAGAGCGAAGCGTCGTTTTGGCGGGAAACGATCAGAGCCGTCGGATGCGTTTGCTAAAATGCTATAAATAGATGTGGGATCCCTCCAGGGTCCACACTTCGCCATCATTTCCCTATTGCTGCGAGAGATAGCTCGGCGCTATTTCTTTTAGGTCGGATCTCTCGCGCTCTTTTCTCGGATGACTCCTTCTTTGAATCGGATTAGATGTCTTCCGCTGAGGAGTCTGTTGAGATAGTTAGGGTAAAGTATAGGGAGTCTTCTTCTGCTTCCTCCTCTACCCCATCCGAGTCGGATTCCCCTAGTAGAGTTAGGGTTACCCGCGCCACCCGTGGTCAGGTGACGGTAAGGGTCCCCAAAGCGCGCATCGGGAATGCTTGCGATGCGCCCTCCCTCCTAAGGAATATGGACGAGCTCACCACGATCCGGGCTCGCTTCCACATTCCCCCTAACTATTCGCTTCGTTTGGCTAGAGAGGGCGAGAGGGCGGATCAGGTGCAGGGCAGGGAGATCGCCTTATACCTGGACGCATTCTGGGCTGGACTGCGTCTGCCCTTTTTCCCCGAAATATGTGGGGCGCTACATTGCTTTCAAATAGCCCCGGGCCAGCTAGTGATGAACTCATGGAGAATTCTCCTCGGGTTCTTGGTCCGGTTGCAACTTGAAAAAATCCCCTGCAGCTTGACCCTTCTCCTTTCCTCTCTTTGTTATAAAAATCATCCCGACACCAGTAAGGACGAGCCGAGCTGGGTGTACGTTTCCTTTAGAAAACGCAGGAGAGGGGCGGCCGGGTCGGGGGTCGTAGTAGTTCCTTCTTCCATCCATGAATGGAAGGAGAAGTTCGTATTCGTTGGGTCACCCGAGGGTGAGGATTGGCCTGTGCCTGTTACAGTGACACAGGGCCGACTGCCCACGGGTGAAGCGGTCGTCCTCTCCCGAGGCGAGGGCGGTGTCGATGTGGGAGCTTATCCAATAGGCCGATGTTTTGCTTTCCGAGCAGGCCCTCAGTTAGGCCGGGCTCAGCCCCGCTCGATTCATGGGTAAGTTAGGAGCCTAGCCGACCTGTCTAGACTTGCATATTTTTCTTCTGCTCTTTCTGGCGTCACTAACTCCCTTTGTGTATTTTCCTTTTGCAGAACCGACGGCCTGATCCAAATTCCTGGCTGCCATAGCCGTGAAGAAGGGGAGGAAGACCGGGGGCGCCGTCTCGTCCCGCCCTGCTCCGAGCCCGCCGCACTGGCTAGGCCTTCCACCACGCCCCAGGCTTCGAAGACCAGTCGTGGGGAGAGCCGTAAGCATGCTCGGGAGCCGGAGCCCCGGGCTGTGGAGGTGGAGGATGAGGCCGACCCCCCTGAGGTCCCCCTCAAGAGGTACAATAGGACGGTATCTCGATCTCCGTCCTCCCCGATCTTCATGCAGGAGGGGGACGTTTGTTTCGAGGTCCCCTCGGGGCTTTCAGTCGCCAATAGCTTGCTCTCAGAGATGGAACGATCGGCCGGGGGAAAAATCCCTGGGGGGCCCTCAAGGCCCAAGTCGCCGCCATTGCTCAGGAGGCTGTACAGGTCAGTATCCGCTTTACGTTTAGGTTTTCGCTAAGCATCTTTTCGTCGGATCGGATTCTTTTTAACCCCTTCTTTTATCTTCCTCAGGTCCTCCAGCACTGCGCCCTCATCGTCAACATGGAGCACGAAGAAATTGCCCCGGCGATGCAGATGGCGGGCGAGTCTTCCTCGTAGGAGAAGGGCCTGTGCCAGGAGCTACGTCAGGCAAAGGAGAGGATCACCGCCCTCGAAAATCGGATGGCCGTCGAGAAGGTGGTGAACTCCAAATGGAAGGAGTCCATCTGAATTCTGAAGGAGTCCAACAAGACCATCGAGGCTAAGTTGGAGGAGGCCAGGGTGCTCAACGCCATGATGAAAAAGACACGGGATACCTTTAAGAAGGAAACCGAGGCGGCGAAGGAAGGGATGAAGATCACCGACCTCCGGGCTGCAAAGGCAGTGGAGAGGTACAAGACGTCGGAACAATTCTACGCTGACCTTGCCGACGCCTCGGCCATTGTCTGGCATCAGGCTCTCGATGCCATCAAGGCGTTGATACTGGGGTTTTCCAACGGCAAGCTCCGGCTCGAGTACCCCCTCTTCGAGGATGAAATGCAGGGGGATGCCGCCGGAAGTGCTTCCGAGGGAGAGGCTCCAGGTGGGAGTGCTGGAAGTAAGGCCCCGGATCTCAGCGCCGAAGCTCCTGGTGGGAGCGTCGACCCTAAAGCCGCCGCCCCGGCTCCCGACGCCGATCAGATCGAAGTCCTCCTTGGTCCCGAGGCCTGAGACTTTCTGCCTTCTTCACTTTTTTTTGAATCTTGTAAGCCTTCGGGCAATTTTGTAAGGCTGAGAAGCCCATAATACCTTTTGTAATGACTCTCAGATTTTGAATAAAGCCATTTTGATTTTATGTTTTCTTGTATGAGCCTGTTAGCGTTTTCCTCGTATCGCGAGTCAGACCGTAGGTCGATGACTAGTCCTTTAGATGGCGATCGCGCGTCGAGTGAAAGCCAATTATTTGTCAAGTATACAAAGGCCGGTGTCAGGCTGGTGTCCTTATGTCCCCGGAGTCGAGGTGACGATCGCTCACTTAAGATACGTCGGTTGGCTCTTTCGAGTAGAAAGGTATAGATTTGCTCATTCCTTTTAGTTGGACCGGCGACCACTTCTTTTAGAGTAAGTTAGGCAACAGCCAAGTTTGAATTGGTCAGCTTCGGCCGAGAAACAAAGCTGTTCGGCGGTTTCATGAAGGCCTTAGACCCTTAGTGTAGATGGGTAGGGAGTTACCCGCTAAGGGTTAACCGAGCAGGGAAACTACTCGGTGGCCTCTTAGTGAGGGCTTTGATCCTTGTCATTGGTGGGTAGTAAACTACCAGCCATGGATGACCGAGCAGGGAAGCTGCTCGGTGGCCTCTTGATGAGGGCTTCGATTCATAGCGTAGATGGGTAGGAGCTACCCGCTAAGGATGGACCGAGCAGGGAAGCTGCTCGGTGGACTCTTAATGAGGGCTTTTGATCCTTGGCATCAGTGGATAGTAGACTACCAGCCACGGATTGACCGAGCAGGGAAGCTTCTTGATGGCCTCTTGATGAGGGCTTTGATCCGTAGTGTAGATAGGTAGGAGCTACCCGCTAAGGATGGACCAAGCAGGAAAGCTGCTCGGTGGTCTTTTGATGAGGGATTTTGATCCTTGGCGTCGGTGGGTAGTAGACTACCAGCCAGGGATTGACCAAGCAAGGAAGTTGCCCGGTGGCCTCTTGATGAGGGCTTCGATCCTTAGCGTAGATGGGTAGGAGCTATCCGCTAAGGATAGACTGAGCAGGGAGCTGCTCGGTGGCCTCTTGATGAGGGATTTTGATCTTTCGCATCAGTGGGTGGTGAACAACCAGGCATGGATAGACTGAGCAGGGAAGCTGCTCGGTTTTGCGAGGCGTCGTTCGATCTCCCCTAGCATGTGAAAATCTGGAAAAGTGGTCGTCGCGGGCGACACATGGCTTGAACGCATAGGCGAGGCGAGGCGTTCCAAGATCCACGTCATTCCAACTTCGGCTGGTCGTGAGACACGGGATGCCTGCTACGTGGCAGCCTTGTATTGGAAAAGTTGAAAATATCTCAGAATTCGCGCCCGTGCACGCGCAAATTTCGACCCCTGGGGATTCTGTTGAGGCTATAAATAGAGAAGGAGATAGGTTTCTTTCAGCATTGCTTTTCTGAGATGGTCGGGCATATCTACTCGATTGAAGAGATCGTCACTCCTGATGATGTCTATTTGTATGACCAGTCCCTCTCCGAGGAGACGTACCGGGGGGTGGTCCAGCGCATCGAGGACCATTTCGGCCGCCTACTTTCTCGTCGGTCGTCCATCCTCCAATTGCTAATGTATGTAATTTGGAGGAGGTCACCGGGGCTGTACAACCCCCTCTCCGAGGAGCTGCAGGATGAGGCGCTCGATAAGCTGTACACGCTCTATGTCCTCGGCCTCATCTCGAAGAACAGGCATGACCGATCGGCGGCCCTTCTTTTGGAGTGTTTCCAAAAGAGGCAGATCGTGGACCCTTGCCCGGCAGATGGAAGTTCCGGTGCTTCCGTGGCGTCTCGGGTACATAGGTAGCATCAAAGAGAGCGGGCTGAAGAGGCTAGGGCTCGGCTGGCGGAGATCTCTATGGAGTACCACCAGCAGTGCTTTCTCCATCCCGTACCCCCTCTGCTGTAATTTTAATTTTCGTGTAAGGCTGAGGAGCCCATAATACTCATGATAAATAAAATTCTCTTTTTGCAACGTACTATTGTTTCTTTTTTTTCTTCTTTGTGTGTTTGAGTATTTTCATAAAACGAAACCCGTGACCTTTGAACCGAGAAAGAGGGAAACACATAAAAGAAGTTTCTTCTAGCTCAAAAGACTTAGGGGAAAATACCCGTGACCTTTGAACCAAGGAAGAGGGAAACGCATAGGAGAAGTTTCTTCTAATTCAAAAGACTTAGAAAAATTTATATCGCTTTGGCAAAGAAGAAACATATATTCATAAATACAATTTTTAAATTCACTTGTACAACTTGAGCTTCTCGGCGTTGTAAGGTCGCGGAAACTTACGACCCGCCGTGTCTTGTAAGCGATAGGCCCCGCTGGGCAATACCTCGGAGATGAGGAATGGGCCGTCCCACTTCGGGGAAAACTTGTGCAGCTTGCCTTGGTCTACGAACTTGTTCCGCCTTAGGACCAGATCTCCAGTCTTGAAGGTGCGATGCTTGACTCGTGCGTTATAATAGCGAGCAATTTGCTTTTGGTAAGCGGCAGTTTTGATCTATGCCCGGTCCCGTTTCTCTAGCATGATGTTCAAATTAGTTCAGAGCGCAAGGTATTAGCTTCGTCATCAAAGTGCTCGACTCTGTAACTAGGCAGTCTGATCTCTGTTGGGACCATCACCTCGGTGCCGTAGCAGAGACTGAAGGGGGTCTCTCCGGTGGGGGTTTTCTTCGATGTGCGCAAAGCCCATAAAACCCGGAGTAGTTCGTCGACCCAACTGCCCTGCCTTCCTTCCAGACGAGTTCGAAAACCTCGGATTACATCTCGGTTAGCGATCTCGGCCTGCCCGTTGCATTGAGGATGCACGACCGCAGCGAACTTCATGAGTACGTGGTATTCGTTGCAGAATCCCTTGACTTTGTCATTTTCGAAGTTCGTCCTATGGTCGGTAACGATACACCTCGGGATCCCGAATCGGGATATTATGTTGTTCTGCAGTTTGATAGTCGTGGTGGCGTCCGGTTTTCTGATGGGGATGGCCTCGATCCACTTCATAAAGTAGTCTATCGCGATGAGGATGTATTTGTTCCCGCCCATACCAGTTGGGAGTTGGCCTACCATATCCATTCCCCACTGGGCAAACGGCCATGGGGATGTCAGGGCCATTAGCTCGGTAGCCGGAAGGCGGGGCATGCTTCCATGGAGTTCACAGCTCTTACATTTTCTGACGAGTTTCTGAGCGTCCTGATGAATGGTCGGCCAATAGTACCCTTGGAGCAACGTTTTCTGGACTAAGGTGCGAGCCCTTTAATGAGCTCCCCCAACCCCTTCGTGAATCTCACGTAGGACGTAGTCGACTTTTTGGGGGTCGACGCACCGAAGCAGAGGTTGCGTGTATGACTTCTTGTAGAGGTTTCCATTGGTCCAAACGAAGTGGCGGGTTTTGTCCCGGAGGCGGCGTGCTTCCCCTCTATCTTTCGGGTGCATACCCTTCTTCAGGAATTCTACGAGGGGCTTCCTCCAATCCTGGTCTTCTTCTCGGGCAGCGTAAACTTGAAATGTTGCCGCCCTGTCTTCCACACTATGCCGTGGTAAGACCTCGAAAAGGATATTTCTCTTGTTGTTGGCCGTATAGAAGGAGACTAGCTTGCTCAGAGCGTCGTCCTGCGCGTTTAGGTGCCGGGGAATCTGCTCCACTTGAACCTCGTCGAAGTCTTTTCATAGTCTTTGTAACACCCGAGCCCAATAACACTATTTATATTACTAGTTGAGGGTTGTGGTTTGCTCATTTCCAATTGTCCTGATTTTCTGGCGTTTATTGCTAAATTTTACCCGGTTAAGTCATTTTGGCACATAACAAATTTTAACTCCGAAATTGAAATTTAAGATATCCATGTTAGCCTACTCGTCGCCACTAGTCGCGTGGTAGCGTCCGCGTGTCGAGATTCCGTTCCGTTTGGCTAAACGGGCAAGTTTGGGCGACTACGCGCGCGTGCAAGTGTCCGACTTGGGGGCATGCATTTTAATCATTAAACACCTCTTTTCAAAATTTGGAACCCGCTTAAAATCCTATAATTTGAATTTGGAACATTTGGGCGCAACCCGGGCGCGATTTGGAAATGTTTCATTTCGCGCCAAAAAGGGCCCTGTTCCCCTCCGAACGGCGGCCGAGACGTTAGGACGTCCGTGCCTGAGGTTCGGGGCAGATGGTATTTGGTTTTATTCGTTTATCTCTCCGAAGATGCCAAGTTGATTTATGGCACCGTGTATCGGAGGTTTAGACGGATGCGGCCGATATAGCAGACTTCGTCAGATTCCCCCTCAAGGTGAGGGGTTTTTGATTGTGGGGACGCTCTTCCCTGCAGGCGCAAGCCCCTGCAGTTAATTACGCTACCGCATCGCGGTAACAACTTTCTCCTTCTCCAGAATTTCACTTCGTGTCGTGTGTGTTTGTTTTATTTGTGGTTGCCCGTGGATTGTATACGGAGACTGAGTAATGCCGTCGCCCGTAGGACGTGGATTAGTCCAAATCCGTATTTACTTAGATTTGGGTTTGGTGTTTTTAGTTTAAGGATACGTTAGTCGCGTTGCGGCTAACGTATCAACTTAAACATTCGTTAAGGAGACGTTAGTCCTGTTTGAGACTAAGATCAACTTAACATAGTGATTGATTTAATTATCTGGCCGTCGGGACTCGTCACCTCTCCGACGTCGTTGAGTGATTACAACGACAGGCGTCTGAGGAGTTCAGAGATGTACCCTTGAACCAAAGTTGATTTGGGGTTTTATTGTTTATTTAAATATCTAAGGACACATTAGCCGTAGCTGGGGCTAAGATCAACTTAGACGGGACCGTTTAGATCCGACAAGAGAGCATTTGGGCTCTATTGTGCCAGTTTAAGGACGTAGCGGTCCATTGCCAGTTTTAGGGACGTAGTGGTCCATTATTAGTTTAGGGACGTTTCGGTCCGTCGCCAGTTTAAGGACGTAGTGGTCCATATTCCAGTTTAGAGACGTGGTGGTCCATCGCCAGTTTAGGGACGTGGTGGTCCGATTTTAGTTTAGGGACGTTTCGGTCCGTCGCCAGTTTAGGGACGTAGTGGTCCGTCATTAGTTTAGGGACGTTTCGGTCCGATTTTAGTTTAGGGACGTTTCGGTCCGATGTTAGTTTATGGACATTTCGGTCCGATGTTAGTTTATGGACATTTCGGTCCACGAGTTTAAAGACCCCGCAGTCCATATCGATGTATGGTCGTTGGGACCCGTCACCTCTTTGACGTCGTTGAGGAATTACAACGACGGATGTCAAAGGAGTTCGGAGATGTACCCTCGAACCGGATGTAAATTGATTTAGAAGAGCAATTTTGCTCAGTCAATTTAATTTAAGGACTTATGGCCAAGATTGGGCTAAGTCCAGTTGAAATGTTCAACATTTTATTTGCTTTTGCATTGCATTTCTTTTTTTATTTTTATTTGGGCCTTGCCCAGAAAGGATGCAGAGCATCAATTTGTTTTGGGCTCTGCCCTTTTAGGAATGATGCAAGGCATCAATTTTATTTGGGCTCTGCCCATTTATTGCCTTGCAATTTAATTAGGCCTACTGGTCTTTTTGGTTTGGGCCTGGTCCTTTAGAAAATGCATTGCATTTGTCAAGCGCTTTGCGCCAATCAAAAAGCACAACAGTGCAAATTTATAAGTGCAAAGCACTATTAATTTTAGAATCTTTTAGATTCAAGAACCAATGGTTCATAAAAGAAGTGCAAAGCACTATTTGATTTCTTGATCTAATTTAGATCAAAGAAAAAAACACGTTTGTTTATTTCGAGGACCAAAGGTTCATAAAAGTGCAAAGCACTATTAATTTAAGAACCTTTTAGGTTCAAGAACCGATGGTTCATAAAACAAGTGCAAGGCACTATATATTTTTTTTTTAGATCTAAGAAAAAACAAGTTTTTCTTGTTTTTCTTATCTTAGAGAACCAAAGGTTCATGAAAGTGCAAAGCACTATTAATTTAAGAACCTTTTAGGTTCAAGAACCGATGGTTCATAAAACAAGTGCAAGGCACTATTTTTATTTATTTATTTATTTATCGTTAAAGATCTATGATCTTGTTCATAAGAGAATTTTCTCTTCTTTAAAAGGTTTTTACCTTATTTTTTATTCTTCAAGAGTTCTCTTCTCTTTTCTTTTTAGCAAGATGTTGATCCCTTTGAATTGAGGTCTAGGGTTCTTTTTATAGTGCTCACAAATTAGTTAAGTTTGTTAAAGAGATCCTTTAAGTGATTTGGGGAATTTTCCCCACCGTCGGATCTTTAATCCAAAAGTCTCTGTTTTACAGAAGAAATCTTATTGTTTTAACAAAAACAGAAAAGATTTCCTCAAATCTTTTTTCTGTTTTTCAATAAAATAAAAATAAAAAAAAAATTTATTTTATTTTTTTATTTTATTATTATTATTTTTTTTTTACTGCGCAGCGCGCAGCGCGCGCAGTGCTCAGCACGCAGTTGCGCGCGCACTGCGCAGCGCGCAGTTGCGCAGAACAGTGACTTTTTAATTTTTTTAATTTTTTTTTTTTTTTTTTGATTTAGAGCTTTGCTCTTATAGAGTTATTTAATTTATTTTAATTTTAATTTTCTTTTTAATTTTTTATTTTAACTTTAATTTTCTTTTTAATTTTCAAGACAGAGTTTTGCTCTGATTGGAGAAAAACAGAAGCATTGCTTCTTTTTCACCTTGGAATTTAAACAGAGCTTTGCTCTGATTGAGGTAAACAAATGCCTCCCCACCGTTGCGCTTACGTGGTCTCCTAACGTGAGTGCAGCGGTGGCAGACTCCGAACCGTCGCGCCATCTTTTGGAAGCTGAAAGGGCACTTGATGCCTATAAATAGGGCCTTTGGTCTCTTAGATGATTCTCATCTCTAAAATTTTACTTTCAGAACTCAGAGCCCTGCTCTCTTGTTTAAACACTTTTAAAAGTTCAAACTTTTAGAGAATTTTAGGTAAAAATATTAATTTTAATTAAATTAAATCAATTTTAAGAGCATTGCTCTCAATAAATCCCAGATCTAAAGAAGACCCATTTAGGGTTTCACTTAGTAGAGCTTTGCTCTAAGGGGGTCTATAGAAGATTAAGGAGAGCCCTATTAGAGTTCCATTATTAGAGCTTTGCTCTCTAAAAGATTTTCCTTGGATTTTCTTAATTCATTAATGGAGCTTTGCTCCTCCCAAATCATATAAAAGAACTTTTGAGGATTCTTAATGGATCTTGGAACTTAAATATGGCATTTTATTTCTCAGTGCATTATATCGTTTTGCTTAATCAGTCTTTCTGATAATTCTGTTGATTCTCTTTCACAGGAACAATGGACGCCCATATGTATGCTCTTAACGAGATTATTTCTCATGAGGACATCCGCCGACTTGGCCGCTCTCAAAATCAGGAGTTCACAAATGAGGAGTGTGCTGAAATAATGAGTCGCTTCGACGCATATAACGGTCCACTGCATCCCCGACGTTCCTTTCTTCTTAAACTTATCGTGGGAGCTATCTGGAAAGCGCTTCCCCTATTCTGTTCCAGCGTGCCGCTTAGGGCGTTGGATGCCGCTGAGGACAAGGCGTACTCCGTGTACCTATTGAATTTTATCTCGAAGAGACGGCAAGACAGTCTTATCGACCTCTTGCACAAGGTCTTTCAACAGTCTGACATACTCGCTGCTTATCGGAGGGTGGAAGACATCGGAAGGGACCCTGACGTTTGTGCTCGTGAAAGGAAGCACACTAGGATGGTCCGCGAAGCTTGGAAAGTCATAGATAGGATCGCTTTTGAATTCCTCAATTCATGCCCTGGATCTGAGGTTATTCCATTGTAACTTTCGTTTATTATTCTTATGACTATAAGAACTTCGGGCAATATTAATGGAATTTTTTTTTTATTCCAGCTTGTCTTTATTATATATCTTTGTCCTGAGTCTTTTTGCCCATGCATGAATGAATGCGTCACGCAAACCAGATCAAATGTAGACCGGATATTCTCTCTGTCATCTTCTTTCTTTTAAAGTCAGCAGGCTGTCTTAATAACCATGGTTGATGGATGTCTAAAACGAGTATTCTGACTTCCTCAGGAAATAGCGATGGCTTAGGCCGCAGGTTCAGGTCTAATGCATAAGACTTTTCAATTCTATAAGCCGTGAGGGTCTCATAGAGGCTTTTCTCCCTACGGATCGAGAGGATCTCATAGGTGGATTTTCTCCTTAGGAATCGTGAGAATTCCTAAGTGTGGTTTTCTCTTATAAGTCGTAAGGATCTTATAAGAGAATTTCCCTCTTACGAATCGAGAGGATTCGTAAGTGGTTTTTTCCCTCCTCGTCGAGAATCGACTTCAGAGAGTGAGACCCGTGGATAGTATGCAAGAGACCATTTAGGATTGACTTGCAGGGTCCCATTGCTTAGGAAACAGGCTTCTTTTATGCCCACTGCCTAAGGCTTTATCTCACGAGTCGAGCCGCATCGAGAAAACCTCGTAAAGACATCAATTTCCTCACGAGTCGAAACGGATCGAGCAGATCTCGCAAGAACATCTTAACGTCGCATTTAACCTCTGCTCTTTACGACAGAAGTCCGTTAAGGTTGGTGGTACTTAGGGTTTTGGCCATCGTACCGTCGCATAAGCTGATATAGTCCTCGATAGGCAATCGTGCTGTTCGAGTAGCCCTGCGACTGCCGTGTCTCTGATCCCTTCGGGGGCTGGACAAGACGTCTTCAAGTAATCCTCCTTGGCAGTTTGACCGTCGGAAGAGCAAGCGCTAGGAATTTGCCATGCCGCTTTTTACTTGAGGTTAGGCTCATTTTGGAGAGCCCCGATGAGTCATAACCACTCCGCGCTGGTGTGGGGATGATCTCCGATAGTCTTTCGGGCTTTATATGAGTTGCCGTTAAGACCCTGAAGCTAGGAATTTGGCCTTTGCTTCTTTTGCTGGTATTGCGTCCTCTGTATCGAGACGAATGTCATGGTGGGAACTAGGGATTTTGCCGTGGCTCCATTTGTTTAATGACGTTGCGCCTGCTGTGTCGAGACGAACGTTGGGGTGACATCTCGTCTGCTGTATCGAGACGGACGTCGAAGTGGTGACCACTCCACACTGGTGCGGGATGATCTCCGATTGTCTTTCCGGTTTTATATGACTTGCCGTTAAGACCCTGAAGCTAGGAATTTGGCCTTCGCTTCGTTTGCTGGCATCGCGTCCTCTGTATCGAGACGAATGTCATGTTTGTCTCTAGGTTGCTGGTGAAACGTTGAGGTTTGGAACAAGGGATTTTGCCGTGGCTCCTTTTGGTGATGTTGCGTCTGCTGTATCGAGACGAATGTCGAGGTGGTGACCACTCCATGTGGGATGATCTCCGGTGGTCTTTCAGGCTTTATATGACTTGCCGTTAAGACCTTGAAGCTAGGAATTTGGCCTTCGCTTCGTTTGCTGGCATCGCGTCCTCTGTATCGAGACGAATGTCATGGTTTTCTCTAGGTTGCTGGTGAACCGTCGAGGTTTGGAACAAAGGATTTTGCCGTGGCTCCTTTTGGTGATGTTGCGTCTGCTGTATCGAGACGAACGTCGAGGTGGTGACCACTCCATGTGGGATGATCTCCGGTGGTCTTTCAGGCTTTATATGACTTGCCGTTAAGACCTTGAAGCTAGGACTTTGGCCTTCGCTTCGTTTTCTTTGGCGCCTCCGAATCCTGTTGGAGGAAGAACGCTGGGGTCGACATCTCGTCTGCTGTATCGAGACGGACGTCGAGGTGGTGACCACTCTGTGCTGGTGCGAGATGATCTCCGATTGTCTTTCCGGTTTTATATGACTTGCCGTTAAGACCCTGAAGCTAGGGATTTAGCCTTCGCTTCGTTTGCTTTGGTGTGTCTGAATCCCTGCTGGAGGAAGAACGCTGAGGTTGACATTTCTTCTACTGTATCGAGACGAACGTCAAGGTGAAGCTGGGATTCTGCCATCGCTCTGCTTGATGGTATAACATCTGTGTCCTGTTGGAATGAGGAGGCACACCGTTGTTGGTCTCCAGGCTTTAGACGTGGCCATTGAGATTTGGAACTAGGGACTTTGTCATGGTTCCGTTTGTTGCGATTCTGAGGTCAGTTGTTGACGCCATGTCTGCATCTAGTTGAAGTGAGGAGAAACGCCGTTGGTGATCTTTAAGTTGTCGATATTGACGTCGAGACCCTGAAGTTAGGGACCTTCCTTTGCTTCATTTGTTGACATCGTGTCTGTAATATTGCGACAAATGTCGAGATGGTCTCTAGGTTATCTATGAACCGTCGAGATTTGGCTTCGCTTTCTGGTGGAGCCTGTTGGGAAGGTATTGTTCCCTTTTTATCTGTGCCCCTGGATTATATACAGGGATCGATGTGATTTCACCTGTAGGGCAAAAGTTTCATTCTTTCAATTTTTTTATTCTTTCCGCGATGCTCTATCATTTCAGCTTTTATATCGCGAAGGTCGCGATTGCCCAATCATTTCGGCTATTTTTCGCGGTGCCCAATCATTTCGGCTGTTTATTTTATTTTTACTCGCTACTTTTTATTGCGAGTTGCCCAATAATTTCGGCTGTTTATTTTATTTTTACTCGCTGTTTTTTATTGCGAGTTGCCCAATCATTTCGGCTATTTCATATGCATTTTTTTTTTGGCTCGCTGATTTTTTTCTTTCTCGCGAGTAGGGGATTTGGGATCCGATACCAATCTTGGCATCAGCATCGCTGCGACTGGAATATTGCCAGGAGCGAATCATCATTTGCCATGAAAGGACTTGGAATTTGATACCGGTTTAGGCATCAGCATCGCTACAACTGGGATATTGCCAGGAGCGAATCATCATCTGCCTCCGTCGATGTTGAACAAAGGTGGCTTAGCGAACAGGGTTAAGATCCCGTCTACTGAGGCTTTTGACTTCATGAGCCGTAAGGGTCTCACAAAGGTATTTCTCCCTACAAGTCGTGAGGATCTTGTAGGTGTGTTTTCTTCTTAGGGATCGTGAGGATTCCTAAGTGTATGTTCCCCTGTAAGTCGTAAGGATCTTACAAAAGGATTTTCTCCTTGTAAGTCGAGAGGACTTACAAGTGTTGTTTGCTGTACAAGCATATCCCTAGTCACGGATGGGACTTTGTTAGGGAAATATTTATTCGTGCCCGTGGATTGTATACAAGGGTCATTATGAGCCGCTTGTAGGGCAATATTGGAAGTTTGTGGGGGTTTGCTTAAGCACAGGTTTAGGTCTCTGTGACTTAAGACTTTCAAATCATATGAGCCGATTGAGGGTTCCATAAGAGAGTTCTCCTTACGAGTCGTGAGGATCTCGCAAGTGTATTTTCTCCTTAGGAATCGTGGGGATCCCCAAGTGTGTTGCTCCTTTGTGAGTCGTAAGGATCTCACGCAGGTGGTTTCTCCTTACAGGGTCGAGAGGATTCTATAAGTGTTTCTTTAACGAGGTTGCGCCCTTTCGGGTTTTCACAAACACTCGCCGGTAGTCCTGCTGTTTTTACTCACGGAGCCCTTTCGGGTTTTCATCCGTGCCCTTTTTGCTTATGGACATACCTTTATTTTTTCTTCTTTTTTTTACGAGGTCGCGCCCTTTCGGGTTTTCACGAACACTCGCCGGTAGCCCTGCTGTTTTTACTCACGGAGCCCTTTCGGGTTTTCATCCGTGCCCATTTTGCTTGTGGACGTACCGTTTTTTTTTATCTTTTATTTTATTCTTTTTTTTTAACGAGGTCGTGCCCTTTCGGGTTTTCACGAACACTCGTCGGTAGCCCTGCTGTTTTTACTCACGGAGCCCTTTCGGGTTTTCATCCGTACCCATTTTGCTTGTGGACGTACCCTTTTTTTTTTATTAACACGTCAGCCTGAAGATGCTGCGGGTTGGGAGTAGTTTAACGACGTTTCGGTCATTTGCAAGTTTTAGGACATTGCGGTCCGTCGTTAGTTTAAGGACATCTCGGTCCGTTGTTAGTTTAAGGACGTTTCGGTCCGTTATCCAGTTTTAGGACGTAGTGGTCCGTTAGGCTTTCTCTATGAATGAGCATGATGCCCCCGGCGTGTCCATATTTTTCGGAGCATGCGGTTGTGGCGGGTTCACCTTCCAAATTTCGGACAACGCGAACTTGCCCTGTTGGTATTGGTCTTCAACCCAGTTCTTGAAGACGTAGCAATCCTCGATCAGATGACCTACCGTTTGGTGGTAAGGGCAATAATTAGGATTATTAATATCGCCTGGCCGCAATGGACGTTTTGGATTCGGCAGATTGATGAGTCTGTCGCACACTGCCAGCTCGAACAGTCCCCTTGTTTTATCTTGCAGAAACGAGTAAGGACGTTTCAACTTTTACTGGAGGGATTGCCGCTTGTTGCTTTGGCAACCAACCGGTCTAGGGTCACCTGATTGTTGGTGAGTGCTGGCGACGAGGGCCGTTTTTCTTTTTCCTTTATCCTTTTTGTTCGATCCTTTGTTTACGGGGCCGAGATTTTTTCCAAGTAGCATGCGATTGCACGGCTGAACGTTCTCGCAGATTCTCAATTCCTTTATTTTTGAAATAGATTCCCCGATGGAAGAGTTGGGGGTAGCTTCTTCGTCAGAGTCGCTTCCAAAGGTGATAATTTGTGATCCCTTGAAGTCGGCTATATGATAGTCGGCGGTGGCTCTTTTGCGCTCATATATCGCATTTTTCCGATGTCCACAAGCTTCACACTTTGTCCTGTCGAAGTGTTGCTTTTGAGCGACATACCCTTGCCACCAACAGTTAAAGGACTCGCAGTCTTCGGTAGGATGTATGATCTTCTGATGATATAAACAGAAGTTAGGGTGCATCTCTACCTCAGAGAAAGGATTTTCTTCGGAGGGCGGTAGCTTCATTCCTACTGATAGAGCTTTGGCGAACCGTTTCCTCGTCTTGAATTTATTTTTACCCGCAGTGTATGGCTTTTGATTTGACGGGAATACCTTGGTTCTTTCCAGTATGGCCATTTCATGCTCTTGATTGGCTTTTGCTTTCAAACGAATTTCATTTAGGAAGGCATCGATCATCTTGTCTGACGGCCGCGAAATTTCTGTTTCAGGGTCCGCCGTTGATTTCTCAGCGCAAGGATCCTCCTCCTCATCCGTCAGTGAATGAGAAATCACATGACAAGTCGCTACGTAGTCTTCGGATTCATCCGATAAGTTTTCTCCATTGTTTTCATCCTCGACGAAAGAACAAGTTGCCCCCAGCGTGTCCGTCTTCTTTGGAGAGTGCGGCTGTGGGGGGTTTACCTTCCAGCTTTCAGACAGCGTGAACTTGCCTTGCAGGTATTGATCCTCAATCCATCCCTTAAAGACGAAACAATCCTCAATCGGGTGACTTACCGTTTGGTGGTAAGGGCAATAATTGGGATTATTAAGATCGCCTGGCTGCGACAGACGCTTTGGACTTGGCAGATTGATGAGTCTGTGACGCACTGCCAGCTCAAACAGTCTTCTCGTTTTATTCTGAGGAAACGAGTAAGGACGTCCTAGCCTCTCTTCGAGGGATGGACGTGGACGCACGTTGTTTTGGCGAGCGACCGGCTTTGAGTTGCTCGGCTGTTGCTGAGCGTTGGCGACGATGATCGCTTTTCCTTTCTCATTTCGGGGATCGGGTCTTGGAGGAGACGGTCTATGGCCCATCTGGTCCATTTGGGCTAATTTGTCGATCAAGGCCTGGAAGGTGGTCGGCCTGAAGAACATCATGAATTGCGAGATGGTCGCCTGCGGATCGAGAGTGCCCACAAACATGCCTACCGCAGGAGCCTCTTCTATGCGTTGTTCGCATTTCGACCATAGGTTCCGCCATCGTGTTGCGTATTGGACACATGTTTCGCCTGACCTTATCCTGGCATTTATCAGTGCTGTAATCGGGGTGCGTTCACTAGCACTTGCGAATCTTTGTGTAAACAGCAGTTCCATCTCTGCAAATATTTTGACAGAGTCGTTAGGTAGCTCCAAATACCATTCAAAGGCTGTTTCTGCTAAGCTGCCGACGAATTGACGTAGCAACAATTTGTCACCGCCTCCAGTATTGCCGCATAAGGCCCTGAATTGAGCGACATGCTGATGCGGATTCCCTGTCCCTTTATATACGTGGAATTTAGGGATCGTATATCCTGGCGGGTAATTGATATGGTCATACCAGCTCGGATACGGTCGTCCGGTTCTAACAATTTGCCCAGCCGCTTCATTCGCCTGATGAACCCGGATCTGCTGAGCTATATATTCGTCTAGGTCAACTTTGGAGATTGCCTCCTCCTTGGCTGTTGATAGAGCCGGCGGAGGATTTGACATTTCTCCCCTGTCGTCTTCAAGGACGATCGGAGGATCTTCGGCAGGAGGGTCCGGCTGTAACATCATCCCTACCATATCTTGGAAGAGGAACGCCATCTGTTTTATGTTAGCCGCTTGCTCTGCAGCTTCTTTGTCCCTCTTTTCGAGGACTCTGCGTAAAAAGTCAGCGTCGGTTTCTTGTTCTTGACGCTCATCCGAAGACTTTTCAGAGCTTTCTTTTGGCTCAGTGAGTGCAGCCATTGTAGTCATCATTTCCTGAAGCTTTTGTTGTTGCTCCTGGGCTTTCGTCACGGATCGGGTGAGCGGTCGGTGGCCCATAGAAGTGCGGCTTTCCTCCTTTCCAGAAGCCATATAAACAGTGTGCACCACCATGCCCCCAGACTTGGGGCGTTTGTGTTCGGTGTCTTTGCGATTTGCCGAAGACACAGGGGCTTCTTGCGGCCTCCTTTTTTGAGTGATTGGAGTTAAGGGAGCCGTTGTAGTGGGCACCCAAGTAGCTTTTGCTTTTTGTGCTTTGACAGAGTAATCCTTCCCCTGCCGAACCTTCATCTTTTTCTGTCGTCGGAGGCAGTCTTGATCGATCACCGACTCTTGAACTTGTCGCCAGACTTTGTAAATTTTAGAGGACAGCCGTTGAAGGGGCTGCTCTAGCTTCTTCTCTGGAATATTCTTCACAGATGAATGAGTTCGCTTTAGCACCGCAGTAGGAGAGTTTCTGCGCACCGAGTTCAGCAACTCAAAGCTGTTCTTGGTTGGAACAGCAGTATCGATCTCCACCATTAGAGTTGGAGGAGTAAGTCCAGAGGGGGAGTTACCCCCAGCCTTCTTCACTCGGCGCCAGTAGCGACGTCGGGCATGTCGTGCTGATGGAGTTGTTTCAGCTATAGGGGTGACCTCCTCATGCCCCCTGTGTTGGTCAGAATATACCGGTACCATCTTTTTAAAGATCGACGTTCGTTGAACGGGGACGGCCAACTTGTCAGAAGCGGACTTCTGAACATGGGAAGCAACCTTGGTGATTTTTCCAGGAACGTGAGTTGGAATGGCTATTCGCTTCGGGATAACGCCTTCTGGTATGGCAGGCTTCTTCATGGGCCCGATGGAGCACTGGCCTAATCCATTAAAACCTGAAGCAGTGGAGTTGGACGACCTATTGAAAGGGGTCGCCGCAGTGGTAAGTCGATCGAAGACCGACTTCTTTGGAGCTTCTTGCAATGTCATTGGGGCGTTGAAGCTCATTGGTGGGAGCATGGTCCCAAAAAATAGTCCAGTGGTGGTTTGAGCCACCTGCTCCACCGGCATTTTGAAAAGGGAGGCCGCTTGGGGCCCATAAGTCACTCTTCCACTAATGACGGAGCGAGAGCTGTTGCTGCAGGCGATGCAGTTCGAAGCCATTGATCTTCTGTTTTCTGCACGGAGCAAGACACCAAATCTTAGTACCTTGAATCTACAGGCAATCACAGCAAACCGCGATTTGTTCGCGAACACGACACACGAAGTGTGGAGTGGAAAGAGGAAGAGGTCCCACCGGGCGTGCCAGAATCTGTTCCCCTCCGAACGGCGGCCGAGACGTTAGGACGTCCGTGCCTGAGGTTCGGGGCAGATGGTATTTGGTTTTATCCGTTTATCTCTCCGAAGATGCCAAGTTGATTTATGGCACCGTGTATCGGAGGTTTAGACGGATGCGGCCGATATAGCAGACTTCGTCAGATTCCCCCTCAGGGTGAGGGGTTTTTTATTGTGGGGACGCTCTTCCCTGCAGGCGCAAGCCCCTGCAGTTAATTACGCTACCGCATCGCGGTAACAACTTTCTCCTTCTCCAGAATTTCACTTCGTGTCGTGTGTGTTTGTTTTATTTGTGGTTGCCCGTGGATTGTATACGGAGACTGAGTAATGCCGTCGCCCGTAGGACGTGGATTAGTCCAAATCCGTATTTACTTAGATTTGGGTTTGGTGTTTTTAGTTTAAGGATACGTTAGTCGCGTTGCGGCTAAGATCAACTTAAACATTCGTTAAGGATACGTTAGTCCTGTTTGAGACTAAGATCAACTTAACATAGTGATTGATTTAATTATCTGGCCGTCGGGACTCGTCACCTCTCCGACGTCGTTGAGGGATTACAACGACAGGCGTCTGAGGAGTTCAGAGATGTACCCTTGAACCAAAGTTGATTTGGGGTTTTATTGTTTATTTAAATATCTAAGGACACATTAGCCGTAGCTGGGGCTAAGATCAACTTAGACGGGACCGTTTAGATCCGACAAGAGAGCATTTGGGCTCTATTGTGCCAGTTTAAGGACGTAGCGGTCCATTGCCAGTTTTAGGGACGTAGTGGTCCATTATTAGTTTAGGGACGTTTCGGTCCGTCGCCAGTTTAAGGACGTAGTGGTCCATATTCCAGTTTAGAGACGTGGTGGTCCATCGCCAGTTTAGGGACGTGGTGGTCCGATTTTAGTTTAGGGACGTTTCGGTCCGTCACCAGTTTAGGAACGTAGTGGTCCGTCATTAGTTTAGGGACGTTTCGGTCCGATTTTAGTTTAGGGACGTTTCGGTCCGATGTTAGTTTATGGACATTTCGGTCCGATGTTAGTTTATGGACATTTCGGTCCACGAGTTTAAAGACCCCACAGTCCATATCGATGTATGGTCGTTGGGACCCGTCACCTCTTTGACGTCGTTGAGGAATTACAACGACGGATGTCAAAGGAGTTCGGAGATGTACCCTCGAACCGGATGTAAATTGATTTAGAAGAGCAATTTTGCTCAGTCAATTTAATTTAAGGACTTATGGCCAAGATTGGGCTAAGTCCAGTTGAAATGTTCAACATTTTATTTGCTTTTGCATTGCATTTCTTTTTTTATTTTTATTTGGGCCTTGCCCAGAAAGGATGCAGAGCATCAATTTGTTTTGGGCTCTGCCCTTTTAGGAATGATGCAAGGCATCAATTTTATTTGGGCTCTGCCCATTTATTGCCTTGCAATTTAATTAGGCCTACTGGTCTTTTTGGTTTGGGCCTGGTCCTTTAGAAAATGCATTGCATTTGTCAAGCGCTTTGCGCCAATCAAAAAGCACAACAGTGCAAATTTATAAGTGCAAAGCACTATTAATTTTAGAATCTTTTAGATTCAAGAACCAATGGTTCATAAAAGAAGTGCAAAGCACTATTTGATTTCTTGATCTAATTTAGATCAAAGAAAAAAACACGTTTGTTTATTTCGAGAACCAAAGGTTCATAAAAGTGCAAAGCACTATTAATTTAAGAACCTTTTAGGTTCAAGAACCGATGGTTCATAAAACAAGTGTAAGGCACTATATATATTTTTTTTTTAGATCTAAGAAAAAACAAGTTTTTCTTGTTTTTCTTATCTTAGAGAACCAAAGGTTCATGAAAGTGCAAAGCACTATTAATTTAAGAACCTTTTAGATTCAAGAACCGATGGTTCATAAAACAAGTGCAAGGCACTATTTTTATTTATTTATTTATTTATCGTTAAAGATCTATGATCTTGTTCATAAGAGAATTTTCTCTTCTTTAAAAGGTTTTTACCTTTTTTTTTATTCTTCAAGAGTTCTCTTCTCTTTTCTTTTTAGCAAGATGTTGATCCCTTTGAATTGAGGTCTAGGGTTCTTTTTATAGTGCTCACAAATTAGTTAAGTTTGTTAAAGAGATCCTTTAAGTGATTTGGGGAATTTTCCCCACCGTCGGATCTTTAATCCAAAGGTCTCTGTTTTACAGAAGAAATCTTATTGTTTTAACAAAAACAGAAAAGATTTCCTCAAATCTTTTTTCTGTTTTTCAATAAAATAAAAAAAAAAAAAAATTTATTTTATTTTTTTATTTTATTATTATTTTTTTTTTTTACTGCGCAGCGCGCAGTGCGCGCAGTGCTCACTGCGCAGTGCGCGCACTGCGCAGCGCGCAGTTGCGCAGAACAGTGACTTTTTAATTTTTTTAATTTTTTTAATTTTTTTTTTTTTGATTTAGAGCTTTGCTCTTATAGAGTTATTTAATTTATTTTAATTTTAATTTTCTTTTTAATTTTTTATTTTAACTTTAATTTTCTTTTTAATTTTCAAGACAGAGTTTTGCTCTGATTGGAGAAAAACAGAAGCATTGCTTCTTTTTCCACCTTGGAATTTAAACAGAGTTTTGCTCTGATTGAGGTAAACAGGCCCGTTTCAATTTATTATATTTTAAACTAAATTATACGAATATATATTTCGTTTCACAGTATCCCTTAAAATCTTCACTCAAATAATTTCCTCACCTCTCTCGTGGCCAATCACAAGCCAGATCTTTTCTCTCGTGGGCCCCCTCCTTCAACTGTTTCTCTCTCTCTCCAATCTCTCTCTCTATCTCTCTCTTCACAAATTTCTCTCTCCCCTCGTCATAAGCCTCTCTCTCTCTCTCTCCTCCTATATTAATCTCATGCACGCAGCCGCCCCTCACCATTCCCTTTCTTCACGAGAACTCGACGCGAACCCTAACCCTAACCCTAGTCTCGCGATCCCACCGCCGACTTCCCCGCGACCTCGCCGTCGCCGCCGGCAGCGCTTCCTCGACCGCCGCACCTCCTCCCTCCTTCCTCCTCTCTCTCCCGCGCCTGCACCCATCTTCCCGACGCCTCCAACCTCGCAGACCTCGCCGTCGACGCCACCCGTCGTCGTCGACGACCCCCGCGGCACCCTCTCACCCTACTCGACCCGACCTCGTCGTCGTCTCCTTCCTCCCCTCGCCGGAACAGTAAACCCGAGCCCTAACCCATCGCCTACCCCGCTGTTCGCCGGAGAAACGTGCCGGCGACCTCGTCGACACCACCTCCGACCACCTCCCTCTCTCCCACGACCACCAGAGCCGACCCCTCTCTTCCCCACTCGCCGCAGCACCCTATTCCGCGCATCCCGAAGCCTCCACCCTTGCTGCAGCCGCCGCCGTCGCTTCGCCGGCGATCCAGTGCCGTCGAGCCATCGTGTTAGCACCCTGTTTCTTCGCGGTGAGTTTCCTTATGCTTTCTCTTGGTACAATTCCTTCGCTGGTCGTATTTGGCGTATATCGTATCGTTGTTGCTAACTTTGCTACTTTGTTGTTGCCGGAATCCAACCGTGCCGCCTGACGAACCCGACGCTCCAGCGAAGCCCCCTAATCCGTGTGATCCCGTTGACCTCTGTTGGGACTCGATCCGTGGCCTGTGCTTTCATATCGCGTTTCTGCCGACATCGCATCCGTGTTTCGGTTCGCGGAACCGCCGAGGCAAGTATCCGAATACTTGCTTAACATGCTACAACTTAATCATCATGTTATAACCACACAACTAATATAACATCGATACCTTTTATAACTTAGAATTGCTAGCCACGATTATCCGTAACTTTAAATCAATGAAATCATTGCTCGTATTAACCGGTCTGTTATTAATTCATACTTAACTAATCAAACCAAGTAGATCATCCCCACTTCATTTGTTAAAATCACTCATGAGACAATTATTGTGCTTAGTTCAGATTCATGTAACTCCATTACGTATATTATCGATATTGTTCGTCTTGTGGCTTTTGCACCTCAAAGGTGCGTGAACCGGATTAATATGAAAATACAAACATCACTGTGTTCACATAGAATAATATTTGTTATTTACTGTTTCCTGCTACCGTTCATTATTTGTTACTATACCTGTTATCATCATATACCTGATTGCATTACATATTGACCGATCTTGATACACATGACACATGTACTGATACACCAGACATGACACCCTGTACATATCGACTCTACCTGTTGAAAGTAACCTGACCTGTTACCTGATCTCAGGCCTAATGCCGACAAACCTAACCATTCCTGCTGTCGACCCAGACAGACCTACCTTTACTTGACTTGTGTTGGCATTAGTCCGTGACTACTGAATACCTGACCTGACATACATAGCTTGGGGGTATGGGGAAATCAAAGGTGAAACCAACTTGTAACTCAACAGTTCGACACATTGTTCTGATCAGTCTTACGGGCTTGGCCAGCTCCGGAGTGTTGATGCTGACATCACTCATCTATCCTACTACCTTTTACTGCTTAGCGGCACGTCTCGGATTCAGCCCCGAGAATCATGACCGTGGTCCCGGGCACGCACGGGATACTATTGAGTTACATCGACGATTCATCAATTGGTTTCAAAGACTATAGAGTAGAAAACCTGATAGGACAGTTTAGTCACCTTTGCACATTACCCTGCTTGTTACTTCTTATTACTGCTTATTTCATGTTCATGCTTGCATTGTTTATTACCATGTTTATACTGTATATTTGATATCATGACGCGCTGACGTCTGGGTTTTGCATGGCCCAGATTCCGTACCTTTGTCGTCGACCGAGCAGGAGTACTTCAGCCAGCAGGCTGAACTGTGAGTTCTTTAGAGTTTAGTTCATTTATGTCATTTCATTTCCAGATGTGAGCCCGCATTATGGGACATACTGTTTATTCATTGTATTGGATCATTAGCTTCCGCACTTATTGTTTATTGATTCCTGTTATTATCGATTTGGACATGTATTAGTTTAGTTTTATCTTGTTCTTGATATCCTTACAACCGTAATGTGACTGTGGATGGATACTTCCTACCCACAGGTAGCATGGTTGGCTATGTCACGTGCCCAAATCTTGCGTACTCTGGGAAGCGGGGCGTGACATGGTTTTATGGTATCAGAGCGATAGGTTAATTGGGTTGATTCTTTGTAGTTGGGTATTGCACCCGATACACGAATCATAATACCCGTGATTAGGAAACATGTCCTGCCACCTTGACCGCTTTACAATCCTTGAATCATTCTTCCGGATCATGTCGACATGCAAACTTACTTTGCATTGTCAACTCGAAAACCTAATTTCTTGCTATCTCTAGGACTTAGGCGACTTGGGTGGAGTTAAGTAATTGCGGCTATGATACCGCGGCATAGCTACAATGCGGTACTCTATTTAAGTATCTTGGAGTTCTAGCCTTGATCTATACTTGAAAACCATCGTCATGCTAATGTTGGGTACTTTGATTTCCAGGGATATGGCCGATCAGAATTTGGAGATGGACCCAGGACATGCGGTCTTAGCCGCCAGGCGAAGAGTGATAAGGGGATTGTTGGAGAAACTAAAGGAACAACTCGAGCTGGAACCAGCATTTGCACTGGACCCCACGTCCGTACGTAGAAGTATTCCAGTGAACAGGCGCAGCGTGGCATCAATGAAGAAAACGAGTATGGGTGATCGAAGGGGGAGCGTGATCTGTGGTCACTGCCATAAACCCGGACATGTGCGAAGGGAGTGTCGTTTGAGGCTGGGACTCTGTTTTAGATGTGGAGCGGCAGATCACACCGTTGATGTTTGTCCGTCGAAGCCTCGCACAAAGGATGATACACAGAAGCCTCCGCAGGGACCATTCCAAGGACAGGAACCGCTTACTCAAGGACCACAGCAGGCTCGAACGTTCACGTTGACAGCTGAAGAAGCTAAGGCATCGGGAGAATTGGTTTCAGGTAATTTACTCGTTCATGGTTTTCCCGCTTTGGCATTACTTAATTTTCGGAGCATCCCATTGTTTATGTCATCCAATTTATAACTACACACTCGATCACCTGCACGACCCTGTCTAGTTCTGGGACATACACACTGGGAATGGGAAAATCATAGCTAGTAAGGAATGTAGAGATTGTACTGTTGTTGTTTGTGGAAGGGAGCTTTTTGCGGATTTCTTGGTGATTGATACAGGCAGTTATGAGGTTGTCTTGGGGATGGATTTTCTTGGCACTTTCCACGCCCACATCGACTGTAGGGCAAGGAAAGTAATTTTCCAGATTCCCGGACACCCTGAGTTTACTTTCATCGGAGGAAGCAGTTCTGTCGGGCCAGTCGAGTTTAGGGCTAGGCCGACGAACAATGTTCTTGCGGCTATGGTTGCGGATAGAAATGAAGAGCCGGCAGTTGTCCGCGACTTTATGGATGTATTTGAAGATATTTCGGGCTTACCGCCGAAGCGAGATGTGGAGTTTGCGATTGACCTCATTCCTGGTGCAGCGCCAGTATCAAAATCTTATTATCCGATGGCACCGGTGGAATTGGAAGAAGTTAAGAAACAAGTGGGTGAATTACTCGAGAAGGGATGGATTCGAAGCAGCAACTCACCTTGGGGAGCTCCAGTTCTTTTAGTAAAGAAGAAGGATGGCACGAGAAGAATGTGCATTGATTACCGAGAATTAAACCGGGTGACTATTAAGAACAAGTACCCGATCCCTCGCATTGGAGAACTTTTTGAGCAGCTTAGTGGCGCGAGGGTATTCTCGAAACTGGACTTACGATCAGGATATCATCAGGTCCGAGTGAAGGCAGAAGACATTTGCAAGACGGCGTTTCGGACTCGGTATGGGCATTTCGAGTATTTAGTGATGCCCTTCGGAGTGAATAATGCGCCGGCAATATTTATGGACTTGATGAACAGGATCTTTTCACCGTTCTTGGACCAGTTTATTGTGGTATTCATTGACGACATTCTGGTATATTCGAAGAGTCCGGAGGAGCATGCTGAGCACTTAAGGATCGCACTGCAAACGCTGAGACAGGAGAAATTATTCGCGAAGATGAGTAAGTGCGAATTCTGGTTGGAAGAAGTGAAGTTTCTGGGGCATGTCGTGTCGGGCGATGGAATCGCCGTTGATCCCGAGAAGATTGCAGCAGTTCGAGATTGGCTTGTTCCAAAGAATGTTGCAGAGATAAGAAGTTTTCTTGGACTCGCCGGTTACTACAGAAGATTTGTGGAGAACTTCGCTCGTTTAGCCGAGCCGTTAACCAAGCTTACGCGTAAGGAGGTACCGTTTGTTTGGACAGATGGATGTGCATTGGCCTTCGAGACGTTGAAGCAGAAGTTGATAACCGCCCCTATCCTAACCGTACCGGATGATTCAGGAGGACTGGTGATTCACAGCGACGCATCTGGAAAAGGATTGGGATGTGTTTTGATGCAGAACGGGAAAGTCGTCGCTTACGCATCGAGACAGCTGAAGACTCATGAGCAGAACTATCCGACTCACGACTTGGAGCTTGCAGCCGTGATCTTCGCCCTGAAGATTTGGAGACACTACCTTCTGGGCGAGAGAGTTGAAGTCTTTACGGATCACAAGAGTTTGAAATATGTGTTCACTCAGAAGGAGTTGAACATGAGGCAACGCAGATGGTTGGAGCTGATGGCCGACTACGACCTTGATCTTAAGTACCACCCGGGAAAAGTTAACGTCGTGCCAGATGCGCTAAGTCGGTTACCGGCAATTCAGTTATTGACTGCACAGAGAGAGATCATTGAGGAGTTTCGGAGATTTGACTTGGAGGTTGTGTTACCGCGTGCTACCGGACAGTTGATGCAGTTACAAGTACAGTCGTCCTTAGTTGAGAAGATTAAAGCGGCGCAATCGCAGGATCCTAGACTGCAAAAGTTTCGAGAGCAGGTTGGAGCCGGACTACGAACCGATCTACTGATCCATGAAGATGGTTCGTTGAGATATGGTAGCCGTGTGTGTGTGCCAAAAGGAGATGTGCGTGAAGACCTTATGAAAGAGGCACACAGTTCAGCTTACTCTGTACATCCAGGAGGGACAAAGATGTACCGAGATATTCGACAGCATTTCTGGTGGGAAGGTATGAAACGGGAAATCGCTCGCTTCGTGGCTAAGTGCTTGGTATGTCAGCAAGTCAAGGCTGAACACCAAAGGGTTGCTGGTTTGTTGCAACCACTTCCGATTCCTCAATGGAAGTGGGAACATATAACCATGGATTTCGTGACGGCTTTACCGCGGAGTCCAAAGGGCAACAATGCAGTATGGGTGATTGTCGATCGGTTGACCAAGGCAGCTCACTTTATTCCTTTTCGAGTTGGTCAATCTACGGAGACTTTGGCAGAGCGATACATGCAGGAGATTGTCAGATTGCATGGAGTACCGGTAAGCATCGTGTCCGACCGGGACACTCGGTTCTTGTCACACTTTTGGAGGAGTTTACAAGAAAGTTTGGGGACTCGATTGAAGTTCAGCACAGCTTATCATCCCCAGACTGATGGACAATCAGAGAGAACGATCCAGACCCTTGAAGATATGTTGAGGGCTTGCATGTTAGACTTCAAAGGTTCTTGGGAAGATCATCTACACCTGGTGGAGTTTTCATACAACAACAGCTTCCAAGCAACTATTCAGATGGCCCCGTTTGAAGCACTGTATGGTCGTAAGTGCCGTTCGCCGGTTTGTTGGGATGATGTTGGTGAACGAAGGTTACTAGGACCAGATTTGGTGGTGCAGACAGTCGAGAAGGTGAATACAATCAGAAAGCATATGAAGGCAGCTCAAGACAGACAGAAGAGTTGGGCCGACACGTCAAGAAGACCTCTAGAGTTCGCCGTGGGCGATTTGGTATTCCTGAAGATATCACCGACTAGAGGGGTGATTCGCTTTGGAAGTCGGGGAAAGCTTAGTCCCCGATTCGTTGGACCCTTCGAGATATTGGAGCGTGTCGGAGAGGTATCGTACCGGTTGGCATTACCACCATCATTAGCAGGAGTTCACGATGTGTTTCATGTGTCTCAACTACGGAGGTATGTTCGTGATGAGACTCATGTCTTGGATCATTCGGAGTTGACCGTTCGGGAAGACCTGACTTTTGAGGAGCGACCAGTCGAGATCAAGGATCGAAGAGAAAAGGTTCTTAAGAACAAGGTTATCTCTCTTGTGCTAGTTTCTTGGGGTAACCGATCACATGGAGAATCTACTTGGGAGCGAGAAGACGAGATCCGGCAGAATTTCCCTCACCTTTTCCAGTAGTTAGTTATCTTGTATTCTTGGAATTTCGAGGACGAAATTCTTTTGTAGTTGGGTATGATGTAACACCCGAGCCCAATAATACTATTTATATTACTAGTTGAGGGTTGTGGTTTGCTCATTTCCAATTGTCCTGATTTTCTGGCGTTTATTGCTAAATTTTACCCGGTTAAGTCATTTTGGCACATAACAAATTTTAACTCCGAAAATGAAATTTAAGATGTCCATGTTAGCCTACTCGTCGCCACTAGTCGCGTGGTAGCGTCCGCGTGTCGAGATTCCTTTCCGTTTGGCTAAACGGGCAAGTTTGGGCGACTACGCGCGCGTGCAAGTGTCCGACTTGGGGGCATGCATTTTAATCATTAAACACCTCTTTTCAAAATTTGGAACCCGCTTAAAATCCTATAATTTGAATTTGGAACATTTGGGCGCAACCCGGGCGCGATTTGGAAATGTTTCATTCGCGCCAAAAAGGGCCCGTTTCAATTTATTATATTTTAAACTAAATTATACGAATATATATTTCGTTTCACAGTATCCCTTAAAATCCTCACTCAAATAATTTCCTCACCTCTCTCGTGGCCAATCACAAGCCAGATCTTTTCTCTCGTGGGCCCCCTCCTTCAACTGTTTCTCTCTCTCTCCAATCTCTCTCTCTATCTCTCTCTTCACAAATTTCTCTCTCCCCTCGTCATAAGCCTCTCTCTCTCTCTCCTCCTATATTAATCTCATGCACGCAGCCGCCCCTCACCATTCCCTTTCTTCACGAGAACTCGACGCGAACCCTAACCCTAACCCTAGTCTCGCGATCCCACCGCCGACTTCCCCGCGACCTCGCCGTCGCCGCCGGCAGCGCCTCCTCGACCGCCGCACCTCCTCCCTCCTTCCTCCTCTCTCTCCCGCGCCTGCACCCATCTCCCCGACGCCTCCAACCTCGCAGACCTCGCCGTCGACGCCACCCATCGTCGTCGACGACCCCCACGGCACCCTCTCACCCTACTCGACCCGACCTCGTCGTCGTCTCCTTCCTCCCCTCGCCGGAACAGTAAACCCGAGCCCTAACCCATCGCCTACCCCGCTGTTCGCCGGAGAAACGTGCCGGCGACCTCGTCGACACCACCTCCGACCACCTCCCTCTCTCCCACGACCACCAGAGCCGACCCCTCTCTTCCCCACTCGCCGCAGCACCCTATTCCGCGCATCCCGAAGCCTCCACCCTTGCTGCAGCCGCCGCCGTCGCTTCGCCGGCGATCCAGTGCCGTCGAGCCATCGTGTTTGCACCCTGTTTCTTCGCGGTGAGTTTCCTTGTGCTTCCTCTTGGTACAATTCCTTCGCTGGTCGTATTTGGCGTATATCGTATCGTTGTTGCTAACTTTGCTACTTTGTTGTTGCCGGAATCCGACCGTGCCGCCTGACGAACCTGACGCTCCAGCGAAGCCCCCTAGTCCGTGTGATCCCGTTGACCTCTGTTGGGACTCGATCCGTGGCCTGTGCTTTCATATCGCGTTTCTGCCGACATCGCATCCGTGTTTCGGTTCGCGGAACCGCCGAGGCAAGTATCCGAATACTTGCTTAACATGCTACAACTTAATCATCATGTTATAACCACACAACTAATATAACATCGATACCTTTTATAACTTAGAATTGCTAGCCACGATTATCCGTAACTTTAAATCAATGAAATCATTGCTCGTATTAACCGGTCTGTTATTAATTCATACTTAACTAATCAAACCAAGTAGATCATCCCCACTTCATTTGTTAAAATCACTCATGAGACAATTATTGTGCTTAGTTCAGATTCATGTAACTCCATTACGTATATTATCGATATTGTTCGTCTTGTGGCTTTTGCACCTCAAAGGTGCGTGAACCGGATTAATATGAAAATACAAACATCACTGTGTTCACATAGAATAATATTTGTTATTTACTGTTTCCTGCTACCGTTCATTATTTGTTACTATACCTGTTATCATCATATACCTGATTGCATTACATATTGACCGATCTTGATACACATGACACATGTACTGATACACCGGACATGACACCCTGTACATATCGACTCTACCTGTTGAAAGTAACATGACCTGTTACCTGATCTCAGGCCTAATGCCGACAAACCTAACCATTCCTGCTGTCGACCCAGACAGACCTACCTTTACTTGACTTGTGTTGGCATTAGTCCGTGACTACTGAATACCTGACCTGACATACATAGCTTGGGGGTATGGGGAAATCAAAGGTGAAACCAACTTGTAACTCAACAGTTCGACACATTGTTCTGATCAGTCTTACGGGCTTGGCCAGCTCCGGAGTGTTGATGCTGACATCACTCATCTATCCTACTACCTTTTACTGCTTAGCGGCACGTCTCGGATTCAGCCCCGAGAATCATGACCGTGGTCCCGGGCACGCACGGGATACTATTGAGTCACATCGACGATTCATCAATTGGTTTCAAAGACTATAGAGTAGAAAACCTGATAGGACAGTTTAGTCACCTTTGCACATTACCCTGCTTGTTACTTCTTATTACTGCTTATTTCATGTTCATGCTTGCATTGTTTATTACCATGTTTATACTGTATATTTGATATCATGACGCGCTGACGTCTGGGTTTTGCATGGCCCAGATTCCGTACCTTTGTCGTCGACCGAGCAGGAGTACTTCAGCCAGCAGGCTGAACTGTGAGTTCTTTAGAGTTTAGTTCATTTATGTCATTTCATTTCCAGATGTGAGCCCGCATTATGGGACATACTGTTTATTCATTGTATTGGATCATTAGCTTCCGCACTTATTGTTTATTGATTCCTGTTATTATCGATTTGGACATGTATTAGTTTAGTTTTATCTTGTTCTTGATATCCTTACAACCGTAATGTGACTGTGGATGGATACTTCCTACCCACAGGTAGCATGGTTGGCTATGTCACGTGCCCAAATCTTGCGTACTCTGGGAAGCGGGGCGTGACAGTCTTCTTACCTCGGCTAAATATTTCACCATCAGAGGCTCCCATGCCTCGAAACGGCCGATCAACTGGCCTACGACCAGGGTGGAGTCACTGCAGATTCGGATCATCTTCAGCCCCACTCCGGAAGTGATTCATAGTCGAGCTAACAAAGCCTCATATTCTGCAGCGTTGTTTGAGGGTTTGAACCCGAGCTTCAAAGAGTACTCCATCTCTACCTCATTCGGGCCTCAAATGATGAGGCCGGCACCGCTCCCATTCTCGGTAGAGGATCCGTCGACATAAAGGACCCAATCGGGGACGGAGTCGGGCCCCTCCTCGATCGAGGGTTGAGACCCGAAGGCTGGCGCCGACACTGCCTCCTTGTTAGGGATAGTGCATTCGACAATAAAGTCGGCCAGGACTTATGCTTTGATAGCCTGCCTTGGGTGGTATTTGACGTCGAATTGAGATAACTCCCACTTCCATTTCTCCAAACGACCGGATGACTCGGAGGAGGCGAGAATAGCCCCTAAAGGACGCTCGGTGAAGACTAGGATAGTGTGTGCCTGGAAGTAGTGCCGTAATTTCCTTGAGGCCACGGTAAGCGCCAAGACAATCTTTTCTATGGCCGGGTATCTTTTTTCCGCGTCCTTAAAGACGTGGCTTACATAGTAGACCGGTTTCTGGACTCCTTCAACTTCTCGAACGAGCACCGAGCCTGCAGCCTGATCGGACACCGCTAGGTACAGTGATAGCTCGTCTCCTTCAATTGGCTGGGTGAGTAGTGGGGGAGTTGCTAGGTGCATTTTCAATTGCTTGAAGGCGATCTGACACTCCTCCGACCATTCGAACCTTGGGATTTTTCTCAGGGCTTTGAAGATGGGACACACTTTTCTCCAGACCTCGACATGAAGCGACTAAGAGCGGCCGCTCTCCCCATGAGTCGCATGATTTCGACGTTGCTCTTCGGCACGGCCATGTTGAGGATGGCGCTGATCTTCTTCGAGTTAGCCTCGATCCCTCGGTGGGTAACCATGAACCCGAGGAATTTTCCACTAGTGACCCCGAACGCGCACTTGGCGGGGTTCGGCTTTATTTTGTATTTGCGGAGGATGTCGAAAGTATCGCCAAGATCTTTGGCATGCTCGTCCGACGAGGTCGACTTGACGAGCATGTCGTCGACGTAAACCTCCATGTTCCTCCCGATCTGTGGTTTGAACATCCTATTGACCAAGCGCTGGTATGTAGCTCCGGCGTTTTTGAGGCCGAAAGGCATCACTTTATAGCATTATACCCCCCGGTCCGTTGTGAATGAGGTAAGCTCTTCCTCTGCTGGGTTCATACGGATCTGGTTATAGCCAAAGAAAGCATCCATGAAGTTGAGCAATTCGTGGCCTGCCGAGCTGTCGACAAGCCGATCTATCCGAGGAAGGGGATAGTTTTCATTCGGGCAGGCCTTGTTGAGATGTATGAAGTCGACGCACATGCGCCACTTTCCGCTTGCCTTTTTAACCATGACCATTTTCGCCAGTCATTCTGAGTAGGCCACGTTTCGAATGAAGTTAGCTGCAAGCAGCCTGTCAATTTTGTCCTCGATCACCTTTTGTTTGATCGGAGCGAAACTTCGTTTCTTCTGCCTAACGGGCCGTCGGGTCGACCCCGAGATTATATGAGATTACTTTGGGGTCAATCCCGGGCATGTCGGCGGGTGCCCAAGCGAACACGTCCGAGTTTCCTCAGAAGAAGTGTATCAAGTCGCCGCGCCGGGCTCCCGTTAAGAGTGACCAGATTTGGACAGTTCGTTCATTATCCCCCTCAATGAGGGGGACCTCTGTTAGCGCCTCCACCGGGGCCCCTCGGATTTATTTTTGTTCATCATGAGTATCCAAGGACCCCTGGAAATCACCCGTGCTTTCGAGGTCGTCGCTTCATTCCTCGGGCGTAGATGTCGCTGTGATGCAAATCTTTGCGGTTTGCTGGTTCCCGTAGGCCCAGCCTATTCCCCCTTGATCGAGTTGAAACTTTATCGCGAGGTGGTAGGTCGAGATCTGGACCCGAAGGGAGTTTAGCGTTGAGCGTCCCAGGAGGATATTGTAGGTCAATGGAATTCTAGCGACGATGAACTCCACTGGTACGGTTCTCGTACGGCCTGCCTCTCCGATGTTAAGGAGGAGGGTAACCACTCCCTCTGCCGGGATGGATTGGTTAGTAAATCCCGACAGAATATAGGCGGTTGGCCTCAGGTCCGACGGGCCGAGCCCCATATGTAAAAAGCAGTCGTAGAAAAGGATGTCCGCCGAGCTTCCCTAGTCGACCAGTATCCTTTGAACCTCGTAGCGGTGGACCCATGCTGTAATCATAAGGGGGTCGTTATGAGGCAAGGACATCCCGTGGAGCTCCTCGTCGGTGAAGGTGATGGGCTCGTCTGCTTTGCTTTTTCATCCGGGGCTGGCCGCTAGTCCCCTCGACCGGCAGGAGGCGTCGAATCTCGCCAGCCCCAGGCGCACTCCACGTTGATACGACCATGATTTATCCGATCATCAATTCGCCGGAAGGGAGATGGTTCTCTTGCTCCCGGTCTGATTGTCGCTTTTTCCGCAAGTACTTTGCCGGGTGCCCCGAGCGAATCAACTCCTTGATGTAGTCACGGAGCTATTTGCAGTTCTCGGTGGGGTGTCCCTGTGACCGGTGGAAGGCACAGTAAAGGCCTCGTGTCCGTTTGGCCGCTATATTGGTGACCGGAGGGAGCTTAAAAAATCGCTCGCCCTTTGCCTCCTCCAACAATTTAGTCTGGGAGATGTTGAGCGGGGTATACTCCTGGAACTTCGGGAAGTATGGCTTTAGACGATCAACCTTCTTTTTCTCTTCTCTACACCTCTTCTTTTGATCGGCCTGGTCGCTTCGGGGCAGGTTTGCGTTTACCTCGGACTTGACCTGGATTTCTCGCTCAGTCCAAGCTTTTACCTCGGACATGGTCTTAAGTTGCGCTAATGCAAAGGAGCGGAGCCACTCCTTGTGCCTAAGACCCAACCTAAGAGACATGATGACAGTCTTGTCCCGGTGTTCGGGAACCTCAAGAAGAGCGTTGTAGAAGCGAGTGACGTACCCTTTGAAGGATTCCTTATCCCCGCTCTTTATAGTGAAGAGGTAATCGACGGTCCTCTTCTACCGTCTGTTCCCGACGAAATGCCCGAGGAACTAGGCGGCCAGTTCATCAAAGGTAGAGATGGAGCATGGCGTGAGTCCTCGGAACCAATCTCGTCCGGCGCGGATGAAAGTGGCAGGGAACGCTCGGCATTAGGCGGCGTAAGAGTTGTCCTGAAAGCTCATGTCTGCTGTGAATGCGTCCAAGTAGTCTTTCGGGTCGGACTTCCCGTCAAAGAGGGCCACCTTTGGAGGCTTGTTTCTGGAGGAGACGCGGACAGCGAGCAGTTCTTCAGTGAAGGGCTTTGTAAGCGAATCGGCGTCATACCTGGCCACCTCGCTTGAAGAACAACTCTCCCGATGTATACCCTGGATTTTCTTTTCGAGGGCATCGAGACGGTCGTAGTACCCCGAGGATTCGGCGTATTCGGAGTTATGGCCCCTTCCCGCTGGCGGCCTGCGCCTGGCTGCGACTCCGGTTCCGTTCTATGAGGTCCTCAGGTCTCCTGGCGAGGTTGTTCGTGATTTATCGCAGTGAGCGCCGTCCGCACGACCCCCTCGAGGGAGAAGGTGCCGGCTATGGCTGGGAGCAAGCGAGCTGACCGACACCTCCTTGGGAGGGACAGGAGCGCGACGGGCCTCAGGGCAGGGCGCTCTTTCGCGAGACCCCGGTGTGGAGCTGTGAGGCGCCCAGCGGGTCATTGAATAGGTCGCTGCGGGGGACCTATGGCCGCTGGAGATAGCGAGACGCTGTTCAGTCGTGCCAGCTTGGGCAGTGTCATCTCCCCCTCTACGGAGGTCGCGATCCCGAGGTAGGGGAACGGCGACCTGGGGGGCTTGTCCCGCTGTTTGGATGCGGACAAGGGCATCCACGATGGACGCGAGCCTGTCGATCCGTGCAGACAGAGCGTGAACGGCATTAGGGGGAGGAGAGGATCTGTCTACGCCTCCGTTGTGGGGAGGACGGCGGCTTGTGTTGGGATCGTCGCGACGATCACTTGTCATCGGTTCAAGATCGGAAGATCAACTTTCAATGAGTGGAATTTTCTTATTCCTACAGATGGTGCCAACTGATGGAGGTCTGTATATTCTTCAGATGTTGTCCTCCGTCGATCTGTCACGAGCGTTGATGAATAGCTGAGATTGGGTTGGAGGATTGCCTCCTGAAGAGTGTGGATCTCAGTGGGCTTGATTTGGAATGAAACCGGGATACCTGCAAAGAAGTCCCGGGGTGGTTGTACAACCGTGGACCCTTCGACGATCAAGTTAGTCGAGGTATTTGAGCAGAGTAGAGGCCTATTGGGGTAAAATTGCCTTACCTGAGTCGTCTGAGAGAGGGGTTTATATAGCGGCTGCCATGGGCTAGCTGGCGCGAGATCCTCGTCAGCCGTTACGCCCTTAGTATTACGCCTGCATGAATGGTGGGATCCCCCATTAATGATGAGATACGCTCATTAATGGGAGGATCCAACGGCGTGGAATGGGGGATCGTAGGGCGGCGGATATCTCGCGTCTTGCGAGATTCGCGGAGCCATGGCGGAGGCATATGTGACCCGCGTTCTAGGTCGCTCAATAGAACCGAAGAGTCCTAGGTCAGCGAGAAGCCTAAAAGAGGGCGGGAGGCCGAGCTAGTTCGGTTCTGTGATAACTCGGAGGCGAAGGGCTAGGAGCTCGGCGTGTAGGAGAGCTCGGAGTGAGCCAATGGCCGTTTACAGGGTGAGCGCAGGAACGTTCAGGGCATCCTCGGAGGTCGGGTCCAAGTAGCGGGACGATAGCCCGGGGGACGCCTCCAATGCGTGGTTCATGCCCTGTTTCCGTGTGCCTCGGGACACGTCATCTGCCACGTGTCATGATCTGGGGAGTTCCCGATTATGAGCATCATCAATAACTAAGGTTGTCAGCAAGGCCGTTCTAAAGTCCTGCACATGGATTCATACTGTAAAGGGGCATCCTTGTAGGAATTTGCATTGTATAAGAGATACATGAACATACGGACCTTAGGCACTTCATTCTTACTTCAACCGAACTCTTAATGCAGGGACTGTACACCAAAACCCGACTTGGGTGAGTGTACCTGTCGGCAAGGGAGTCACATTACTTTAGCAAAGTGTTTCATCCTCCGCATGCCGAAGCCATCACCTTTAGTATGAGTTGATTATAATATAGTCCTTGATGATGACAGATGTTTCTTGACGGTGAGAAATTCATACTCTAGTATGAGAGGGACTCCGACAGCACGACCCTCTATGCTACTTCTAGGATAAGTTAAGACATACTATTGATATAATTAAGTTTGATAGATCTGAGAGTCCTCTCAAGCTCTTCGAACCTCACTTCGATTTATAGGCTTTTATGTTAGCCGTTATGCCTTTGACTTTCGTAATCTCTCTCCACATTCGTTTTTAACCGTGGCCATGTAGCACAAATTGTTCACATGTATGTGGTAGTCAATGTTCTTGTGCGCGTTAGTCTGTACTGACCATATGGTTTTGACCAACTTATTATGTAGCGAATGGACAGTATCGACCAATGTTACAAATAGCGGAATCTGTCGATCTTCGACCATTGTTCTTTGTAACATTATTATGATACAAATAGTAATTTTCATGACTTTACTAATATAAACATATAAACTATAAATTATAAGTTTCATTGTGAAAATTTGTCACCTGTAAAAGGATACATCTTTACAGGTAGAAGGTGATGATTTTGGTGCTCAAATCCAGGCCCAAAACAAGCCTAGTTGCAACGCCTACCAGAGCCAGGCCCGAGCCCGGCACAGCCCAGTGCGAGACGATCACAGGTGTGTTCACGAGCGCGTGCGGCTCATGACGAGAACGAGATGGTTCCTACGGGCATGAAATGAGACACTTAAGAGATAGTGAAGGTTTCGGCTTGTAATTCATCATAAAAGTTTTAACAACTATCCGCATCCATCTCCCCCACAACAACAACAAAAAAAACACGACAAACTTTGATCAAATCTCCCAACAAATTTAGGCCAGAATCAGAAAAGTATCATTATTTTGAAATGATCAAGAAACTACAAAATTTAACGGTGACACGTCAGCAAAAAAAATTTCAATATCCCAAATGCCTTTATTATAATCCTAACCCTAATTTCAATTTTTTTTAAAAAAAATAAAGCTTCTTCTTCTTCTTCCTCCCTCCTCTAGCTCTCATCACCGGCCTCCACGACCCCGACCTCTGCCCCCTTTCTTGCCCCTCCACCCTCATCATCATCTTCCTCATCATCATCCTCATCTCATCTTCATCTTCATCATCATCACCCCCCATCATTAGCATCGCCCCGCCACCCTCCTCGCTCCGACTTCTTGCCCCTGCCCCCTATCCTGACCTCCCCCTCACCCGCCTCTAGCCCCTCCCTCCACCGCCCCCCTTTCTTGACCTCCATCACCATCACTATCATCAATCCATCATCATCATTAATCTTCTCCTTTTTTTCAACCCACCACCACCATCTTCTTTCTCACCGTCTCTTAAATCCTTCATCTTCTGCCCTTCTTCTTCTCCTTCCTCCCTCTTCTTCTCCCTCAACCACAAACCCTACCCCTCCCTCTCTCCCTCTCTCTCTCTCTCTCATCTTCTCCTCCACCGCCACCATGGCTCCTCTTTCTCCGTCGTCACCATGGACCCCGCCGCTTCTGCAAAGCGAGTGACTCCGGCTCCACCAAAAAAGTATACTAATTATTTAATTAATATGTAATAATTATTAAATTATTTTGAATGTAATTTATAATTAAATAATTGTAACATCTTCAAAAATATAAAATATTAATTTTGGGAATTTTTATAATTTAATATTATTTTATTGATTATTTTAATATTAAATGCAAATAAATAGGAAAAATGTTAGAAAAATTATGAAAAATTATGGAAAATTCTAAAATAGGGTAAATTAGTGAATTATGACATTTTTAAGTTTTTGTGATTAGTTTGACACTAATTTAGTGCTAATCGCGATTAAAATCGCTAATTGGGTTTTTTGGCAATTTTGTGCAAAACTTGCACATATCACTTTTTCTACACTTGTGTATTTTTCCATGCCATGGTTTTCATTTGGGGCTTACTATTCTTGTGAGAAGGTTGGAATTAAAAGAAAAAGAAAAGAAAAGAAAAAGGTAATGATGAGGGTAGGTGAGAGAGAGGTGGACTTTGACCCAATAACCCTTAGCCATTCCTCTCCCTCTCATTTCTCTCCCTCTTCCTCTCCCTTGCTGCTGCTGCCCTTCTCCATTCTCCCTCCCCTCCTCAAGCCATGAAACATCTCAAAAACTACACCAAAACCCCAAACTCCTTTCACTAAAAATGTCCAAAATCCCTAGATCTACACATGGAGCTAAAGAAGAATGGATTTGGTCACTAGAGGGCAACTCAAGAATTTTCTTGAGTTGCTAATGAAGGTAATTTCTGAACCATTTGCTTAATTATAGCCTTTCCTATAACCCCATGTCAAGATTTTATCGATATTGTGTGATATTATGGATTTGAGAGAAACCTAGTTAGGGTTTGAGTGAATTGGTGTTGCATTATGAAATTGGGCTCAGTATTGATCTTACCAACACCCTAGTGTTTGAATTGGAACCCCAAACCTGATGCTAGAACCAGAATACGGATTTTAGAAACCGATATCGGGGAAAACAGGAAATCTGTCACTGTGTTGTTGAATCTGCTATCACCCCGAGATCCCATAAATAAAATTGGATTTATAGTGAGATGTTCAGGCACCTAGGGACCAACACCCCAAACCCCAGCCCCCAACTCCAAACTGAGGCCGCCAGAATTGGCTTTCTGGCCGCAATTTGCGGCCAGACCAGAGAGGAATCTCCTCGTTTTGTGTGCCTGGCCCCATTTCATCAATTCTTGGCCCTGGGTACTTCTAGTTTTGACAGATTCTTTCTAGGGTGAAATCTGGGACTTATATCCTAAGTTGTCGTTTTGGATTCGTGTTTCCGTATTCCGTATTTTTGGATTCTGAAATGGTGGAATGTGTTTTGCCTCGACTATTGTCGTTTATACGACGATATAGAGGATTATGGATGGTTTTGAAGGCGTGCCATAGGTTCTCACCTATAGGCCCCCTTATCGTATCGTTTTGGATTTTATGCGCCGTTTTAGCTTGGATTGGTTTTGATGCGCATATATGATATTTGATGTGTAGGTACCCATGAAGACTTCGGGACGACAAGCTACGTGGTGACGTCCGCAATTGGTGATGCGAGGTGAGTAGATTATATCTACGGGGGAAAGTCGGGTGGATGGCGTATAGCACCCCCGCAGTCCGTAGATAGCTTATTATATAGTATTGTGATATTAGGTGTATTTTGGTTATGTAGGGTTAGAAGTGACTAGTGTAGTTCATAGTCGCGAACCCTAGGATAGAATTACACCTATACATATACCCTTGCTTTTCACATGTACTTACACTGTGGTTGATGATATGTGGCGACTTTGGAGATGAGTCGATGATGTGGGCTTGGTGCCCTGAGATCGGTATTTTGATGCGATTCATATGTGGGATATGACTAGTGATTCTTGCGGGCTTGGGATGTGTGTTACCCCCGCATGCATACTTTACCGATGTTACCGTTTGTACTAGATATAGAGTAGTACACCCAGACTATATGATCTGATGATGGTGATATTTGTTATGTGATGAGACAGTGAGATGTTGACCTGTACCCAGCTTTTGGGAATGCCGTACGACGGTTTACCGTACGAGCTGATATTGATGATAGATCCGCACTCATAGCTAGAGGATATCTTACGATATGACATTGAGGCGGGATCACCGACTATATATCTACATATATACTTAGACTCAGTTTTAGGTGGTTTCCACACCTACCCCTCCTGATTGACCGGATACTTAGAGGTAGTTTGCATAGTAGATACTTTACTGTGCTGTTGATTACTAGATTTCCGTATATTCATGCTATTCGCATTGCTGGCATATGTTCATTACCATGTTATTATCATGCTGTTAGGACACCAGCACCATTATCGATGATGCGTATGTTTCACGTACACTACTTGCCGGCTCACACACTTCATCATCGATAATTGCCATGTCACTACACAGTAGTACTATTACATTCGTGATATGATGCTTCCTTCGACATATGCGCATTCCTATTCCATGTTGCATGATTTCCGATATGATTACTCTCTTTACATGTCGCATATATCATGGATTGATTGCATAGTACATCGCATTGGATTTACTGCTTGATGTTGGATTTTCATGTGATTTCTGGTTTTGAGGACCGTGGGGTTATTTAAGAAAAGAGGCACTTTATGAAAACCCGGTACCTCGTGATATGATATTTCGGTGCGTCCACCACGCGTTTTCTCGGTGCTGAGACGTGTGCTTGAAACCCGATTCGAGGAGGTGATGTACCGTTTGCGGGTTCGTGGTGGGCCCGGTATGGTTCCCCTCGGCGAGATGATCGATGGGTTATGCCGATTGAGCCTGGAGGCGGGCGAGTACCTACCGGTGATTTTACCTGAGCTCGGCGGATATCCGGGGGATACCGCCTGGAGCCGAGAGATGGGCATACTGCCGGGGCCGACGGGCCGATATCCGCAGACGGAGCCCAGAGATGGACATGGGTTGACTCATACTGCCGGGGCCGAGGGCCGATATCCGCAGACGGAGCCCCATATGGATGAGGATTTACGTGTCGGTGTTTGGCACGGGTTTCATGATGAGTTTTCCATGGTTTTGGTTATATCCTCACATTGCATACATGATGCTTGCTGTCAGTGGGTGACAGGTGGACGGGTTCCACATATATACAGACATGGTTCATATACAGACTGGATTTACACTTATCTTACACCAATATTAGTGGTATGGGACGCTAATATATATGTATTGATATTATTGATATTTCTTCATTGATACTTCATGCAGACATACCTTACACTGATGACATGTTGTTACCTGAGTACCTGGCACTATATACATGATTAGATATTACCTTGCCACCTTATTACACTCAGATGTACTCTTGTGGATATTTTACTGATCGTTGACTTAGGATTATGTCTTGCATTCGATTTATCCTTGTAGATGTTTCTATTCACGAGTTGGCAACTCACCCCCGTTGTGCCACAGTTCTTGCAGGCTTTGCCGTACAGGTTCTATTGCGGCATTTCTGGCACACTTCCTTCTTGCGGGTGATTTGCTTTTGGTAGGTGGATTCTTTTGCATCAAGAATCCCCATTTTGTACTTATTTATTCATTGTATCTAGAAATGTCCATCAACCAAAAACTTGTATATTCTTTCAGGCCTAGACTTCAGTGTTGTATATTTCGACCTTAGAGTCGCGCTTAGTTGTATTGCGGATTTCCTTATTGCTTTTGAGCATTCTTTTGGATTTGATCCTCGCCACTTGGCGTTGTATATTATCATATCATTGCGTGGTTGTGACCGTCGATTGACGAAGAGCTAGCTCCCGTTTGGGGATGCCTTTATCATGTTATATCTTGTTATTATCGTTTTACCCCATTCGGGGCCAGTTTTACAAAGGAAACTCTGCCGAAATTTCTAGAAAAGACTGTACCGTTTTTAAAATGCACATTCGGCTTAGTTATTTAAAAACCTTGATTTCAAACCTGTATTCTTCACTTCTTTAAACCAGTTTTCTTTACTTATTCTTCAAAATGGTTTTAGATTTCTGGGCTTTTGGTTTACTTGGATCAGATGGAGTCCTATAGGCTTCATAGGGTTCAAGGGCCAGTCACGTGCTCTTTCGGGTCGTGACAAAAATTATATTATAAAAAGGCAAAATGGCCATTTGACATGAACAAGAACGTTGACCGTTAAGTCATAATAGTTTTTTGATAGGTTTAAAGGTATTGGCTCATTAGAATGTCAACAACAGCAGCAACCTCTGTAAACATATAACTGTATTAGTCATGTATTATTTGATTTTGTTTTAACAAAAACTACATCTAGAATTAGAGTGCGCAAAAGAGTTGGAGGAAGTTATAAAGAAATATGCTTCCAATTTCAGGAGGCCGAGACACAGAGCAAGGAAAAGATGAAGAAGATTAGAAGAAAGGCAATAGTAATTTATATGAATAAAAAGTTAGTTGAAGAATTTCAAGAGAATTTAATTTAGTCTCTAAAAGAAATACCCTCCAAATTCTTCAACTCATTTTTTATCCATATAAATTACTATAGGCATTCTTCTAACCACCTTCATCTTTTCCTTGCTCTGAGCCTCAGCCTCTTGAATTTTGGAAGCATATTTCTTTATAACCTCCTTCAACTCTTTTGTGCACTCTAATTTTAGACGCTGCTTCTGTTAAAACAAAATCAAATGAAAATATATGACTAATAGAGCTATATGTTATTTTAAAAAAATTTGGGAAAAGGTTGATAACCAGTCCTTCACAGTTTTGGGCAATTAAATGGTCCTCATCAGGCAATTTACTCATTTCATCTAGTAAAGGTTCAGAATGAAGCCCTTGTTGAGGCATGTGTTGAACTGTCGTGTTCCTAAAATTTTGGTGTGTGTTTTCAGGCAGCCTATTGAAACCGTTGGGTGGGGGAGGAGCAAAAGGTTGCGATTATGAATTGTTAGACCTCCATATCCCTACAGATGCTCCTATAGAGGTTGTTGCCGTTGACATTCCATTGAGCTCACCATAACTAATTAGAGGTTCAGTCTAATATCGCACGATTAATAGTAGAGGCAGGATTGTTAACCGTCTTGGAGGCGGTTAGTGGACCATGTATATGCAGAGGTTATTTGGTTTTGGAGTTCCAAGCGTTCTTCTCAGGAGGATCAGAAGAGCATTATTGCTTTTACAAACTTTGGTATCCTAGAGAATCTGACAATTGCATTTACGGTGGTGGTTTCGGATATCGAGTTCATGCGGTACTTGGACTTGGTTTTTCCTAGTTGATTGTTGAGAGGAAAACAGGATGATTAACAGTTCTAAGGATTGAACAAGTGACGAGATTTTTTGGTGGATTTTTCATCAAGGTGGACATTTGTTGATTTTCATGCTAAAATCCAGGCCCAAGAGAAGCTCAGTTGCAAGGCTCAAAGGAGCCAGGCCCGAGCCCAGCAAAGCCCAATGTGAGAGGAGCTCGGCTGTGTTCACGAGAGCGTGTGGCATACGTGACGAGCGCGATATGTTTCTTGTAGAGGCGACGACGTGGCGACTTGCAGTTGGAGGAGCGTGGGGTTTGACGCGTGGCGGCTCCGGATTGGACTGCGCGCATGGCGAGAACTCAAGGCGGCTGGGGGCTTAGCAGGTCGGGTCTGTAAATTTGTTTGTATCCGAATCTTATGTGATGAATCCTTTCCAAGTTTTCCCCTAAGCTATAATGGACAAGTGTTTTGGAAGGGTCTGATGCGGCCGAATATTGTATATATCTAGAGAGAGGGCAACCATTTAAAAAGAGGGTTTGAGAGAGAATGAAGAGATTTGGAGTTTTATTTTATTGGGCTTATGGGTTTTGTGTTTATGTCGTGTAATCTCTACTTAAGAGGAAGTTCTTGTTGAGGAGACAGGATTAAGTGCGAGTTTGCACTAAATCTGGATATATCATTGTGTTCTTGGTTGTTTAATGTACTTTTCTTTTTGTTTTTGGTGTGATGCTATAGTCGTCGGTATATCTTTTTCATCATTTTCATTTGCACGCGATTTTGTATAGTTTTCCGCTACGCCATATCATTTGTTCGCGTTCGGTTCGAGTGATCCATTCAAGGTTCACCGTGCCGAGTAAGGAGCTCAGGGTATAATAGAAGGAGGGCTTCCATCTCTAAAATATGGTTTATTTCATAGAAACCATAATGTGGTTTACTCGAGTTTTCCAAATCATTTTGTAGTTTAAACCCATCACGAAAACCCTCTGAACTTTTAGTTCGTTGTATAAAAACTCATGTGGTTTGATTTGTAAAGTTTTTTAATGATTAATGGTTCACATGACGCCATATTTGATCAATCTTATAGTTTTATCATAAATTATTCATCCTAATCTCATTATATCAAGGCTTATTTACTTAAAACTCCTAACAGGTTTCGGCCGGAATCACAAAACTGCCATTACTTTTAAAATGATAAAAAAAACTACCAAATTTAATGGTGCCACGTCAGCACTGCCAGAGCCATCTCGACTAAGTTGCCACGTTAGCATAAAAAATATAAAATCCCAAAAATACCACTTTTTAACCCCCAACCTAATTTCAATAAGATGAAATAAATAATTAGAACTCACCCTCTTCCTTCTTCCTCCCCGTCCACCATCGCCGGCAATGGCTCTGACGCCGCCACCCACGACCTCTCCCTTCTCTTCCTTTTGCATCATCACCACCACCATCGGTATCATCTTCCTCTTATTATTATTCTTCCTTCTCAAAACCTCCAAATCCCTTTCTCACCTCCGTCACCCTCCTTCCTCCGCCGCTGTCGCAACCACCACCAACATCTTCCTCTTTTTCTTCTTCTTCCTCTTCAAGACCTCCAAATTCCCCACCCATCTTCGCCATCCTCATCCTCCCTTGGCCACCGCAACCACCACCAGCAACACCACCGACTCCCACCACCACCACCACCAATTTCTACTTCATCTTCAACATCATTACCTCCCATTATCGTCGCCGCCGCCATCATCTCATCCTCTTCCTCCCCCCATGCGCCATCCTTGTGAACCCTCCTCCGCCGCCACTGCAACCACCACCACCACCACTGACGCGTGCGGGCTCGCGTCAAGATGTTACCTTCTGTTGATATGCTGTTGGCGATGATGGACGGCCGAGATTTGAGTTGGAGGATAGATGCTGAAGTGTGTGTGAATCTCAATGGGTTTGAGGTTGTTAGGGCTGAGCTACCTGCAAGGAAGTCCCGGGATGGTTGTACCACCGCGGACCCTCCGACGATCAAGTTAGACGGGAAATCCGAGCAAAGTAACGACCTAGTGAGTGGAAAATGACTTACTTGAACCATCTGAAGGAGGAGTTTATGTAGTGGTGGCAGCAGGTAGGCAGACACGGGAATCACGCCGGCTGTTACGCCACCGACATCACGCCCGCGTGATGGGCAGGATCTCCCATTAATGGCGAGACAGGCTCATTAATGGGGATCATGATGGCGTGGAACGCGGGATCGTGGGCAGCGGATATCTCGCGCATGGCGAGATTCGCGGAGGCGAGGCAGAAGCACCTACGAATGATGTCGTTGGTCGGTAGAAGGGATCGAAGAAGATGAGCTCGGCGGGGGCTCGGGACCGAGCGGAAGGCCGAGCTATCTTGGTTCTGTGGTAGCCCGGAGACGAGCTGAGAGGGTCGAGGAGGCCAAACGTGCAGGAGGCTCGGAGGCGAGCCATGGGTGGTCTGGAAGGCCACCGAAGGTCGGGAGACTCCTCAGGCCGGAGGATGGCTCAGAGGCGAGCCGGGAGGGCGAGAAAGCTCAGCTCGAAAGAAGGCTCGGAGGCAAGCCGGATGGCCAAGGAAGCTCGGGCTTGTGATAGCTCGAAGTAGAGCAAAGGGACAGTTGGTATGGCTGCTGAAGTGCTCGGGGGTAAGGAGTGGGGTGCAATCTCGGAGACGGGGTTCGAGGAAAGCCCCCACTGTAGCACACTGGTTCCCCCTCCGTGGCCCTCAGGGGCCTAACTGGCTTATGCATGTGACACGTCATACGCCACGTGTCATGATCTAAAGAATTACCGTTATTGAGCATCATCATTAGCCCCCCACTCTTGTTCCGATCTATTTGTGGGTCGGGTCGAGAGTGGACTGCTTGGTTCTTTCTGTGTGGCTTGGCGCTGATAATTTCTCATGGTGGATTGTTTGGGGACGACACGACGTTCTTGTAAAGGTTCCCATTGCTCCAGACGAAGTGACGGTCTTTAGCTCGGAGACGGTGAGCTGCTTTCCGATCTTCTGGGAGCGTGCCTTCCTTGAGGAATTCCACGAGGGGCTTCCTCCGGTCTCGTTCCCTTTCCTGGGCACACACATGAAGCATTGTCGCCCCGTCTTCCACGCTGGGCCGTGGCAGGGTCTCGAAAAGGATAGATCGCTTGTTGTTGGCCGAGTAGGATGAAGCCAGCTTACTCAGGGCGTCGGCTTGGGCATTGAGCTGTCTGGGTATTTGCTCTACCTGCACCTCGTCGAAGTTCTTCCGAAGTCTTCTTATCTCGTCGAAATACTTCACCATTAAAGGTTCCCGGGCTTCGAAATGGCCGGTTACTTGGCCAACGATGAGGGTTGAGTCACTGCGGATCCGAATTGTTTTCAGCCCTAGCCCGGAGGCCATGCAAAGTCCAGCCAGCAGGGCCTCGTATTCTGCCACATTGTTTGAGGCCTTAAACCCGAGCTTCAGAGAATACTCCATTTCTGCCACGTTCGGGCCTCGAATGATGAGGCCAGCTCCACAACCTTCCTCGATCGAGGACCCGTCGACATAAATAACCCACTCAGGGACTGAGTCAGGCCCCCCTCGATCGAGGGTTGAGCCGCGAGGGTTGGCATGGACTCTGGCTCCTTACTGGGAATGGTGCATTCGACGATAAAATCGAACAAGGCATGTGCTTTGATGGCCTGCCTCGGGCGGTATTTTATGTCAAATTGGGACAGTTCCCACCTCCACATCTCTAAGCGGCCCGAGAATTCAGGTGACGCGAGGATAGCCCCCAGCGGGCGCTCGGTAAGAACGAGGATGGTGTGCGCCTGGAAGTAGTGTCGTAGCTTCCTTGAGGCCACAACGAGTGCCAGAACGATCTTCTCTATGGCTGGGTACCTCGTTTCAGCGTCTTTGAAGACGTGGCTCACGTAGTATAGCTGCTTCTGCACTCCGTCGACCTCTCGGACGAAAACTGAACCTGCTGCTAGGTTGGATACCGCCAGATACAGTGATAGCTCGTCTCCTTCAACTGGTCGGGTGAGAAGCGGCGGTGTCGCAAGGTGCTTCTTTAATTGGTCAAAGGCGGTCTGGCACTCCTCTGACCACTCGAACCTCAGGACCTTCCATAGAGCTTTGAAGAATGGAAGGCACTTCTCCCCAGACCTCGACATGAAAACGGCCCAGAGCGGCTACCCGCCATGTTAGTCGCATGATCTCGATGTTGGTCCTGGGCACGGTCATGTTGAGAATAGCGTTGATTTTTTCTGGGTTAACTTCGATTCCATGGTGGGTGACCATGAAATCGAAGAACTTTCCCCCGGTGACCCCGAATGCGCACTTTGCGGGGTTCGGCTTCATCTTGAACTTGCGGGGTACTCCGAATGTAAGTGCACGGCGGCGCCCCGGCCGTCAATCCGACGCCGGAATGCGGAAGCGGTGAATAACTTAAATTTTGCGGACTTAGCAAACCGGCACCACCGCGCACTTTAACCGGATCGAACCATTAACTAGTCTAAGCTACTAATAAGAAAGGGAAGAGATGTATACCGACGATCCAAGTCCTCCGGTCTTCATCTCCACTCCGATCTCCTCGCGGGATCTCCGTCCGTCTCCTCCTCGTCGGAAAGGGCACCACGAAGCCGGGTACTTTTACGGGCTCCCACCTCAATACCGAGGCAACTCGCGCATGAAGCCGGCAACTCGACATGCTCAAGATATGCTGTAGGAAGTGTAGTGTAGAGTGGATGTCTCACTTTGGGGTTTGTTGCCATTTGTAGATGATGGAGGAAACAAGAAGAAAAATGGTGCTTGCATTTTTCTAGCATCGAAAATGAAATCAAGAATGCTACTCTCTCAAAGATGAAGCTCTCATCTTTTTCTTTCTCTCAACCATGAAAAACTTCTTTCATCAAGTGAGAAGAATGGTGGAGGAAAAACCATATATCATATGAGGGAGGTGAGTGTAGGAGTGAAGAAGAGGTGACCACATCCAAGGGACAAAGAAACATACAACCATGCTTGTTACTATTAAACCCATACCCTCACTTTATCACAATCAAATCTCATAAAGCAAAAGCATGGTTGAAAAGAAATGAAAGCTATCATAATCAATCTATTACAATAAACCCCCTCCACAAATGTTATTTGCACAATTGCAAATAACACCCTCCATCGGAAAAGTCCGGCCGGGAAAGAACAAAGGAAAACCGGCCGGAACGGAATGCAAACTGGCAACTCCAGAAAACTGGTCCCGTAATAAATTACAGGAAAACCCCAATATTGTGCATACACACCCGCATCTGTATTCCGTCCGGATACAAATGCAATGAGACAAAATCTACACTGTACTAAACTAGGACCGGCTTAAACCAAAGCCGGCTAGTAATATCCGTTCGATCCTGATCCGTGCAATACCGCACGTATCTGATCGAACCCTGCCATATACCTATACGGCTACTAGTACAAACCGTCCGATCCTGATCCGTGCAATACCGCACGTATCTGATCGGACCCTGCCATATCTCCATACGGCCTCTACAGCGTTTCGCCCGAAAGCTGAGTAACTGAAAGTGTGGTGGACTCTAAAGACTCGTCAATACTATGGCTGTGGATTTAACCACTAGCACGTCAGAGGTATAAGCCAATACGTAACGGGCCACCAGCTATTGACTAAAAGGGACGTCGATGAGCGAACTCATCCTGACACCCTACTGAGCCTGTCAGTGACAATATCCGTGCAGTCCGGTCCGTTCGTCTATGAGTATCGCATGGCGGGCCTAGGGGGTTGGTAAAAGTCAGACCCCCAAAAGCGGTACAAGTCGTGTCGGAGTGTAGCCCAGAACACCCTGAGATACTACTGGAATACCTACCAGTAAATCTCCTTGCCTTGGCCAAGGACTTTGTGTAATGGCTCTCCTAGACACAGCACGACCTCACCCCCAATACCGGGAGAGACGAACCCCTGAAGATACGCTCACTGCCTCCATGTGGCTCGGGACTGTACCCAACTAAAACCTGTTTGCACGACTCCTTTGAGCCGTGGTAGGGTAGTAATCAAAGTACAGTGGGAACTCACACGAGACAAATGACGATCCCCAGGTCGATGAACTAACCTGCACACATGTCACCAGGGAACTGCCATCTGACGTCTGGTATATGACCAACTAGCATGTTCCCGGCGAGTCCTGTCCGGTGTACTCATAACCCAATGAGCACCTGTATACATCTTAGGTGATCCAACTGACACCAGTGGCTTGTGAGACCAGCCACCGTCCCTCGTCGGGGTCTCGACTGTATACACTAGTCTACTAATGGAGTATCGATGCCCGGTCTCGAAACTCCCACGACTAGGGACCTTTTAAGGATATGCTTGTAGACCCCCAGCTCCCACTTATATGATCGCCCTCATACTGCTGGTGGTCAAGCAAGAATCCTAGGGGCTCTATCAACGTGTAATAGCGACGTGTCATGTCACCTAAAGCAGTACACGATGATAAAGGTAAACCAGATAGCATACTATCATCTCGAGTAAGACTGTCCTACCGGGATAGGTCCTCCCTCAATCATTACAATCACGTACCTGTGACCTAATAATTGACTTTGAGGGCACTATCTCCAACAATCTCCCACTTGCACTCAAGGCTAATTATTGCGATGTCGCATACTCACAGCCCGTGTGATACCGAACATCCAACTCCTCTACTAGTCAGTCTCACAAAGCTCGTTTGCGGAACTATTGCGTTCGAGGAATAGCCTCAGTGAGTGGATCCGCTTAGTTGTTTCTTTCTATGTCTCTCTATATCTCAAGTTCGCGGAGAAAGCCATCTCCCGAAATGAGCAAAATCAGTCTTAGAATATGTCTGGATGTCTGATGGGACGTAGCTCATAAATGAACTCCAAATCCAAACTTCTTAGACTGTATTGACAACTGAACTTAATCAGTGTCCTGCGCGCCATGCCTCCCTCAGTATTGCCTTGGACCACCTGTCCAAAATACTGCCCCTCATCAGAAGGAAAAACTATAACTCTGACAACCTCCTTGTCGTCCATGTCACCTTGGAAGCCTGGAATGATAACCGTCTCCTGAATGAGGCTGTCGTTATCATATCCCTAGAACATCCACTTATGTTCTAAAACTGCTTCCGACTGTTTCTCCAGGATTGGATTAATGTCAACTTATTGCATCTAGTGCAAGAACAACATCTGGTGTGGTACTTGACATCTCATGATTGACTCACTTGCCTAAGCAAGTGATCTGCCAATCATGCACGTCCCTCTCCCCTTTAGTCTGTAAGACACCTTTAGAGAGGGTGACTCCATTACCTGCAGGTACACTACCGTGCCAGGAGTCGTCCATCCTAAATACTCTTAGAATGCTGTCAAGTACCCTGATTGGGAAACCACCCAAATCTAGATCTAAAACCACAGATCTATTAACCAGTATGTCTGATATAAAATCCATGTCCTTTGTGGAGAAACCACTGTGTGACGACCAAAGTATAACCGATTGTAGTATAGGAGTTTCTTTTCCTATTCTGTGTATGTCATCCAGATACCAGGACATCACACCCTACTACCTTCTCAACAGATCCATCCCCTATTCTGATGAAGTCAAACTCATGACTGTCACGTCAGAAATAGATGATCTATCTCCGCTACATCTGCTCTAGTCTATAAATAGACATAAGCAACCTATCCACCAATGCTTCCGCTGCTCCCACTGACTACGACAACCCTCTGGCAGAGTCATATAGACGTCCACTTCTAAAGCTGGTTTAGAACGACGCTATACTCATCCTCCCGCCGGGTCTCGTAACCTGGAACAACAGCAATGGCAATTGTGGGTAAACAAGAACTTCCCTGTCACCGTCCTTGAGGCTACCGTAGTACCTCTCGGGTGCCTGAAGTTACCCACCGTATCTGCGGAGTGGCCAATGGAATGTCAATCCAGATTGAATCTTTAGGTTCCTTATCAAATCTTCAGTAATCGTTTGTGGTTCTGGAATTACTTCCAGTTCTACCATACTCCCACTATTGTTTTCTTGAAAAAATCCATTTTTAATAAAACTGTGGCGAGTCTAGAACAATATTGCTATTGTTCATCCAGATGGTAGAAAGTCAACCCTCGTCATAGCCTGGGTCAACCCACAAACAGCCATTACAGAAACGTGCCTTGAGTTGTCTAGTGTCTGGTTTTAATCAAAAGCCGGACAACTCCCCGTACCTTAACATCGTTAAGATATGAACTGTTCTATATCCAATATAGAAACAGAGGCACTGATTTAATTGAACCAGATTCAAATCATGCAGCTGTCCCCAGCACATGTCAACTAAATGGAAGGAGGCCGATCAGCGTTACTCAACTTAGGAATACTTCCAATTATGAGTAACCTGAAAGAGAAGAAAGATCTCTTTATCATTACTATCAACTGAATACCATACACAAGTATCTACATCTTCGATCACTTTGAAGAATCCCGATACTTGCTACACCTGGTTCTCTACTCTATTCAAATACCTATAACTCCTCAAAACTTAGACCCTGTGTTTCTACGAAACACATGTCTAAGAACTAGAGAAGTTAAAAGTAAACAGAATATAGTATGAGGACCAACCCCTCTGTCCTGATGGACCCTGGACAACATACAATACTCTGTATAAGTCCCTTGAGTCTGATAACTCATTCACTGTGTGTCGTAGGTCGAAAACTGTACCTATGGTTAAGAAGAATTACACCGCTGTTTAATGCTCCTTACCTAACCATCCACTGATATAGGTAAATGTCGTAGACATAATTTCAGAAAGGTATATCTCACTCTATGAAAATAGACGTACAGATATATCAATTTGAAATTGGTGCATAACAGCGGATATTCAAAACCAAATACTTGCCGTCCGGCAAATAACCCAGGTGACTTCCTCAAATATCACCGATTACAACGAATCCCGATATAACGAGGACAATCACCTAATTCCCAATAGCTTACTCCCACTCATCATCTGTAAAACCATACAGATGTGAGAATCGTACCTGGTAAATACATACCCTGGAGTAAGTATCTAATCGGGAAATCAGTTTTCCTTTAACATTACACAGTGAAACTGAAACATTGAAATGTTCCGATGGGGTATTCTGGTATTCCTAGTAATGCCTCTTCCAGATTCACGACTGTAACCGTATAGTTCTTTGCCACCTCTCCAAATCCCTTCATATGTCTTTAGTCTTTACCTTCTGCACACCCTTTTAGGCCGAATGGTTTTCTTCCTTCCCTACCGTTCGGCACCAGCCTATGGTTTGGAAGAAGACTATCCAATGAGCATAAGGGGTGTACTGTCCCAATCCTAGGAACACTTGCAATGAGAGAGGGTGAAGATAAAAGACAACCGAATAAACCTTATTCCTATTTCTCCTGAACCAGAATCCATCCCCGAACTGGAACAAGTTCCATTCGAGTTCGTATATAACCATACGATGGAGTATCCAAATAAACTGTGGATCTTCGTAGTGATACGGAGTGTCCTGGAGAAATACAAAGGTGATGTGGGAGTGGTAATGAAATATTTGGTTTGGTCGTGAATATCTGTTGCAATTTACTTTGCCCTCTTACTAATCCCTTGCTTTGTCTTAATCTTAATACCTTCTGCACACCATTTAGGCTAATTGGTTTTCTCCATTCCCTACCGGTCGGCACCAGCCTAAGGTTTGGAAGAAGACTATCCAATCTGCATAATAGGTGTACTATCTCCTAAACCAAGGAGTACTCATAACTTGAGAAAAGGTAAAAGGGAAAAGACAACTGAATAATCCTATCCGTTTTCTCCAGAACCGGAAACCATCCTCGAATTCCTTCGAGTTCGTATCTAACCATACGATGGCTTTGTCCAATGGAAGTGGACGTTCGCAGTAATACGGGGTGTCCTGGAGAAAAGGGTAAAAGTAGGAGTGGCAATGAGGTCTGCAACTCTGACAATCCAAAAGCCGGTGTAAAGAAGGTTCGGTCAACTTGGTCACTGAGTCAAAGTCTTAGGGTCGGGTCAATGGTCGCTGCCAAAGAGAGAGAGAAAAGAAACACTCAGCGTGCACTCTAACCTAGATCAGAATGGTTACCAATTTATCTAATCTGGAATCCTCCCACTGTACCTCAAATTCTCCTCCAAACCTGAAAGAAGAATTAGTCGGGGTCACCCGAGGAGTAAACTAACTCATCAGTGGGAATCGGGATCCAACTCTCATCGCATGACAACGTGACGGAATCCGCTCACGGTATCACACTCCAGAAGGTATGCGCATATCTGGCAAGTTTCAGTACTTTTGAAACTCCCGATGTGATTTCTGCCCCATGCTCTTATGACCTTGGCGAAGGTCAACAAATCATAAGTCACATGTCAAGTTCTACCCGTCATTATCCAGGTTAATTTGAATCCACCCGTACAAGCCCTTGACGAAGGTCAACAAGGCTATACGACTGTCCCAAACCAACGCATCTATCTATGCAGCAGAAAGGTAACAAGCAGCTACCATACACTATGCCTTGACGAAGGTCAACAAACATAGCATGAATACTACGTGCTACCCATCTGAAACGACGGAGGGCTACGAATGGTTTCTGGCGAAAACCTTTAACGTAATGAACTTGATATCGTCGAAGGAACGGATAGCTTTTTGAAAATATAGTGACGAAAACCGTTGCTAAAGAGGTCACTCCCGGTGAAGGGATCTCGGCTCTTTCCCCGTAGAATGGGGTGCAGGATATTCCAAATGAATACCACGGTGCATGGCAAAAGTAATCGGCTATAGTGAAGTCATTGCCCTGACGCAAACTTCTGTCCAAGGGGTCACTCCCGGTGAAGGGATCTCGGCCCTTGCCTCGTCGACTGAGGAGCAGGATATTCCAATGAATACCACGATGCAAAACAAAAGTAAACGTCCTTGCAATAACAGCTTTTTGAAAAGTGTTCCAACAACATCAGATTAGGTTTGTTTTAACTTGCATTGATCCGAATCAACGCAGTCCGATCAATTGATCACACCACAAAGAACGAAAATATACTGACGTACGTATATGCCATCCGCATTCGCCACTGGGTCCCGTCATTACCCGTTAGGTTAGCTAACTAACGACAGAGCGGGGACTGGACTAGCGCGGATGCAAAACATATACAACATCTACTAATATATATACCAATATATTATATTCGCTCAAGGCGTGAATAAAATGCAACATCACAGAGAATGAACAGCATCACAGAAACAATACAGATATCTGGGATCCCCGGGTTTCACAGAGCCGCTGAAACCCGACGTTCCCCTGGTCGTGTGGATAGCCTGTGCAATGAAAACCTAGACCCCTACGGGCGCGGCAAGTCACCCGCCAAAACCTGAAGCGAAGCAGCCCCCTTCAGCACCGTGAATGGACCACCCAGCACTTCACGGAATCCGGTCACTTGGGCACCCCTCCTGGGTCAACCTGTACCCCCTACGAGTGCGGCGAATAGTCCGCCAATCCTGGAGTGAAGCCCCCTCCGTCTCAATGCCATGAGATGCGGGCTTGTTGCCCTCCAGAACCCGGCTATCCGTGCACCCCTCCGCGGGGCAATCCTAGTACAGAAAGTAAAATATACATACACCGGGTACATCGACCGCAACCAGGTCGTGCCCCAAAATAATAATACAATCAGGCAGTGACGGCAGTCCACATGTCGGACGCTCGCCCCGCAATATCAAATGTACATAATACAACAAAACAGTACTAGCATTGCATCCAGGCTATCCCCCACGACCGATCCGCAACATCACAGCAAATACATAGAACATCAACGTGAAAGTCACGTTCGCAAATCCGTCTAACCGGGCTATAGCAGTTAGACCGGATTTACCGATCGAGTGACATTCACGGTCGCAGATATAATGTAAATACTGTGAAAAATGTGTTTAAAAAAATTTCCGATTGATCAAACAATTAACAAGTGGGCCCCAAAGAAAACTGTAGCACTCACAGAAACAATTGGCCCAACTTTAATATTCCAAAGCCCATATTTTAAGCCCAGAAGGCCTCTGTAAAAAAATGGTGTAGTGATGTGAATAGTGCGCGGCGGAAGGGCCGCACAAAGGTGGTTTTCGCGGCGGTTCCGCGCTCCAACTGTGGAGTTACTTCATCAAATTTTTACAGAACTCTTAGATTATCCAGTACATCAATATTTTACAACCTGAAAAATTTTTCGAGACTGAAAAATTTCAACAGAAACTGTCGTGGGTAAAATGCAGTTTTGGAACTTTTTGATCGATCGGAAATGCAAACACATTACACAAAGCTAGACTAAGTTAATGGGGAGGCTCTGATACCACTGTAAGTGCACGGCGGCGTCCCGGCCGTCAATCCGACGCCGGAATGCGGAAGCGGTGAATAACTTAAATTTTGCGGACTTAGCAAACCGGCACCACCGCGCACTTTAACCGGATCGAACCATTAACTAGTCTAAGCTACTAATAAGAAAGGGAAGAGATGTATACCGACGATCCAAGTCCTCCGGTCTTCATCTCCACTCCGATCTCCTCGCGGGATCTCCGTCCGTCTCCTCCTCGTCGGAAAGGGCACCACGAAGCCGGGTACTTTTACGGGCTCCCACCTCAATACCGAGGCAACTCGCGCATGAAGCCGGCAACTCGACATGCTCAAGATATGCTGTAGGAAGTGTAGTGTAGAGTGGATGTCTCACTTTGGGGTTTGTTGCCATTTGTAGATGATGGAGGAAACAAGAAGAAAAATGGTGCTTGCATTTTTCTAGCATCGAAAATGAAATCAAGAATGCTACTCTCTCAAAGATGAAGCTCTCATCTTTTTCTTTCTCTCAACCATGAAAAACTTCTTTCATCAAGTGAGAAGAATGGTGGAGGAAAAACCATATATCATATGAGGGAGGTGAGTGTAGGAGTGAAGAAGAGGTGACCACATCCAAGGGACAAAGAAACATACAACCATGCTTGTTACTATTAAACCCATACCCTCACTTTATCACAATCAAATCTCATAAAGCAAAAGCATGGTTGAAAAGAAATGAAAGCTATCATAATCAATCTATTACAATAAACCCCCTCCACAAATGTTATTTGCACAATTGCAAATAACACCCTCCATCGGAAAAGTCCGGCCGGGAAAGAACAAAGGAAAACCGGCCGGAACGGAATGCAAACTGGCAACTCCAGAAAACTGGTCCCGTAATAAATTACAGGAAAACCCCAATACTGTGCATACACACCCGCATCTGTATTCCGTCCGGATACAAATGCAATGAGACAAAATCTACACTGTACTAAACTAGGACCGGCTTAAACCAAAGCCGGCTAGTAATATCCGTTCGATCCTGATCCGTGCAATACCGCACGTATCTGATCGAACCCTGCCATATACCTATACGGCTACTAGTACAAACCGTCCGATCCTGATCCGTGCAATACCGCACGTATCTGATCGGACCCTGCCATATCTCCATACGGCCTCTACAGCGTTTCGCCCGAAAGCTGAGTAACTGAAAGTGTGGTGGACTCTAAAGACTCGTCAATACTATGGCTGTGGATTTAACCACTAGCACGTCAGAGGTATAAGCCAATACGTAACGGGCCACCAGCTATTGACTAAAAGGGACGTCGATGAGCGAACTCATCCTGACACCCTACTGAGCCTGTCAGTGACAATATCCGTGCAGTCCGGTCCGTTCGTCTATGAGTATCGCATGGCGGGCCTAGGGGGTTGGTAAAAGTCAGACCCCCAAAAGCGGTACAAGTCGTGTCGGAGTGTAGCCCAGAACACCCTGAGATACTACTGGAATACCTACCAGTAAATCTCCTTGCCTTGGCCAAGGACTTTGTGTAATGGCTCTCCTAGACACAGCACGACCTCACCCCCAATACCGGGAGAGACGAACCCCTGAAGATACGCTCACTGCCTCCATGTGGCTCGGGACTGTACCCAACTAAAACCTGTTTGCACGACTCCTTTGAGCCGTGGTAGGGTAGTAATCAAAGTACAGTGGGAACTCACACGAGACAAATGACGATCCCCAGGTCGATGAACTAACCTGCACACATGTCACCAGGGAACTTCCATCTGACGTCTGGTATATGACCAACTAGCATGTTCCCGGCGAGTCCTGTCCGGTGTACTCATAACCCAATGAGCACCTGTATACATCTTAGGTGATCCAACTGACACCAGTGGCTTGTGAGACCAGCCACCGCCCCTCGTCGGGGTCTCGACTGTATACACTAGTCTACTAATGGAGTATCGATGCCCGGTCTCGAAACTCCCACGACTAGGGACCTTTTAAGGATATGCTTGTAGACCCCCAGCTCCCACTTATATGATCGCCCTCATACTGCTGGTGGTCAAGCAAGAATCCTAGGGGCTCTATCAACGTGTAATAGCGACGTGTCATGTCACCTAAAGCAGTACACGATGATAAAGGTAAACCAGATAGCATACTATCATCTCGAGTAAGACTGTCCTACCGGGATAGGTCCTCCCTCAATCATTACAATCACGTACCTGTGACCTAATAATTGACTTTGAGGGCACTATCTCCAACACCGAAGGCCTCGCCCAGAACCTTGGCGTGGTCGGTCGACGAGACTGATTTGACGAGCATATCGTCGACGTAAACTTCCATGTTCCTGCCGATCTGTGGCTTGAACATGTGGTTGACCAATCGTTGGTATGTAGCTCCGGCGTTCTTGAGGCCGAAGGGCATCACCTGTAGCAGTATACCCCCGGTCCATTGTGAATGCGGTAAGATTTTCGTCTGCCGGACTCATAAGGATTTGATTATAGCCGGAGAAGGCATCCATCAAGCTCAATATCTCATGGCCAGCCGAGCTGTCAACGAGCCGATCTATCCGAGGGAGGGGAAAGTTGTCTTTGGGGCAGGCCTTATTAAGGTCGGTGAAGTCGACGCACATGCGCCATTTCCCGCTTGACTTCTTGACCAGAGCTACGTTCGTCAGCCACTCTGAATAGGGTACATTCCTAATGAAGTTGGCGGCGACGAGCCGATCCACCTCGTCTTCGATAGCATTCTGTTTGACCGGGGCGAAGCTTCGCTTTTTCTGCCTGACGAGTCGGGCCGTAGGATCAACCCCGAGCTTGTGAGATATGATTTTGGGGTCGATCCCAGGCATGTCAGCAGATGCCCAGGCGAAAACGTCGGAGTTGTTCCTAAGGAAATTAATCAGGTCATTTCGCCGAGTTCCTGTCAGAAGCGATCCGATCTGGACGATCTTTTCGTCGTCCCCTTCTATCAGGGGGACCTCTGTCAGCGGTTCGACCGGGGTTCCTCGGACCTCTTTTTGCTCGTCTCGAGTGTCCAGATAACCCCTGATGTCGCCTTCACCCTCGACATCGTCGGCTGGCTGCTCAGACGAAGATGTTGCGGTGAAGCATACCTTTGCAATCCGCTGGTCTCCATAGACCCGACCTATCCCGCCCTGATCGAAAGGGAACTTTATCGCCAAGTGGTAGGTCGATATCTGGGCCCGGAGGGAGTTCAGCGTTGGGCGGCCGAGAAGGATGTTGTAGGCCGATGGGATTCTTGCTACGATGAATTCCACGGGCAATGTTCGCGTGCGGCCGGCCTCCCCTACGTTAAACTGCAGAGTGACTACCCCTTCCGCCGGGATAGAGTGGTTGGTGAACCCTGAAAGGACGTGGGAGGTCGGCCTTAGGTCTGCTGGGGTAAGCCCCATGCGCAGAAAGCAGTCGTAGAAGTGAATGTCCGCCGAGCTACTCGAGTCGATCAGTATCCTGCGCACCTCGTATTGGTGGACTCGAGCCGTGATCACCAGAGGATCATTGTGGGGCACGGATATGCCGTGGAAGTCCCCGTTGTCAAAAATGATCGGCTCATTATCCCTAGCCTTCTTCCTCGGGCGGCTGTCGGCCCCCACTACCGATGCAGGGTGCTGAGTCTCGTAGGTGCTCGACGGACCCCCTACTGACATGACCATGATTTTTGATGAGCCTCGGTTCCTTTTGGCGAGGTCCTTTAGGTCTCCTGGCGAGGTCGCTTTTGAGCTGTCTTGGCGAGTCTCGTGTGCGCGACCTCGTCGAGGGAGGGGGTGCCGGTCATGCTTGGGAGCAGACGAGCTGACCGCTATCGCCTCGGGAGGGACAGGGGTGCGACGAATCGGGGCGAAGCTCTCTGATGTGAGACCTCGAAGTCAAATAGGTCGGCCCGAGAGACCTGCGACTGTTGGAGACAACGAGGCGATGATTATCATCATCTTCTTCGTCTTCTTCTTCTTCATCATCATCATCTTTCTCATCAACACTTGGCCCCCCTCCTTTTCCTTCTCTGGCGCCGGTCCCCTTCTCCGACTCCTCCGGCTCCCCTAAAGAAATAAATAATTTCCTTTTTCATGATTTAATTAATATTTAATGATTATTAAATTATTTAAAATATAATTTATAATTAATTAATTATATTATGAAAATGACAAAATGGTTATTTGACATGAACAATAACGTTCACCAATGTTGACTGTCAAGTCATGATGGTTTTTTGATAGTTTTAAAGATATTAGCAGTTTTGAGATTCTGGCCCGAACTTGTTCGGAGTTTTCAGTAAATAAGTCTTATATCAATTCTATTTATTGTAAATTTTAATTCAATTTCAAATTGAAATTCCTTCTCCAAATCCTCAGGCATAAATCCTTGTTCTCCAAATCATGGCAAATTGCCCAATAAACAGCATTAGAAGTATAGTTTACCTTCAGTGTATCTAGAGAATCCGTATTTTTATTAAAATAAAAGGTCAATTTTGTCGGTTTTTTATTAAATAACCGTTTAGGGTTTCTGTGTAACGAAATAAAATAAAAGTTCAAAGTGGGGATAGTTGGTAATTACAAGGACTGTTAATCTGTCCGAACGATGCCGAATCTTCTATCGTTTTTTTCTCTTATCTCTTCTGCCCGGCACATCGAATACTCTCATCTGAATACCTTTCAAAGACCCAGTGTCCTCAGTTCATTCACCACCTCTCCCAGAGCCTCATAAGATGACCCCCCTTCCTTCATGGCCACCGTAGCCGCCTCCTTCGCTGCCACCGCCCTTCCCTTGAGCTCCCTTCCTCCCTCAGACTCCATCAACCACCTCACCGTCCCCTCCACCTCCTCAGCCTTCACCAGCCCACTCTCAAACCCTCTCATCTCAACCCCGAGCCTCATCTCCTCCACCAGGAACACCTTGTTCCACCTTTGTTCTGCGTAAAGCGGCCACAAAATCATAGGCTTACCAGCACAGACCGCTTCCAATACAGAATTCCATCCGCAGTGCGTCACAAACACACCGATGGACTCATGTTTTAACACCTCCACCTGTGTTGGTGTTGAGAGTTATCTTAGTTTGGTATACATTGTTATCTCAATAGTGCCAGGGTTAAGTGGTTTTTGGTATTGACATGATACTACTATATTTCCAAGGTCTTGAATTCAAATGCTCCCCACATACATACAGTCAATTTAAAAACATAAATTACCCTCATTCGTCAATTTATACAGCCTCCAACATGTCTCAAAGAAACATTGGAGGGCGATATTTAAGCAGAATTTTAGCGATATATTTTCATATTCTGACCTGTGGGGCCCATGACTTCATCACGAGTCCTTGATCTTTAGTCCTATCAAGAAACCCTTCGGGGAGCAGTGCGTCGAGGTCGGGCTCCGGAGGAGCCTCGAACAGCTTTTTCGCAGGGTCGTCTTTTGGTGGCGGGCTGCGGACTACCCACAAAAACCGCTGTCCGCTACGCTCTAACCCGACGGCGATCTCTTTCAGTTGCTCTGCAGAGAACAAGCCTAGGCTTCCGAAACAGAGAAACACAGCACTGCCTTTGGGCTGACCATCCAGCCACGTCAGGCAATCCAAACTCCCGCTCTGCGCCCGTCCCTCTGATGTGATCAACGGGCCAATACAATACACAGGAGGCGTGGTATCTGTTAAGATTAATGTTCGTTAATATTATCGTACAACTCAACAGACGTAAGCTTCTGGTTAAAGTAATTCTTGACATTTCACCTTCACTGCACATCCCTGCAGTTATCGCCGCTAGCGCTCTGGTCTCCAAAGAGCTGAATGTGTTCACCATGATCCCATCGTATTTCAAAAGGCTGCGTACAAGCTCAAGAAAGCCATTATAAGCATCATCAGAGTTGTCCATCATCGGGAGCGGCATGTGATCCGCAGGTATCGGCGGTACGCCAGGGATGCCTTCAATCAACTTACTGCCAAGATCCTTAAACGAACACGGGAAAACTCGTTCATGCAAAGTGGGAAAGTTGAGAAAAGAAGCAAAGGCGCCTGCACCAGACGTATAGAAACAATAACAACGGATCGATAAATCTCTCGCTACGTCTATCGCGCAGGCGCAAAAGAAGTCGAGGATCAGCGTCTGCGTTCTGGACGAGCTGAGGAATGATTTGAGGGAGGGGTTGGAGAGTTGTAGGAGGAGGAAGGAGAGGGCTTCGTGGTTGGAGGAGAGGGAGGGGAGGGAGGTAACAGGCGGGAGGCGGTGGAATGAGATGGAGGGGTTTGAAGCAGAGATCCGGGCGAGGAACGGGGCCGTCGGGCCGGTGTTGTAAGGGGGGTCCACGATGAGGATGGTGACCGGGAGGTTGTGGTTTTTGGTGAGAAGTTTCGCGAGCTCGATCATGGAGACCAGGTGGCCCATGCCCGGGGATGGATACAGGACTAGTGGTGCTGTTGCCATTATTTTGGTATGTAATTTCTTGCCTGCAGAATATAGCAGGGATAGTTAAGCTTCCGAATACGATGTGAGGTTTCATCATCTTTAATCCTTATATAAGGATAACCTATAAATCAAGCTACATGAAAATAAAGCTAGGTAGATGATGATATTGAAAAATTGACATGATCCCAAAAGACACTTATTTTTCTTTTAGTTTATTATCAATCGGCAAAAGTACAGATGAAGTATCAAAAGTTTCAACATAGTGGAGTAACAAAGACCCCGAAGGCCAATCTGGCAACAGAGTAGAAAATAAGAACTTCTTTCTTACTCACGATCAGCATCTTATGCTGACTATGAATTCTCTATTACTTGTTTCTTCCCCCCCCCCCCCCCCCCCACACACACACACACAAATGCATTGCATGTGTATATATCAGGACATATTAATAAATGCAAACTTTGAGGTTAAAATTATGCAATGAGAGATTTAAATTACCGAAAGTTTGGTGGTCATATCGAGTAATGCCACAAAATTAGTTGGCTATGTTAATTATAAAGATCACGGAACTTTTACAACTTACATATTTCTGATGGTATTTTTTTTGGAAGGAAGAGAAATGTTCAGAGGGGGAGAGAAAGAAGAGAGGAGAGTATAGAGTGTTTTTTTGTCATACTATTGAGATAAGAATCCACGTGATTGTCAGGGCGTGTACAGATTCTCCCAATTTAGAGTAGGCTGGATTTTATTGATCGTGGAGATCCAAATCTCCGTCAGCCGTGAAAAAAGCTGCCGTTAATTACCCATCACTCGTGGACCGAGACAATCTCCAATTAACGGATCAAGCAGATCATACGAACTCAATATGCAACATGTGATGTGTGTTGTGTTTTGAAAACAATGCAAAAATGAATGCTCATTTAATTTTTTTTATTTATTCTATAAATATTTACAAGAAAAACTTTTAAAATAAATTTTAGTAAATATTTTTTATATTTTATTTTTTTTCTTTATTTTTCTTTAAAAAAAGGTGTGAAAATGAAACGCAAAGGCCCAGCTATAGTAGCACACACAACTTCAATAACATGCGCGCTATAGTAGCGCAACTACAATACGCACTACAGTAGCCCACGATGCATGAGGAAGGAGCCAAAAGGTTTCGTAGGGGTTCAAAGGTCCGTTTTTTAAGGGGAAGGCGAAGCCTAGATTTTGATGCTCGAGCTCAAGAGTGTTCTTCTCATCTTTTGGCCTAAAAAGACTATTTTGATTCTTCAAAACTTGGATCTTGGATGATGAAAATGGGCTTCTTTTCTCTTTCCCAGGCTTTGGATATTCTCTTAATGGAGACTTTTGGAGGTGGGTTTCCTTCTCTTTCAAATTGGATCTTGAGAAGGAAGAAGAAGGTGGGTAAATATCTCCCGTTTCTGAGATTTGATAGTGGATCCTTTATCTTTTCAATTGGTTTATAGTTAAAACCTATTTAGTTTTGAGAAAAGAGAGCTTTCTCTCTTGATTTAATTCAAAAAGAGAAAAAGATAAAGAACTTGAAGAGAGAGAAGACACAGTCTTAAAACCATAGAAATATTTAAGGAAATTGATTATTTTTCATTTTTTCACAATGTTTACCTTAAACAGCCTTATATTTTTACATATATATAGCCCTTGGGATTTACAAAGTGGCTTTTTAACATATCCCATACTCATGTGTTCATTTATTTTGCACATAAACCATGAGCTTTACATAAATTCGCTTTATGTCCATTTTTCTTATATTTATTCATAAAAATAAAAATTAAAAAATTATTTAATACATGATTTTCTTCTTATGGGGCCGGTCTGGATTTTGGCCCATCTGCTTGGACTTGGGTCCGGACATGGGCCCGGCTTGGATTCGACACTAGAGTCTATTTATTTTGGTTTGGGACAACTTGTCCGCGATTTGATTTTGATTTTGACTTTTGCTCAGTGAATGAGGCGTGAATTTTAAGCCCAACAGAGAGAGATAGGTGGAAAGGGACAAAACTTTGATCTTGGGGACTACCAAGGGTATGGAAATCTTATAATTTTTTAAATTTCCTTAGGAAAAATTGAAGGAGAAAACACATGCATGTAACTCTAGAGCTGTAGCTAAAATAGTAGAAAAACTTAACATGTCCTATGGAGACATTGAGTGGTTTGTATGCACAAAGTAACATTAGAACAAACGTTGAAAATGGTCGGCATTTAGTGGTGATTCAGGTTGTGCGTCTTTATGTACGTCTCATGTTAATTGAACCCAATTTTTTTTGGGCAACATTCAATCCAAAATATTGGAAAAGTTTAGAAGATGCTATTCAGAAGTAATTTCATAATGTACATAATTGTCATAGCGTTGCTTGGTAGTTGACTTGCCATTGAGAAGAGATAACGTCAAGGTAAACGATGGCAGAAAGACTCTTGGTACAACGAGTCTTCCTAGCAAGGGCCCATAATGAAAATGGCAGGGGTCGATGGGGACAGAACAAGAGTCAATAGCGACATTGGCGATAAGAGCTTGTTTGGTTGCAGAATTATTTGGGATTTGGATTGTGCAATCATAGAATTCCATAATTTTATGTTTGGTCAGTGGATTTGAATTTCTAGGATTCCTTTGTTTTTTATAGAGAGACCACTACAAAACATGGATTCTTGAATCCTAAAATGTTTTAACGATTTGCAAGGATTAAGCACTATTCATTATACTTTTAGATGGGACCCGTGGTACTTTATTCATTTAATAATCCTCTCTCTCTATCTCTCTTTAAAATCCTCAAATCCAAATCCCACTTTTTCTTCACCAACCAAACAAAAATTACAAGAATCTACAAATCCAATAATAAAAATCCAAAACCAACCAAACAACAAATTATCAAATCCAGAAATTTTTAACCCTGCAATTTTGAAATCCAAATTTCAAAATCCTTAGTTTGTTTCTTGACAAATGTGTCAGTGCAGTACCGTTGTTCTTTATATGCTTACGGTTAGGGGCTGTTTGGTTGCAGGATTATGGAATTTGGATTCCAAAAATAGTACGGTTGAAATTTCTGGATTTGGTAATTTGTTATTTGGTTGGTTTTGGATTTCTAGTATTGGATTTGTAGATCCTTGTAATCTTTGTTTGGTTGGTGGAAAAAAATGGGATTTGGATTTGAGGATTTTAGAGAGAGATAGAGAGAGAGTATTGTAAAATAAATAAAGTGCATGGGCCCCATCTTAAAGTACAATGAATAGTGCCAAATCCTTGAGAATATGTGAAAATTTTTAGGATTCATGAATCCTTCTTTTGTGGTGGGCCCCCCATACAAAACAAAGGAATCCTACAAATCCTAATCTTGCAACCAAACACAAAATTGTGGAATCCTAGGATTCCACAATCCAAAATTCAAATCCAAACCCATAATCCTGCAACCAAACAGGCCCTTACTAATTTACTTCTTTTATCTCCATTTTTCTAATTAAAGCAGCGCCTGAGCTGTAACATCACAATCAAATTCTAGGTCAAACAAAATACCCATCCTCTTCATTCAAGTGCTCTCAATGCATGATTGTAGTAGATGATCTCACTGCACTGTAATATTAATCAGAGAAAACCATCATCAAAGCTGCAACTCCAGACACCAACCCAAATCACATCTTCTCCCCTCTCTCAAACTTTTTGGTTGCCTTGCCAGGCGTCTCTTTACTCATCTTTTACGCTTATTGTGAACCTTCGAGTACCGAAGATTTCCCTTCATTTCTACACATAATCAAGACCTCTCTCTTTTAGTTGTTTGACCATTTTTCCCCATTTGAAATACTATGCAACAACAATCGTGCTAGCCCTCAACGTATCATCGTCTCAGCTGGACTTCTATAATCAAAACAAGTGCATCAGCAGAAATCTCATGCTTGCAATAGACCATTCTAAATTTGCGTTGAGCATACAAATCTGTTGGGAAGACAACTAATCCTTATGTATCTACACCAAGATCCATTTAAAATGAATAACAAAAATCGTACAAACGCAATAATAACACAAGAAGAGATTTGGGAGGAAAAAGGCATGACCTTTATTAGAAGTTTAAGAGAAAAAGAAAACCTTACGGAAAATTACAATTAACTCTCTCCTTATGATTTCCAACGAGATCTTTCTCTCTCTCCAAGTTCTCCTTAGTTGATCGTTTTGATCTCTTATGGAGCCGTCGTCTCCTTTTAAAATTTTAGGATCAAAACGATCTCTTAATGGCCTTCGTCTTGATCTCTTATGGATCTGTAGAGTGGTCTCCCTTAAACTTTATGATCAATATCTCAAGCGTATTTAAACTTTAACCCTAAGATTTTATATATAGTCCATACAAATCTGAGTTACAATAACATCCCACAAATTACAAAACTATCATCCAGAAGCTGATTTTTCGAGTTAAAACTCAAATTGAAAATTCACACTTATCTTCAACATACGTCTGACCCTATATGACGCAGACGTCCGCGCCTTCTCTGTTAATTTAACCGAACGCCGCTAGAGGTCTGACCTTATAAATTGAGACGTCTGGACCTCCATTGCACGACTGGACAGAGAACGTCCGAGCTTATTGCATCAGACGTCTGCGTCTCCTCTGAAAATTTAGGACTTCATTGCCAGACATCTGAACTCATATCTCCAAACGTAAGGCCCTTCTCTGGATCTGCAATCTTGATATATAAGACAATCTTCACAACAATCTCTACCTTGACCTGTATATCCTTATAGCCACCTTAAAAACTTGTTGCCCTTGTCTTATATCTTTTAGGATTGCCAAAGTTGTTCTCCCCATTTACCCCTGTCACGATCCGAAAATAGCACGTGACCGGCATTTGAATCACGTGAAGTCTATACGACCTCATATTAACCCAAATAAGCCAAAACTAGAAATCTAAACCATTTTTACAAGAAATAGCGGATGTCAAGTTTTGAAATGGTTTTACTGATATGAAATCAAGTTTGGTTTGAAAACATTACTATCATTTAAAATCGGGCAGCACCTCTTTTATAAATTTTGATAAAAACAGATACAATAAACGTAATAATAACGCATCCCCAACACGGAAGAAAAATCAACGCCCAACGGCGGATCCACAACCACGCAATACACACACATGCCTCAGGCGAAGGATCAAAATGCGGAAAGTAAACAGAATAATATACATCCAGTCGACTCCACACGAGTCCAACAATAACACAATATACCACTCTAAGATCTTGACAATACTAGACTTAGTCTTTGATTGAGTACTTCTAGATACAAATAGGTACAAGGCAAATACCGATACAAAAATAATTCATCACTCAAAATATGCGCAACCATGCCCACAAGACAGAAGATGTGTCAAACAAGCCGCTGCTGATCCAAGCGGTCAAATATACACGGAACTACGACATAACGGGGGTGAGTTGCTAACTCGTGAATAATATTATATAACGAGCTAAAAATAGCATGGATAAACGGTGAAACATCTAAACAAGATAAATGTGTACACCAAGGAGGGTAAAATAGCATGTGTCGAAACTAGAATTCGAGCAATGAGATATATGATGATAAGCTCTCATGTATAGCTCGTGTGCCGCTATTCTATATGTGAATCTGTATGTGGATATCATGTCAATATCAACTAAATAACATCAAGCCCGGTACGGGCATAAAATAATCACAAGCATCTAAAAGCATAGGAGTCACGAAAATAAACGCAATACTATACAATGTAATGATGATCAATCATCAATAAATGGTAACTCACCGCGTACAAATATACCAGTGTCAAATCACGATCACCGTAACCGTAGTGCACTATTTATAGTACATGACCAAACACAAATAGAATCAAAGTTATAATACATATAGCACACATCCATATGCAATCCTATAAAAGTAGCCAAAAGATGTATGTATATTAAATCTTTTCAAAATAGCCGTATGATATCTATATCATGACACTAGTAGCAGACGTTGATGTATGAAGAAAATATGCATTTCATGTAACTATATGTCCCGCTCTTGTTTATTTGAAAATGATTTAGAAGGAGTTTTCTTTTGAAAGTTTCTGTGCTGATCATAGGCACGAGGAAAATATGAGACTATAACTCTTTATAAAACCCTCTTCAATATACATCGATATATGAAAATACTATTCCGGTATTGTCTCGTGGACCAGTTGTAATACCCGGTTCATTTGTATACGCCTATATCCGTATTTCTTTCAACCTATAAAATTTTATTTATAATTATTTATTATTTTAAACTCCCAATATATTTTAGTTCTTCCCTTCTCCTTCCTCAGACCCTAATCCCAAATCCCCGTGTTCTTGTCCTATTTTTTTTAAACCTCAAATTATATATGCCCATCCCTCTTCATACTTTTATTTAAACTCAAAACCCAAAAAATTTTCCTATTAAAATTCCTAAATTTTTGCCCAGCCTATTCCATTTTCCCCTACTAAAATTCTTTATTTTTGGCCAGCCATCTCAGTCCGAGCCCAGAACCTTAGTTCCATTTTATTATTAATCCTTCAGCCCGGCCCGTTCTAAATCCCTCACTCCTTTAACTTATTTTTTTCTTTTTCTTTGGCCCGGCCCACTCACCTCCCCAGCACTCGCTCGCGCTCCAACCCGACCCGGCCCACTACCCACTCCTCTTCCCCAACGGCTACTTTCTTTCCGCGCGCGCTCGACCCAACTCCGTCGCCTCCGCCCACGCTCGTGCCCCGTCGCTTGCGTGCGCTACCCTCCACGATGCACGTTTTCCCCCACGACCCTCTTTCCTCTACCCACTACTCCCTTTTCCTCGCTCGCTCCCTCCCTCATTCTCATTTTCCTCCTCTTCTCGCTACACTCCCAACCCACGCACCCATCACCGACCTCCTCCTCTCTTCATCCGCCTCCTCCCAACACCACGACCCCCATAGCCGCACCTTCCTCGTCGTCAGCAGCACTACCATCACCCCGTACAATCCACACCCGAGCACCCCCTGCCGAGCGCCCCTGCACACCAACCCTGCACCGAGCTCGACCACCTTGCACCCTCACCGCCGGTGCCCCGTCTTCCCGACGACCACCATCGTCGACCACCAACTCCATCGACACCCTTCACCCTCCTCATCAACATCATCTCCATCGCCATCGCTTATCCCTGCATCTCTTCCTCTGTTTCTCTCTTTCAGTTCTCTCTCTCTCTCTCAGTTCTCTCTCTCTCTCTCTCTCTTTCAGTTCTCTCTCTCTCTCTCTCTCAGTTAACTCTCTCCTTCTTTATTCTCTCTCTACCCCTCTCTGTTCCTCCCCTCTCTCTCTTTCTCAGCTATCTCAATTTCACTCTATAACTTCCTCCCCCTCTCTCTGCAATCTCTTTTCTCTCTCTACAAATCTTTTCTCTTTCCCTCTCTAACTCTTTTTCTCTCTCAATATCCCTCCATTTGCAATCTCTCACTATCGGTCTCGGCACACCACCGACCACCACACTTGTCGTCTAGACCCCAGCAACCAAGCCGCTGCCGAGACTCGAGCTCAAGCCAAACCTAGCCGAGATTCGTCGGGCGCTTGCTACTCCGTGCCCGTGCCGTGTCACTACTGTCTTCGCTGCCGTGCTATCAATTCTTCGTCTCCAGGCAAGTATTTTACTTGTTTACATACTATATACTCGAGTTACAATCTTAGATTACTTAGATTATCACGTTATAATGTTGGATTAATTAGGCGTCATAACTGTTCGGTGTGTGTTCCCAATAAAATTACTCATCAAATTTGACGGAACTAAATGGTATAGTTTGGCCCGTATAGCTGTGAACCTAGTGTATGAATTTCGTTGGATAATATGACCGTTAACGACTAAAACAACTACCCTCAAGTTTAACCGTAAAACTGGAATTTTACTGTACCTGTAAACCGTTAAAATTACCATAAATTATATACAAAATGGAATGATGCGTTCGAGAGCTCAAATCGAAGCTAACTCGACAAACTATAACCCTATACTAGTTTCCGGATATTCCTGTACTCAAACTGTGTTAATATTTGGATCGGAGTGCGACTCTAGACTGCAGTCCAGAGCGACTCCAGTTGTTTCTTGCTGTTCCGTAATGGGTACCATAGGATTTTCTTAACTCGTAGGTTGCGGAACTCTACTGTTTATTGTAGGTGAACCTGTTAGCTAGACAACACAAGTAGTTTCATTCTGTTTCGTTATCTTTTGTTATTTAATCTGTAATTTAAAAGATCGGGACGCATAACAGTCCCAACAAAATCAGGATTGACATATTGATATTGAACAGTGTATATCTCCTAACGTACAGACACGATTGAGACTATATCTATTGAGTTGAAAACCTTACTGAAAACCCTAGAATTCATCCAACTGTAGTGTCGCTAAAATCTGATCCCAACTGGGATTAAAATGCGTTGCGAAACGGATTTCTGATTCTGAAACCAGATTTCCAGCCGTGAACGTTTAAAATGAAATGACTATAATTAATGATCCTGGAACCCGATTGGCATGAAACTAAGTTAGATGGATGGACAACTGAACATACTAATTATTACCTGTTTATTGTTTCGCTAAATTATATATGTACGTTTCAGGATAAATCGTGCAAGTTATAGAATACTATTTTTATGACACCTTAATCATGCTTCATATACTGTTTACGCATCATATCATACCCATATCATTACATTGATAACATAGTGATAACGTGCATTTACCCAGTGTTAGGTTTTAGTGATGATTGTGGCAAGTGTGTCAGTGTTTGTGTATAAGTGATTAAGTGAAAGTGATACGTACTTGTACACAATCAGTGAACCTTATCATTATATTGCATTGTCGACGTCTGTGGGACACGTGTACGTGTGACTGTAAATGGTATGGGTCACTTATGGAAGCGCTTGCACGGGGGTCACAGATAAGGCACCAGACACTGCCATTTATCTTAGGTATTAGTCGGGACGTGCTTGATGGAGGTCCTGCCTCCAGTTCTCGCGCAGACTTGTCACGGATCAATTAGTATTTAGGGTTATGGTTAGCGTTTGATGTAGACCACGGGGTATGGGGTAGTTTGAATGTGAGTTCAACAGAATCTCGGGAGTCCCATGCCGGCTTATATATTTAGGGAGATATATGGAGATTTACAGGGTATGCGATTATCACCGTGATATACATGTTGGGCCCGTGGTCCCTTGCCCTTGGGTGGAGGACACTCGCGAGTGGTTGACTCTCACACTTGGACTGACGATAGGCTTAGTGACCTGTACAGTGAGACTTAGAGACTGATAGGAATACTGACATTGTTATACCTTACATACTGTGTTGACATTCGTGGCATATCATTCTACTACTTTTACGGTTCCGCTGCATTGATTACTGCATGTTCATATCCATACTGCCACTGATCTACTGTTATATAGACTTATGATCACTATTAGAATTGTTACATGATTTCATATATATTATATTGCCATTGTGTCGCTCTGACGACCTGAGTATGCATGCTCAGTGTGGGGAGAAGATTTAGCATGGACCAGAACTAGACGTGCATCACAGACCTCTTGACTTGCTATTCAGAGTTACATTCGTTTGTTTCCCATCAGGTCAGTTTATATTACTATTTTGTTCCAGTTACTGTATTTCTCATTACCTGTGCATCAATTACTGTTTACCATGAAAAACTAGAAGCCGAAGTGTGACTACGGCAGGACATTTCCGTGACCGTAGGAGCACGGCTGGCCTTGTCAACTCCTCATATTCCGTATTTTGGGAAGCGGGGCGTGACATGGTTTAGTTGGTATCAGAGACAGGTTTTGCTTCGATTGGGATTGCAGTTTTCCGTGTATAGCTTGGCAATCTAAGACATTCCTTGGTCTAGGTTGTAAACTCGTCATTCTTGATTCATATTCACCGTGTGTGAGTTCTGCTATTCGTTCGCCAGGGTTTCAGGTGACTTGACAAGGTTACGTGGTTGTAACTGTGAACTACATCATGGTTACACTACCGCACTTTGGTTAAGTGACTTAGAGCTCTACAGTTGATGTCCACTAGTAATGAATTTCATCACATCTGATATACTTGAATCTTTGTACTATCCATATTATATTTTGATTCATATAGCTTGTGCCTTATATCATCCTCAAAATTATTGTTTCAGGATCATCTCTTCCAACGACTCTTCCTCTATCTCCACTCCCCAGTTTCAGACCGTTGAGATTCTGAGTGTACTGCAAGGTCTAAAGGAAGCCCAGGAGCGAACAAACGACTTGTTGGCTGAAGGACTGAGGAGACAGGCGAATCAGGCACCAGCGGCTGTCTCCAATCATAAAGGGATCCCCGTCAGACGAGGAAAAGAGAAGAAGATGAAACGCCAATTTGTTTCCCCGCGACAGAAGCAGCAGAAGACCCCATGTTGTGGGTATTGTAAGAGGCCAGGACATCTTCAGAGGGATTGTCGCCGCGCCTAAGGGAAATGTCTGATATGCGGGTCCAACAAACATCTCATCAACGGTTGCCCAGAAAGGAAAGAACTACAAGGAGGAAACTCGTCCACACTCCCCACTTCAGCCAAGTGAGGATTACTGCGTAGTTCGAACTTCGAGGATAAGGCGGACCCAGCCCAGGAATCAACTCGCGTGACGAAAATGCATCGGTCTAGCAATCCAATAGGAATTTTCATGTTTTCTAATTTCAGTAATAATGTGGTCATCCTTTTATAAATATTTCTTTCCGTTTGAAATCTTGTATCTGTCGAACTTTTAGTTGAATACAATAAAACTTAAATCGTAATATACGTATCATTCTCTTGTCTTTCCCTTATTCATACTATTCATTATCACAGCATGTTAATCTTGATTTTTCAGCTCTTGCTACCGCATATCTTTCTATGCTTCGTACACTTAGCTATTCTTCTTAATGTATTCCACTGCCTAATCAGGATTCTTTCTTTTCAGGCTATGGCCCACCCTGGAGCAGCACCGCATCTAGATGAGGATGCACAGTCATGCGTTTCCTTAGACCGCACGCTGATGAGTTCTGACGATGAGATCAACGGTCCTCAGGTCGATTTCGAAAACAACGATTCAGAGGACGAAGGAGCAGCCGCCCCAGAGTTTGACATGATAGGCGATTCCAACGAAGAGGAAGAAGACCCTGAAGAGAACCTGATAGAGGAAGACCCCGAGGAAGAACCGATAGAAGAAAATCCAGTGGAGGAAAATCCCATAGAAGAGAATCCAGATGAAGAGAATCACATGGAATCGGACCTCGATGAAGAAGCTCCATCCGAGGAAGAAGGACCAGAAGATCAAGACCCTGCTGTGGAAGGATTCCCAATGGCGGTCCCTGCGAGGCGACATGGAAACGGACGTCCCTACCTGAGCGCGCGAGCCTACCGCAACCTGCTGAATCTCCACAACCGCGAATGACGGGATTTATTTTTGCTGTTGTCTTATCTGGCCAAATAAATCTGTGTATAGTTTAGGGCCACCTTTCATCTTTGTGAATGCTTTGTTTAGAATTTCCCGGAATGAAATAAACTGCTGAGTTCGCTAACCTTTCGATCTTCCTAATTCACTTGATGCTTGAGTATTTCTTCTATACAATTATTTTTCCTACTGAGATCGGTTCACCCCTACTCCTTACATTGTTTTAACCCTCACTCAGACTAACAAGTACCACACCCGATCTTTTAAAGGTCCACCCTTCATCTTTCGTCTGTGCCCCGTTTGAGATCCTCCTGAGAGGAGAACATTCCTAGTGAAATTTCCGAGTTCGCTAACCCTTCAGATTTTGATTCGTGTGATGTACCGACTGTTGTTTCCCCCATACTTTTCCTCTTGTATTCCTTTGTTGCTCACCCTTATTTCCTGTGCTGACCTGATCACAATCACCTTGATCTACAGCCTAAAGCCGCCACACCCCGACCTTTGATCCTTACTCTATCTAGCCCTATACATTTTTGTATGTTTTCCTATTACCCTATATATATTTAGAGACTTTATTATTCGAAATTTGGTTTTCATTATTTTATATTTATCGAAGAGTGTATTTTATCGACTATTCCCGTTTTACGCATTTCAAGTACTCTACTACTAGCTTTCACATTGTTTCAGTAGCGCAACCTTACACGCGCATATTTTTGGTCCATGTTTCTTAATTTCACTATACAAGTTTTCTAGATTATTTTAAACCTATTTTATCGATACATTATTCTAAAATGTTTTAACCTACCGACTAATTTTCACTACTTTAGTGTCGTTACTTTATTTTCGGGTATTGTGCCTATGGTTACTATTATCAATAGTTGTGCCTTATATTTATTATTTCTGATGTGCTACTTTTGATATACTTATATGTGCATATGTTTGAGTTTCGATTTTATCGAGCACGCCTCGAATATTATTGTTCGCTATTGTTATTTATGTTCTCGTATACATGTAATTTGCCCTTATAAATGTTCCTGCCTATTATTTATTTAGAACTATTCTGGTGTATGATATTCTTATATAGTTTATACCTTCAACAATTTCATCCACCCGTTTTAAGTAAACCATTATGTGTTAGTTTGTGATATGGTAGCTTTCGCTTTTGATTTTACAACTTATCGTGTAGTTTTAAATTTCGAGGACGAAATTTTTGCAAGGATGGTATGATGTAATACCCGGTTCATTTGTATACGCCTATATCCGTATTTCTTTCAACCTATAAAATTTTATTTATAATTATTTATTATTTTAAACTCCCAATATATTTTAGTTCTTCCCTTCTCCTTCCTCAGACCCTAATCCCAAATCCTCACGTTCTTGTCCTATTTTTTTTAAACCTCAATTTATATACGCCCATCCCTCTTCATACTTTTATTTAAACTCAAAACCCAAAAAATTTTCCTATTAAAATTCCTAAATTTTTGCCCAGCCTATTCCATTTTTCCCTACTAAAATTCTTTATTTTTAGCCAGCCATCTCAGTCCGAGCCCAGAACCTTAGTTCCATTTTATTATTAATCCTTCAGCCCGGCCCGTTCTAAATCCCTCACTCCTTTAACTTATTTTTTCTTTTTCTTTGGCCCGGCCCACTCACCTCCCCAGCACCCGCTCGCGCTCCAACCCGACCCGGCCCACTACCCACTCCTCTTCCCCAACGGCTACTTTCTTTCCGCGCGCGCTCGACCCAACTCCGTCGCCTCCGCCCACGCTCGTGCCCCGTCGCTTGCGTGCGTTACCCTCCACGACGCGCGTTTTCCCCCACGACCCTCTCTCCTCTACCCACTACTCCCTTTTCCTCGCTCGCTCCCTCCCTCCCTCGTTCTTATTTTCCTCCTCTTCTCGCTACACTCCCGACCCATGCACCCATCACCGACCTCCTCCTCTCTTCATCCGCCTCCTCCCAACACCGCGACCCCCATAGCCGCACCTTCCTCGTCATCAGCAGCACCACCACCACCCCGTACAATCCACACCCGAGCACCCCCTGCCGAGCGCCCTTGCACACCAACCCTGCACCGAGCTCGACTACCTTGCACCCTCACCGCCGGCTTCCCGTCTTCCCGATGACCACCATCGTCGACCACCAACTCCATCGACACCCTTCACCCTCCTCATCAACATCATCTCCATCGCCATCGCCTATCCCTGCATCTCTTCCTCTGTTTCTCTCTTTCAGTTCTCTCTCTCTCTCTCTCAGTTAACTCTCTCCTTCTTTATTCTCTCTCTACCCCTCTCTGTTCCTCCCCTCTCTCTCTTTCTCAGCTATCTCAATTTCACTCTATAACTTCCTCCCCCTCTCTCTGCAATCTCTTTTCTCTCTCTACAAATCTTTTCTCTTTCCCTCTCTAACTCTTTTTCTTTCTCAATATCCCTCCATTTTCAATCTCTCACTATCGGTCTCGGCACACCACCGACCACCACACTTGTCGTCTAGACCCCAGCAACCACGCCGCTGCCGAAACTCGAGCTCAAGCCAAACCTAGCCGAGATTCGTCGGGCGCTTGCTACTCCGTGCCCGTACCGTGTCACTACTGTCTTCGCTGCCGTGCTATCAATTCTTCGTCTCCAGGCAAGTATTTTACTTGCTTACATGCTATATACTCGAGTTACAATCTTAGATTACTTAGATTATCACGTTATAATGTTAGATTAATTAGGCGTCATAACTGTTCGGTGTGTGTTCCCAATAAAATTACTCATCAAATTTGACGGAACTAAATGGTATAGTTTGGCCCGTATAGCTGTGAACCTAGTGTATGAATTTCGTTGGATAATATGACCGTTAACGACTAAAACAACTACCCTCAAGTTTAACCGTAAAACTGGAATTTTACTGTACCTGGAAACCGTTAAAATTACCATAAATTATATACAAAATGGAATGATGCGTTCGAGGGCTCAAATCGAATCTAACTCGACAAACTATAACCCTATACTAGCTTCCGGATATTCCTGTACTCAAACTGTGTTAATATTTGGATCGGAGTGCGACTCTGGACTGCAGTCCAGAGCGACTCCAGTTGTTGCTTGCTGTTCCGTAATGGGTACCACAGGAATTTCTTAACTTGTAGGTTGCGGAACTCTACTGTTTATTGTGGGTGAACCTGTTAGATAGACAACACAAGTGGTTTCATTCTGTTTCGTTATCGTTTGTTATTTAATCTGTAATTTAAAAGATCGGGACGCATAACAGTCCCAACAAAACCAGGATTGACATATTGATATTGAACAGTGTATATCTCCTAACGTACAGACGCGATTGAGACTCCGTCTGTTGGTTTGAAAACCTTACTGAAAACCCTAGAATTCATCCAACTGTAGAGTCGCTAAAATCTGATTCCAACTGGGATTAAAATGCGTTCCGAAACGGATTTCTGATTCTGAAACCAGATTTCCAGCCGTGAACGTTTAAAATGAAATGATTATAATTAATGATCTTGGAACCCGATTGGCATGAAACTAAGTTAGATGGATGGACAACTGAACATACTAATTATTACCTGTTTATCGTTTCGCTAAATTATACATGTACGTGTAAGTGCACGGCAGCGTCCCGGCCGTCAATCCGACGGCCGAATGCGGAAGCGGTGATAAACTTTAATTTTGCAAACTAGCAAACCGGCACCACCGCGCACTAAAACCCGGATCGAACCATTAACTAGTCCTAGCTAACTACAAGATGGGGAATAGAGATATACCGACAGATCCGAGTCCTCCGGTCTTCTCGTCGTCGTCCCGATCTCCCGCGGAATGTCCTGTCTCCACCTCGTCGCCGGAAGTGCACCACACCGCCTACATCTTTTACGGGCTCCCACCTCAATGCCGAGGCAACTCGGGCACGAAGCTGGCAAGTCGACGTGCCCAAGATTTGCTGTAGAATATGTAGTGCTCATGTCTCATTTTGGGGTTGTAGGAATTGCCTTTTGGTGGAGGGATGAACTATGGAGTTTGGAGATGGAACTTGTGGGAATTTTGCAAAGCTAGAAGAACAAAATTCCCATCACAAGAATTTGGGACAGCCCCCCTTCTATGTGGCCGGCCAAGCAAAAAAATGAGAATGAGAGAGAGAGAGCAAAACTCAAGAGGGGTGAATCAAGAGAATAATGCAAGGTTGAGTGTCATGGAAAAAGCAAGTGATCATGAGAAACAATGATCACTCCCAAAACCAATACTCCATCAACTAATCAACAACCATGATTGCTACAAAAAGTCAAGCAATCATGAACCATGGAAGGTTAAGGGATGGGGCTCCATCATGAAACCATCATGACACAAATATATGCAATCAACACCCTCCAAATTGCTTATTTGCACAAATGCAAACAAGCCCTCCTCCACCAATCTTCGGCCAATGAAGGATACAAAGAAATATGGCCGAAACGGAAAGCAAACTGGCAACTCCAGAAAACTGGTCCCGTAATAAATTACAGGAAAACCACACAACTGTGCATACACACCCGCATTTGTATTCCGACCGGAATACAAATGCAATGAGACAAAATCTACACTGTACTATACCAGGATCCGGCTTAAACCAAAGCCGGCTAGTATTATCCGTCCGATCTTGATCCGTGCAATACCGCACGTATCTGATCGAACCCTGCCATATATCCATACGGCCTCTAGTACAAACTGTCCGATCCTGATCCGTGCAATACCGCACGTATCTGATCGGACCTTGCCATATCTCCATACGGCCTCTACAGCTTTTTGCCCGAAAACTTGAGTAGCTGAATGTGGGGGACTCTAAAGACTCATCAACACCTTGGTTGTGGATTTAACCACTAGCACGTCAGAGGTATAAGCCAATACGTAACGGGCTACCAGGTATTGACAAAAAGGGACATCTGTGAGCGAACTCAGCCTGACACCCCTACTGAGCCTGTCAGTGACAATATCTGTACAGTCCGGTCCGTTCGTCTATGAGCATCGCATGACGGGCCTAAGGGGTTGGTAAAGTCAGACCCCCAAAAGCGGTACAAGTCGTGTCGGAGTGTAGCCCAGAACACCCTGAGATACTACTGGAATACCTACCAGTAAATCTCCTGCCTCGGCCGAGGGCTTTGTGTAATGGCTCTCCCAGACACAGCGCGACCTCACCCCCAATACCGGGAGAGACGAACCCCTGAAGATACGCTCACTGCCTCCATGTGGTTCGGGACTGTACCCAACTAAAACCTGTTTGCACGTCTTTGAGCGTGGTAGGGTAGTAATCAAAGTACAGTAGGAACTCACACGAGACAAATGACGATCCCCAGGTCGATGAACTAACCTGTACACATGTCACCTAGGAACTGCTATCTGACGTCTGGTATAAGACCAACTAGCATGTTCCCGGCGAGTCCTGTCCGGTGTACTCATAACCCAATGAGCACCTGTATACATCTTAGGTGATCCAACTGACACCAATGGCTTATGAGACTGGCCACCGCTCCTCGTCGGGGTCTCGACTGTATACACTAGTCTACTCTGGAGTATCGATGCCCTGTCTCGAATCTCCCACGACTAGGGACCTTTAAAGGATGTGCTTATAGACCCCCAGCTCCCACTTATATGATCGCCCTCATACTGCTGGTGGTCAAGCAAGAATCCTAGGGGCTCTATCAACGTGTAATAGCGACCTGTCAAGTCACCTAAGCAGTACACGATGATAAAGATAAACCAGATAGCATACTATCATCTCAAGTAAGACTGTCCTAGCGGGATAGGTCCTCCCTCAATCATTGCAATCACGTGCCTGTGATCCAATAATTGATTCTGAGGGCACTGTCTCCAACAATCTCCCACTTGCACTCAAGGCTAATTATTGCGATGTCGCATACTCACAGCCTGTGTGATACCGAACACCCAACTCCTCTACTAGTCAGTCTCACAAAGCCAGTTTGCGAAACTATTGCGTTCGAGGAATAGCCTCAGTGAGTGGATCCGCCTTGATGTTCCTTTCTATGTCTCTCTATATCTCAAGTTCGCGGAGAAAACCATCTTCCGAAATGAGCAATACCTGTCTTAGAATGTGCCTGGATGTCTGATGGGACCTAGCTCATAAATGAACTCCAAATCCAAACATCTTAGACAGTATCGTCAACTGAACTTAATCAGTATCCTGCGCCATGCCTCCCTCAGTATTGCCTTGGACCACCTGTCCAAAATACTGCCCCTCGTCAGAAGGAAAAACTATAACTCTGACAACCTCCTTGTCGTCCATGTCACCTTGGAAGCCTGGAATGATAACCGTCTCCCGAATGAGGCTGTCGTTATCATATCCCTAGAACATCCACTTATGTTCTAAAACTGCTTCCGACTGTTTCTCCAGGATTGGATCAATATCAACTTATTGCATCTAGTGCAAGAACAACATCTGGTGTGGTACTTGACATCTCATGATTGACTCAATTGCCTGAGCAAGTGATCTGCCAATCATGTACATCCCTCTCCACTTTAGTCTGTAAGACACCTTTAGAGAGGGTGACTCCATCACCTGCAGGTACACTACCGTGCCAGGAGTCGTTCATTCTAAATACTCTTAGAATGCTGTCTAAGTACCCATAATTGGGAAACCACCCAAATCTAGATCTAAAACTATAGATCTAGTAACCAGTATGTCTGATATAATATCCAAGTCCCATGTGGAGGAACCACTGTGTGACGACCAAAGTATAACCGATCGTAGTATAGGAGTTTCTTCTCCTATTCTGTGTATGTCATCCAAATACTATGACATCACACTCTACCACCTTCTCAACAGATCCGTCCCCTATTCTGATGAAGTCAAACCTATGACTGTCACATCAGAAATTGATGATCTATCTCCGCTATATCTGCTTTAGTCTATAAATAGACATAAGCTATCTGTCCACCAATGCTTCCGCTGCTCCCACTGACTACGACAACCCCTTCTAAAACTAGTTTAGAACGACGCTATACTCATCCTCCCGCCGGGTCTCGCAACCTGGAACAACAGCAATGGCAAGTGTGGGTAAACAAGAACTTCTCTGTCACCGTTCTTGAGGCTACCGACGTACCTCTCGGATGCCTGAAGTTACCCACCTTATCTGCGGAGTGGCCAATTGAATGTCAAACCAGATTGAATCTTTAGGTTCCTATGAAATCTTCAGTAATCGTTTGTGGTTCTGGAATCACTTCCAGTTCTACCATACTCCCACTACTGTTTTTCTGAAAAAATCCATTTTAAATAAAAATGTGGCGAGTCAAGAACAATATCACTATTGATCTTCCAGATGGTAGAAAATCAACCCTCGTCATAGCCTGGGTCAACCCACAAACAGCCATTACAGAAACGTGCCTTGAGTTATCCAGAGTCTGGTTTTAATCATAAGCCGGACAACTCCCGGTACCTTAACAACGTTAAGATATGAACTGTTCTATATCCAATATAGAAACAGAGGCACTGATTTAATTGAACCAGATTCAAATCATGCAGCTGTCTCCAGTGCATGTCAACTTAATGGAAGGAGGCTGATCAGCGTTACTCAACTTAGGAATGCTACCAATTATGAGTAACCTGAAAGAGAAGCATGTTCTCTTAACCATTACTATTAACTGAATACCATACACAAGTATCTACATCTTCGATCACTTTGAAGAATCCCGATACTTGCTACACCTGGTTCTCTACTCTATTCAAATACCTATAACTTCTCAAAATTCGGACCCTGTGTTTCCACGAAACACCTGTCTAAAAACTAGAGAAGTCATAAGTAAATCGAATATAGTACGAGGACCAACCCCTCTGTCCTGATGGACCCTGGACAACATACAATACTCTGTATAAGTCCATTTAGTCTGATAACTCATTCACTGTGTGTCGTAGGTTGAAAACTGTACTTATGGTTAAGAAGAATTACACCGCTGTTTAATACTCCTTACCTAACCATCCACTGATATAGGTAAATGTCATAGACATAATTTAAAAAAGGTATATCTCACTCTATGAAAATAGACGTACAGATATATCAATTTGAAATTGGTGCACAACAGCGGATATTCAAAACCAAATATTTGCCGACCGGCAAACAGTCCAGGTGACTTCCTCAAATATCACCGATTACAACGAATCCCGATATAATGAGGACGATCACCCAATTCCCACTAACTTACTCCCACTCATCATCTGTAAGACCATACATATGTGAGAATCATACCTGGTAAATACATACCCTGGAGCAAGATCTGATTGGGAAATCAGTTTTCTTTTAACAGTACACAGTGAAACTGAAACATTGAAATGTTTCGATGGGGTATCTGGGTATTCCTAGTAATGCCTCTTCCAGATTCACGACTGTAACCGTATAATTCTTTGCCACCTCTCCAAATCCCTTTATATGTCTTTAGTCATTACCTTCTGCACACCCCTTTAGGCCAAATGGTTTTCTTCCTTCCCTACCGTTCGGCACCAGCCTATGGTTTGGAAGAAGACTATCCAATAAGCATAATGGGTGTACTGTCCTAATCCTAGGAGCACTCGCAATGCGAGAGAAGGTGAAGATAAAAGACAACCTGAATAAATCTTATTCCTATTTCTCCTGAACCAGAATCCATCCCTGAACTGGAACAAGTTCCTTTCGAGTTCGTATATAACCATACGATGGAATATCCAATAAACTGTGGATCTTCGTAGTGATACGGAGTGTCCTGGAGAAATACAAAGGTGATTTGGGAGTGGTAATGAAATACCTGGTTTGGTCGTGAATATCAGTCGCAATTTACTTTGCCCTCTTACTAATCCCTTGCTTTGTCTTAACTTAATACTTTCTGTACACCATCGTTAGGCTAATTGATTTTCTTCATTCCCTACCGGTCGGCACCAGCCTAAGGTTTGGAAGAAGACTATCCAATTTGCGTAATAGGTGTACTATCTCCTAAACCAAGGAGTACTCGCAACCTGAGAGAAGGTAAAAGGAAAAGACAACTGAAGAATCCTATCCGTTTTCTCCAGAACCTGAAACCATCCTCGAATAAATCCCTTCGAGTTCGTATATAACCATACGATGGTTTTGTCCAATGGAAGTGGACGTTCGTAGTAATACGGGGTGTCCTGGAAAAAAGGGTAAAAGTAGGAGTGGCAATGAGGTTTGCAACCCTGACAATCCAAAAGCCAGTGTTTAAAAAGGTTCGGTCAATTTTGGTCTCTGAGTCATAGTCTTAGGGTCGGGTCAATGGTCGCTGCCAAAGAGAGAGAGAAAAGAAACACTCAGCGTGCACTCTAACTTAGATCAGAATGGTTACCAATTTATCTAATCTGGAAACCTCCCACTGTACCGTCAAATTCTCCTCCAAACCTGAAAGAAGAATTAGTCGGGGTCACCCGAGGAGTAAACTAACTCATCAGTGGGAATCGGGATCCAACTATCATCGCATGATAACGTGACGGAATCCGCTCACGTCATCACACTCCAGAAGGTATGCGCATATCTGGCAAGTTTCAGTTCTTTTGAAACTCCCGATGTGATTTTTACCCCATGCTCTTATGACCTTGACTTTGGCCAACAAATCATAAGTCACATGTCAAGTTCTACCCGTCATTCTCCAGGTTAATTTGAATCCACCCGTACCTACCCTTGACTTTGGCCAACAAGGCAGTACGACTGTTCCAAACCAACGCATCTATCTATGCTGTACATGAATAACCAACAGCTACCAAACACTGTGCCTTGACTTTGGCCAACAAACACAGCTTGAATACTATTGACTATCCATATGAAACGACGGAGGGCTACGAATGGTTTCTGGCGAAAACCTTTAACTTAATGAACTTGATATCGTTGAAGGAACGGATAGCTTTTAAAAATATAGTGACGAAAACCGTTGCTAAAGAGGTCACTCCCGGTGAAGGGATCTCGGCTCTTTCCGCGTAGAATGAGGTGCAGGATATTCCAACTGAATACCACGATGCAAAGCAAAAGTAATCGGCTATAGTGAAGTTAACGCCCTGACGCAAACTTCTGTCCAAGGGGTCGCTCCCGGTGAAGGGATCTCGGCCCTTGCCTCGTCGACTGAGGAGCAGGATATTCCAACTGAATACCATGATGCAAAACAAAAGTGAACGTCCTTGCAATAACAGCTTTTTGAAAAAGTTCCAACAACATCAGATTAGGTTTGTTTTTAACTTGCATTGATCCGAATCAACGCAGTCCCATCAATTGATCACACCACAAAGAACGAAAATATACTGATGTACGTATATGCCATCCGCATTCGCCACTGGGTCCCGTCATTACCCGTTAGGTTAGCTAACTAACGACAGAGCGGGGACTGGACTAGCGCGGATGCAAAACATATACAACATCTACTAATATATATACCAATATATTATATTCGCTCAAGGCGTGATAAAAAATGCAACATCACAGAAATGTACAGTATCACAGAACAATACAGATATCTGGGATCCCCGGGTTTCACAGAGCCACTACTGAAACCCGACGTTCCCCTGGTCGTGTGGATAGCCTGTGCAATGAAATCCTAGACCCCTACGGGCGCGGCAAGTTACCCGCCAAAACCTGAAGCGAGGCAGCCCCCTTCAGCGCCGTGAATGGACCACCCAGCACTTCACGGAATCCGGTAACTTGGGCACCCCTCCTGGGTCAACCTGTACCCCCTACGAGTGCGGCGAACAGCCCGCCAATTCTAGAGTGAAGCCCCCTCCGTCTCAATGCCATGAGATGCGGGCTTGTTGCCCTATAGAACCCGGCTATCCGTGCACCCCTCCGCGGGGCAATCCTAGTACAGAAAGTAAAATATACATACAACGGGTACATCGACCGCAACCTGGTCGTGCCCCAAAAGAATAATACAAACAGGCAGTGACGGCAGTCCACATGTCGGACGCTCGCCCCGCAATATCAAATGTACATAATACAACAAAAACAACTGTACTAGCATTGCATCCAGGCTATCCCCCACGACCGTTCCGCAACATCACAGCAATACATAGAACATCAACGTGAAAGTCACGTTCGCAAATCCGTCTAACCGGGCTATAGCAGTTAGACAGGATTTACCGATCGAGTGACATTCACGGTCGCAGATATAATGTAAATACTGTGTTTAAAATATCCGATCGATCAAATTTTAACAAGTGGGCCCCCAAGTACTACTGTTGCACACCAAGAAATTCTAGGCCCAATATTAATATTCCAAAACCCATATTTTAAGCCCATAAGCCCACTGAAAAAAAAATGGTGAACTGAACCCAACTACCTGCGGTGGAACCGCGGCCAAAGAGGGGTTATGGCCGCGGTTCCGCGGTCGTATGGAAGGATCAGGGAACCAAAATTTTCCAGTGGTCTTAGGATACTCTGTACATCATTCTGCAGTCACCTGAAAATTTTTCGAGACCAGAAAATTTCGACAGAAAACTGATGTGTAAGAAAATACGGTTTTTGGGATTTTGGTCGATCGGAAATGTAAACACATTAAACAAAGGTAGACTAAGTTAATGGTGAGGCTCTGATACCACTGTAAGTGCACGGCGGCGCCCCGGCCGTCAATCCGACGGCCGAATGCGGAAGCGGTGATAAACTTTAATTTTGCAAACTAGCAAACCGGCACCACCGCGCACTAAAACCCGGATCGAACCATTAACTAGTCCTAGCTAACTACAAGATGGGGAATAGAGATATACCGACAGATCCGAGTCCTCCGGTCTTCTCGTCGTCGTCTCGATCTCCCGCGGAATGTCCTGTCTCCACCTCGTCGCCGGAAGTGCACCACATCGCCTACATCTTTTACGGGCTCCCACCTCAATGCTGAGGCAACTCGGGCACGAAGCTGGCAAGTCGACGTGCCCAAGATTTGCTGTAGAATATGTAGTGCTCATGTCTCATTTTGGGGTTGTAGGAATTGCCTTTTGGTGGAGGGATGAACTATGGAGTTTGGAGATGGAACTTGTGGGAATTTTGCAAAGCTAGAAGAACAAAATTCCCATCACAAGAATTTGGGACAGCCCCCCTTCTATGTGGCCGGCCAAGCAAAAAAATGAGAATGAGAGAGAGAGAGCAAAACTCAAGAGGGGTGAATCAAGAGAATAATGCAAGGTTGAGTGTCATGGAAAAAGCAAGTGATCATGAGAAACAATGATCACTCCCAAAATCAATACTCCATCAACTAATCAACAACCATGATTGCTACAAAAAGTCAAGCAATCATGAACCATGGAAGGTCAAGGGATGGGGCTCCATCATGAAACCATCATGACACAAATATATGCAATCAACACCCTTCAAATTGCTTATTTGAACAAATGCAAACAAGCCCTCCTCCACCAATCTTCGGCCAATGAAGGATACAAAGAAATATGGCCGAAACGGAAAGCAAACTGGCAACTCCAGAAAACTGGTCCCGTAATAAATTACAGGAAAACCCTACAACTGTGCATACACACCCGCATCTGTATTCTGACCGGAATACAAATGCAATGAGACAAAATCTACACTGTACTATACTAGGATCCGGCTTAAACCAAAGCCGGCTAGAATTATCCGTCCGATCCTGATCCGTGCAATACCGCACGTATCTGATCGAACCCTGCCATATATCCATACGGCCTCTAGTACAAACTGTCCGATCCTGATCCGTGCAATACCGCACGTATCTGATCGGACCTTGCCATATCTCCATACGGCCTCTACAGCTTTTCGCCCGAAAACTTGAGTAACTGAATGTGGGGGACTCTAAAGACTCATCAACACCTTGGTTATGGATTTAACCACTAGCAAGTCAGAGGTATAAGCCAATACGTAACGGGCTACCAGGTATTGACAAAAAGGGACATCTGTAAGCGAACTCAGCCTGACACCCCTACTGAGCTTGTCAGTGACAATATCCGTACAGTCCGGTCCGTTCGTCTATGAGCATCGCATGGCGGGCCTAGGGGGTTGGGAAAGTCAGACCCCCAAAAGCGGTACAAGTCGTGTCGGAGTGTAGCCCAGAACACCCTGAGATACTACTGGAATACCTACCAGTAAATCTCCTGCCTCGGCCGAGGGCTTTGTGTAATGGCTCTCCTAGACACAGCGCGACCTCACCCCCAATACCGGGAGAGACGAACCCCTGAAGATACGCTCACTGCCTCCATGTGGCTCGGGACTGTACCCAACTAAAACCTGTTTGCACGTCTCCTTTGAGCGTGGTAGGGTAGTAATCAAAGTACAGTGGGAACTCATACGAGACAAATGACGATCCCCAGGTCGATGAACTAACCTGTACACATGTCACCTAGGAACTGCTATCTGACGCCTGGTATAAGACCAACTAGCATGTTCCCGGCGAGTCCTGTCCGGTGTACTCATAACCCAATGAGCACCTGTATACATCTTAGGTGATCTAACTGACACCAATGGCTTGTGAGACCGGCCACCGCCCCTCGTCGGGGTCTCGACTGTATACACTAGTCTACTCTGGAGTATCGATGCCCTGTCTCGAATCTCCTACGACTAGGGACCTTTAAAGGATGTGCTTATAGACCCCCAGCTCCTACTTATATGATCGCCCTCATACTGCTGGTGGTCAAGCAAGAATCCTAGGGGCTCTATCAACGTGTAATAGCGACCTGTCAGGTCACCTAAGCAGTACACGATGATAAAGATAAACCAGATAGCATACTATCATCTCGAGTAAGACTGTCCTAGCGGGATAGGTCCTCCCTCAATCATTGCAATCACGTGCCTGTGATCCAATAATTGACTCTGAGGGCACTATCTCCAACAGTACGTTTCAGGATAAATCGTACAAGTTATAGAATACTATTTTTATGACACCTTAATCATGCTTCATATACTGTTTACGCATCATATCATACCCATATCATTGCATTGATAACATAGTGATAACGTGCATTTACCCAGTGTTAGGTTTTAGTGATGATTGTGGCAAGTGCGTCAGTGTTTGTGTATAAGTGATTAAGTGAAAGTGATACGTACTTATACACAATCAGTGAACCTTATCATTATATTGCATTGTCGACGTCTGTGGGACACGTGTACGTGTGACTGTAAGTGGTATGGGACACTTATGGAAGCGCTTGCACGGGTGTCACAGATAAGGCACCAGACACTGCCATTTATCTTAGGTATTAGTCGGGACGTGCTTGATGGAGGTCCTGCCTCCAGTTCTCGCGCAGACTTATCACGGATCGATTAGTATTTAGGGTTATGGTTAGCGTTTGATGTAGACCACGGGGTGTGGGGTAGTTTGAGTGTGAGTTCAACAGAATCTCGGGAGTCCCATGCCGGCTTATATATTTAGGGAGATATATGGAGATTTACAAGGTATGTGATTATCACCGTGATATACATGTTGGGCCCGTGGTCCCTTGCCCTTGGGTTCTACCCTTGGGTGGAGGACACTCGCGAGTGGTTGACTTTCACACTTGGACTGATGATAGGCTTAGTGACCTGTACAGTGAGACTTAGAGACTGATAGGAATACTGGCATTGTTATACCTTACATACTGTGTTGACATTCGTAGCATATCATTCTACTACTTTTACGGTTCCGCTGCATTGATTACTGCATGTTCATATCCATACTGCCACTGATCTACTGTTATATAGACTTATGATCACTATTAGAATTGTTACATGATTTCATATATATTATATTGCTATTGTGTCGCTCTGACGATCTGAGTATGCATGCTCAGTGTGGGGAGAAGATTTAGCATGGACCAGAACTAGACGTGCATCACAGACCTCTTGACTTTCTATTCAGAGTTACATTCGTTTGTTTCCCCTCAGGTCAGTTTATATTACTATTTTGTTCCAGTTACTGTATTTCTCATTACCTGTGCATCAATTACTGTTTACCATGAAAAACTAGAAGCCGAAGTGTGACTACGGCAGGACATTTCCGTGACCGTAGGAGCATGGCTGGCCTTGTCAACTCCTCGTATTCCGTATTTTGGGAAGCGGGGCGTGACACCAGTCATGTTTGGCTACTATATACACATTATACTATATCTCATCAATGCAAGGTATTTATCTCGACCCCTCACACACACACACACACAGATATATATAATATCCATCTCAGTGCAGTGCATCTATATCGATCCCTCATATATATCCGTAGAGACATCCTATGTCAACTACCCTCATTCCCTTATGGATTGATCACATATATATCACCGGGTGATATCCCGTGTCTCCCTACCTCAATCTCTCATGGATTGATCACAGTCAATATGTATTATGGATCCCCGGCTATATTTATCGTGTCCGAATCATAATTCTCTTTCTTTTATTCTTTCCACACACACACACACACACTCAATCTCTTACGATTGATATCATATCACATCATATCCTGTACCCTTTAGTCTATGTGAGCTAGTTATGTCACCGACGAGTAGTATATAACAGCACCAGAGAATATAATAATAGTAACATGAAAGATATGTCGGGTTACCCTAACGCCCAAGCCATCAAACGTGGCGGTTTGTGGAACAAAAATTTTCTTACAAGTTTAAAAACGTTGCTAGAATAACCCATTAAACCGGATCTAACCATAAACCTAACTAGCTAAATTAAGAGTGCTATCTACTATGATAAGAAAGCCTCACCAAACAATCCGTGTCTTTCGGTCTTCTTTCCTCATCATGTGCTCCTAATGGCCACCTTGAACGTGCTTGATCTCCTTTTTCCGCTCCATCAGTCCTCCGGGATCGAGCTTATTCTCCGGTCCTCCTTTGTCTTAGATGATCCACCCGAGAGATGTGATCCATGGCTCTATCTCCTAACTAAGTAACAAAAAGAGCAACTAAAGAACTTGGAATGCTAATCCAAGATATCTAGGATGTAGTGTAAAGTTCTAAGTGTTCTATTATCTCTATCTTGCCTCCTATCTTGTTTCTCAACACATGAGTGTGTAGAGAGGAGGAAGATGATGAAGGTGGTAAAGCTCAAGAGAAGGAGGAGAGGGTGAAGCAAAGATGGTGAGAGCAAAATGAAATGAGCAACCATGAGAGAGAATATCATTCACAATGGTTTTGTGAAAGAATATCCATAATAAAAAATATCAATCATGCTTCAATAGTTGCCACAAATGAATAAAGAATTCATTTGTCAACTATTGAAGCCATGACTCTCACCATACCTCCCTCTCCTTCAATTTACACCTCATTTCCTTATAAAGAATAAATGGAAAAAGTATAATGAGGTGGCCACCTTCTAGAATGTTATCCATAACAAAATGCGGATTACAGTCTATAGTATACACATACCTGCATTCGGATAAAAACACGAATGCCCAAAGAGATAGAATAACACGAAGAACGTAATACTAGAATATACATATTGAGATATATATATATATATATATATATATATATATATATAAATTATCAAATCAATACCCGATTTAATAATCCGGCTTAAACCCGAGCCGGCTAGTATTACCTACTGTCCGATTGAAAGTCCAGGTACAAAGTACATCAATCGATCGGAACCCTGCACGTATCCAATACGGTTACTACATCATTTCGCCTGAACTAGGGAAATCCTCTGTGTGGGACTCAAAAGACTCGACAGTACGCTGGCAGCGAGTTACTGGATAAATCCATAACCACAAGCACGTCAGCGGTACTGGCTGTACGTAACGGCTACCCGGGTACCTGTGGAAAAGGAAGGCCGACGAGCAAACTTATCCGGATCCCTACTGAGCCTATCTGTGACAATCTCCGTACAGTCCGGTCTCTTCGTCTGAGAGTATCGCATACCAGGTCTAGGGGATGGTAAACGTCAGACCCTAATAACCCGATAATTCATGCTGATGCGGCTCAGGACTAATCCGGGAAACTACTAATCAGCCTATCAGTAAATCCCAACTGCCTTGGCCAAGGTCTTATGGTCATGACCAATCGAACACAGTGCGATATCGACTCCGAATACCGGGAGAGACGAATCCCCAACAATTGCTCACTGCCTCCATGTGGCTCGGGACTGTACCCAACCAAAACCTTTTTGCACGACTCAGTAGAGCCGTGGTAGGGTAGTGATCAAAGCACAGTGGGAACTCACATGAGACAAATGACGATCTCAGGTCTAAAGACTAACCTGTACTCATGTCACCTGAGAACTTCCACCTAACGATAGGTATAGTACCATCTGGATGTTCTTTGCGAGTCCGTTCGGTGTACTCACACCCAGTGAGCACCTGTATACGATCTTAGGTGCGAAAGACCAATGGTTGTGGGACCGTACCATCGCCTCTCCTCGGGGTCTAGAAACGTATACACTACTCTATTCCGGAATATTGATGCCCAGTCTCGATACTCACACGACAAGGGACTATTTAAGGATGTGCGTACCGACTACCCAGCTTCCACAAGTATGATCGCCATCACAATGCAGGTAGTCTAGTAATGATCCTACGGGCTTTATCAACATGTATGAATGATACGTAATAGCAAGTAAAACATATGCATATGTTAAGATAAAGACAAACCAGATAGCATACTATCATATCGAGCAAGACCGTCCTGTACATATATATGTCCAAGCATCCACATGTATACATAGTAATAGCCTCTAGGGCATACATATCCAACAATCTCCCACTTGCACTAAGACCATATACATTGGCGTACCGAATACCCAACTTCTGCTCTAAGGCCAGCCGTTGGTGTACCGCATACCTAACATCTTAAAAAGTCTCTCGAACTGTGCTTGAGGAAGGGCCTTGGTGAATGGATCCGCCATGTTGTCTTTTGTGTCCACTCTCCGTACCTCGATCTCCCAGCGATCAATGATCTTCCTGATCAGGTGATACCGCCTCAAGATGTGCCTGGATTTCTGATGGGACCGTGGTTCCATTTTCTAAAGCCATAGCTCCATTTTTGTCGCAATACACAGGTATTGGGTTAACAATGGATGGAACCACTTGAAGTTTAGTAATGAACTTCTTAATCCAGACAACTTCTTTTTTGGCATCGTTTGCAGCAATGTATTCAGCCTCCATCGTCGAGTCTGTGATGGTGCCCTATTTGGAACTCTTCCAACAGACCGCCCCTCCGTTGAGGGTAAACACAAAACCCGAGACAAACTTGCTATCATCTTTGTCACTCTAGAAGCTCAAATCGGTAAAAGACTTCACCTGGAGGTCCCCATTACCGAATACCAGGAACAGTTCTTTAGTCCTCCTCAGGTACTTAAGAATGTTCTTAACAGCTGTCCAGTGGTTCTCACCTGGGTTAGACTGATACCGGCTCACCATGCTAAGCGCGTAAGCTACATCTGGTCGAGTACATAGCATCACATACATTATAGATCCTACCGCCGAAGCGTAGGGTACAGTGCTCATGCGAACCCTCTCCTCATCAGTCTTGGGAGACATCTCTTTGGAGAGGGTGATTTCGTGCAATGCGGGTATGTTATCGCGCTTGGAATCTTCCATACTAAATCTCTTTAGTACTGTCTCTATGTACCTGGACTGTGAAAGTCCCAGTAATCTCTTGGATCTATCTCAATAGATCTTAATCCCCAGAATGTACGAGGCATCACCCAAGTCCTTCATGGAGAACCTTTGTGACAAAAACAACTTGACCGATTGTAGCATACGAATGTCATTTCCTATCAAAATAATGTCGTCCACGTATAAGACTAGGAATACGACAGTTCGGCCTACAATCTTCTTATATATACAAGGCTCATCCTCATTTTTGATGAAGTCAAATCCCTTGACTGTTTCATCAAAACAGATGTTCCAGCTCCACGATACTTGCTTTAATCCATAAATGGATTTAAACAACTTACACACCTTCCCGCTACTCCCATTGTCTACAAAACCTTCCGGCTGATTCATATAAACGCACTCTTCAAAACTTTCGTTCAGAAAAGCCGTTTTACGTCTATCTTCCAGATCTCATAGTCATGGAAGGCAGTAATGGTAAGTGGGATCCGAATGGATTTGAGCATAGCCACTGGAGAAAAGGTTTCGTCATAGTCCATACCTGATCTTTGATGAAAACCTTTTGCAACAAGTCTAGCCTTATAGGTTTCCACCTGCCCGTCTACACCATTTTTTTTGTAGATCTATTTGCATCCAACAGGTTTACCCCAGGTGGAGCAATATCCAAGGTCCATACTTTATTGGTGTACATGGACTCCATTTCGGATCGCATGGCATCTAGCCACTTATCAGAGTCCCTACTGATAATGGCCTGCTTGATACTAGTAGGATCATCTTCATCCAAGATGCAATCCTCTCGATCCCCGTCTATAAGAAATCCGTAGTATCTCTCGGGCGGATGAGAAATCCTACTAGATCTGCAGAGTGGCTGAGGTTCATCTGGGACTACTGAATCTAACGGTTCCACCAAAAATTCAGTTTTAGTTTGTAGTTCAGAAGTTTCTACCAGTTCTATCGTGCTCCCACTTATTTGTTTTGCAAGAAATTGCCATTCTAAAAACTTGGCGTGTTGAGCAACAAACACTTTCTGTTCCTCGGTGTGGTAGAACAGATATCCATAACCATTCTTTGGATATCCCACAATCTTACATAAAACTGACCGTGCCTCTAGTTTATCCAGATTATGATTTTTAACGTAAGCCAGGCAACCCTATATCTTAAATCTTTTAAGATATGGCCTCTTACCATTCCATATCTCGAATGGTGTCTTAGGCACGAATTTAGATGGAACATCATTCAACAGATCTGCCACTGTCAGAAGCGCATGTCTCCAAAATGAAATAGGCAACTCGGTGTTACTCATCATGGAGCGAACATATCCAATAAGGGTACGGTTCCTCCGCTCCGATACACCGTTGTGCTGTGGTGTACACAGAGGAGTAAGCTGAGAGAGAATTCCATTCTCTTTTAGGTATTTTAGGAATTCCGTGCTTAAGTACTCCCCTCCTCTATCAGATTGGAGGATCTTGATACTTTTGCCATTCTGGTTCTCTACTTCGTTTCTGAATTCTTTGAATTTCTCAAAAGCTTCTGTCACGCCCCGCTTTCCAAAGTACGCTAAAATAGGCACATGACATAGCCAACCATGTTACCTGTGGATAGGAAAAATCCTTCCACAGTCACATTACGGCTGTAGAGATATCAAGAACAGGAAATTAAACTAAACTATCTAGTACATGTCCATGAGCCAGAATAAATGAGTCAAGAAATGATAATATGCGGAAGCAAAGGATACAATAAATGAAATACCTGGAAAGTAAAACTGCATACCAACAGGATCTTCACCGCTCGGTCTAACAGCGGTAATACTCCTGATCAGTCTACAACAAGGGTAGAAGGATCTGGGCCATGCAAAACCCAGACGTCAGCGCGTTATAACATCAAGCGATAATATAAACAGGGGCAACAATACATGCAAGTATGAGTATAAATGATAAAACAAGCATAACAGTGATATAAGTAAGAACAGTGGGGTAATGTGTAGTGAGTAATTTAAACTAGTCTATTGGGTTAACTACTCTCATGTCTTTGAAATCAATTTGATGAATCATCGATGTAACTCAATAGTATCCCGTGCGTGCCCGGGATCACGGTCTATGACTCTCGGGCTGAACCCGAGACGTGCCGCAAGGCAGTAAAGGATGGTAGGTAATGACGAGTGATGTCCGTAGCATCACTCCGGGGCTGGCCTAGCCCGTAAGACTGATCAGAACAGGTATAGAACTGTCGAGTTACAAGTCAGGTTTCATCATTGATTTCCCCATACCCCCAAGTTATATGTATTCAAGTCAGGTATTAAGTAATCTAGAGCTAATGCCAACACAGGATCAGGCAGGTACAGGTTTGTCTGGATAGACAACAGGAACGGTCCGTAAGGACAACAGGTCAGGGTTGTTGGCATTAGACACAAGATCAGGTAACAGGTAAAACCATGGTACATCAGGTCAAGCCAGGTAATGTATAAAGGTGTCATGTCATGTCAAGAGTTGCACGGTACCATGTCGTGTCAAGTAATAGGTGTAACAAGTCATGTCAGGGTGTACAAGATATCATGTGGGTGCTCATAATCAAACTAGCATAAGCATGGGTATACAAAAACAAGCATGTGTACTAATAGAACAACAAACTGGAACATGTAACATGATATGCAAATAGGTACAGATTAAGGTATATAGATGCACAGTTATGATTAGGGTTAAGTTAAATTCCAATGCTAACTAAACTACACTTTATCAAATGTGGAAAGTGAATATTTCAAAGTTATACATTCAAGTGATCTATTGATGCAATAATTTGTATACTAGACGAGATGGGTGCAAACGGGTGTTGAACAGTTATAAACTATTTAAAGGGTACTATGGCTATGCGACCAAGAACTATGATATAAATATAGGCAATGGCATAAAAATATTGTAATCTAACATGCAACTGGGTGTGTTTTCATAATTAACTCAAAAATGATATAAACGGACATCAGATGGTAAAATGTGGTATAGGGCACCAAATTCAAACTTCATGCTTAATATATATGCAAATAAATATGAAATACTATAAATAGCATGTAGCAAGTTTCACTTGCCTGGACGGATCACGGAACAGAAAGCGTGCAGCATGTCGGCGTCGGCAAAGTCGCTATGCACGCTCGCGTGTACGGAACAGGACCAGGCAAAGCAAGAGAGTAACCATGCAGGTAGGGAACGTCTATCGGGTTTCTCGGGTCGTCGGCAGCGGCACGGCTCCGGCGGGTGACCGGAAAATGGAATCAAGAAACACGAGAACAAGAAGAGAAGGAAAAACAAGAAAAAGAAGAAAGAGAAGGAAGAAGAGATGAGGTGTGGCTGTTCTGTGGTTGGTATAGGGGACAGAGGCGAGGCAAGGAAAACGAAGACGACGATGATGGGTTTCCGGCGATCACCGAAAAAAGTACAAGATTAAGAAAGAAGAAAGAAGAGAAAAGGAGAAGAAGAAGAATGAAGTAGAAGACTGAGATTCTGGTGATCGTGGATAGATACTAGACGGGAGAGACGACGACAACGACGATGGGCCGTCGACGGCGAGATCCGCGGTGATGACAGTGGCTGCGGCAAGGCTTGGGTTAGGGTTCTAGGGTTTTCTTGAGGTCGGGGTTATGGCTGTTGGTGGTGGTGGTGACGGGAGATCGGGAGAGAGATAGGTGATGAGAAAGACGAGATGACGACGACGTCTCCGGCGTCGGTGTTCAGATGTGCAGGGATCTCGTCGGGGAAAGGGATTGGTTGCGGGGAAAGAAGGAGGAGAAGAGGAAGAGGGAGAGTGAGAAGGTGGTGGTGAAGGGTGAGGCAACGAGGGCGAGGAGTGGACGATGAGGTGGCGAAAGTGGCGACGGCGAGACGAGGTCGGAGGTGATGGGTTTGCGTCTGCGGTTGGGTGTCAGGGAAGGAGTCGTGGGGAGGTGAGGGAAGTCGATCGAGGCATGGACGAGGATGCCGGCGAGGGTCGTCTGAGATTACGACGGCGACGAGCGCGAGACGAAGGCAGGGTTAGGGTTTGCGAGAGATGAGGCGGCGGGCGAAATTTTGAAATGAAGAAAAGAAAGAGAACAAAATATGGTAATATAATTACAGAGAGAGAGAGACGTGAGAATTTGCTGTTGATAAATTTTAGTTAGGAAAATATTTAATTAGTTAGAGAAATTTTGAATGAATAAGGAATATAATATAATATTATAATATTAGTCCGTTTGAGATTTTGGCAAATACAAATTTACTCCAAAACACGCCCGGGTCGGGTCTAAAAATTCAGATTTAAAATAAGAAAAATATATGAGACTTCCAAATTTCAAAATGAAAGCCCAGTTAAAAAAATACATACCCCCAAGAATGGATGCACGTACATGCGCGTAGCCATCCAAACACGTCCGTTTCACTGAACGGGACAAGAACAAGATGTGCAGATGCTTCCACGGGGTTAGGGGTATCATGCAGGTTATGAAATGCAATTTTAAATTATTTTCTGTGACCTAAAATGTTATATGATAAAAGATGCAATATTAGGTAAAATGCCTGTATGTACTAATCATGAGATGCACGTGTCCATGCAACAAGTCAAGGTAATCTATAAATAAGAATCAAATAGGTTCAAGCAAGCGGGTCGGGTCGAATGCAATGTACAGTGTAAAATACCATTCGCACCCACAATACGTTAAAGCAAGAGTATCACAAATACAGAAACACCAGAACTGGAGTTGGTATAAATGAACTCGGGTGTTACATTATACCCAACTACAAAAGAATTTCGTCCTCGAAATTCCAAGAACAAGAAAAGATAAACAATCAAGAACTATAAGAATAGATGGGGAAACTTCAGTCGGACTTCATCTTCTCGTTCCCAAGTTGACTCTCCATGTGAGCGATTACCCCACGAAACGAATACAAGAAAGATAACCTTGTTCTTAAGAACCTTTTCCTCTCGATCCACAATCGACATTGGTTGCTCCTCACAAGTCAAATCTTCTCGTACAGTCAGCTCCGAATGATCCAACACATGTGTTTCATCTCGAACATACTTACGGAGTTGAGGTACGAGAAACACGTCCTGACCATTAGCCAAGGATTGCGGTAACGCCAAACGATAAGCCGCTTCTCCAACACGTTCCAAGATCTCAAAAGGTCCGACGAATCGAGGACTAAACTTTCCTCGACTTTCGAAACGAATCACCCCTCTAGTCGGTGATACCTTCAAGAATACCAAATCACCAACGGCGAACTCTAGAGGTCTTCTTAACGTATCTGCCCAACTCTTTGTCGGTCTTGTGCTGCTTTCATATGATTCCGGATAGTATTAACCTTCTCAACTGTCTGCACAACCAAATCTGGTCCCAACAATCTTCGTTCACCGACATCGTCCCAACAAACAGGTAAATGACAATTGCGACCATATAAAGTTTCGAATGGAGTTATCTGAATAGTCGCCTAGAAACTGTTATTGTAAGAAAACTCCACTAAATGTAGATGATCCTCCCATAAACCCTTGAAGTCTAACATGCAAGTTCTCAACATGTCTTCAAGAGTTTGGATCGTTCTCTTCGACTAGCCATCTGTTTGAGGATGATAAGCTGTGCTAAACTTCAATCGAGTCCCCAAACTTTCCTGTAAGCTCCTCCAAAAGTGTGATAAGAAACGATTGTCACGGTCGGTCACGATGCTCACCGGAATTCCATGCTGTCTTACAATCTCCTTTATGTACCGTTCTGCCAAAGCTTCTGTTGATCGACCAACTCGAAATGGTATGAAATGAGCTGCCTTGGTTAATCGATCGACAATTACCCAATCTACATTGTTGCCTTTTGGACTCCGCAGTAAAGCCGTCACGAAATCCATGGTTATATGTTTCCACTTCTACTGAGGAATCGGAAGTGGTTACAATAAACCAGCAACCCTTTGATGTTCAGCCTTAACTTGCTGACACACCAAGCACTTTGCTACAAAGCGGGCAATCTCCCGTTTCATGTCTTTCCACCAGAAATGCGGTCGTATATCTCGATACATCTTCATGCCTCCTGGATGTACGGAATACGCGGAACTGTATGCCTCCTTCATAACTTCTTCACGGATATCTCCCCTTGGCCCACACAAACGGTTACCATAATGCAACGTATCACCTTCATGAATCAATGAGTCCGTTCGAATTTCAGCTTCAACCTGTTCTCGAAACCTTTGCAATCTTGAGTCCTTCAATTGCGCTGCTTTAATACTCTCGATCAACGGCGACTGTACTTGCAGCTGCATCAATTGTCCCGAATAATGCGGTAGCACAACTTCCAAATCGATCTCCGAAAGTCTTCAATAAGTTTCTTTTGTGCAGTCAACATCTGAATTGCTGGAAACCGACTAAGCACATTCCGGCATAACATTAACTTTCCCCGGATGGTATTCAAGATTAAGATCGTAGTCAGCCATCGGATCCAACCATCTATGCTGCCTCATATTAAGCTTCTTCTGTATGAACACATACTCCTGTAGGGTGTTTTTCGTCACCCCATTGAGATGGGAAATACGCGTGCGCTTGTCAGGCGCATTAAAGATTCCCCCTGCCTAAGGTAGGCTGGGGTTTATTGATCGTGGGGATCCGATCTCCGGCAGCCGCGGACTAAGCTGCCGTTAATTACCCCTCGCCGTTGGAGCGAAGGAACCTCCGATTGACGGGTTAAACTGGTCATGCGAACTCAATGTGCAAGGTACGTGTGCTGTGTTTTGAAAGGGGGTTTTGGATAATCGGGAGCCATGCAGAGTTTTTACGGGGGTCCCGCTACCCGGATAGCGGGCTAGGGGTCAAGGGGGCTAGCAGCCCCCTTACGGGGTGCTGGGCAGCGCCCCGGCCCAAAATATTTTTTTGGGGGGATAGTGTAGTGGAGTATGTATGTGTGTATGTACATATATATACATGTATATATATAAAAAAAAGGGAAAAATCGCCCAAAGGACGCGTGGGGTCAGCGCCTTGAGCGCTGTGCGGTTAGGCACTAGCGCGCCACGTGTCGACATGTGGGTGCTTTGCGCTTGAGCGCTGGACCCTTGAGCGCAAGTGCGCCACGTGTCGGCACGTGGGCGCTTTGCGCTTGAGCGCAGGGCGCTGGAGCGCAAGCGTGCCACGTATCGGCATGTGGGCGCTTTGCGCTTGAGCGCTGGGCACTGGAGCGCAAGCGCGCCACGTGTCAGCATGTGGGCGCTTTGCGCTTACGCTGGGCGCTTGAGCGCAAGCGCGCCACATGTCGGTACGTGGGCACTTTGCGCTTGAGCGCTGGGCGTTGGAGCACAAGCGCGCGACGTGTCAGCACGTGGGCGCTCTGCGCTCGAGCGCTAGCGCGCCACGTGTCAGCACGTGGGCGCTTGGCGCTTGAGTGCATGGGCCCGGCGAGAAAATGGGGGCTTTTAGTCCCAGAACCAGAAGCTATGCTTTAGAAAGGAAATATTTATTATGTATGTATGTATATATATATATATATATATATATATATATATATATATATATATATATATATATATATATATATATATGGAGTTAGACTTCTAGGATGTTTTGAAGCTGATGAAGGGCTTCTCCCCTTGAGCCCTAGTTCTTCCCCAAAGTGGGGTTTCTGGAGATAGATCTCCTTCTTCTTCCTTTGTTGGCCGGATCTTGAAGATCAAAAAATATGAGATTTTAAAAATCTCTCCTTTCTGAGATCTGTTGGCAGATCTGAGTTCCCCTTTATGGGTTTTGTGGTGAAAAACTACTTAGTTTTGGAAAATAAAGAGTAAAACTCTTGATTTAATTCAAAAGAAATGAGAAGGTTTAGAACCTTGAAGAAGGGAAAAGAGGCACAAACCCTAGGTTTTTGAGAGAATGAAAAGTGTTTTTTTATTCATCATCATGTTGCCTTATATAGGCTTACATGTTTACATATAGCCCCCTTGGGCTTTACAAAATGGCTTTTTGCCTATCCCATTGCTCATGTGCCATTTCTTTTTGCACATAAGCCATGGGCTTACAAAAATTTGGCTTTATGCCCATTTTGTTTACATTCATGCATAAAAAATTACATAAAAATTACTTATTACATGATTTATATTTTGGCATGGGGGAGGGCCGGCCGCTTCATGTTCGGACTCGACCTGGGCATGGGCCCGTTTGGCTTGGGGTTGACTTTGAATTGGTCAACCGGGGTGCAATTTTCGACTTCAACAACTCTATGCTTTTGTGATCGGTGAATACTTTGCCTCTTTCGCCCAATAAGTAGTTGTTCCCCTCCGAACGGCGGCCGGGACGCGGGACGTCTCACCTGAGGTTTGGGGCAGATGCTAATTGGTGCTATCCGTCCATCTCTCCGAAGATGCCAAGTTGATTTATGGCACCGTGTATCGAAGGTCTGAACGGATGCGTCCGATGTAGCAGACTTCGTCAGATTCCCCCTCGCTTGAGGGGTTTTTTGATTGTGGGGACGCTCTTCCCTGCAGGCGCAAGCCCCTGCAGTTAATTACGCTACCGCGTCGCGGTAACAACTTTCTCCTTCTCTAGATGGTCACTTCGTTTCGTGCGTGTTTATTTTATGTTTTGTTGCCCGTGGATTGTTTACGGAGACCGAGTTATGTCGTCGCCCGTAGGGCGTGGACTAGTCCAAATCCGTATTATCTTAGATTTGGGTTTGGGGGTTTAGTTTGAGGATATGTTAGCCATATTTAAGGCCAAGATCAACTCAAACGTTTGTTAAGGATACGTTAGTCTAACTTGAGACTAAGATCAACTTAACGGGACCGTTTAGATCCGACAAAAGAGCATTTGGACACCATTGTTCCAGTTTAGGGACATAGTAGTCCACCGCATGTATGATCGTCGGGACCCGTTACCTCTCTGACGACGTTGAAGGATTACAACGACAGGTGTCAAAGGAGTTCCGAGATGTACCCTTGAACCAAAGTTGATTGGAGGGATTCATAGTCCAGTCTGTTTGAAGGTTTAAGGATGCGTTAGCCATATTTGAGGCTAAGATCAACTTAAACATTTGTTAAGGATACGTTAGTCCATTTCGGGACTAAGATCAACTTAACGGGATCGTTTAGATCCGACAAAAGAGCGTTCGGGCTCTATTGTTCCAGTTTAGGGACATAGTGGTCCAATACCAGTTTAGGGACATGGTGGTCCATTGGTAGTTTAAGGACGCATAAGTCCATGGGTTTAAGGACCCCACAGTCCATATGGACGTGTTTAAGGACGCATTAGTCCGTTAGTTTAAGGACGCATAAGTCCGCGGGTTTAAGGACCCCACAGTCCGCATAAGTCCATGAGTTCAAGGACCCTACAGTCCGTGTTGATGTGTGGTTGTCGGGACCCGTCACCTCTCTGAAGACGTTGAAGGATTACAACGACAAATATCAGAGGAGTTCAGAGATGTACCCTAAACCAATGAGTTGGTTGAAAAATCAGATGTGCTCAGTTCAAGATGATTTGAGGACTTATGGCCAGTTTGGGCTAAGTCCAATTATGTTTGAAATATTGGCCCTCTGTTGGTCCATTGAAGGAGAGACTTTGCCTCTAGAAACTTAGCCAACTGGGCTAAAGCTAGTGTTAAACACTAAAGACCAACAGTGTTTAACACTGAGAATAAGATTAGCAAGTTAGTGTTAAACACTAAAAGATAATCAGTGTTAAACACTGGGAGCAGAGTTTTCAAATTAGTGTTAAACACTAAGCAAATTAGTGTTAAACACTGCCAATAGAGTTTTCCAAATTAGTGTTAAACACTAAGAAAATCAGTGTTAAACACCGAGGACAAAGTCTTCAGATTAGTGTTAAACACTAAGGAGAGAGGGGTCACGTGTGGACACGTGAGAGCGCCCTGATTCCCTTTATTTTATTCTGCAGATCAGTGTTTAACTCTTTTAATTCTGGCGGCCATCACGTGTGAGCACGTGATGAAGGCCCTCGCTCTTGTCTGTTAGAATGCTCGTTAGGGGTCACGTGGTGACACGTGAGGGCGCCCTAAATGTGGAGCCAGATCTCCTTTTCTTCGTTCTGTAAGTAAGCGTTAAACACTTTTTATGTTTTCTTTGGAGCATCACGTGCTGCCACGTGAGGAGAATTAGTGCGCTGATTGTTAAAGCATCAGCCAAGGGGTCACGTGGGAGCACGTGAGAGCGCCCAAGGCCTTTATTTCTTTTGCTTTTTCTTTCTGTGTTTCGGGGGTCACGTGGAGCACGTGATGCACTGCCTCAAAGGGCTTTCTGTAGATCTTTTGGGGGGGGTCACGTGGTGACACGTGACCCTGCTTTTCTGTAGTTGTTTAGAAGATCTGTTAATCCCTTTCAGGAATTAAATTCCTCGTAGGGTTGAACCCTAACAATAATTTCAGAGGAATTAAATTCCTAGTTCCTTTTGAAGAGTTGAACTCTGAATTTTCTGTAGGAATTAAATTCCTCACATATGTGAAGAACTGAATAGGGTTAAACCCTAATAAAAGCTTTAAGGAATTAAACCCCCACTCTCTGTTAGAGAATTATTCTGGGGAATAAGATTAAGGGAATTAAATTCTTGTTGTTTTAACAGAACTAAGTTCTTAACTAGGGTTAAGCCCTGATTCTTTTCATTCTGAAGGAATTAAATTCCCATAACACAGGGTCAAACCCTAATTTTATTTTGAAGGAATTAAATTCCTATAGTTCTGTGAGAATTAAATTCTCGTGCTTCCATTCCCTCTCTATGCTTTGGATCTGCATGGCAGGATCTCAACCCATTGAGAATTAAATTCTCAACTCAAGGGGAGATGTGCACTTTGCAGATCCTCCATCAAAGAGAGAAGAAATATGTCCTTCTGTTTTATATCAGAGTTAAACTCTGTTGAGAATTAAATTCTCTTTTCTTTCAATGAAACCTTCCCTTTCTTACCTAGGGTTTTCTTTTGCAGAAGATCCAAATTCCTCTAAAGTATCAAGGCTCTCTCTCTTTTCTTCCCTCTGCATATATCCTTCTCTTGTGTGTCTCTTGGCTCCTATTTATAGGAGAAGAAGCCGAGTCAATTAGTTTTGGTGGATCTTTCATTAGGAGATTTGATTTGTATCCATCATTCGTTTTGGACCTTTGGATTATTAGGTGAATTTTACTCACCATTGGATTTTAAATCCAGAGATTCTCCTCTGTTATTTTGGTTAGATTTTACGGGGAAATCTTTCCAAATTCGAGATTTTCCTATAGATAGATGATATTTAATCATCTTTAATTCAATCGGTTGCTTTTGGAAAGATTTGAGAGGTCTTTTCTCAGAATTTAATTCTGTTAACAAATGGGCTTTGAAGTCGGTCACGTGTGGCCACGTGACCCTTGGTCACGTGTGGGCACGTGACCCCCTTGGAACGAGCCTTCTTCTTTCTTTTTGCGCCCTGTCTTCTGGTTGCTGCTTAACCGTCACGTGCCATCACGTGACCCCTGGTCACGTGTGAGCACGTGACCCTCGTCTGGACTCTTTTTCTTGATTTAACTGGAGAACAAGTCTGCTGCTTTTGAGTATCACGTGCCAACACGTGACCCTGGTCACGTGGGAGCACGTGACCTCTTCTGAAGCCTTTTCCTTGATTTGATCAGGGAACCGGTTTGCTTTTGAAGCCGCTTTTAATTGTCACGTGCCAACACGTGACCCAGATCACGTGGGAGCACGTGACCTTTTCTGAAGCCCTTTTCTTTGATGTAGTTGGGAAACTGAATTTGCCTTACCGATGCTTTTAGATGTCACGTGCCAACACGTGACTGCTGGTCACGTGTAAGCACGTGACCCTTTCCTGAAGCCTTTTCCGTAGGCTTTCCTGATTTTAAATCAGGAAACAAATGCCCCCACAGCGTTGTACTCACGTGTCCGCACGTGAGTGCAACGCTGTCACCTTTTGTGACCGTTGGATTCCTCTAGGGATTTGGGGAGATGAAACGTTTCCATCACCTCCTATAAATATTCATGTTTCTTCAGAAGAGCCTTCACTTTACTCATCTCCTTCCTTTGAGAACTTTTTCTAAGAATTTAATTCTCTTCTTCCAGAGCTTAGTTCTCTGCCTTGAAACATTTTCAGAGTTTAACTCTGTTTAAAAGGACTCTTCCTCCTCAGGTAATGGTGATCGAAGCACCTTCATTTTGACAAAACTCTCTGGATTTTAAATCCATATCAAGGGTTTCACAAAGAACCCATTTTTTTTCAAGTTCTCTCACCAAAATATGAGACCACTTAACCTCCAACAGTAGATCTCTTAGGGTTTAGATGATCCTTAGGGAGATGATGATGGCGGTTCAAATCCATAGAATTTAATTCCATCCAAAAATGTTTCTGGGAATTCAATTCCCTTCTCTTAATAAGGAATTTAATTCCAATGAAGAACTCAGTTTCTTCACACGGAGGCTTCTTGAGGTCTCTCGACCCGAGGTTGTCCTTCTGCAATTAATGCAACAGGAGCTTTGTAATGATGTCTTCTGTGGGAATTTAATTCCTTTAATCTTGTTGGATCCATTATAGAGCCCGAGGCAGATCCTGTTGGGGGGAATGTGTAGGGTTACCATTCTTTATTAAATGAGGACATTCCCTTTGTTTTATTGTAACTATTTGGTCTCATTATTAATGAGCCGTCATCCGGATTCTGTGGGGCCCATGTGTTTTGTAGCCAATAGTCCCAGAAAACTCTGCTGTTGCTTTCTTTAACTAGTTTTCATGTTCATGCATGGATATATATCGCTGACTTTGCTTTTAACGGTCTCCTTTTATTGGATTTCATGTGCGATGGCTTCTGTTCCGTGCTTTCCCTTTTCTCGCTCGGAGGCTGCTTTTCCTCAGTCGCCATCTGATGAAGAAGCGATGGCGATGATCCGGGCCCATGACCCGAACTGTACCAACCTTCTTCAATGGGGATCTTGGTATAGTCAGATTATTCAGGGTCGCCGGAGTTTTCTTTGCGCGGTACCGACGGAGCCCACTTTCCCATTCTTACCGATGGATCCTCCGAGGATGGTTTTTGCTGTGGAAATGCCCAACTGGACTCCAACGGGGAGGCTCGAGCCTTCGACGACCGGTATTCCGAACCATCCGATCCCGGCCATAGACATCTTGGGGTGGCGTATCTGCCAGGGTGAGGCCCACCCGTGGGGGCAAATTTATAAGATAGGGCTTACTCCTCGGCACCCTACGGGCTACCTTCTCTGGGCTCGCTACATCCTTTCTGCCCATCGTGCGCGATTGCAGAAAGTCGGGCTTTATCAGGCAATATACGCGTCACTCTTCCATTATAAGTCCCCGCATGCTTGGTGGGTCAAGGCGTTCTTGAATCAATGGAATCTCCCCACTAACACTTTCATTTTAGGAGATCGCGAGGTTTCGATTTCTCTGGCAGAATTTTATGAAATCTCGGGATTGCCAATCAGGGGTGCACTGTATGAGGAGTTGTTGCCTCCTGACGAGTATGTTTTTGAACCCGAGCCCGCCCCAGTTGACGGCCTGTCTGCTGAGAATGCCGTCCGCCACAAGCGTCCCAGTTTAATCAAGGCGCTAGGTATCTTCGACCGATTATTCACCGAATCCGAAGAGCAGGGTGTTACTTTCAAGAGTTTCATTGCCTGCTTCCTTCGTGAAGATGTCATGTCGAAGACAGCTTCGAAGTTCGCCAACATTAAAGACCCCTTTGGGTTTGGTCCGAAGAAGCTGCCGACCACTGAATCGAATCTACCTCAATATTATATCCCTATCATGTCGCCGATGTCTTTTGAGTCCATTGCAGCACCCGGTATGGATGAGGAGACGTTCTTCATGGGGTTTGTCAGTGTCTGGCTCAGTTGGTTCGTTATCCCCATGTATCGCCGCTTCATGAGAGCCTCGGTTATCTACCCGGCTCATCGTATTGCTGAGGGGACGCGATTGGCTATCGGCATCCCGGCGTTGGCGCATCTTTATCATGGGTTGGGCACTGCAGCTAATACCTCTACTCCTGGCGTGGATGTGGTAAACTTTTCGCTTCATTATTTCACGTCCTGGATCGAAATGCACGTGTTGGGGGCTTTTGCCATGCATCAGAGGCCCTCATTTTACGATTCCTACCCCTTTCCACGACTTATGCGATTAGTGGATGCTTCTGCCGCCGACCCGACTCAGTTCGGGGCTATTCGGGTGCTGATTTCTCCTTACGCTGCCACTGGCGGAATGGTTTTCAATGATCGGGTCTTGTCTACTCCCTCAGGTCCAGTTCAACAACTCTGGGATCTGTCAAAAGACAACGCACCTTCTTTGAAGCCCCGGGAGGCCACGCACTTGTATACAATTAGACCGGGCTGCTTGGTGTTTCGCCAGGACAGTGCAGCTCTTTTCATGCGGTACAATCCGCATCGATTCGCCCGACAACTTGGATACGACCAGGGTGTTCCTTTCGAGGCTTTTATAGTCGCCCCAATCCCTTCGCTCGATGCCGTTCGCGATGCCGCTCATCATTTCATGAGGCTAAACACCGGCTCCCACTTCATTGTACCTGAAGCTGAATACCTGCCCCGGTGCGTGGGTGCATTTACGGGCTGGTATCTTCATCGGATCAGCCCAATTATTCTTGAAGAAAGAAGGGTGCTTCTTGGTCACGATGCCCCTCCTCAGGTTTCGGGGGCTAAGCTGCGACCGAGGGTTCCGGTCCGCTTCCCTTTGAGGGAGATTGGCACCGCGCTCATTCCGGGGGAGTCAGGGGTAGACCTTACTCCAACAGCTGGTATGCCCTTGGGTTCCCGATCGCGGGGTAAACGGGCCCCAGTAGTAGCACCCCTGCCGGTGGCGGTACCGCCCTCTGTGGCGTCGACAATGGCGATGTCATCCTCGGTTGTGGCACCGAGCGAGAGTAACAGGGATGAGGGCGCTGAGGGCGATGTGAGCCAGCGCCGCCTTAAGGCTTCGCGAGGGAGGAAACGGTCATCCTCGGCGACCGGCTCTGGGTCTAAGCGGCGGAGGAAAGCGGCCACCAATTTGCTCGATTCTTTGGCGGAGTCTGAGCCTACTCTTGAAGACGAACCATTGGCCCTGCAAGAGTCAGACGCTGAACTTCCTTTCTCGAGTTCGGCCGATGAGGAGGCCGCACAGTTGGCTGAGGCCATACGGCGTTCTAAAGATGTGTCTCGTAACGCCAGGGTTCCGAAGAAGTCCTATCCCGCTGTAATCTTTTACGAAGACCCTTCGTGGATTCGGCGGCGATTTATCGGTCCTTTGGAGGAATGGGGGGAAAGGGCTCTGAAGCAGGCCGCTTCAGAGGACGCGGTGGACGCGCTTTCTTTATGGACCGGCGGCCATGAGTCCACTCTCGAACCCCGGCGAGCCCACCTCCTTGAGAAGGAGCAGCGGCTTGAAGAAGCCATATTGAGGGCTTCTTTGCGCATCGGTACGTTGTGGTTCTTTTCGTAGTTCTTCAGATTATTTATGCCCGTGCATATGTATCCTTATTCTTATTTGAATCGTGCAGAATCTTCGACGCTGGGGGAGCTCCCTACGGGCTCATTAAAGCTAAAGCCCGCCGAAATTCTTGATGAAGCCTCGCTTGATGTGGAGGGGACTGATGAGGCTGCTCCTCTCACGGTAGAGCCTCCAGTGGCGGTTCTTGATCAGGGAGCGCTTGCTCCTTTGGGGGAAGCTCCTTTGGAGGTCGCCGCCCCAATGACCCTTACTGAGGGCGGCTCAGAGGCTGGAAGAGAGGTAGTCGGGACTACTCTTCCTTTGTTGAATCCTGACGTTACGGCGGAGACCGTTGAAGCTGCTATCCCCCCGGCTCAGAATGGGAGGAGCGTTGAAGGTAACCCTCTGCGTTTTAATTTAGCAACCCTTTCATAGTCTAAACTCTTTTATCTTTCCCAGAATTGCGCGGTTTGGCGGCCACTATCGCTGATCTGTCGCCTCGACAGTCATTTCAGCGTTTATTGGAGATGGCGGCTCCGCAGGCGATCTCCCCTCAGCGTATTGTCCTCTCCTCCGGGAAAGGTTAGTGTCATTCGCCATTTTTTCTTTTACCATAGCATTGTTACTATCTTGCGAAATGACGTTGATGTCTCTTATAGTTTTGGAAGCTGACGATGAGGTCGAGGTCGTTGAAGGGCCAGGGGAACCTTCGGCTCCTACTTGCATGACTGTCGGTGAGTGACATTTTATTATAATCCCGTTCGTTCTGTGTTTAAGAATTTTACTAATCATTTGTCAAATTTGAACAGCCCTGCCAGTCTCCATGGCGTTGGAATCACGCATCGTGATGCTGCCCGGCCCTTATGCTTTGCGGGCTTCAGAACGCTTGGCCCAATTGAGCCTTGTCTCCCTATCATCTTTCGTCAAGGAGCTCCGTGCTGGTAGCGCGACCACGGCCGAAGCGTTTGCCACTGAAGCTAACGGCTCTCTTCCTTTTCTCGCCACCTATCATAGCGAGGAGGTGGTGCGGGTCTGGGTGGAGTTCTGTAGGAAGGTGGAGGCTTGTTTGCACGCTCTTGAATGTTCTCGCCTTTCCTCGGAAGCCGTGGCTGCAAAAGCGGAGTTGCGGGGTCTGATAGCACGATGTGCGGCTAACATGACGTCATGTGAGAAGAGGCTTGGCCGCAAGTTCTCGGAGAGGGAATTGGCTTCTAAGGCGCTGAGCGAGCTTCAGGCCAGCCTCACAGCCAAGGCCAACAAAGCATACGAACTCTGGTGAGTGCTCCAGGAGTCCATAAAAGAGGTGGTGGCTCTCGATAAAGCTGCCATGTTCACTCGTGAGAGGGTCAAGGCTCATAAAGCCACCGAGAAAGAGCTCGAAGCTCGGCTTGCTTCGTATCAAGCTCAGCAAGCTCAGGCGGAGGCTCGTCTTCTGGAGATCTTGCGTCATGAAGCCGTGGCTCAGCAACAGAACGATGAGCTGGTAAAATTACTGCACCGCCCGCCGGCTTGAGGACTTGTATCTTTTCTCCTTTTTTTTTGTACATACTCATGAATGAGAGTATCTTTCTTTTTTGTTTCTTTCATGAATTGTACTTTGTATCCATTTTGGTTTATGAATAAAAGATACATTTTTCTTCTCAATGGTGTGTCCCCTTTCATTGAATGCGTTTGCGGACAATTTATCTTGATCTCCTTGCAGGGCAGCGATAGCTTAGGATTCAGGGTTAAGATCTGCTTCCTAAGACTTTTGCACTTTATGAGCCACGAGGGTCTCATAAAGAGTTTTTCTCCCCATGGGTCGAGAGGATCCCATAGGTGTAAGTTCTTCTTAAGAATCGTGGGGATTCTTAAGCGGGTTGTCGCTTGAGAGTCGTAAGGACCTCACAAGAGAGTTTTTCTTCCTTACAGGTCGTGAGGACGTGTAAGTGCTGGATGTGGTCACCCTCGTCCGTGTTTCACGGAGTCAGGGGTTTCCCAAGGCATCGTAGTTTAAAGACATCGCGGTCAAGGTTAAGGACCTCATAGTCCGTGGATTTAGGGACTCCACAGTCCGATGTTAGTTTTAAGACATCACGGTCAAGGTTAAGGACCTCATAGTCCGTGGATTTAGGGACTCCACAGTCCGATGTTTGGTTGCAGGGACCCGTCACCTCTTTGAAGACGTTGAGGAATTACAACGCCACGTATCAAAGGAGTGAAGAGATGTACCCTTAAACCAAGGCAGAATCCGTAGGGAATCGGGGGGGGGGGGGTTGATCGTTAGTTTTAAGACATTACGGTCGAGGTTAAGGACATCATAGTCCGTGGATTTTAAGGACTCCACAATCTGGTGTTTGCTCTGGATGCTTCACACGGGTTCACTGCCGTGCTTGGCGAGGACCAGGCTCCGCTCTGGGCATTTTCCGCGGGGTCAAAGAGTGACGTTATCTACGTTCCACGTAACCAGGAATTTTGCACTAGATGCTTCACACGGGTTCACTGCCGTGCTCGGCAAGGACTAGGCTCCGCTCTGGATGCTTCACACGGGTTCACTGCCGTGCTCTGCGAGGACCAGGATCCGCTCTGGACGTTTTCCACGGGGTCAAAGAGTGACGTTATCCGCGTTCCACGTAACCAGGAATTTTGCACTAGATGCTTCACACGGGTTCACTGCCGTGCTCGGCGAGGACTAGGCTCCGCTCTGGATGCTTCACACGGGTTCACTGCCGTGCTCTGCGAGGACCAGGATCCGCTCTGGATGCTTCGCACGGGTTCACTGCCGTGTTCTGCGAGGACCAGGATCCGCTCTGGACGTTTTCCACGGGGTCAAAGAGTGACGTTATCCGCGTTCCACGTAACCAGGAATTTTGCACTAGATGCTTCACACGGGTTCACTGCCGTGCTCGGCGAGGACTAGGCTCCGCTCTGGATGTTTTCCACGGGGTCAAAGAGTGACGTTATCCGCGTTCCACGTAACCAGGAATTTTGCACTAGATGCTTCACACGGGTTTACTGCCGTGCTCGGCAAGGACTAGGCTCCGCTCTAGACGTTTTCCGCGGGGTCAAAGAGTGACGTTATCCGCGTTCCACGTAACCAGGAATTTCGCTAATTGTATCCGCATTTCATGGGATGGAGGTTTGACTGCTGGCGATATGTATACCACCGAGCCATGGAACTGGGAGTTGCCGCTGTTCCACTTAGCTTGAAGTTGTGTCTGTCGTTACGAGACGAGTGTTGGGATGATCTCTAGGTCGCTTGTGACCCGTTGAGATTTAGCTTCTTTCTTTGGTGAAACCTGGGGGGAGGTATGTTCCCTTTTTTGTTTACGCCCTTGGATTGTGTATAGGGTGTGATGGAACCTCACCTGTAGGGCATAAATTAAAACTTTTTTTTTATTTTATTTCTCTTTCCGCGATGCTCTATCATTTCAGCTTTTATATCGCGAAGGTCGCGATTGCCCCATCATTTCGGCTATTTTTCGCGGTGCCCAATCATTTCGGCTATTTATTTATTTTCTACTCGCTGCTTTTTATTGCGAGTTGCCCCATCATTTCGGCTATTTTTCATGCATACATTTTTACTTGCTGCTTTTTATTGCAAGTTGCCCCATCATTTCGGCTATTTCGTAGGCATGTGTGGCTTGCTAGCCTTTTCGCCGCAAGCTTGGGTTTTAGACACCGATTTCGGCATCAGCACCGCTACAACTGGAATATTGCCAGGAGCGAATCATCATCTGCCTCTGTCGATGTTGAACAAAGGTGGCTTAGCAAACAGGGTTAAGGGTCCTGTCGACCAAGGCTTTTGACTTCATGAGCCGTAAAGGTCTCACAAAGGTATTTCTCCCTACAAGTCGTGATGATCTTGCAGGTGTATTTTCTCCTTAGGGATCGTGAGGATTCCTAAGTGTATGTTCCTCTGTAAGTCGTAAGGATCCTACAAGAGGGTTTTCTCCTTATGGGTCGAGAGGACCTACAAGGGTTGCTCATTATATGGACATATCTCTAGTCACGGATGTGACTTTGCTGGGGAAATGTTTATTCGCGCCCGTGGATTGTATACAAGGGCCAGTATTGACCCTCTTGTAGGGCAGTATCGAAGGTTGTGTGGGACTTGCTTAAGAACAGGTTTAGGTTTCTGTAACTTAAGACTTTCAAATCTCATGAGCCGTGAGGGTCCCATAAGAGAATTCTCCTTACGAGTCGTGAGGATCTCGCAAGTGTATTTTCTCCTTAGGAATCGTGGGGATCCCTAAGTGTGTTTCTCCGTTGTGAGTCGTAAGGATCTCACGCGGGTGTTTTCTCCTTACAAGGTCGAGAGGACCCTGTAAGTGTCTTTTAACGAGGTTGCGTCCTTTCGGGTTTTCACAAACACTCGCCGGTAGTCCTGCTGTTTTTACTCACGGAGCCCTTTCGGGTTTTCATCCGTGCCCATTTTGCTTATGGACATACCGTTTTTTTTTTCTTTTTCTCTTTTTTTTTACAAGGTCGCGCCCTTTCGGGTTTTCACGAACACTCGCCGGTAGCCCTGCTGTTTTTACTCACGGAGCCCTTTCGGGTTTTCATCCGTGCCCATTTTGCTTATGGGCATACCGTTTTTTTTATTTTTCTTTTTCTCCTTTTTTTTGTCAGCCTAAGGATGCTGCGGTAGTAGTTTCGGGACGTTTCGATCCGTCGTTGGTTTAAGGACATTTCGGTCCGTCGTTAGTTTAAGGACGTCTCGGTCCGTGATTAGTTTAAGGACATTTCGGTCCGTCGTTAGTTTAAGGACATTTCGGTCCGTCGTTAGTTTAAGGACGTCTCGGTCCGTTATTAGTTTAAGGACATTTCGGTCCGTCGTTAGTTTAAGGAAATTTCGGTCCGTTATTAGTTTAAGGACATTTCGGTCCGACATGGAGAAGGCCGGCTACCGCTTATAAAGCTCGAGCTTAGGAAGATAGTGAGCGGACATAGTCGTCGTCATCTATCATTGACCTAGGCCGTGGCTCATTAAGCGTAGTATCTCTTTAGGAAGCGACCGTTTATTGGCCTGAAAGTCCTTTCACCGTGCATGTCCATGAGTAGATAGGCCCCATCCTGGTAGACCTTATCTATGATGTACGGGCCTTCATAGTTTGGCTCGAATTTTCCCTGCTTGGCTCGATTGGGGATCATAGGCCTTTTGACCACTAACACGAGTTCGCCTTGGCGGAATGTCCTCGGTCGGGTCAATCTTTCATATGAGCGCGTCATCTTTGCTTTATAAGCTTCCAGATTTTGTTGCGCTATGAGCCGGGTTTCGTCGAGGGCATCGAGCTCCTCAAGCCGAAGGTGAGCATTTTCTTCGTCTGTCAGCTCGTAGTGGACTGCCACTCGTAGAGAGGGTAACTCTATCTCGAGGGGGAGCACTGCTTCCGTCCCAAATACAAACGCGTACGGCGTTGTGTTCGTGGCCGTCTTGAATGTAGTTCGATAGGCCCAAAGGGCCTTTTGCAGCCTCTCGTGCCAGTCTTTCTTATTTCGGGACACCGTCTTTTTTATGATCTTCGTCAAGGTCTTATTAAAGGCCTCGGCCAGACCGTTAGCTCGTGGATTGTAAACTGAAGAATATCTCCAGTCTATATTGTGCTGCTGCGCGAAGCGGCTAATCTTATGGCTTTTGTTGGCTGGCCCATTATCGGAGATAATCCGCTGTGGGGTTCCAAACCGATAGATGACGTGCGTCTTGAAGAAGTGGAGGATATTCTCCGTCTTCACTTCCCTCAGCGGTACTGCTTCTGCCCATTTGGAGAAGTAATCAGTTGTCGCCAGGATGAAACGATGTCCCCGGGACGATGCTGGCTCGATGGGGCCGACTATGTCAGTCCCCCACATTTCGAATGGCCAGCTAGCCACCGTTGGGTGTAGTGGATTCGGATGTTGGTGGATAAAGTCTCCATGAATCTGGCACGAGTGGCATTGCTTCGCATACTCGAGGCAGTCTTGGACCATCGTGGGCCAATAATAGCCTATCCGTTTGATCTTCAATTTCATTTTCGGGCCTGCCTGGTGAGAACCGCAGAGTCCGTCGTGAACTTCCTGAACGACTCTTTCTGCTTCGTCAGGTCCTAAGCATCTCAGCCACAGAGAATCAAACGATCTCTTGTATAGAGTGTCGTTGACAAAAGCAAAAAATAGAGCTCGTTTCATGAGCTGATGTCTTGAGGACGCTTCTTCGGGCATTCGGTGGGACTTAAAGTAGTCTATGAAGACTTCCCTCCAGTCCTCGGCCTTCTCATGGTCTTTTATTTGTAGGGTCGTCTACTCAGTCGCCCCCTTTTCTTCGTATAATTCTGGAGATATTTCTGCCGGGGCGAGCACTCGACGGCTTTGTACCACAATTCTGACGTCATCGAGGTTCTCGTCAGCCAGTTCTTTAGCGAGCTTAGCTAACGCGTCTGCTTTGCTATTTTCCGCACGTGGTATACTTTCTAAAGTGTAGGAGGGAATTTAGGTCAATAGTTGTTGCACCTTTTCGCCGTATTTCACCAACTCCGGTTTGCACGTTTGGTAGTCACCATTTACTTGACTAACAACCAATTGAGAATCCCCATATATAGAGAGGTCTTCAATTCCCATGTTAATGGCGATCTCGAGGCCCGCTATCAAAGCTTCATATTCGGCTTCGTTGTTCGTCCTCGATTCCGTTAAGGAGAAAGCAAAGCGCATTATCCCTCCTTGTGGGGTTACGAAGATGAGGCCTACTCCCGATTTGATTATGGGGGTACATTGTTTGCGCTTCTTCATGGAAGATGCCCCGTCAAAATAGAGTTCCCATCGGGTATCACCGCCGCCGATCGCGTCGAATGCATGTTCGTCCGGCAAATCGCAGTTCAGAGGAGAACCGGCAGGTACTGGATGCTCAGCAAGGAAGTCGGCAATGGCCTGGCCTTTCACTGCCTTAAGAGGTCGATACGTTATTGAGAACTCCATCAGGAGTAGAGCCCATTTAGCGAGTCGACCCGTCAGTATAGCCTTCGACATCAAATATTTAAGAGGGTCCACCTTCGAGATGAGACGGACTTCGTGCGCCAACGCATAGTGCCTGAGTTTTGTTATCGCGAAGATTAACGCCAAGCAGTGTTTTTCAATGGGTGAGTAGTTGTTTTCTGCCCCCAGCAGAACTCGACTTAAGTAGTAGAGTGCTCTCTCTTTCCCTTGATCGTTCTCTTGTGCCCATAATGCGCCTAAGGAACCTTCGAGGGCGGTTGTATAAAGAATGAGGGGTTTTCCCTTGACCGGCGCAGCCAACACCGGAAGGTTCTGCAGGTACTGCTTGATCTCGTCTAGTGCACCTTGGCATTTGTGATCCCAAACGAATGGAGTTCCCTTCTTCATCAGGTGGCTGTAAGGACGGCATTTGCCTGAAAGATTGGCGATAAATCGCCGGATGTATGCGAACTTCCCTTGGAGAGATCGCAACTGTTTGAGGGTTCTTGGCGGAGGCATTTCCATGATCGCCTTGATCTTAGATGGATCTATTTCGATACCTCGATGTCGGATGATGAATCCCAGGAATTTACCCGAGGAGACTCCAAACGCGCATTTGAGGGGATTCATCTTCAAATTATATTGCCGAAGGCGTTGAAATACAGTCTCCAGATGCTTTAAATGCTCTTCGTATGACATGCTCTTTACTACAAGGTCATCGATATAGCACTCGACGATGTCATGTATGAGGTCGTCGAAGATTTTTGTCATGGCCCTTTGATAGGTAGCGCCGGCGTTCTTTAGACCAAAGGACATAACCCTGTAGCAGAATATACCCAAAGGGGTCCGGAAAGCGGTATGCTTCTGGTCTTCGGAATGCATCTTTATCTGATTGTATCCTGACGAACCGTCGATAAAGGAGAAAACCTCGTGAGTGGACGTGTTATCTATCATTAGCTCGATTACTGGTACTGGGAAATCGTCCTTTGGACAGGCTTTATTGAGATCCCTGAAATCCACGCATATGCGTACCGTCCCATTCTTCTTCATTACCGGGAAGATATTGGCGATCCAGTCGGGATACTGGACTTCTTAGATAAATCCAGAATCGATCAGCTTCTTGACTTCGGCGTTGATGCTCATTTCAAGCTCGAGTCGCATCCTTCTTGGCGCCTGCTTGACTGGCTTGATATCTGGGGATATCGCTAATTTATGCATAGCAATCTCCGGATCTAATCCTGGCATCTCGGAATAGTTACACGCGAAGCAGTCTTTATGCTGTAGAAGCACGTTCTTTAACGCAGTCACCCTTTCTTCAGATAGCAGCTTGCTGACAAATGTCGGTCGCGGGTCATCTGCCGATCCCAACTCAATCTTCTGGAGGTTATCTGCAGTAGTATGTATGCCGTCTTCCAGTTCTTTTGGAGCTGGCGGAAATTCTGAGACCACCTCATCATCGCTGTTCTCAAAGCACCAGGGAAGGTCATCCATGTTCTCGGGCTCTTCTTTTAATATCGTAATCGTATAACAGGTGCGAATCCGCTTCCAGGACTGAGGTGGATCTGGTTCTGCTTTTGCGGCTTTGGGTTCGTGCTTTTGTGGCGGCGTTACCCTCCAGCCGTCGGATAAAGCGAATCTGCCCTGTTGGTACTGGTCCTCGACCCAGTTCTTGAAGGTGAAGCAGTCTTCGGTAGGAGGTCCTATGGCTTGGTGATAAGAGCAATAGCTCGGATGAAAAGCCCTGTTAGCTTGCTCAGGGTGCTTAGACTCTGGAAGCGCGATCATTTGATGTTTTATAGCGAGCTCGAGTAACTTCTCCGTCTTGTCTCGAGGGAAGGAATACGCTCGACTCATCTTCTTCGCGAGGGACAAATCCGGACCGCGCAATGCCCGCTCACGTGACTCTCTAATCCTGCATCGTTGTTGTTGGCTCCTCTCTCCGCTTCTTGATTTATTTCCGTCTCTGCGTCGGGCCTTTCGTACAACGGGTTGACAAGGATGAGCATCTTTGTCTTTTGCAGCCCGTTGAAATAGACGTTGCGTCCTGGCCTTCTCGTAGATGGCCATCTCGCGGTTGTGGTCTTCCCGAGCTTTTTGACCCACTTTCCTGATAGGTTTGTCCATTCGTTCTTCAAACGACGGACTCGGCATTTCAATCGCGGGATCTAGTTTTGATGAGGGGTTGGCATTTCCTGACGGGGCGTCCTCTTCTTCATCAAAAGTATATATGGCGTAGCTACTGTGGGCCCGTTCCCGTTTTCCGGTTCTCGCGCATCCAAGCCCAAGTGTTTCCATTTTCCCGTTGGGCAATTTGCGTTGGGTCCCAGGGACATCCCAAATCCTGTTGTAGAATCGAGCTTGTCGAACAATCTGTTTTAAGGGTACTTCTTGGCGCTTCAATAGCCTCTTTAGTCCATTTGTGCAGTATCTGGGCAAACAGATAGGTTGGAGCTTGTCGAGTGTCACATCCGTGCCATGCCAGATCTCTTTCTCTATTTTCGACTCTGAGGATCGGTAGAATAGGATTAACTTCTCACCCCTTTGCCTGGGAGGGACGTAAAATGTTTGCAGGTCCTGCACATTATGAGATTGAAGTGTGTCGAGATCCTTGTAGTGTTCCCGCGGCACCATGGTGATTTGCAAACTCTGATCATCGCTAGGGGGTGCTTGTATTGACAGCCGATTGGAGAACACGGCATTAACCTCATCTTCCGAGTCACTTCCGAAGACCAACATGGCGGCGAACGTCCCCGGGTTGTTGCGTTGAGATGGCCCGGCATAAACTATCTCTTCTTCTTCTTCGGTATCGCTCCCGAAAACAGGGATGGTGGCGGCGGCTTTGTTCTCCGGGTTGCGACACCTTTCTGTATCCTCGAAATCTGGCAAAAAGTACTTCGCATCTTCGTATTTGCGGAATTCGTTCACGGAAAATGGGTTCAACTCACCTGTTACGGTATACTCGAAACCATCCTTAAAGTACTTCATACACTGATGTTGTGTAGAAGGGATGATGTTGTACTCGTGTAGCCAAGGACGACCGAGCAAGGCGTTGTAGCAGGTCTTGGCGTCAATGACATGGAATTTGATGTCTGTGACGAGGAGTCCAAAGCGTAATGTTAGTATCACGGATCCGAGAGTTCGTGACGATTGTGAATCGAAACCGGAGATAGTAATTTTGTCACGAGCGAGGTGTTGCACACTCATGCAGATTTCCTTCAACACCCGAACATTAAGGAGATTGACGGAGGATCCATTATCCACCAGGATCTTGCCTATCTTGATATCATGGCAGTATCCAGAGACATATAGGGGACGGTTGTGGTCGCACGTCCCGAGAAGGAGGTCTTCGTCACCGAAAGTGATGTCGGCTGTATGCACTTCCTCCAATTCATCCTTCATCCTTTCAGTGGCGAGGAAGGCTTGGAATTGATCAGGTTCTTGTAACGCCTTAATTAGTGAGTCTCGCGCTTCTTTTGATAATAGGAGGGCATCGAGAATGCTAAGCTGAGAAGGTAGCTTCCTTAGGTGCGCTAGGATATTATAGTCCACTTTACCCTTCCTAGGAGGGTCTTTGGCAGCCAGCTCTTTCGTGACTTGGTCATCTAAAGTGATATCTTCGGTGACCTTTTCCTTTCCCTTATCTTTTCTACTCGCGGGCCCGAGATTCTTTTCTGGGAGTGTGCGATTGCGCAGCTGAATGTTCTCACAGGCCTCCGATTTCTCCTCTTTCCCTAAAACGGATTCTTTAAAGAGAGGGCCCAGAGCCATTTCTTTACCGGAGTCGCTCCCAAAGGTGAGAACTTGTGACCCTCCGGCGTTAACCATGTAACAGTTGCCAGTGGTCCTGTTGTGCTCGTCGGCAGTACTTCTTTGTTCTCGACGAGTCTTGCGTTTCATGCGCTTAAAATGTTGCCGATGAGCAACATATCCTTGCCACCATATCTTAAAGGCGTCGCACTCCTCCGTGGGGTGTGAAATTTTCCGATGATATGCGCAATAATCAGGGTGCCTCTCCACCCCATTGAGCGTGTTTTCTTCCGAGGGTGGTAGCTCATTCCTATCGACATGGCTTTGGCAAACCGTTTCCTCGTCTTGAATATCTTCTTGTCTGCCTCGGATGCCTTTCGATCTGGCGGGAGTACTTCAACTCTTTCATTTAGTCGCCTGCGTTCGGCTCCTTCCGATGCGGCCATCTCACGCTCCTGATCTGCTTTACTCTTTAGACGAATCTCGTCCAGAAAGGCGTCGATCATTTCATCTGTTGGCCACACAAGTCCTGGCTCAGGGTGTGCGCCCAGTTTCTCGGTGCCAGGAGTTTTCTCATCTTCCGAGTGGGAAATCACATGACAACTCGCCACATGTCCCTCGGATTCATCCGATGAGCTCTCTTCCTCATCTTCCTTTTGAAAGACGTGGTTGAGGAACTCTTGCAGTGTGACGGGAGTCCGTGCCTTTTGATTGTACTCCTCCAGCGCGTCAATCTGTTTCTGCAAATCCGTGCGCTTGTTTCCAAGCTTCACGGGCCTTTTGGATTTCCTCTTCTTTTTCTTCGAAGATTTTGACGGTTGGGCGTGAGTATTTGGGCCATCACCATGAATCTTTGTAGTTGGGCGCGGCTTCAACATCCCTTCGATGATTTGAGGTTCAAGCGGGTTCTTCCATTCAACCGCTGGGCATGCATGAAGGTCACTCAGCATCCTTTTGGTTTTAGCTGATAGCACGATTTCCCATGGAGCTTCTTCAATAAAGGAACAAGTCGCCCCCGGTGCGTTCGTCTTCTTAGGAGTATGCGGCTGTGGCGGGTTCACCTTCCACTTTTCGGACAGCGCAAACTTTCCCTGGAGGTATTGATCTTCAATCCATCCTTTGAAGACGAAGCAATCCTCAATTGGATGGCTTACCGTTTGATGGTAAGGGCAATAGTTGGGGTTGTTCACCTCAGTGGGTTGTGGCGGTCGCCTTGGATTTGGCAGGTTTATAAGTCTGTTGCGTACTGCCAGCTCGAATAGCCGTTTCGTCTTGTCCCGTGGGAACGAGTAGGGACGCTTCATCTTCTCATTATAATACCGGCGTCTTTCTTCCAGTTGATCCGTCAGCTTTAGGGCATTGGGTTGCTGCTGGGCATTCGCGAAGAAGGTGGCCTTTCTTTTACCTTTGTCATTCCGAGGTTCTGGCTTCGGGGGAGACGGTCTATGACCCATTTGGTCCATCTGAGCCAACTTGTCGTTTAAAGCCTGGAATGTGGTTGGCTTAAAGAACATCATAAACTGGGAGATAGTTGCGTGAGGGTCTAGGGTTCCCACGAACATGCCTACGGCGGGCGCTTCCTCAATGCGTTGCTCGCATTTCGACTACAAATTCTTCCATCGTATAGCATACTGGACCCAAGTTTCGCCTGGTTTTACCCTGGCGTTAATTAGTGCTGTTATTGGAGTGCGTTCGCTGGCGCTTGCGAATCGCTGAGTGAATAGCAACTCCATTTCAGCGAACGTCTTGATAGAATCGTTCGGGAGTTCCGAATACCATTCGAACGCTGTTTCTGATAAGCTGCCCACGAACTGGCGAAGCAACAGTTTATCATCTCCGCCGGTGTTACCGCAAAGGGCCCTGAACTGGGCGACATGTTGGTGGGGATTGCCGGTCCCCTTGTAAACATGGAACTTGGGAATTGTGTAACCCGGCGGGTACTTGATTTGGTCGTACCAGCTTGGATATGGCCGCCCCGTTTTTACGACTTGACCAGCTGCCTCAGTCGCATGATGAACCCGGATTTGCTGGGCTATATAGTCGACCAAGTCAGCCTTAGAGATTGTCTCCTCCTTGGCCGTTGAGAGGGCCGGTGGTGGATTTGACGTTTCTCCCCTGTCGTCTTCAAGGAAGATCGGGGGATCCTCAGCGGGTGGATCCTGTTGGATCATCATTCCTATCATATCTTGGAAGAGGAGGACCATACGCTGTATGTTGGCTGCTTGTTCAGCAGCCTCTTTGTCCTTCTTCTCCAATATTCGGCGAAGGAATTCGGCGTCGGTTTCTTCCTCCTGGCGTTCGTCCGAAGACGTTTCTGGGTTTTCTTTTGGCCCGGTAAGTGCGGCCATAGCATTCATCATTTCCTGGAGCTTTTGCTGTTGCTCCTGAGCTTTGGTCACCGACCGTGTGAGTGGTCTATAACTTGTAGACGCACGGCTGTCTTCTTTTCCTGACGCCATGTATACGGTGTGGACCATCATGCCCTCAGACTTAGGGCGTCTGGGCTTAGTGCCTTTGGCTGTCGTTGCAGGCTGGGGGATCTTCTCTGGTTTCCTCCTTTTATGAGCAGTGGAGGTTGAGGGGGCCGTTGAGGTGGGCGTCCAGACAGCCTTTCGTGGTTTAGCCTGGTGACCGGCTTCCGATTGGATTTTCAGCTTCTTGTGCTGGCGGGAGAAGTTTGGATCGATCATCGAATCTCGGGCCTGCCGCCAAACTTTATAGATTTTGGAAGACAGCCGTTGAGGGGATCGGGGCTGCTCTGACTTTATCTCCACAACCTTTTTTAGTGGGGGAGGAGACCTCTTTAGCACCGCAGTAGGAGAATTCCTTCGCACCTTATTTAGCATCTCGAAGCTGTGCCCCGTTGGAACAGCAGCATTAACTTCCGCCATCGGGGCTGATGGAGTTAGCCCAGAGGGGGAGTTACCCCCAGCCTTCCTTACTCGGCGCCAATGGCGACGTCGAGCGTGTCGAGCGGACGGTGTTGGTTCAGCGGTGAGAATGGCTTCGTCTTGCCCCCTGTGTAGATGGGGGGTCGTTGCTGGTGTTAGCCTGTTAAAGACCGATGTCATTTGGGTAGCAGGAGCGGGAGCTGAAGCCGTCAATCTTGTGAAGAGCGACTTTTTGGCCGGGGAAGCCGCCTTGGCGACTTCAGGAGCAGGACCGGTCACTTTCCTAGAAGCAGCCTTCTCTAGGATTGTAGGCCCCATGATGGGTCCACAGGATTTTTGGCCCAATCTAGAGAAGACCGAGGCGCTGATGTTGGGCGACCCGTTGAGAGGAGCCGCAGCAGGGGTAAGACGATCAAAGACCGACTTCTTGGGAGCTTCCTTTGTCAGCACCGGCACCGTAAAGCTTGTCGGTCGGAGCATAGTCCCAAAGAACAATCCGGTAGTGGCCTGAGTCACCTGGTCCACCGGTATTGTGAATAACGAAGCGGCTTGGGGTCCGTAGGCTATACCTCCTGGCGAGGCAGAGCGTTGGTCGCAATTGCAGTCCGAGCAGTTGGAGCATTTCGCAGAAGTAGAAGCCATCGATCTTTTGCTTTCTGCAATGAGCAAGACGCCAAGTCTTAGTATCTCGAAACCCAAGGGCAACCATTAGCGAACCGCGATTGGTTCGCGAATCACGACACACGAAGTGTGGAGTGGAAAGAGGAAGAGGTCCCACCGAGCGTGCCAGAATCTGTTCCCCTCCGAACGGCGGCCGGGACGCGGGACGTCTCACCTGAGGTTCGGGGCAGATGCTAATTGGTGCTATCCGTCCATCTCTCCGAAGATACCAAGTTGATTTATGGCACCGTGTATCGAAGGTCTGAACGGATGCGTCCGATGTAGCAGACTTCGTCAGATTCCCCCTCGCTTGAGGGGTTTTTTGATTGTGGGGACGCTTTTCCCTGCAGGCGCAAGCCCCTGCAGTTAATTACGCTACCGCGTCGCGGTAACAACTTTCTCCTTCTCCAGATGGTCACTTCGTGTCGTGTGTGTTTATTTTATGTTTTGTTGCCCGTGGATTGTTTACGGAGACCGAGTTATGTCGTTGCCCGTAGGGCGTGGATTAGTCCAAATCCGTATTATCTTAGATTTGGGTTTGGGGGTTTAGTTTGAGGATACGTTAGCCATATTTAAGGCCAAGATCAACTCAAACGTTTGTTAAGGATACGTTAGTCTAACTTGAGACTAAGATCAACTTAACGGGATCGTTTAGATCCGACAAAAGAGCATTTGGACTCCATTGTTCCAGTTTAGGGACATAGTGGTCCACCGCATGTATGGTCGTCGGGACCCGTTACCTCTCTGATGACGTTGAAGGATTACAACGACAGGTGTCAAAGGAGTTCCGAGATGTACCCTTGAACCAAAGTTGATTGGAGGGATTCATAGTCCAGTCTGTTTGAAGGTTTAAGAATGCGTTAGCCATATTTGAGGCTAAGATCAACTTAAACGTTTGTTAAGGATACGTTAGTCCAGTTCGGGACTAAGATCAACTTAACGGGATCGTTTAGATCCGACAAAAGAGCGTTCGGGCTCTATTGTTCCAGTTTAGGGACATAGTGGTCCAATACCAGTTTAGGGACATGGTGGTCCATTGGTAGTTTAAGGACGCATAAGTCCATGGGTTTAAGGACCCCACAGTCCATATGGGCGTGTTTAAGGACGCATTAGTCCGTTAGTTTAAGGACGCATAAGTCCGCGGGTTTAAGGACCCCACAGTCCGCATAAGTCCATGAGTTTAAGGACCCCACAGTCCGTGTTGATGTGTGGTTGTCGGGACCCGTCACCTCTCTGAAGACGTTGAAGGATTACAACGACAAATATCAGAGGAGTTCAGAGATGTACCCTAAACCAATGAGTTGGTTGAAAAAGCAGATGTGCTCAGTTCAAGATGATTTGAGGACTTATGGTCAGTTTGGGCTAAGTCCAATTATGTTTGAAATATTGGCCCTCTGTTGGTCCATTGAAGGAGAGGCTTTGCCTCTAGAAACTTAGCCAATTGGGCTAAAGCTAGTGTTAAACACTAAAGACCAACAGTGTTGAACACTGGGAATAAGATTAGCAAGTTAGTGTTAAACACTAAAAGATAATCAGTGTTAAACACTGGGAGCAGAGTTTTCAAATTAGTGTTAAACACTAAGCAAATCAGTGTTAAACACTGCCAATAGAGTTTTCCAAATTAGTGTTAAACACTAAGAAAATCAGTGTTAAACACCGAGGACAAAGTCTTCAGATTAGTGTTAAACACTAAGGAGAGAGGGGTCACGTGTGGACACGTGAGAGCGCCCTGATTCCCTTTATTTTATTCTGCAGATCAGTGCTTAACTCTTTTAATTTTGGCGGCCATCACGTGTGAGCACGTGATGAAGGCCCTCGCTCTTATCTGTTAGAATGCTCATTAGGGGTCACGTGGTGACACGTGAGGGCGCCCTAAATGTGGAGCCAGATCTCCTTTTCTTAGTTCTGTAAGTAAGCGTTAAACACTTTTTATGTTTTCTTTAGAGCATCACGTGCTGCCACGTGAGGAGAATTAGTGCGCTGATTGTTAAAGCATCAGCCAAGGGGTCACGTGGGAGCACGTGAGAGCGCCCAAGGCCTTTATTTCTTTTGCTTTTTCTTTCTGTGTTTCGGGGGTCACGTGGAGCACGTGATGCACTGCCTCAAAGGGCTTTCTGTAGATCTTTTGGGGGGGGGGTCACGTGGTGACACGTGACCTTGCTTTTCTGTAGTTGTTTAGAAGATCTGTTAATCCCTTTCAAGAATTAAATTCCTCGTAGGGTTGAACCCTAACAATAATTTCAGAGGAATTAAATTCCTAGTTCCTTTTGAAGAGTTGAACTCTGAATTTTCTGTAGGAATTAAATTCCTCACATATGTGAAGAAATGAATAGGGTTAAACCCTAATAAAAGCTTTAAGGAATTAAACCCCCACTCTCTGTTAGAGAATTATTCTGGGGAATAAGATTAAGGGAATTAAATTCTTGTTGTTTTAACAGAACTAAGTTCTTAATTAGGGTTAAACCCTGATTCTTTTCATTCTGAAGGAATTAAATTCCCATAACACAGGGTCAAACCCTAATTTTATTTTTAAGGAATTAAATTCCTATAGTTCTGTGAGAATTAAATTCTCGTGCTTCCATTCCCTCTCTATGCTTTGGATCTGCATGGCAGGATCTCAACCCATTGAGAATTAAATTCTTAACTCAAGGGGAGATGTGCACTTTACAGATCCTCCATCAAAGAGAGAAGAAATATGTCCTTCTGTTTTATATCAGAGTTAAACTCTGTTGAGAATTAAATTCTCTTTTCTTTCAATGAAACCTTCCCTTTCTTACCTCGGGTTTTCTTTTGCAGAAGATCCAAATTTCTCTAAAGTATCAAGGCTCTCTCTCTTTTCTTCCCTCTGCATATATCCTTCTCTTGTGTGTCTCTAGGCTCCTATTTATAGGAGAAGCAGCCGAGTCAATTAGTTTTGGTGGATCTTTCATTAGGAGATTTGATTTGTATCCATCATTCGTTTTGGACCTTTGGATTATTAGGTGAATTTTACTCACCATTGGATTTTAAATCCAGAGATTCTCCTCTGTTATTTTGGTTAGATTTTACGGGGAAATCTTTCCAAATTCGAGATTTTCCCATAGATAGATGATATTTAATCATCTTTAATTCAATCGGTTGCTTTTGGAAAGATTTGAGAGGTCTTTTCTCAGAATTTAATTCTGTTAACAAATGGGCTTTGAAGTCGGTCACGTGTGGCCACGTGACCCTTGGTCACGTGTGGGCACGTGACCCTCTTGGAACGAGCCTTCTTCTTTCTTTTTGCGCCCAGTCTTCTGGTTGCTGCTTAACCGTCACGTGCCATCACGTGACCCCTGGTCACGTGTGAGCACGTGACCCTCGTCTGGACTCTTTTTCTTGATTTAACCGGAGAACAAGTCTGCTGCTTTTGAGTATCATGTGCCAACACGTGACCCTGGTCACGTGGGAGCACGTGACCTCTTCTGAAGCCTTTTCCTTGATTTGATCAGGGAACCAGTTTGCTTTTGAAGCCGCTTTTAATTGTCACGTGCCAACATGTGACCCAGATCACGTGGGAGCACGTGACCCTTTCTGAAGCCCTTTTCTTTGATGTAGTTGGGAAACTGAATTTGCCTTGCCAATGCTTTTAGATGTCACATGCCAACACGTGACTGCTGGTCACGTGTAAGCACGTGACCCTTTCCTGAAGCCTTTTCCGTAGGCTTTCCTGATTTTAAATCAGGAAACAGTAGTGTCTCCAAAACTTCAAAGCGAACATCACAGCTGCTAGCTCCAAGTCAGGAATTGGGTACTTCTTCTCTTGGGTGTTCAACTGTCTCGATGCGTAAGCTATAACCTTCCCATGCTGCATCAAAACACATCCCAAACCTTTCCCAGATGCGTCGCTGTGAATCACCAATACTCCGGAACTGTCTGGCACGGTCAGAATAGGAGCGGTTATCAATCTCTTCTTCAACGCCTCAAAAGCTGACGCACATTAATCCGTCCACACAAATGATACCTCCTTGCGCGTAAGCTTGGTCAAAGGCTCAGCCAAACGAGAAAAATTCTCCACGAACCTTCTACAATACCCGGCCAGTCCAAGAAGCTTCTTATCTTCGCAACATTCTTCGGAATCGGCCAATTTCGAACTGCTGTAATCTTTCGGATCAACGGTGATTCCATCTCCAGATACGACATGCCTAAAACCTCGCTTCTTCAAGCCAAAACTCGCACATGCTCATCTTAGCATACAATCTTTCTTGCCTCAATATCTGCAGTGCGATCTTCAAGTGTTCTGCACGCTCTTCAATACTCTTTTGAGTAGACCAGAATATCATCAACGAAAACCACTATAAACTGGTCCAAGAATGGTGATGAGATTTGGTTCATCAAGTCCATAAATATTGCCGGCGCATTCGTTACACCGAAGGGCATCACCAAATACTCGTAATGTCCATACCGAGTTCTGAAAGCAGTCTTGCAAATATCTTCTGACTTAACTCGGACCTGATGATATCCGGATCGCAAATCCAGCTTCGAGAATACCCTTGCGCCACTAAGCTGCTCAAATAATTCACCAATGCGAGGGATCGGGTACTTGTTCTTAATAGTCACCCGGTTTAATTCTCGATAATCGATGCACATCCTCCTTGTGCCATCTTTCTTCTTGACTAGAAGAACTGGAGCTCCTCAAGGTGAGTTACTGTTGGATATATGTATGCCCTAGAGGCCATTATATGATAGTGGATGTATTTATACATATATATATATATATATATATATATATATATATTCAGTGTACATTCTTGCTCGACATGATAATATGCTATCTGGTTCTTCTTTATCTGACATGTTGATTTGATCATGCTTTTATTCATTCATATATGTTGATAAAGCCCTGAGGATATAGGCTTGACTACTGTGATTATGATGGAGATCATACTAGTGGGACATCTATAGTTTATAAGCATATCCTGAAATGTCCCTAGTCGTAGGTGTATCGAGACGGGGCATCGATTTACCAGAGTAGACTAGCGTATATGATACTAGACCCATATGATGGGCGATGGATGTTCCCACATGCATCGATGTTTGACATCGAGATCGTATACGGGTGCTCAGTGGTGACTGGGTACACTGGACGGACTCATCGAGAACTCCTATATGGAATTATATCTATCGTCGGATAGCAGTTCTCAGGTGACACTGGTGCAGGTTAGTCTGTAGACCCGAGATCGTCATAGAGTCTTGTGTGTTCTCCCACTGTATTTTGATTACCACCCTACCATGGCTCTACTGAGTCGTGTAAACAGGTGGCCGTTGGGTACAGTCCCGAGACACACGAAGGCGATGAGCGATAGGAGGGGTTTTGTCTCTCCCGGTATTGGGAGTTGATGCTGTGCTGTGCTCGACTGGCTATATCAGTAAGTCCCTGGCCAGGGCTGTTGAGATTTACTGATAAGTGTTATCAGTAGTTTCTCGATCTGTTATAGACCATTCATCGGCACGACTTATTGAGTTATTGGGTTCGACATTACTATCCCTAGACTCGATATGCAGCATATTTGATGAAGAGACCGGACTGTACGGTAGTGTTTCCGGTTGGCTCGACGGGAGTTGTAACAGGTTTGCTTGTTTTCTTCTGATCGCTCAATACCCGGGTGGCCGTTACGTTTAGCTGACCGCTTGCGGCTTGGGAGTGCTTGATATAATCATCATCCACTGCCGGCGTATTGACGAGTTTTAGAGTCCCACAAAGGAGTTACCTAGTCCAGGCGAAACGTTGTGGTGCGCATATGCGATATGAGCGTGGACCCGGTTAAAATGCGTGTATGAGATACCGTATATTAATCGGGCGGCTTGCTTTTGGTTGGGTCGTATGTGATATGACCGGGTTGCTAAATCAAGTGTTGATTTATCATTAACCATTAGTTTCTCACTTGAAATCCATTCTTGTCTTTATGTTCTATGCATGCATGTATGCATTCATTCTCATTCATGCACATAGGATGTGCATGCACACATACATGCATACATAATAGTTATCATGGTTGTTGATATAGTAGATGGTGGCAATATAAGACTCACACCATATATAAAATATATGGATATTATTTATTTGGAAAAAGGAAAATGAAATGGAAATTGTTTCATGGTTTATTTTATTATTCTTACACTAACCCCTTGACTAACCATGATTTAATTTCTATGGTCATTTCTTTTCCAAACAAAAATATCTAGATATTTTATAACCATGGTTTACTATGAGAGAGTGAATATATATATATATTTTTATTTTCTCATTTTCTTGATAAGCTTATCATTATCTTGAGTTCAAAAGCCATCATCTTCTTCCTCCTTTCTCCTTTGCTCTCTAGATTTCTCAAGTGAGCAAAAGAGTTACCAAGTTAAGATTTTGAAGTGAGAAAACCAACCACAACACCATTCTACACTAGTCTTGCCCATTAGTGAAGAGTGTTAGCTTCCATTTCATCTCTTGATCTTGTGAAGTTTCAAGCTTGGACAAAGAGGACTCCGGGTGGATCATCGTAGACCTAGAGGATCTCAAGCGGACCTTTTTCCAACCCTCAAGTAGCCAAGGAGTCTAGCGTAGGGAGCTACAAAGGTTGTACTCTCAAAACCCTATCTTTTTCTACTTGTGATGATGTATATGTAATGAAACCCTAAATTTCTAGTGATGATTCTTTGTATGTTCACTTAGCACCTTAAAAATTTGATTTTGACACATGTGATGCTTCCAAACTCTTCATGAGGTGCTATGTAAACCTAACATTAGTATCAGAGCCGATCTAGAGCTTTAGGCGACACTTTAGCGAAGTTAAAACTCCGATCGAACCTAAAATACGGAATTTTAACCCTTCTCTGGACAATTTTTTAAAACTGTGTTTTTTCAGTATTAAAAATACTTAAAAAATTCAGCAGGCAAATATAAGAAATACTGTAAAATACGAAGCCCTAAACCGTACATTACGCCGCGGAAACGCGGCCGTACCTTGCTTAGGCCGCGGATCCGCGGCCGTACTGAAGTGTTAATGCCTCATATTTGTACAGTAATCTTCTCACTTGCTTTTATATATTTTTGGGTATTTTTAATCTGATTCAAGTGTTGAATGTTCTGGGGATGGTTTTGGATTCGGTGATTCGATCGGAATTTTAATTTTGTGCCTTTTTCGGATAATTTAGAAAGTATTAAAAGTTCGAACGGATATCATTAACTCATTTTTTCCCGGCACGAAAAATTTTCAAGTGTTGAATTTTTTCTCGAGTTTAAATCTTTCGAAAATACGTGCAAGTTTTGTGGTGGACCCTCTAGAAGAACACAAACCTTAACTCGATTATGTGACCGTCTGAACTGCCTCTAAACTTTAGAGTTTGGGGCAGTACGGCGTGCCACATGTGAGGCGTTGGCTTGACCCTTCTACGGCTGGACCGCTGCTACTGTGACACATTCCGGGTTTTTTGAACTCCGCTCAAGTGTTGAGATTTAGGAAATTTTGGGTATTTGATTATTCGATTGAAATGTTTAATACTGTTTATTTATCTGGAATGTGATACAATATGTGGAATTCATATAATTAGGCATGAAATGCGAAGTATGTGATATTTCGGATTTACGATGTCTAAAATGAATGTGGATTCCAAATGTTGTAATTTTACACTTTCTTTTCTGTGACCGTAAGTGTAGTATGTCGCTTATTGCCGGTTTCATTGCTATATATCAACGATAATCGGGATACGCATACTTACTTACGTTGATGATATATGATATTATGTGTTGCTGAGATATGATGTGCAGGATTGTCGCGATTGAATAGCCGGGGGGGGGGGTTTATGTGAGATGAGAGTTTTATTTTCATTCATGTAAAATTCAAATGTAATGTAATATTCTTTTATTTGGGACATTTCCGGGTTGAGGTTGATGTCACCAGTGTTGTATATTATTTACTTTTCCGCATTAGGATAGACCCAAGGAGGGGAGCACAAGTGACCGGGTTCTGGGGTTCAGTGGGAGGCCATCTCGAGGAGTCGAGACCGGGTCTCCTAAACTCTAGAATTGGTAGGGTCGCTTGCTGCTCTCGTAGGGGTCTAGGGGTGTGGGTTTGGCTATTCATCGCGACTGTGGAATCCGTATTTTCTATTGATTGGCTAAATACGGACGTCCTAGTATATCCTGTATTATCATTTATGTGTTTCTGCTGCCTGTATTCTGTGATGTGATATCTGAGACGAATGGTATATTATATATGAGATATATAGTAGACGTTGCTTATGTTTTACACCCGCGCTAGTCCCGTCCCGGTATGCCGTTAGTTAAGTAACCTAACGGTGCATAACGGAACATTGCGGCGAATGCGGATGGCATAAGCGTACGTTGTATTTTCGTTTCTTTTCTGTGATTGGCTTAAGGACTTAAATGATTGGACTACATTAATATGATTAATGTAAAAAAAATAAACCTAAAAAGATGTTGTAGAATCGGATTTGAAAACCACTCAGCTCTTTATAAAAAAGCTACATTTCAAAACTGCGGAGCTTAAGCCACTCCTTTTGAAAACCATTTGATTCTACAACGATATCAAGTTCAAAGCGATAAAGATTTTCTTAAAAATCATCTGGAACCCTCCGTCATTTTAGGAAGTAGAGTACTTAGTATTCGTGCTACGTTTGTTGACCTTAGCCAAGGCGTAGTGTACGGTAGCTAAGTGATGTCTTCCTACAATGCATATGATGCAGATTAATTAGGACGGGCATGTGACTTTGTTGACCTTAGCCAAGGGTCATGTAAACGGATCTGATTAATCAAGAAATGACGGGTTGAACTTGACTAGTGCTTGTGATTTGTTGACCATAGCCAAGGTCATGAGTGCTTAGGGTAAAAATCACATCGGGAATTTCAATAGTTGAAATTTGCAATGAGATTGCATACCTTCCATATGATGGTTGGATCCCGATCCCACTGTGGCAATAGTTTCTCCCAGGAGAGTTTTACAGTTTACAATTAGCTAACTCATTAGGTGTCTAGAAAGGTGTTAACGGGGCTACGCCTCTGGGAAAATGAGGTTTACTTTAATTAGGTCCGTGCGAAAGCATGGGGAACCTCCCTCAAGTACCGACACTGCCCTGGCTGAACGGTTAGCGAAGTTGTAGACTGTAATTAATCCTGGCTAATTTTCTTTTTAAGGTTTGAAAGAAAAACTTGATTAAAGCAGTGGGAGACATCGATTAGACAAGATAATAACCAATCTGATCTTTGCAAGAGCTTTCGCTGAGTGTATTCTTTTCTCTCTCTTAATGGCAGATACCAATGACTGGACTCAAGCTTCTACTAGATAAAAATAAACTGAATGAGACCAATTATAAAGACTGGCCGAGGAATCTGAAAATTTCCTTGACTTATGATAAAGTATCATATGTCCTCACGGCTTCAGCCCCGCCCGTCCCAGGTCCAAAATTGTCAGTTGCGGATATTGAAGTCCGCAAGATATGGGACGCTGACTGTGCCACGGCCAAATGCCTCGCGCTTGCATCGATGGACAACACACATCAAAAGCAGCATGAGAATATGGACATTCACGCCATATTCCTCCATACAAAGGAGTTGTATGAAGAGAAATCCCGCGTATTATGATACGAAGCATCAAAGAAATTGTTTCAGATGCGAATGGCCCCTGGCACACTAGTAGGAGACCATGTTCTGAAGATGATAACTCTCATAGAAGAGCTTGAGGACCTAGGATGGACGATGGACAATGAACAATATACGGATATTATTCTGCAGTCCCTCCCCTCCACCTTTGCTCAATTCATAGTTAACTTCAACATGCACAATATGGAGAATGAACTACCTGAACTCCTTAATATGATAAGGAGTGCAGAGAGCACACTGAAATCAGTGAAAACTCCCGTTTTGACTGTTGGACAATCTTCCTCTTCTCGCCCAAAGGCTAAGGCCAAGGGAAAGGAAAAGAAGAAGCCCACCAATCCTAAGGGTGGAGTTAAAAAGGTTAAGGGGAAGGAATAGTCCAAAGCTGGAGAATCGGGGAAAGGGGAATGTTTTCATTGCCACAAAACAGGACATTGGAAGCGCAACTGTATCGAGTACTTAAATCTCAAGAAGAAGCATGGGGATGCTTCCGCTTCAGGTGTGTTTGTGACAGAAAAATGTTTTTCAATAAACTCTGCTTCCTGGGTATTAGATACCGATTCAGGTTCTCACATTTGCAATTCTATGCAGGGGCTGAGAAATAGCCAGGTTTTGAAGACAGGTGACCATACTCTCCGTGTTGGAAATGGTTTCAATGTACATACAGTCGCAGTGGGAGAGTATCACTTGGGGTTGCCATCTGGGTGTATATTGGTTTTGAACCCATGTTATTTTGTACCTAGTATGATTTATAATATAATATCCGTTTCTTTGTTAGACAATGAAGGATATAATTTTGTATTGCAGAACAATGTTATGAACATTCACCTGAATCAAATGTTGGTTGGGTATGGTACACTTAATAACGGGATATACGTCCTAAATCAACACACAGTTTTCAGCATACAACACACTAATAAAAGAAAACTTTCAGAAATAAATGGAACTTTTCTTTGACACTGTAGACTTGGTCATATTAATGAAACAAGACTAAACAAGTTACACAAAGATGGATATTTAAACCCTTTTGAATATAAATCTTATGCGACTTGCCAGTCTTGTATCAAGGGTAAAATGACCAAAACTCTGTTTACCGGACACGGAGAAAGAGCTACTGAGCTCCTAGGCCTCATACATAGTGATGTATGTGGGCCAATGTCTGCACAGGCTAGAGGCGGTTTTTCTTACTTCATTACTTTCACTGACGATTTCTCAAGATTCGGTCATGTATTTTTATTAAAGCACAAATCCGAAGCTTTCGAGAAATTCACTGAATATAAACTCGAAGTAGAAAAACAAACCGGCTTGAGTATTAAAATGCTTCGATCAGATCGAGGTGGGGAGTACCTCAGTACAGAATTTGCAAACTTCCTAAAAGAGAATGGGATTCTCTCTCAGCTCACTTCTCCTTACACACCACAGCACAACGGTGTATCTGAACGACGGAATCATACCCTATTAGATATGGTCCGTTCCATGATGAGTGATGCTGAGTTACCTGTCTCATTTTGGGGGCATGCATTGGAGACTGGAGCATTTCTACTGAACAGGGTTCCAACCAAAACCGTGTCTACCACGCCATATGAGATATGACATGGGAAGAGACCATCTGTTAAGTGAATTAAGATTTGGGGTTGCCCGGCCTATGTTAAAAAACAGAATCCGGACAAACTCGAGACACGGTCGGTCATGTGTAATTTTGTAGGATATCCAAAGAACTCTTATGGATATCTTTTCTACCACAAGGAGGAACAAAAGGTGTTTGTTTCTCAGCATGCCACATTCTTAGAAAAAGAGTTTTTCACAAATGAAACTGATGGCAATGTGGTAGATCTAGAGAGGTTCTAGAAACACAAACTACAAATGACGACTTGGTTGAACCGGCTGTTGCAATAGAAACTGAGAAACCTCGGCCACTCCGTAGGTCTGGTAGGACTTCTCGCCTACCGGAGAGGTATTACGGTTTCCTCATTGATGGTGACAGAGAAGACTGCATCATGGAGGATGATGATCCTACCAGTTTTTAGCAAGCTATCACGAGTGGAGACTCTGTGAAGTGGCTGGATGCCATGAGATCCGAAATGGAGTCTATGTACACCAACAAAGTATGGACTTTGGACGTTGTACCCCCTAGGGTAAAACTTGTGGGGTGCAAATGGATCTTTAAAAGAAAGATTGGTGTAGATGGGCAGGTAGAGACCTATAAGGCAAGACTTGTGGCGAAGGGTTTTCGTCAAAGACCAGGTTTGGACTATGACGAGACTTTTTCGCCCGTAGCCATGCTTAAATCCATTCGGATCCTACTTACTATTGTTGCTCACTACGACTATGAAATCTGGCAGATGGACGTTAAAACGGTATTTCTAAATGGGGATTTAGAAGAATGCGTTTATATGGATCAGCCGGAGGGCTTCATTGACAGTGGGAGCAGCGGGAAAGCATGTAGATTGCTTAAATCCATATATGGGTTAAAGCAGGCATCATGGAGTTGGAACATCTGTTTCGATGATGTTATCAAAGAGTTTGATTTCATCAAAAATCCAGATGAACCTTGTGTTTATAAGAAGGCTATAGGAAGAGCTGTCACATTTCTTGTATTGTACGTGGATGACATTCTTCTGATAGGAAATGATATTCCTATGCTACAGTCGATCAAATCTTTCTTATCACTAAGGTTCTCCATGAAGGACCTGGGTGATGCCACATACATTCTGGGCATTAGGATCTATAGGGATAGATCCAAGAGGTTGTTAGGATTGTCCTAAACCAGGTACATCAACACCATCCTAAAAAGGTTTAGTATGGAAGACTCCAAGCGGGGTGCCTTACCCGCTTGCCATGGGGTCACTCTCTTCAAGGACTCTTGCCCAAAGACCGATGAAGAGAGAGCTCGCATGAGCATTATACCCTATGCTTCGGCAGTAGGATCTATAATGTATGCGATGTTATGTACACGCCCAGATGTAGCTTATGCACTTAGTGTTGTAAGCAGGTATCAATCCAACCCAGGGGAGAATCACTGGATAGCTGTGAAGAACATTCTTAAGTACTTGTGAATGACTAAAGAATTGTTCTTGGTGTATGGTAATGGAGATCTCCAAATGGAGGCCTTTACCGATTCGAGCTTCCAGAGCGATAAGGACGACAACAAATCTATCTCTGGGTTTGTATTTACCCTCAATGGAGGGGCGGTAAGTTGGAAGAGTTCCAAACAGGAAACCGTTGCAGACTCTACGATGGAGGCTGAGTACATTGCTGCGAATGATGCCGCCAAGGAAGCCATCTGGATGAGGAAGTTCATCTCGGAGCTAGGAGTAGTTCCAACCATTATTGATCCAATACCATTGTATTGTGATAATAATAGGGCTATGGCGTTAGCCAAGGAGCCCAGGTCCCATCAGCCGGTCCAGACACATCCTGAGGCGCTTTCATTTGATCCGGGAGATTGTAGATCGCCGCGAGATCGAGATTAGGAGAGTAGACACAAAGAATAACGCCGCGGATCCACTCACCAAGGCCCTCCCTCAGCCGCAGCATGAGCGACCTTTTGAGATGTTGGGTATGAGATACGCCAATAACTGGCCTTAGTGCAAGTGGGAGATTGTTGGATATATGTATGCCCTAGAGGCCATTATATAATAGTGGATGTATTTATACATACATATATATATATATATATATATGTATATATATTCAGTGTACATTCTTGCTCGACATGATAATATGCTATCTGGTTCTTCTTTATCTGACATGTTGATTTGATCATGCTTTTATTCATTCATACATGTTGATAAAGCCCTGAGGATATAGGCTTGACTACTGTGATTATGATGGAGATCATATTAGTAGGACATCTGTAGTTTATAAGTATATCCTGAAATGTCCCTAGTCGTAGGTGTATCGAGACGGGGCATCGATATACCAGAGTAGACTAGCGTATATGATACTAGACCCATATGATGGGCGATGGATGTTCCCACATTCATCGATGTTTGACATCGAGATCGTATACGGGTGCTCAGTGGTGACTGGGTACATTGGACGGACTCACCGAGAACTCTTATATGGAATTATATCTATCGTCGGATATCAGTTCTCAGGTGACACTGGTGCAGGTTACTCTGTAGACCCGAGATCATCATAGAGTCTTGTGTGTTCTCCCACTGTACTTTGATTACCACCCTACCACGGCTCTACTGAGTGGTGCAAACAGGTGGCCGTTGGGTAGAGTCCCGAGACACACGAAGGCGATGAGCGATAGGAGAGGTTTCGTCTCTCCCGGTATTGGGAGTTGATGCTGTGCTGTGCTCGACTGGCTATATCAGTAAGTCCCTGGCCAGGGCTGTTGAGATTTACTGATAAGTGTTATCAGTAGTTTCTCGATTTGTTATAGACTATTCATCGGCATGACTTATTGAGTTATTGGGGTCGACGTTACCATCCCTAGACTTGATATGCAGCATATCTGACGAAGAGACCGGACTATACGGTAGTGTTGCCGGTTGGCTCGACGGGAGTTGTAACAGGTTCGCTTGTTTTCTTCTGATCGCTCAATACTCGGGTGGCCGTTACGTTTAGCTGACCGCTTGCGGCTTGGGGGTGCTTGATATGATCATCACCCACTGCCGGCGTATTGACGATTCTTAGAGTCCCACAAAGGAGTTACCTAGTCCAGGCGAAACGTTGTGGTGCGCATATGCGATATGCGCGTGGACCCGGTTAAAATGCGCGTATGAGATACCGCATATTAATCGGGCGGCTTGCTTTTGGTCAGGTCGTATGTGATACGACCGGGTTGCTAAATTAAGCGTTGATTTATCATTAACCATTAGTTTCTCACTTGAAATCCTTTCTTGTCTTTATGTTGTATGCATGCATGTATGCATTCATTCTCATTCATGCACATAGGATGTGCATGCACACATATATGCATACATAATAGTTATCATGGTTGTTGATATAGTAGATGGTGGCAATATAAGACTCACACCATATATAAAATATATGGATATTATTTATTTGGAAAAAGGAAAATGAAATGGAAATTGTTTCATGGTTTATTTTATTATTCTTACACTAACCCCTTGACTAACCATGATTTAATTTCTATGGTCATTTCTTTTCCAAAAAAAAATATCTAGATATTTTATAACCATGGTTTACTATGAGAGAGTGAAAATATATATATTTTCATTTTCTCATTTTCTTGATAAGCTTATCATTATCTTGAGTTCAAAAGCCATCATCTTCTTCCTCCTTTCTCCTTTGCTTTCTAGATTTCTCAAGTGAGCAAAAGAGTTACCAAGTTAGGATTTTGAAGTGAGAAAACCAACCACAACACCATTCTACACTAGTCTTGCCCATTAGTGAAGAGTGTTAGCTTCCATTTCATCTCTTGATCTTGTGAAGTTTCAAGCTTGGACAAAGAGGACTCCGGGTGGATCATCGTGGACCTAGAGGATCTCAAGCGGACCTTTTTCCAACTCTCAAGTAGCGAAGGAGTCTAGCGTAGGGAGCTACAAAGGTTGTACTCTCAAAACCCTAGCTTTTTCTACTTGTGATGATGTATATGTAATGAAACCCTAAATTTCTAGTGATGATTCTTTGTATGTTCACTTAGCACCTTAAAAATTTGATTTTGACATATGTGATGCTTCCAAACTCTTCATGAGGTGCTATGTAAACCTAACATTTACTTCTGCAAATCCAACCCTTCTCAAGTAATTCAGCAACTAGCTTCCTGACTTCTTCCAACTCCACTGGTGCCAGTGGATAATATGCCTATGAGATTGGCGCTGCACTAGGAACAAGATCAGTCGCAAACTCCACATCTCGTTTTGCGGTAACCCGAGATGTCCTCGAACACGTCCATGAACTCTTAAAACATAGCCAGCGCTTCTTCCTTAATAACTTCCATCGACGAAAGAACATTGTTTGTCGGCCTAGCCCTAAATTTGACTGGCCCGACCGAACTGCTTCTTCCAACAAAACAAACTCCGGATGTCTGGGAATCTAGAGAATCACTTTCCTTTCCTTACAATCAATATGAGCGTGGAAAGTGCCGCGAAAATCCATTCCCAAGACAACAACAAATAATGGGATGCACCAGAATTGAATAATTCTAATGCAGGGAAAAATATGAACAAGTAAGATACCGAGATGACTTCATCCGAAGTCAAGATACTGAAGAGGGTTAAGCATGGTAAACATGATTCAAGCTGGCGATGAAACAATAACTGGTAAGCAAGAGAAGCAAAACAATTTAACGACCATGGGGCAAGGAAATGAATCAAGACCAGGACTCCATGTTACTTAAATAGAGTACCGCATTATAACCATGCTGCAGTTCATGGGTACAATTACACAACTCCCCTCAAGTCGCCCAAATCCTAGTATCAGAATCAAAGAACAGGGAGAAACAATAGAGAACCAAAAAGGTTTCAAGCCGAGATGCAAAGTTGTTTGCATATCGTCAAGACGAAGGATAAAAGAAATATATGATTCAAGAATCCCGATAACAATGTGGCAGGACATGTTCCTAATCACGAGTATTTTGATTTGTGTATTGGGTCCAATACCCAACTACAAAAGAATCAAACTCGATTAACCTATACCCTATGTCTCTGATACCAAAAGAACTATGTCACGCCCTGCTTCCTAGAGTACGCTAAAATAGGCACGTGACATAGCCAACCATGCTACCCGTGGATAAGAAAAATTCTTCCACAGTCACATTACGGCTGTAGAGATATCAAGAACAGGAAAGTAAACTAAACTATCTAGTACATGTCCATGAGCCAGAATAAATGAGTCAAGAAATGATAATATGCGGAAGCAAAAGATACAATAAATGAAACACCTGAAAAGTAAAACTGCATACCAACAGAACCTTCACCGCTCGGTCTAACAGCGGCAATACTCCTGATCAGTCTGCAACAAGGGTAGAAGGATCTGGGCCATGCAAAACCCAGACGTCAGCATGTCATAACATCAAGCGATAATATAAACAGGGGTAGCAATACAAGCAAGTATGAGTATAAATGATAAAACAAGCATAACAGTGATATAAGTAAGGACAGTGGGGTAATGTGTAGTGAGTAATTTAAACTAGTCTATTGGGTTAACTACTCTTAAGTCTTTGAAATCAATTTGATGAATCATCGATATAACTCAATAGTATCCCGTGCGTGCCCGGGATCACGGTCTATGACTTTCGGGCTGAACCCGAGACGTGCCGCAAGGCAGTAAAGGATGGTAGGTAATGACGAGTGATGTCCGTAGCATCACTCCGGGGCTGGCCTAGCCCGTAAGACTGATCAGAACAGGTATAGAACTGTCGAGTTACAAGTCAGGTTTCATCATTGATTTCCCCATACCCCCAAGTTATATGTATTCAAGTCAGGTATTAAGTAATCTAGAGCTAATGCCAACACAGGATCAGGCAGGTACAGGTTTGTCTGGATAGACAACAGGAACGGTCCGTAAGGACAACAGGTCAGGTTTGTTGGCATTAGACACAAGATCAGGTAACAGGTAAAACCATGGTACATCAGGTCAAGCCAGGTAATGTATAAAGGTATCATGTCATGTCAAGAGTTGCACGGTACCATGTCGTGTCAAGTAATAGGTGTAACAAGTCATGTCAGGGTGTACAAGATATCATGTGGGTGCTCATAATCAAACTAGCATAAGCATGGGTATACAAAAACAAGCATGTGTACTAATAGAACAACAAACTGGAACATGTAACATGATATGCAAATAGGTACAGATTAAGGTATATAGATGCACAGTTATGATTAGGGTTAAGTTAAATTCCAATGCTAACTAAACTACACTTTATCAAATGTGGAAAGTGAATATTTCAAAGTTATACATTCAAGTGATCTATTGATGCAATAATTTGTATACTAGACGAGATGGGTGCAAACGGGTGTTGAACAGTTATAAACTATTTAAAGGGTACTATGGTTATGCGACCAAGAACTATGATATAAATATAGGTAAGGGCATAAAAATATTGTAATCTAACATGCAACTGGGTGTGTTTTCATAATTAACTCAAAATGATATAAACGGACATCGGATGGTAAAATGTGGTATAGGGCACCAAATTCAAACTTCATGCTTAATATATATGCAAATAAATATGAAATACTATAAATAGCATGTAGCAAGTTTCACTTGCCTGGACGGATCATGGAACGGAAAGCGTGCAGCATGTCGGCGTCGGCAAAGTCGCTATGCACGCTCGCATGTACGGAACAGGACCAGGCAAAGCAAGAGAGTAACCATGCAGGTAGGGAACGTCTATCGGGTTTCTCGGGTCGTCGGCAGCGGCACGGCTCCGGCGGGTGACCGGAAAACGGAATCAAGAAACACGAGAACAAGAAGAGAAGGAAAAACAAGAAAAAGAAGAAAGAGAAGGAAGAAGAGATGAGGTGTGGCTGTTCTATGGTTGGTATAGGGGACAGAGGCGAGGCAAGGGAAACGAAGACGACGATGATTGGTTTTCAGCGATCACCGGAAAAAGTACAAGATTAAGAAAGAAGAAAGAAGAGAAAAGGAGAAGAAGAAGAATGAAGTAGAAGACTAAGATTCTGGTGATCGTGGATAGATACTAGACGGGAGAGACGACGATGACGACGATGGGCCATCGACGACGAGATTCGCGGCGATGACAGTGGCCACGGCAAGGCTTGGGTTAGGGTTCTAGGGTTTTCTTGAGGTCGGGGTTGTGGCTGTTGGTGGTGGTGGTGACGGGAGATGGGGAGAGAGATAGGTGATGAGAAAGAGAAGATGACGACGACGTCTCCGGCGTCGGCGTTCAGATGTGCAGGGATCTCGTCGGGGAGAGGTATTGGTTGCGGAAAAAGAAGGAGGAGAAGAGGAAGAGGGAGAGTGAGAAGGTGGTGGTGAAGGGTGAGGTGACGAGGGCGAGGAGTGGGCGATGAGGTGGCGAAAGTGGCGACGGCGAGGCGAGGTCGGAGGTGATGGGTTTGCAGCTGCGGTTGGGTGTGCAGGGAATGAGTCGTGGGGAGGTTAGGGAAGTCGATCGAGGCATGGACGAGGATGCCGGCGAGGGTCGTCTGAGATCGTGACGGCGACGAGCGCGAGATGAAGGCAGGGTTAGGGTTTGCGAGAGATGAGGCGGCGGGCTAAATTTGAAAATGAAGAAGAGAAAGAGAACAGTAAGGGGGAGAAAGAGAGAGACGTGGCGTGAGTCACGAGAAAGAGAGAGAGAGAGAGCAGGAGAGAGAGAGAGAGAGTCTGTTTTTAAAAATAGATTTAAGAAAATATGGTAAATATAATTACAGAGAGAGAGACGTGAGAATTTGCTGTTGATAAATTTTAGTTAGGAAAATATTTAATTAGTTAGAGAAATTTTGAATGAATAAGGAATATAATATAATATTATAATATTAGTCCATTTGAGATTTTGGCAAATGCAAATTTACTCCAAAACACGTCCGGGTCGGGTCTAAAAATTCAGATTTAAAATAAGAAAAATATATGCGACTTCCAAATTTCAAAATGAAAGCCCGGTTAAAGAAAATGCATACCCCCAAGAATGGATGCACGTACGTGCGCGTAGCCATCCAAACACGTCCGTTTCACTGAACGGGACGAGAACAAGATGTGCGGATGCTACCATGGGGTTAGGGGTATCATGCAGGTTATGAAATGCAATTTTAAATTATTTTCTGTGACCTAAAATGTTATATGATAAAAGATGCAATATCAGGTAAAATGCCTGTATGTACTAATCATGAGATGCACGTGTCCATGCAACAAGTCAAGATAATTTATAAATAAGAATCAAACAGGTTCAAGCAAGCGGGTCGGGTCGAATGCAATGTACAGTGTAAAATACCATTCACACCCACAATAAGATAAAGCAAGAGTATCACGAATACAGAAACACCAGAACTGGAATTGGTATAAATGAACTCGGGTGTTACAGCTTTAGATTTGTGTTTCATGAGATACACATATCCGAACCTAGAGAGATCGTCAGTGAATGTGATGAAGTATGAGAACCCACCCCTTGCATATATAGACATTGGATCACATAGATCACTGTGTATGAGTCCCAAGAGCTCTGCTGCTCTTTCTCCGTGTCCGGTGAATAGAGATTTGATCATTTTTCTCTTGAGACAAGACTGACAAGTTTCATAAGATGAAAATTTGAACGTATCCAAAAGTCCATCTTTATGCAACTTACTTAGTCTTTTCTCTCCGATATGACCAAGTCTACAATGCAAGTAAGATTCGTTCACTTCTGAACTCTTGCTCTTGCGTGTGTTTTGTATACTGAGAACTGTGTTTTGATTAAGAACATAGATACCATTACACAGTGTACCTTCTACAACCAATACCTAATTAAGGTAAATGTTTATGATATTTCTATCAAGAACAAACTTATATCCATCTTTATCAAGTAAAGAAACTGATATGATGTTGCAAACCATGGAAGGTACATAGTGGCAATTGTTCAAAATCATATTATTGCCATTTGGCAATGCTAGATGATATTCACCGACGGCAGAAGCGTCAACTTATGCTCCATTCCCTACTCTGAGGGACATATCATCAGTTCCAACCATCCTACTTTTTTTTAGTCCCTGCAATAAATTACAGATGTGAGATCCTGATCCGGTATCTAGTACCCAGGAGGTAGGACTGACCGAAAAACAGTTCTCAACAACAAGAACACCTAAAGAAGACGCAATACTATATTACTTCTTCGATGGGGTCATCAAGGAATTCATGCAATCCTCTTTCCCTTGCTCATACTTATGACTGTTGTCATAAGTTAGAACCGAACCGACGTTCCCCAGCCCCGAATAAGAATTCGGATCGGTCAAGCGATACAATTTATTATCTTGATTAGGGCGTGAATTGGTTGCTACCTGGAGAGAGAGAAAAGAAACACTCAGCGTGCGCTCTTGCAAGATTAGATTGGTTATTAATTTATCTAATGAGGATGGCTCCCACTGTTTCCTCGAATTATTTTTCAAACCCAAAAAGAAGAACTAGTCAGGATTAATCGCACGTCATAATACTTGCTTAACCTTTCGGCCAGGCTGTAGGGTTCCTAAACACGACATCAAGATTTCGGGTGGCATCATCCATGCCAAATTCCAATTTTGCCATGCTTAAAAGAACCCTAACCTAGATCTTTAACTAGAGAATCATACGGAAACTTAAAGTAAACAACTTTACAACTAAGTGATTAGGAATTACAACTTTTGTAGTCCATTCCTTCGCTTTTATAGCTCCTTGTTGTGGTCCCTTCACTGCGATCAATGAACTCCCGGACTTTTGAGAAGCTCCACAAGGCGAATGATGTATGCTTGCTTGTAGTCTTCGAAATCCAAGATGATCTAGTTCGAGAAAACACGAACTCAAGCTATCTCTTCACTAATATGAAATTGGTGAAGGTAACTCCCTAATCTAAATGGCTAGTATAGAAGAGGATGATGAAGTAGGAATTTTGCTCACTTTAGTATTTAATTTCTCACAATATTTCAAGACTTGATCAAAAGCTAGAAAGCTTTTGCAATGACGAAGAAGAAGATGAAGCAAGTGATGAAAGAATAATCAAGTGGGGTTAGAAATGCAACCATGGTGAATGTATGTCATGCACTAACCATTGTAGAGACTAAACCATAGCTATGAGTTAATATTGGGTTGATAAATATTTTAAGCTAGACAAAAGAGTGGACCAAGTCAATGAACCTACAAGCTTCTACAAGTTTTGAACCATGACAAAATATCCACAATTTTGAATTTTCTTGAAATAAATATAAACCATAACATAAACCCTAGCATGGTATAAGTCTCATACATATATATTGCATGTGTAACCTAGCATGACATAATAATATATATCACATATATATTTTATGCAAAAGAAAACAATACAATAAACATATATCACACATATGTTAAATGTATCAAAAGTGAGAATAAGAAATACTTAAGTGAGCATATATTAGTTAATGTAATTTAATATATCAAATATATATAATTATACATTAAATTATTAAATCAATACTTGATTTAATAATCCGGCTATATCACATATAACCGACTAATATCATATGTATCATTTTATCAAATCAACACTTGATCCGATAACCCGGCTATATCACATATAACCGGCCGATATCACATATCGCGAGAATAGAATACGGTATCTCATACATGTATTAATCTCGGTCCCGCACATATCACATATGTGCTCCTACTCCGTTTCGCCTGAGCCAGGAAGCCTCTGCGTAGGACTCTAAAGACTCGTCAATACGCCGGCAGTAGGTGATGATCATATCAAACATCCACAAGCTGCAAGCGGTCAGCTAAACGTAACAGCCGCCCGGGTATTGAGCGATCAGAAGATCAACAAGCAAGCCTATACATACTCCTGCGAATCCAATCAGTAATCACTACCGTACAGTCCAGTCTTTTTGTCTGATATGTCGCATATCCAGTCTAGGGGTGGTTATCATCAGACCACAGTAATCGATAAGTCATGTCGATGTGAGGCTTATAACGGGTAGAGAAACTACTGATAACACTTACCAGTAGATCTCCATATCAGCCCTGGTTAGGGACTTCCAGTTATAGCCAATCGAGCACGGCGCAACATCAACCGCCAATACCGGGAGAGACGAAACCCATCCTATCGCTCATTGCCTCCATGTGATTCGGGACTGCACCCAAAAGCCACCATTTTGCACATTCTCTTGAACGTGGTAAGGTGGAAATCAAAGTACAGTGGGAATCACACAAGACTCTATGACGATCTAGGGTCTACAGACTAACCTGTACCGGTGTCACCAGAGAACTGCTATCTGATGATAGGTATAATACCAACTAGGAGTTCTCGGCGAGTCCGTTCAGTGTACCCAGTCTCTACTGAGCACCCGTATACCATTTTTGATGTCAAACACCAATGGATGTGGGATCATCTATCGCCCATCATATGGGTCAAGATGCGTATACGCTAGTCTACTCTAGACTATCGATGCCCTGTCTCGATACACCCTCGACTAGGAACAATTATAGGATGTACTTATGGACTATCCTGGCCCCACTAGTATGATCTCCATCATAGTCCTAGTAGTCAAGTACACATCCTAAGGGCTTTATCAATATGTGATAGTAAGACAGTAATACAATACAAGTCAACATGTTAAAACAAAGAGCAACCAGATAGCATACTATCATATCAAGCAAGAAAGTCCTCTCTATATATATCCAAGCATCCACTATAATATACATCATATGTACAATAATGGCCTCTAGGGCATACATATAACTAACACAGGCTAGTGTAGGTACTTCGAGGGCGGTTTTCCAACACTTTCGCGAAGTTCCTTAATTACATAAGCTCTTTTCTCTGGAGGCGTAGCCCCGCTAACAGCGTTCTAGGCACCTACTTGGTTTATAGCATTGATTGTTAAGTGAGAAAATCTCCAAAGAGTAATCCTACTCATCAGTGGGATCGGGATCCAACTATCATCGCGTGATAAACTAGATAGAAGCCACTCTAGTCACCACACTCCAGAAAGTATGCAGTACTAGCAAGTTTCCTGTATATTTGAAACTTCCGATGTGGTTTTTTCCACTGACGGCTTATGACCTTGACTAGGTCAACATATCATAAACCGCTAGTCAAGTTTAACCTGTCATTATCCAAGATTTATTTAGACCTACCCGTTATACCCTTAACTAAGTCAAAATGGTTATACGACTGTCCTAAATAATTGCAATATCTGCAACAAACAAGCACCACTCAGCTACCGAACAATACGTCTTGACTAGGTCAAAATACGCAGTACGAATACTAAGTAATACTCGTAAGAAATGACGGAGGGCTACGGCTAGGTTTTTGGTGAAAAAACCCTTTAACGTAATGAACTTGATATCGTTGAAGGAACCTGAGCAGTTTTGAAAAGGAGTGGTTTAGGCTCCGCTTTTGAAAACTTGTGGTTCTGAAGAAAACCGAGTAGTCTACAATATAAGCTTTTGCTCAAGAGGTCACTCCCCACGATGGGATCTCAGCTCTTGCCTCGTGGAATGAGGTGCTGGATATTCACAATCGAATACTACTATGCAAAGTGTAAGAATATAACTATAGTTTTTTGAAAATTGTTCCAACAACATCTTTTAGGTTTATTTTTTTGCATTAATCAAAATTAATGCTGTCCCATCAGTTAAAGCTTATCACACCAGAAAAGAATGAAAATACAATGTACGTATATACCATCCGCATTCGCCACTGGGTCCCATCATCATCCGTTAGGTTACTTAACTAACGACAGAGCGGGGGCTGGACTAGCGCGGGTGCAAAAAATATACAACATCTATTAGTATATATATAAATATATATAACATTCATCCCAGGCATGATATAAGAAACAACACAGAATCTCAGCAAGCAACACAGAATGGTGGATAATCTTGGAGCCCCGGGTTTCATTTGAGCTGCAAATGAGACCCGACGTTCCCGGTTGTGTGGATAGCCCGTGCAATGGAAACTTGGACCCCTACTGTTGGCTATAGTGTCTTCAAGTCAATTATTGGATCGCAAGCACGTGATTGCAATGATTGAGGGAGGACCTATACCGGTAGAATAGTCTTACTCAAGATAACAGTATGCTATTTGCTTTATCTTTATCATCGTGTACATACTTCAGGTGACATTACAGATCACTATTACATGTTGATAGAGCCCATAGGATTCTTACTTGACTACCAGTAGTATGATGGCGATCATATACGTGAGAGTTGGGCGATCTATAAGCACATTTTTAAAGTGTCCATAGTCGTGGGGGTTTCGAGACTGGGCATCGATACTCCATGAGTAGACTAGTGTATACGGATCGAGATCCCGACGAGGGGTGATGGCCGGTCTCATAAGCCATTGGTGTCAGTTGGTTCACCTAAGATGTATACAGGTGCTCATTGGGTTATGAGTACACCGGACGGACTCGCCGGGAACATGCTAGTTGGTATTATACCTATTGTCAGATAGCAGTTCCCTGGTGACATGTGTACAGGTTAGTCTATCGACCTGAGATCATCATTTGTCTCGTGTGAGTTCCCACTGTGCTTTGATTACTATCCTACCACGGCTCAAAGGAGTCGTGCAAACAGGTTTTAGTTGGGTACAGTCTCGAGCCACATGGAGACAGTGAGCGGATCGTTAGGGGATTCGTCTCTCCCGGTATTGGGGGTTGATGTCGCGGTGTGCATGGGTGTCCATTACCAGAAATCCTTGGCCAAGGTAGTCGAGAATTACTGATTCGGATCAGTAGTTTCTCATGTGGTGATGGGCTTCATACCAACACTAAATATCGCGTTTTTAGGGGTCTGACTTTATCCACCCCTTAGACTCGATATGCGACACTCATAGACGAACGGACCGGACTATATGGATATTGTTACTGTCAGGCTCAGTAGGGTTTCAGGATGAGTTCGCTCGTCGGCCTTCCTTTCGCTCAATACCTGGACAGCCGTTACGTACAGCTAGTGCCACTGACGTGCTTGTGGTTAAATCCACTGCCAGCGTATTGACGAGTCTTTAGAGTCCCACACAGAGGGTTTCCCTGGTTCGGGCGAAACGTTGTAGAAGCCGTATAGTTTATGGCAGGGTTTGATCATATACGTGCACTTGTGCAGGATCATGATTGGATGGATAATACTAGTGGGATTTGGTTTAAGCCGAATCCCAGTATTATATTTTTGGATTACTTTCGTCTCGAAGTATTCGTATTCAGTCGGAATACGGATGCGGGTATGTATATACAGATGAGGGGTATTCTTGTAATTCGTTACAAGATTTCTTTAGTAGATGCCATGTTCTTTTCTTGATTTAAACATTTAGATTAAATGTTTAAAATGGTGGAAAGTGTGACTCATTCTTGGCTTGACATAGCTTTTGTCTCAGCTAAGATATTTGTGCATAGTGTTGTGAGATATTTTGTGAAGGCATGTGAGATCTTTTTGGTGTGACTTTTCTTTTGTATCCATCACAATATCACACAACACACACACATACACAAATAGGGGTAGCCATCTCATTTCTTTTTCCTTGGCTTGCTCACTTGCTTTTTCTTTGAGCTTAACATTTTTATCCATGGGCATCTTCTTCAACCTCCACCCATCCCTCTCATGAGTTGAGAATCCATGGGTGTTATGAGACAAAATATTCATACAATATCTTTACTTCACCTTGGGTATCTAGGCTAGCAAACTTGATGTCCGAGTTGTTTCGGTTTAGAAACGGGAGCCCGTATAAAGAATCTTCGACGTGGATCCTCTTCGACGAGGGAGACTGGAGAGCAAACTTGTTCGAGGCAGCCGCGACAAGTTTGGGACAGAGATTGAAGACCGAAGGACACGGATCGATCGGTATAATCTCTTAAACCACTTTACAGATTACTAGTATAGGGTTAATGGCATGATTCATAGTTTAGGGTTCCGTTAGTGCCAAGTTTTAAAAGTTTTTGTTCCGCATTTGACCACGGATTGATGGCTGGGGCGCTGTCATCGTCTTACATGGTATCAGAGCCAACCTATTAACCGCATATTAGTTGGTTTAGACAATGTTAAAGTATCGAAACCGAAACAACCCCAAACAATACCCGATGCATTCCAGTTTCTGGCGATTTTTAAAGTGTCTTCTAAAATTTTTTTAGCAACTGCAGAAGACTACCTAGGCGACCACTAGAGCATACACCTGTTGGATATAGTGCCCTCAAGGCAATTATCATAGTCGCGGACAGCTGGTTATGATGATTGAGGCATGACCTATACCGATAAAACAGTCTTACTCAAGATGATAGTATGCTATCTGGTTTGTCTTTATCATCATGTTGATAGAGCCCATAGGATATTTGCTTGACTGCCAGCATTATGATGGCGATCATATATGTGGGAGCTGGGGTCTATAAGCACATCCTTAAATGTCTCTAGTCGTAGGAGTATCGAGACCGGGCATCGATACTCCAGTGTAGACTAGTGTATACTGATCGAGACCCCGACGAGGGGTGGTGGCCAGGTCTCACAAGCCATTGGTGTTAGTATGTTCACCTAAGATAGTATACAAGCGCTCAATGGGTTATGAGTACACTGGACGGACTCGCCGGGAATCTTCTAGTTGGTATTATACCTATTGTCAGATAGCAATTCCTAGGTGACATGTGTACAGGTTAGTCTGTCGACCTGATATCGTCATTTGTCTCGTGTGAGTTCCCACTGTGCTTTAATTACTACCCTACCACGGTTCAAAGGAGTCGTGCAAACAGGTTTTAGTTGGGTACAGTCTTAAGCCACATGGAGGCAGTGATCGGATCGTCGGGGATTTGTCTCTCCCGGTATTGGGGGATGATGTCGCATTGTATATGGGTGGCCATCACCATAAATCCATGGCCATGGTAGATGAGGATTACCGATCCAGGATCGATAGTTTCTCAGGAGGTGATGGGTTACATGCCGACACTATATATCGTGTTGTTAGGGGTCTGACTTTATCCACCCCCTAGACTCGATATGCGATACTCTTAGACGAACAGACCGGACTGTACGGATATTGTCACTGTCAGGCTCAGTAGGGGTTCAGGTTGAGTTTGCTCGTCGGCCTCCCTTTCGCTCAATACCTGGGTAGCCGTTACGTACAGCTAGTGCAGCTGATGTGCTTGTGGTTAAACCCACTGCCAGCGTATTGACGAGTCTTTAGAGTCCCACACAGAGGGTTTTTCACGGTTCAGGCGATATGGTGTACATGCGGTATGTTGATACATACAGGTGTCCGATTAAATATGTGCAAGTGCTGCGCAAACTTTAATTGGACGGTTGATAATACTAGCGGCTTAGGATTAAGCCAGTTTATTAAATCAGGTTTTGATTTAATAATTGATATATGTATTTGTATATACGTATTCTAGTATTATTGTTCACTATACGTTTTCTCTCTTGGCTATTCGTATTTTGGTACGAATACGCTTATATGTATTTCGGTACATGTACCGGGAAGTATTCCGTATTTGTATGGAATAGCTTCTAGAAGATGTTGCCACCTCATTTATATGATTTACCTTTTTAGAAAATCATTTGTTTTATAAATGAGGCGGAATATGTGAGGTGGCATGAGGCATGGAGTGGCATGGGTCAAAGCATGTTGAAAAGTATGGTTCAAATTGTTTAATGAAATTAAACAAATGACTTTTTTTGATGGGGGAGAGAGAGGGGGCCGGCCATATCATGGGGGGGGGGGATTGGTTTTCATTTTGGGATTGATGACATTATCATAAAGCTAGCTCACTCTCTCACTCTCTCAAGTTCACAAAAATACTTAGCCATTTCTTTGTTCATGCCATCACCTCCTTCTTCATCTTCTATGGATGCTCCATGAGCACTAAGGGTAGAGAGAAAATTATAGTGACACTTCCATACACCTCGACTCTCTATCATTAGCAACTTTGGAGCGTCGGTTGTCTCGTTCGTCGAGCTGGAGCTTGCGCCGTTTCCCTCGGGTGGATCATCGGAGATGGAGGAAGACCGGCAACCAAACTTCGTCAAAGAACTTCTAGGAGCTTGGAATGAAGACCGAAGGACTTGGATCATCTCGGTATAACAATTCTAACTCTTAGTTTAATTTTCTAGTTTAGGGTTTAAGGTCGATCCGTAAATCGGGTAGCGGTAGCGCCAGTTTAGAAATTTTTGTTCCGCATTTTGGCCGCGTTTCGACGGCCGGGATGCTGCCGGGACCCTTCATGGTATCAGAGACACCCTTTAAACCCCTCACTAGCTTGTTTAAACGTGCTTAAAAGATCGATCGACGGATTTTACCAAAAACACGATTCCAATTGTCTGTTCTTTGCCGATTTTCAAAGTGGTCAAAAAATTATTTCACACATCTTAAAAATCCGTGCAGGTGATTTTAAGGGTACTGGAAAGATTTGGGCTCGTGATGCCACAAAAGCGCCGCGGATCCACCGCACTAAGCCCCTATTGGCGGCGTTTCCGCGGCGGTTTAGTGGCAACGGGCGACCAAATTTTTTCTGCAGCCCTTTGGATTGGAATTGTGATTTTTGTGATGTTCTGTTTTGGCCCAGGTTTCAGTGAAGTATTGTTTTGCTATTGGGGCCAATTTGGAACTTAGTCGATCGATATTTTAAGCGTGCTTTTGACAGTACATACATTTCTATCTATGACCGTGATTGTCATTTGATCGGTAAACCCGTCTAACTGCTATATGTCTTTTAGACGGGTTTGCGAACGTGACATTCACGTTGATGTTCTGTAATGTGCTGTGATATTGGTTGGATCATCGTGGTGGATAGCTAGTGGTGCAATGGTAGTACAGTTTTATTTCATTTGTACATTGGATATTGCGGGGCGAGCGTCCGACATGTGGACTGCCGTCACTGCCAGTTTGTATATTATTCTTTTGGGGCACGACCGGGCTGAGGTCGATGTCACCTTTGTATATTATTTTCTTTTCGGTACTAGGATTATCCCGTGGTGGAGTGCACGAATAACCGGGTTCTAGAGGGTAACTGGTCCACGTCTCAAGGCATTCAGACGGAGGGGACCTTACTCTAGAATTGGCGGGCTATTCGTCGCACTCGTAGGGGGTATAGGTGACCCAGGAGGGGTGCTCAAGTTACCGGATTCCGTGAAGTGCTGGGTGATCCATTCACGTTGCTGAAGGGGGCTGCCTCACTTCTGGTTTTGGCGGGTAACTTGCTGCGCTCGTAGGGGTCTAGGTTTCATTGCACAGGCTATCCACACGACAGGGAACGTCGGGTCTCACTTGCGGCTCAAGTGAAACCCGGGGCTCCAGATTATCCACCATTCTGTATTGCTTCTGTGATGTTTCTGTGATGTTGCTTTATATCATGCCTGGAACGAATGTTATATATATCTATATATATTAGTAGATGTTGTATATGTCTTGCACTCGCACTAGCCCAGTCCCCGCTCTGTCGTTAGTTAAGTAACATAACGGGTGATGACGGGGCCCAGTGGCGAATGCGGATGGCATATACGTACATTTTATTTTCGTTCTTTTCTGGTGTGATTAATTGATGGGACTGCATAGATTCTTATCAATGCAAGGATAAAACAAACCTATATATGATGTTGTTGGAACCAAGTTTTTAAAAACTGACATTACAGACGTTATCTTTTGCTTTGCATCATGATATTCATTTGGAATATCCTGCACCTCATTCAACGAGGCAAGGGCCGAGATCCCTTCATCGGGAGTGACCCCTTGGGTAAAAGTTTGCGTCAACGTAATAGCTTTACTATAGTCGTTTCCTTTTGCTTTGCATCGTGGTATTCATTTGGAATATCCTGCACCTCATTCTACGGGGAAAGAGCCGAGATCCCTTCACTGGGAGTGACCTCTTTAGCAAGAGTTTTCGCCACTATATATTTATAAAACCGCATGGATTCCTTCAATGAGATCAAGTTCATTACGTTAAAGGTTTTTCGCCAAAAACCAGCCGTAGCCCTCCGACATTTCCTATAAGTAGTACTTAGTATTCGTGCTGCGTTTGTTGACTCCGTCAAGACGTAGTGTGCGGTAGCTGAGTGGTGCTTGTTTGTAGCATGGATATGTGATTGGTTAGGACAGTCGTGCGGCTTTGTTGACTCCGTCAAGGGCTCGTGCGGGTGGGTTTAATGCAATCAAGATAATGACGGGTTGAACTTGACTAGGACTCTTTGATTTGTTGACTCCGTCAAGGTCACTTGGGTCCTAGGGGTAAAAATCACATCAGGAGTTTCAAATATACAGGAAACTTGCCAGGCTTGGGCATACCTTCTGGAGTGTGGTGACTTGAGTGGCTTCCATCAGGTTATCATGCGATGATAGTTAGATCCCGATTCCCACTGATGAGTAGGATTACTCCTCGGGTGATTCCGACTAATTCTCCTTTTAGGTTTGGAGGAGAATTCGAGGAAACAGTGGGAGCCATCCAGATTAGATAAAATGATTAGCCATTCTGATCTAGGTTAGAGTGCATGCTGAGTGTTTCTTCTCTCTCTCTTTCTCTGGTTGCGACTATGACCCGACTTTTGACTAAAACTCATGAAACCAAGTTTACCGAACCTTCTTTAAACACATTGGCTTTTGGAATGTCACGGTGTCGCATATACTGTTCCCACTTCTATATCACCTTTGCATTTCTCCAGAACACCTCGTATCACTATGAACGTCCAATTCCATTGGACAAATCCATCGTATGGTTATATATGAACTCGAAGGAACTTTTTCGAGGATGGATTCTGGTTCTGGAGAGATAGAATAGGATTATTCGGTTGTCTTTTCTCATTACCTTCTCTCAGGTTCTGAGGGCTCCTAGGATTAGGAGAGGGTACACCTATTGAGCTTATTGGATAGTCTTCCTCCAAACCATAGGCAGGTGTCGAACGGTAGGGAAGGAAGAAAACCAACAAGCTTAACTGTGGTGTACAGAAGGTAATAAGTAAAGACATATAAAGGGATTAGAATAATGGCAAAGGAAATGCGATCACCATCATTCACGACGAAACCAGGTATACCCCTGCCACTCCTACATCCACTTTGCATTTCTCTAGGACACTCCATATCACTACGGATATCCACTTCCATTGGATAAATCCATCGTATAGTTACATACGAACTCGAAGGAACTTTTTCGAGGATGGATTCTGGTTCAGGAGAAAAAGAATAGGATTATTCAGATGTCTTTTCTCTTTACCTTCTCTCAGGTTGCGAGGGCTCCTAGGATTAGGAGAGTACACCTATTACGCTTATTGGATAGTCTTCTTCCAAACCTTAGGCTGGTGCCGAAAAGTAGGGAATGAAGAAAACCAATTAGGGTAAAAGAGGTGTACAGAAGGTAATAAGTAAAGACATAATAAAGGGATTGTAGAGAGGGCAGGCAAGTATATGGTTACTATCGTGAATCAGGATAGTGGAAGGGGTGTTACTAGGAATACCAGTTAACCCCTTTTTGAAACATTTTTCATGTTTCAGTTTCACTGTGCAATGTTAATTGAAAACTGTTTTCCCGATTGGAATCTAACTCCAGGGTGTGTATTTACCAGATCAGTTTCTCACATCTGTATGTTATTACAGATGGTAAGTGGGAGTAAGATATTGGGAATTGGGTGATCAGATCCTCATTATATCGAAATTCGTAGTAATTGGTGATATTTGAGGAAATCATCTGGATTTTGCCGGATGACAAATATTTGGTTTTGAATATCCGTTGTTGTGCACCAATTTCAAACTGGTATATCTGTACATTTATTTTATAAAGTGAGATATAACTTTTTGATATTGTGTCTATGACATTTACTTATATTAGTTGGTGATTAGGTAAGGTGCATTCAACAGCGGTGTAATTCTTCTTAACCATACTACAGTTTTTCAACCTACGACGCACAGAGTTTAAGTTATTGAACTCAGAGGAATTATACAAAGTATTTTATGTTGTCCAGTGTCCATTAGGACAAAGGGGTTGGTACTCGTACTATATTCTGTTTACTTATGACTTCTTCAGTTCTGGACATGTATTTCATTGAAATGCAAAGTCCAGATATTGAGAAGTTATAGGTATAAGAATAAAGTAGAGAACCATTTGTTGTAAGTATCGGGATTCTTCGAGGTATTCGAAGATGTAGATACTTGTGTTTGGTATTCCATTGATAGTGATGGTTTTGAGAACTTGCTTCTCTTTCAGGTTACTCATATATGGATGCACTCCTAGATGCGTAATGCTGATTGTCCTCTTTCCTTTTGGTTGATATGCACTGGAGACAGATGCATGATTTTGAATCTGGTTCCAATTAAATTAGTGCTTTTGTTTCTATATCAGATATATATAGAATCAATTTATATCTTAACGATGTTAAGGTATAGGGAGTTGTCCGGCTGATGCTTAAAACTAGAATCCGGATAAACTCGAGGCACGCTTCAGTAATGGCTGTTTGTGGGTTATCCCGGGCTTTGACGAGGGTTAACTTTCTACCATCAGGAAGATCAATATTTATAATGTTCTTGACTCGCCACAATTTTAGCAAAATGGACTTTTTCAGAAAAACAAAAGTGGGAGTATGGTAGAACTGGAAGTTATTCCAGAACCACAAACGATTACTGAAGATTTAATAGAACCTGAGGATTCAATTGTTTTCGACGTTCCATTAGCCACTCCGCAGAATTGGTGGGTAACCTCAGTCACCCGAGAGGTACTTCGGTCTTCTCAGAGACGGTGACAGGGAGGTTCTTGTTTACCCAGACTTGTCATTGCTGTTGTTCTAGACTATAAGACCCGGCAAGAGGATGCGTATAGCGTCGTTCTAAACTAGTTTTAGAAGTGCACGTGTATATGACTCTGCCAGAGAGTTGTTGTAGTCAGTGGGAGCAGCGGAAGCATAGAGGGAAAGTAGCTTATGTCTATTTATAGACTAAAGCAGGTATAGCGGAAATAGATCATCTATTTTTGATGTGACAGTCATAGGTTTTGACTTCATCAGAATAGGAGATGGATCTGGTAAGAAGGTAGTAGGGTGTGATGTCCGAGGATTCGGGATGACATGCACTTGATAGGAAGAGATATTCCTATACTACAATCGGTTATACTGTGGTTGTCACAAAGTTGTTTCTCCACACAGGATATGGATGTAATATCAGGGTTTCTGGTTACTAGATCTATGGTTTTAGATCTAAATTTGGGAAGTATCCTAATCTGGGTATTTTGACATTAAATGGACGACTCCTGGCATGGTAGTGTACCTGCAGGTGATGGAGTCACCCTCTCTAAAGGTGTCTTACAGACTAAAGGGGAGAGGGATATACATGATTAGCATATCACTTGCTAAGGCAATCATGAAATGTCAAGTACCACACCAGATATTGCTTTTGCACTAGATGCAATAAGCAGATATATTAATCCAATCCTGGAGAAATATTGGGAAGCAGTTTATGAACATAAATGGATGTTCTAGGGAAATGATTATGGCAGCCTCCTTCGGGAGACGGTTATCATTTCAGGCTTTCAAGGTGACCTTGATGACAGAGTGACTGTCAGAGTTATAGTTTTTCCCTCTTTTAATGGACAGCATGTTGGACAGGTAGTCCAAGCGGATACTGAGGAAAGGCATGGCGCAGGATACTGATTAAATTCAGTGGACGATATAGTCTAAGTAGTTTGCTGGATTTGGAGTTCATTTGTGAACTGAGTCCCATCAGATATCCAGACAAATTCTAAGACAAGTATTGCTCATTTCGGGAGATAGTCTTCTCCGTGAAGTTGAGATATGGAGAGATACAGAAAGAAACATTGGAGCGGATCCACTCACTGAGGCTATTTCTCGAACGCAATCATTTTCGCAAACAGGCTTTGCGAAACTGATTAGTAGAGAAGTTGGGTGTTCGGTATCACGCAGGCTGTGAGTATGCGACATCGCATTAATTGACCTTAAGTGCAAGTGGGAGATTGTTGGATATAGTGCCCTCAAGGCAATTATCATAGTCGCGGACAGCTGGTTATGATGATTGAGGCAGGACCTATACCGATAAAACAGTCTTACTCAAGATGATAGAATGCTATCTGGTTTGTCTTTATCATCATGTTAATAGAGCCCATAGGATATTTGCTTGATTGCCAGCATTATGTTGGCGATCATATATGTGGGAGCTGGGGTCTATAAGCACATCCTTAAATGTCCCTAGTCGTAGGAGTATCGAGACCGGGCATCGATACTCCAGTGTAGACTAGTGTATACTGATCGAGAACCCGACGAGGGGCGGTGGCCAGGTCTCACAAGCCATTGGTGTTAGTATGTTCACCTAAGATAGTATACAGGTGCTTATTGGGTTATGAGTACACTGAACGGACTCGCCGGGAATCTGCTAGTTGGTATTATACCTATTTTCAGATAGCAGTTCCCAGGTGACATGTGTATAGGTTAGTTTGTCGACCTGAGATCGTCATTTGTCTCGTGTGAGTTCCCACTGTACTTTGATTACTCCCTTACCACGGCTCAAAGGAGTCATGCAAACAGGTTTTAGTAGGGTACAGTCCCGAGCCACATGGAGGCAGTGATCGGATCGTTGGGGATTCGTCTCTCCTGGTATTGGGGGTTGATGTCACATTGTGTACGGGTGGCCATCACCATCAATCCATGGCCATGGTAGACGAGGATTACCGATCCAGGATCGATAGTTTCTCAGGAGGTGATGGGTTACATGCCGACACTATATATCGTGTTGTTAGGGGTCTGACTTTATCCACCCTTTAGACTCGATATGCGATACTCTTAGACAAACAGACCGGACTGTACGGATATTGTCACTGTCAGGCTCAGTAGGGGTTCAGGATGAGTTTGCTCGTCGGTCTCCCTTTCGCTCAATACCTGGGTAGCCGTAACGTATAGCTAGTGTCGCTGACGTGCTTGTGGTTAAACCCACTGCCAGCGTATTGACGAGTCTTTAGAGTCCCACACAGAGGGTTTTTCACGGTTCAGGCGATATGGTGTACATGCGGTATGTTGATACATACAGGTGTCCGATTAAATATGTGCAAGTGCTGCGCAGAATTTAATTGGACGGTTGATAATACTAGCGACTTAGGATTAAGCCAGTTTATTAAATCAGGTTTTGATTTAATAATTGATATATGTATTTGTATATACGTATTCTAGTATTATTGTTCACTATACGTTTTCTCTCTCGGCTATTCGTATTTTGGTACGAATACGTGTATATGTATTTCGGTACATGTACCGGGAAGTATTCCGTATTTATACGGAATAGCTTCTAGAAGATGTTGCCACCTCATTTATATGATTTACCTTTTTGGAAAATCATTTGTTTTATAAATGAGGTGGAATATGTGAGGTGGCATGAGGCATGGAGTGGCATGGGTCAAAGCATGTTGAAAAGTATGGTTCAAATTGTTTAATGAAATTAAACAAATGAATTTTTTTGATGGGGGAGAGAGAGGGGGCCGGCCATATCATGGGGGGGGGGATTGGTTTTCATTTTGGGATTGATGACATTATCACAAAGCTAGCTCACTCTTTCACTCTCTCAAGTTCATAAAAATACTTAGCCATTTCTTTGTTCATGCCATCACCTCCTTCTTCATCTTCTATGGATGCTCCATGAGCACTAAGGGTAGAGATAAAATTATAGTGACACTTCCATACACCTCGACTCTCCATCGTTAGCAACTTTGGAGTGTCGGTTGTCTCGTTCGTCGAGCTGGAGCTTGTGCCGTTTCCCTCGGGTGGATCATCGGAGATAGAGGAAGACCGGCAACCAAACTTCGTCAAAGAACTGCTAGGAGCTTGGAATGAAGACCGAATGACTTGGATCATCTCGGTATAATAATTCTAACTCTTAGTTTAATTTGCTAGTTTAGGGTTTAAGGTCGATCCGTAAATCGGGTAGCGGTAGCGCCAGTTTAGAAATTTTTGTTCCGCATTTTGGCCGCGTTTCGATGGCCGGGGTGCTGCCGGGACCCTTCAACACCAAATACGAGCCATTTCTACCTTTATTAGGCCGAGCACATGCACCATAAAACCGAGCTGGCCAGCTAAGAATGAGCTTCTGGATTTCATATTTGGGTGTGGTTTAGACTCTGGAATATTGGTTTATTGGTATTGCTAGTTTAGCACAGTTTTGATATGGTTTTATCTAGGTGTTTGGGGGCTATTCGGGGTTATTTCGAAGTCGACATTTCTAACATTGTTCAAAGTTTATAGTACTTACATTTCTATCTACGGCCGTGAATGTCATTAGAGCGGTACAACTTGTCTATTTGCTATAGTTCTTTTAGACGGGTTTGCGAACGTGACATTCACGTTGATGTTCTGTATTGTGCTGTGTTTGTTGCGGATTCATCGTGGTGGATAGCTTGTGTGCAATGGTAGTATAGTTTAGTTTTATTTGTACATTTTATATCGCGGGGTGAGCGTCCGACATGTGGACAGCCGTCACTGCCTGTTTGTATATTATTTGTTTGGGGCACGATCGGGTTGAGGTCGATGTCACCGTTGTACATATTTTCTTTTCTGTACTAGGATTATCCCGCGGTGGAGTGCACGGATAGCCGGTTTCTGGAGGGCAACGGGTCCGCATCTTATGGCGTTGAGAAGGAGGGGTCCTCACTCTAGAATTAGCGGGCTCTTCTCCGCACTCGTAGTGGGTACAGGTTGACCCAAGGAGGGGTGCTCGAGTTACCGGATTCCGTGAAGTGTCGGGTGGACCATTCATTTTGATGAAGGGGGTTGCCTCGCTTATGGTTTTGGTGGGTAACTTGCCTCACTCGTAGGGGTCTAGGTTTTCATTGCACAGGCTATCCACACGACCCGGGGAACGTCGGGTTTCACTTGCGGCTCAAAGGAGACCCGGGGCTCCCAGATTATCTGTATTGTTCTGTGATGCTTATTACTTATCTGCGATGTTGCATTTATTACGCCTGGAGCGATCATTACATATTGTTATTGTTATATATATATATATATATATATATACTAGTAGATGTTGTATATGTTTTACACCCGCGCTAGTCCAGTCCCCGCTCTATCGTTAGTTAAGTAACCTAACAGGTGATGATGGGACCCAGTGGCGAATGTGGATGTCATATACGTACATCATATTTTCATTCTTTTCTGGTGTGATTAATTGATGGGACTGCGTTGATTCAGATCAATGCAAGGAAAACAGACCTATTGATGTTGTTGGAACAATTTTCAAAAGCTGTTATTACAAGGACGTTTTTCTTTTGTTTTTCACAGCGGTATTCAGTTATGAATATCCAGCACCTCATTCGACGAGGCAAGGGCCGAGATCCCTTCATCGGGAGTGACCCCTTGGGCAGAAGTTTGCGTTAGGGTAATAACTTCACTATAGTCGATTACTTATTGCTTTGCATCGAGATATTCAGTGGGAATGTCCTGCACCTCATTCCACGAGGAAAGAGCCGAGCTCCCTTCACCGGGAGTGACCTCTTTAGCAAAGGTTTTCTCCACTATATATTTGTAAAAAACTATCCGGTTCCTTCAACGATATCAAGTTCATTAAGTTAAAGGTTTTTCGCCAAAAACCACTCGTAGCCCTCCGTCATTTTAGACGGGTAGCACTTAGTATTCATGCTATGTATGTTGGCCTTCGTCAAGGCATAGTGTATGGTAGCTATTTGTTACTTTTCTGTTGCATATATAGATGCGTTGGTTTGGGACAGTCGTACTACTATTTTGGCCTTCGTCAAGAGCATGTATGGGTGGGTTCAAATTAACCTGGATAATGACGGGTAGAACTTGACATGTGATTTATGATATGTTGGCCTTCGTCAAGGTCATAAGAGCATGGGGTAAAAATCACATCGGGAGTTTCAAACATACAGGAAACTTGCCAGGCATGTGCATACCTTCTGGAGTATGATAACTTGAGTGGATTCCATTAGGTTATCATGCGATGATAGTTGGATCCCGATACCCTCTGATGAGTTGGTTTACTCCTCGGGTGATTTTAGATGATCCCGATTAATTCTTCTTTCAGGTTTGGAGGAGAATTTGAGGATACAGTGGGAGACATCCTGATTAGATAAAGTGATTAACCATTCTGATCTAGGTTAGAGTGCACGCAGAGTGTTTCTTTTCTCTCTCTCTCTCTCTTTGGCAGCGACCATGTCCCGACCCTAGACTATAACTCAGTGACCAAGTTAACCGAACTTTCTGAAAACACTGGCTTTTGGATTGTCAGAGTTGCATACTTCATTGCCACTCCTACTTTAACCCTTTTCATTCTCCGGAACATTCCGTGTTACTGCGAAGATCCCCTTTCATTGGATATGACCATCGTATAGTTACATACGAACTCGAAGAAACTTGTTTTAGATTCGAAGATGGTTTCCGGTTCTAGAGAAATTGAATAGGACTATTCAGTTGTCTTTTCCTTTTATCTTCTCTCAGGTTGTGAGGGCTCCTAGGATTAGGAGAGGGTACACCTATTGCGCTTATTGGATAGTCTTCTTCCAAACCATAGGCAGGTGCTGAAAGGTGGGAAAGGAAGAAAACCAATTAGCCTAAGTGTGGTGTACAGAGGGTAATAAGTAAAGACAGATAAAGGGATTAGAAAGAGGGCAAAATAAATTGCGACTGCTATCATTCGTGACCAAACCATATATTTCATCGCCACTCCTACTTTACTTTTGTATTTCTCCAGAACACCTCGTATCACTATGAAGATCCACAGTTATTGGATAATCCGTCGTATAGTTACATACGAACTTGAAGGAACTTGTTTCAGTTCGAGGATGGATTCTGGTTCAGGAGAAATAGAATAAGGTTTATTCAGTTGTTTTTTATCATTACCTTCTCTCAGGTTGCGAAGGCTCCTAGGATTAGGAGAGTACACCTATTACGCTTATTGGATAGTCTTCTTCCAAATCATAGGCTGGTACCGAATGGTAGGGAAGGAAGAAAACCATTTAGCCTAAGGGTGGTGTACAGAAGGTAATGAGTAAAGACAAGTAAAGAGATTTGGAGAGATAGCAAAGAAATATACGGTTATAGTCATGAATCTGGATAGTGGAAGAGGCATTACTAGGAATACCCGGATACCTCTTCGAAACATTTTCATGTTTCAGTTTCACTATGCGTTGTTAATTGAAAACTGATTTCCCAATTAGACCCTTGCTCCAGGGTCTGTATTTACCAGGTTTGATTCTCACATCTGTATGGTTTTACAGTTGATTGGTGGGTGTAAGTTATTGGGAATTAGGTGATTATATCCTCATTATATTGGAATTCGTTGTAATTGGTGATATTTGAGGAAATCACCTAGGGTTTTGCCTGACGACAAATTTTTGGTTTTTAATATCCGTTGTTATGCACCAATTTCAAATTGATATATCTGTACGTTTATTTTATAAAGTGAGATATAACTTTTTGAAATTATGTCCATGACATTTACTTATATCAGTTGATGGTTAGGTAAGGAGCATTAAACGGCGGTGTAATTTTTCTTAACCATAGTACAGTTTTCAACCTATGACGCACATGTTTTGAGTCATTGAACTCAGGGGACTTATACAAATTATTGTATGTTATCCAGTGTCCATTAGGACAAAGGGTTGGTACTTGTACTATATTCTGCTTACTTGTGACTTCTCTAGTTTTAGACAAGTATTTCGTAGAAATACAAGATCTAAGTTTTGAGAAGTTATTGGTACAAGAATAAAGTAGAGAACCATGTGGTATAAGTATCAGGATTCTTCAAGGTGATCGAAAATGTAGATACTTGTATTTGGTATTCAGTTGATAGTAATGGTTTTGAGAACATGCTTCTCTTTCAGGTTACTCATATCTAGATGCACTCCTGAGTTGAGTAATGCTGATCGACATCTCTCCATTTAGTTTACATGCACTGGAGACAGCTGCATGATTTGAATCTGGTTCGAATTAAATCAGTGCCTCTGTTTCTATATTGTATATAGAATGGTTCATATCTTAACGATATTAAGGTATATGGAGTTGCCCGGCTTATGCTTAAAACCAGACTCTGGATAACTCAAGGCACGTTTCTGTAATTGCAGTTTGTAGGTTAACCCAGGCTATGACGAGGGTTAACTTTCTACCATCTGGAAGATCAATAATGATATTGTTCTTGGCTCGCCACAGTTTTAATAAAATGGACTTTTTCAGAAAACAGTAGTGGGAGAATGTAGGGTTCCTAGGCACCCTAATGAGGTCTCACAAGGCATCAACCATGCCAATATCAAAAAATCTAGGTGCCGAGAAACCTGACTACGGATCGTTGGCTAGAAATCTAGGCGAAAAGTAAACTAGTTAACACTTAACTAGGAGAAAACGGAAATACAACCTTTGTAGATCCGGTGCTCCACCTCCATAGCTCCGCAACGAAGTCCTTTTGCTGTCCAAATGAATTCCCGGGCTCTAGCGTCGGCTTCGTCGGAGAAATTGCGAGCTAGGTCATCGATGTCCATACCGAAGATGATCTACGTCGAGGCATCGCTAAATCAAGCTCCACCTTCACCAAGTCATGAAAAATTGTGAAGGAAACACACTCTACTACTTGGCAAGAGGTAGAGGATGAAGAAATAGGAAGTGGGTAGACTTTAGAATTGGATTTCTCACTCATTTCCATCAATCACCATTGATGGAGCTTGCTTTCTTCAAGTGAAGAAAGGAAGAAGAAGATAGAAATTGTTATGATAAGTTAATTTAGAAAATAGAAAATAAAAGAATACTTATCATAATCAACCATGGTTAAGTGTAGAGACTAAACTCAAGTTAAGTGAATGGTTAGGTTAGGTATGAAGACAAAAATGGTGACTAAGTCAAAGCTTCATGAAGCTTCAACATAAATCCAAATTAGCCAACATTTTCCTTTTGCCAAAAATGAATAAATAAACAAATAAATGAATAAGTAAAAACCCTAATCATCCACTTAACCATAGTTTAATACTTTACACTTAACCAAAAAGCATGTATCATCAAACATGATACAATCATGTGCACAAAATCATATCGCATATGCAATGCGCACACCCGAGTGAGAATATCCATTTAAAGTGAACCGATACTAGTTAATGCAAAGTAATATATCAAATATATAATTATACATTAAATCATTAAATCAACACTTGATTTAACGATCCGGTCATATCACATATAACCAACTAGTATCCAATGTATCGGTTTATCGAATCAATCCTTGATTCGATAACTAGGGTATATCGCATATAACCTAATCGATACATTCATCGCGAGAATAGAATACGGTATCACATACAAGCATTATTCTCGGTCCCGCACATATCTCATATGCGCTCCTATTTCGTTTCGCTTGAGCCAGGAAACCTCTGTGTAGGACTCTAAAGACTCGTCAATACGCCGGCAGCAGGTGATGATCATATCAAACACCCACAAGCCGCAAGCGGTCTGCTAAACGTAACGGCCATCCGGGTATTGAGCGATCAGAAGATCGACGAGCAAGCCCGCTCACACTCCAGTGAATCCAACCAGTAACACTACCGTACAGTCTGGTCTGATCGTCTAATATGTCGCATATCTCGCCTAGGGGTGGTAAACGTCAGACCCCAATAGCTCGATAAGTCGTGTCGATATGAGGTTTATAACAATTCGAGAAACTACTGGTAACACTTACCAGTAAATCTCAGCAACCCTGGCCAGGGATTTCCTGTTATAGCCAATCGAACACAGCGCAACATCAACCCCCTATACCGGGAGAGACGAATCCCCTCCTATCGCTCATTGCCTCCATGTGACTCGGGACTGTACCCAAAAACCACCATTTTGCACGCCCTCTTGGACGTGGTAAGATGGAAATCAAAGCACAGTGGGAACCACACAAGACTCTATGACGATCTCGGGTCAACAGACTACTCTGTACCAGTGTCACCATAGAACTGCCATCTGACGTGAGGTATAATACCATCTGGGAGTTCTCGGCGAGTCCGTCCAGTGTACCCAGTCTCTACTGAGCACCCGTATATCATCTCTGATGTCAAACACCGATGGATATGGGATCATCCATTGCCCATCTGTATAGGTCGAGAAGGTACATGCTAGTCTACTCTGGTATATCGATGCCCCGTCTCGATACACCCACGACTAGGGACTTTGAAGGATGTACTTATGGACTACCATGTCCCCACTAGTATGATCCGCATCATAGTCCAGGTAGTCAAGTATACATCCTAAGGGCTTTACCAACATGTAACAGAGAGACAATCAGTATACACGTTAAGGTAAAGTGTAACCAGATAGCATACTATCATGTCGAGCAAGAAAGTCCTTCCTATATACGTCCCAGCATCCACTACAATATACATCCTATGTACAGTAATGGCCTCTAGGGCATATATATAACTAACAATCTCCCACTTGCACTAGGGCCATCTGTAGCAGTGGTTGTAGTATCTCATACTCAACCATCCCATAAAAGTCTCTCTCTGGGAATAGGCCTTCGTGAGTGGATCCGCCGTGTTGTCCTCTTAGTCTGCTCTCCTAACCTTGATCACCATGGAGATCAACCATCTCCACGATCAGATGATACTGCCTTAGAATATGTTTGGATCACTGATGGGACAGGGGTTCCCTGGCCAAAGCCATACTTCCATTGTCACACAATGGTAGGAACCTAGTTCATCTCATGAACCTATATACACCCAAACAACCTCTTTGGTAGCATCTTAAGTAGCGATGTATCCTGCCTTTATTGTCTAGTATGTCACGGTATCTAGCTTGGAACTCTTCCAACATACCGTCCCTTTACTGAGGGTAAAGACAATGCCTGTGACTGACATTCAGTCGTCTTTATTACCCTGGAACACTTCCAGTGATTCTCCCTAGGATCAATTGATACTATCTCACTACAACTAGTGAGTATCCTAACATCCAATTAGATCTATCTCATAGTTCCAAAATCCAGGATTTAGTAGGTATCACTTTGATCCTATATGGAGAATCCTAGTGATAAGCGGAGATTGATCGAGCGTAGCATAAGAAACTCCTTTCTTATCAAGAGTATGTCATCCACGTACTCTACGAGGATCACCACCATACTCCCTACTACCTTTTTGTTTATACAAGGTTCATCTACCATTTTGATGATGTCAAACTTTTTGACTAATCCATCAAAACAGATGTTCCAACTCCGCGATGCCTGCTTTAATCCTATAAAGCATCTTGCACACGTTTCCGCTGCTCCCACTGTCTACGAAGCCCTCTGGCTGTGTACTTATAGACGCACTCTTCTAAAACATCATTTAGAAAAGCAGTCATGACGCCCAACCACCAGATATCGTAGTCATGGTATGTAGCCGTGACAAGTAGGATCTGGATGGACTTAAGCATAGCTCCTTAGAAAAGGTTTCATCATTATCCACGCCTGGTTGATGACGAAAACCTTTAACAAGTCTAGCTTTGAAAGTCTCAACTTTTCCATCTACACCAAGTAATCTTCTTAAGATATACTTGCTCCTGATGTGGATTTAACCCTTCAGATATAGCAACCAAAGTCCATACTTTGTTGGTGTATAAGGATTCCATCTCAGATTGATAAACATCCAGCCATTCTAACAGAGTCTCACTCCTGATGGCCAGCTCGAAGCTAGTTGGGTCATCATCTCATGATGCAATCCTTGCTCCCACTGTCATAGAGAAACCGAAGTATCTCTCAGGTGGGTGAGGAACCCTACTAGATCGGCGGAGAGGCTGAGGTTCGTTGGTTACTATTGAATCCTTTGGTTCTATCAAATCATCGGCTGCATCTTGTATAGCTGGAACCTTTCCAGTTCTACATTACAGACCTTGCCATGAGTTTGTCCGGATTTTGCTTTTGGACATAGGCCGGACAACCCCAAATCTTAACTAGCTTAAGACATGAGCTCTTCCCTTTCCATATCACATATGAAGTGGTAGGCAACTGATTTGATTTGAACCCTATTCAATAGGTATGCAGTTACTCAAGCGCATAACTCCCCAAAGGAAAAAGGTAACTCAGTAGTACTCATCATAGAGCACACCATATCAAATAGGGTGTATCTGCTCCGCCCCGATATACCATCGTGCTATGGTGTATACAGAGGAGTAATGCTGAGAGAGAATCTCATTCTCCTTTAGAATAGTCCAGTATTTCCGTGCTCAAGTATTCTCCTCCTTGATCACATCAAAGGACATAATACTTATACCCGTATTTTGGTTCTCTACTTCTAACTTATATTCTGTGAATATCTCAAAAGGTTCGGACTTGTGTTTCAACAGGAACATAGGTCTGAATTTTGAGAGATCATCAGAGAATATAATGAAGTATAAAGAACCAGTCCTGGTATGTGTAGACAGGAGACTTTACATACATCATCATGTATCAGTCCCAAGAGTTTACTAACCCTTCCTCTGTTTCCAATAAACAGAGCTATGGTCATCTTATCTTTGTGACATGACTGGCAAGTTTCACAAGATGTAAATTCAAACTGATTTAAATATGCATCTAAAATGCAACTTCAGCCAGTCGGGTCGCATTGATATGACCTAGTCTACAATGCCTTAAGAAGAATCCGTTCATTTCTGAACTCTTCCTCTTGTGTGTGTTCCGTATACTAAGAACTGTAGTTTGATTTAGAACATCAATGCATTTAGATAACGTGCCTGAACCGATCAACTTTTGATATAGGAAATGTTCAAAACATTATCCATCAATACAAAATTATATCCTTTCTTTTCTAACAAAGAGAGTGATATGATTTGGTATATCAGGTTCGGTATCTAATAACATTCGTTCAGAATCAATGTATTGGTAATACAGGGTGACAGTGACCGACAGACTTGGCTGCAACTCTTGCCCCGTTTTCTGTCTCATGAAACTTATCACCCGTTCTCAGTTTTTCTACCCTTTTGTAGCCCTATGTAACAGATTACATATCTGGGATCCTGATCCGGTATCATATACCAAGGATGCGGAGGATACTGAGAAACAGTTCTGTATAATGAACACACCCGAAGATGATGCATCAGCATGCACTGTCTTCGTATGGGCGGCACGGGAATTCTGGTAATCCCCAATTTCCTGCTCTGTCTTATAACAATTATAAGGTGGAGCGGGACCAACGTTCCCCAGCTCAGTATAACAAGCGGGTTCGGTCAATAATCCGTATTATTATCTTGATTAAGGCGTGATATGGTCGCTACCTGGAGAGAGAGAGAAGAAAACACTCAGCGTGCGCTCTTGCAAGAATAGATTGGTTATTATTTTATCTAATCAGGATGGCTCCCACTGCTTTTTATCAAATCTTCCTTCAAACCCTAAAAGGAAAGACTAGCCGGGATTAATTACACACTACAAGTTCGCCAATCTTTCAGCCAGGCCAGTGTCGGTACTTTGAGGGAGGTCCCCCGTGCTTTCGCACGAACCTAATTAATGTAAACCTCGTTTTCCCAGAGGCGTAACCCCGTTGACACCTTTCTAGACACCTACTTGATCGGCTAATTGTAATGTATAAAACTCTCCCAGGAGTAACACTTACTCGCAGCGGGTATCGGGATCCAACTATCTCATAGAAGGTATGCAATCCCATTGCAAATTTCAACACTTGAAATTCTCGATAATATTTTGCCCCTAGCACCCTAAGACCTTGACGGAGGTCAACAAACCATAGGCTACTAGTCAAGTTCAACCCATCATTTCTTGATCGAATTAAACCCACCCGCACGACCCTTGACGGAGGTCAACAAGGCCGCACGACTACCCTAACTCAATCTGCATCATATGCATAAACAGATAAATACTAGTTAGCTACCGCACACTACGCCTTGACGGAGGTCAACAAACGTAGCACGAATACTAAATAGGACTTATCTGAAATGACGGAGGGCTACGACAGGTTTTTCTGAAAACCTATTGCGTAATGAACTTGATATCATTGTAGGATCGAATGAATTTTGAAATGGAGTGTTTTTGAGGCTTTTCTGGTTTTGCTAAAGGAGTCACTCCCGGTGAAGGGATCGTCGGTCCTTTCCTCGTCGAATGAGGTGCGGGATATATCATATATATCACTGTGCAAAGCAAAAACTCTTAAAAGCAATCAAAAGACAAACCGAGTGTGTAGCATCTGCCAGTTATTGCTAAAGGAGTCACTCCCGGTGAAGGGATCTCGGTCATTTCCTTATCGAATAAGGTGCAGGATATATCACATATACCGATGTGCAAAGCAAGAACTGTAGCTACCTGTTTTATTTTTGAAATTCGATTCTACAACATCTTAGGTTTCTTTTAATTCATCAATCACATTAATGAAGTCCCATCATTTAAATACCTAAACATCACAGATAAATACGACGTACACTTATGCCATCCGCATTCGCCTCGATGTCCCCTCGTGCACCGTTAGGTTAGGTAACTAACGGCAGAGCGGGGCAGGGCTAGCGCGGGTGTAAAACATAAGTAACGCCTATATAATATATCATATATACTATATACTGTATCTATCACAGAACATCACATGATCACATCACAGATATCGCAGCAGAAGAAACATATGAAATATTGGATATACTAGGACGTCCGTGTTTTCAATACAAGCCAGTATAAAACACGGATTCCACGGTCGTGATGAATAGCCAAACCCACACCCCTAGACCCCTACGAGAGCGGCAAGTAACCCTACCAATTCTAGAGTTAGGAGACCCGGACTCGACTCCTCGAGTTGGTCTCCCACTGGACTCCAGAACCCGGTTACTTGTGCCCTCCTCCTTGGGTCTATCCTAGTGCAGAAAAGTAAATAATATACAAAGGGTGACAACTTCCGCAACCTGGAAGTGCCCCAATAAAAAAATATTACATACAAGTTTTTACATGAATGAAAATGAAAAACACTCATCTCATATAAAAACCCCCGGCTATTCAAACACGACGATCCAATATAACATATCCAGCAACACATAACATCACATGTCATCAACGTAAGTAAATATGTCCATCCCAATTGTCGTTGACATATAGCAACGAAACCGGCGATATCACATATTACACTTACGGTCACAGAAAAGAAAGTGTAAAACTACAACAGTTGGAATCCGCAACCTCCTCAGACATCGCATGCCTGACCAAATGAATTCCTTAGACATCGCATGCCTAACAATTATAAACCCCGCATTTTAGTCTCAAAATCGAAAACTCTTTTCAATATCAAGTCGGGCAATTCAACAGGATTCCCGACATCCTGATCGAATGCTCGTCGCAAACTTTAGTAGGCGGCCGCACCCCTGATACCGTCGACGAAGTGCACCAAGGCGGAACACCGTTGCCGCGAGCACCCGAACGGATGCTTTCGGCGACGGGGTTCTCCTACAGTCACTTGGTCGGGGCTATGGAGTGAGGCTGTCTATTAAGTTTACCCGGCGAGTATCCGCGTACGCTACGTGATTGCGACGGACTTTTGATCACATCAAAATTCCGTGGCAACCGATCAAGTGAGACTAAACTGCTATGTTTATAACATTCATTCAGTTATCTCATAACTTTTTGTGAATTCCAATATTGTATCACATTCCAGATAAACAGAAAATGTCAAACTTTCCGATCGAACAATCGAACACCCAAGTTTTCCCGATACAGATCAACACATGAAATAAGTCTAACAACATTCAGTTCGTGCCTCATTACCAACGGTCCAGCCGTAGAAGGGTCAAACCAACGCCTCACATGTGGCACGCCGTACTGCCCCAAACCCTAAGGTTCAAAGGGCAGTTCAAGAAGGTCACATAATCGAGTTAAGGTTTGTTGTCTTCTAGAGGGACCATCGCGTTACTTGCACTACTTAGAACGTCGTCAAACTACGGAAAAATCCAACACTTGGAAATTTCCCGGCAGGGGAAAAATTGGGTATTTATATCCGGTCGAACTTTTTAACATATTCTAAAATTTATCCGGAAAGCCACACAGACAAAATTTGATACTCCGATCAAAACACAGAATCCCAAAAACAACTCCAGAAAATTCAACTCTTGAATAAATATTAAAAATTCCCAGAAAAATCAGCATCTGAAAACATGAATTACTGTGCAGAAAGGGGAGGATGACGTCACTATGTTGCCGCGGAACCGCCGCAGAAGCAAGGCTTCTGCCGCGGTTACGCCGCCGTTTATACTGTTCATCGAAAAAAATTTGCATCGTAATTCTTATTTTTTCCTGCTGAATTTTTTAGCAATTTTTAATTTGGAAAAATCCCAGTTTTTGGAAAAAGGACAGAGAGCAATTTGTGAGTTGGGTTTCGGGTTCGTTCGGGTTTCAAATTCCGTCTAGACTTCGCCTAAGGCTCTAACCTAGCTTTGATACCACTGTAGGGTTCCTAGGCACCCTAATGAGGTCTCACAAGGCATCAACCATGCCAATATCAAAAAATCTAGGTGCCGAGAAACCCGACTACAGATCGTTGGCTAGAAATCTAGGCGAAAAGTAAATTAGTTAACACTTAACTAGGAGAAAACGGAAATACAACCTTTGTAGATCCGGTGCTCCACCTCCATAGCTCCGCAACGAAGTCCCTTTGCTGTCCAAATGAATTCTCGGGCTCTAGCGTCGGCTTCGTCGGAGAAATTGCGAGCTAGGTCATCGATGTCCATGCCGAAGATGATCTACGTCGAGGCATCGCTAAATCAAGCTCCACCTTCACCAAGTCTTAAAAAATTGTGAAGGAAACACACTCTACTACTTGGCAAGAGGTAGAGGATGAAGAAATAGGAAGTGGGTAGACTTTAGAATTGGATTTCTCACTCATTTCCATCAATCACCATTGATGGAGCTTGCTTTCTTCAAGTGAAGAAAGGAAGAAGAAGATAGAAATTGTTATGATAAGTTAATTTAGAAAATAGAAAATAAAAGAATACTTATCATAATCAACCATGGTTAAGTGTAGAGACTAAACTCAAGTTAAGTGAATGGTTAGGTTAGGTATGAAGACAAAAATGGTGACTAAGTCAAAGCTTCATGAAGCTTCAACATAAATCCAAATTAGCCACCATTTTCCTTTTGCCAAAAATGAATAAACAAACAAATAAATGAATAAGTAAAAACCCTAATCATCCACTTAACCATAGTTTAATACTTTACACTTAACCAAAAAGCATGTATCATCAAACATGATACAATCATGTGCACAAAATCATATCGCATATGCAATGCGCACACCCGAGTGAGAATATCCATTTAAAGTGAACCTATACTAGTTAATGCAAAGTAATATATCAAATATATAATTATACATTAAATCATTAAATCAACACTTGATTTAACGATCCGGTCATATCACATATAACCAACTAGTATCCAATGTATCGGTTTATCGAATCAATCCTTGATTCGATAACTAGGGTATATCGCATATAACCTAATCGATACATTCATCGCGAGAATAGAATACGGTATCACATACACGCATTATTCTCGGTCCCGCACATATCTCATATGCGCTCCTATTTCGTTTCGCTTGAGCCAGGAAACCTCTGTGTAGGACTCTAAAGACTCGTCAATACGCCGGCAGCAGGTGATGATCATATCAAACACCCACAAGCCGCAAGCGGTCTGCTAAACGTAACGGCCACCCGGGTATTGAGCGATCAGAAGATCGACGAGCAAGCCCGCTCACACTCCAGTGAATCCAACCAGTAACACTACCGTACAGTCCGGTCTGATCGTCTGATATGTCGCATATCTCGCCTAGGGGTGGTAAACGTCAGACCCCAATAGCTCGATAAGTCGTGTCGATATGAGGTCTATAACAATTCGAGAAACTACTGGTAACACTTACCAGTAAATCTCAGCAACCCTGGCCAGGGATTTCCTGTTATAGCCAATCGAACACAGCGCAACATCAACCCCCTATACCGGGAGAGACGAATCCCCTCCTATCGCTCATTGCCTCCATGCGACTCGGGACTGTACCCAAAAACCACCGTTTTGCACGCCCTCTTGGACGTGGTAAGATGGAAATCAAAGCACAGTGGGAACCACACAAGACTCTATGACGATCTCGGGTCAACAGACTACTCTGTACCAGTGTCACCATAGAACTGCCATCTGACGTGAGGTATAATACCATCTGGGAGTTCTCGGCGAGTCCGTCCAGTGTACCCAGTCTCTACTGAGC